>CM046427.1:31093227-31793227 GCA_025506505.1 Flaveria sonorensis
TTTAATGGATCCATAGTTTTCATTTTGATTAATTCGGTGGATTTGAAAGGCAAGAGAGTTCGAAGCTGGTAGCGGAGTGCTATCGATGAGTTTTTGGGCAAGAGTGGATTGATTTCAAGGGCAATTCGTGTGGTTTCATGTTCGGTTTTGGTTTTGATTTAAATAATAGATGCTATTTCAATTTTGGATTGATTAGTATGATTTAATAATGATTATAATCTGATTTATTAAGATTGGTTCACAAGTGTGTTCAAAAGGCTTGCGTACAAAACTCCATTGAGTTGGAGATTGTTAGGGAAAGTTACAAACTATCCATGCGAAACTATTGTTGTTTAATGTTTGGTACAACTAGTTCCTTTCCCATGTATTTAGTTAAGCTTTCGTGAGTACTTTGATGCACCAATCTATAGTTGCACATTTTTATTAAAATACAAGTAGATCTTATTTACTTGGTCGTGTTTTCTTGATTTGACTTTTTTTTCATCGATCAAGCTTTTGTGTTTCTTGTTTGATAGTCTGATTATTTCATTCGGAGTGTAATTTGATTCTCTATTCCTAAAGAGTAAATAGGAGTAATTTCTTGGTCTTTACACCTCGTTTACTTGCCTAGATGGTCAATTAAGTGTTTATGGATCCATAGTTTTCATTTTGATTATTTGATGGATTTAGAAGGCAAGAGTGTTCGAAGCTGGTAGCGGAGTGCTATCGATGAGTTTTGGGCAAGAGTGGATTGATTTCAAGGGCAATTCGTGTGGTTTCATGTTTGGTTTTGGTTTTGATTTAAATTGATGCTATGTTCCAATTTTGATTGATTAGTATGATTTAATGATGATTATAACTGATTTATTAAGATTGGTTCACAAGTGTGTTCAAAGGCTTGCGTAACAAAACCATTGAGTTGGAGATTGTTAGGGAAAGTTACAAACTATCCATGCGAGACTATTGTTGTCTAATGTTTTGGTATAACTAGTTCCTTTCCCATGTATTTAGTTAAGCTATCATGATTACTTTGATGCACCAATCTATAGTTGCACATTTTTATTAAAATACAAGTAGATCTTATTTACATGGTCGTTATTATCTTTGATTTGACTTCTTTTTCATCGATCAAGCTTTGCGTTTCTTGTTTAAAGTTTGATTACTTTCATTTCGGTAGTGTAATTTGATTCTCTATTCCTAACAAGTAAATAAGAGTAATTTCTTGGTTCTTTACACCTCGTTTACATGCCTAGATGGTCAATTAAGTGTTTTATGGATCCATATTTTCATTTTTATTATTTGATGGATTTAAAAGGCAAGAGTGTTCGAAGCTGGTAGCGGAGTGCTATCGATGAGTTTTGGGCAAGATTGGATTGATTTCAAGAGTTATTCGTGTGGTTTCATGTTCGGTTTTGTTTTGATTTAAATAATAGATGCTATGTTCCAATTGGATTGATTATATGATTTTATAATGCTCATAATCTGATTTATTAAGATTGGTTCACAAGTGTGTTCAGAAGGCTTGCGTATCAAAACTCCATTGAGTTGGAGATTGTTAGGGAAAGTTACAAACTATCCATGCGAGTACTATTGTTGTTTAATATTTTGGTACAACTAGTTCCTTTCCCATGTATTTAGTTAATCTTTCATGAGTACTTTGATGCACCCCTCTATAGTTGCACATTTTTATTAAAATACAAGTAGATCTTATTTACTTGGTCGTGTTATCTTGATTTGACTTTTTTTTCATCGATCAAGCTTTGTGTTTCTTATTGATAGTCTGATTAATTTCATTTCAGGAGTGTAATTTGATTCTCTATTCCTAAAGAGTAAATAGGAGTAATTTCTTGGTTCTTTACACCTCGTTTACTTGCCTAGATGGTCAATTAAGTGTTTTATGGATCCATATTTTTCATTTTGATTAATTTGATGGATTTAAAAGGCAAGAGTGTTCGAAGCAGGTAGCGTAGTGCTATCGATGAGTTTTGGGCAAGAGTGGATTGATTTCAAGGGCAATTCGTGTGGTTTCATGTTCGGTTTTGGTTTTGATTTAAATAATTGATGCTACGTTCTAATTTTGATTGATTAGTATGATTTAATGATGATTATAATCTGATTTATTAAGATTGGTTCACAAGTGTGTTCAAAAGGCTTGCGTAACAAAACACCATTGAGTTGGAGATTGTTAGGGAAAGTTACAAACTATCCATGCGAGACTATTGTTGTCTAATGTTTTGGTATAACTAGTTCCTTTCCCATGTATTTAATTAAGCTATCATGATTACTTTGATGCACCAATCTATAGTTGCACATTTTTATTAAAATACAAGTAGATCTTATTACATGGTCGTGTTATCTTGATTTGACTTCTTTTTCATCATCGATCAAGCTTTGCGTTTTCTTGTTTAAAGTTTGATTACTTTCATTTCGGTAGTGTAATTTGATTCTCTATTCCTACAAGTAAATAAGAGTAATTTCTTGGTTCTTTACACCTCGTTTATTGCCTAGATGGTCCATTAAGTGTTTTATGGATCCATAGTTTTCATTTTGATTAATTTGATGGATTTAAAAGCAAGAGTGTTCGAAGCTGGTAGCGGAGTGCTATCGATGAGTTTTTGGCAAGATTGGATTGATTTTAAGAGTTTTTCGTGTGTTTCGTGTTCGGTTTTGGTTTTGATTTAAATATATAGATGCTATGTTCCAATTGAGATTGATTAGTATGATTTAATAATGCTCATAATCTGATTTATTAAGATTGGTTCACAAGTGTGTTCAGAAGGCTTGCGTATCAAAACTCCATTGAGTTGGAGATTGTTAGGGAAAGTTACAAACTATCCATGCGAGTACTATTGTTGTTTAATATTTTGGTACAACTAGTTCCTTTCCCATGTATTTAGTTAATCTTTCATGAGTACTTTGATGCACCCCTCTATAGTTGCACATTTTTATTAAAATACAAGTATATCTTATTTACTTGGTCGTGTTTTCTTGATTTGACTTCTTTATCGTCGATTAGGCTTTGCGTTTCATGTTTAAAGTCTGATTACTTTTATTTCGGTTGTGTAATTTGATTCTGTATTCCTACTCAAATACGAGTAATTTCATGGTTCTTTACACCACGTCTAGTTGCCTAGATAGTCATTTAAGTGTTTAATGGATCCATAGTTTTCATTTTGATTAATTCGGTGGATTTACAAGACAAGAGAGTTCGAAGTTGGTAGCGGAGTGCTATCGATGAGTTTTGGGCAAGAGTGGATTGATTTCAAGGGCAATTCGTGTGGTTTCATGTTCGGTTTTGGTTTTGATTTAAATAATAGATGCTATGTTACAATTTTGATTGATTAGTATGATTTAATGATGATTATAATCTGATTTATTAGATTGGTACACAATGTGTTCAAAGGCTTGCGTTACAAAACTCCATTGAGTTGGAGATTGTTAGGGAAAGTTACAAAACTATCCATGCGAGAACTATTGTTGTTTAATGTTTAGGTATAACTAGTTCCTTTCCCATGTATTTAGTTAAGCTTTCGTGAGTACTTTGATGCACCAATCTATAGTTGCACATTTTTATTAAAATACAAGTAGATCTTATTTACTTGGTCGTGTTATCTTGATTTGACTTTTTTTTCATCGATCAAGCTTTGTGTTTCTTGTTGATAGTCTGATTAATTTCATTTCAGGAGTGTAATTTGATTCTCTATTCCTAAAGAGTAAATAGGAGTAATTTCTTGGTTCTTTACACCTCGTTTATTTGCCTAGATAGTCAATTAAGTGTTTTATGGATCCATAGTTTTCATTTTGATTAATTCGGTGGATTTAAAAGGCAAGAGAGTTCGAAGCTGGTAGCAGACTGCTATCGATGAGTTTTGGGCAAGAGTGGATTGATTTCAAGGGCAATTCGTGTGGTTTTATGTTCGGTTTTTGTTTTGATTTAAATAATTGATGCTATGTTCCAATTGAGATTGATTAGTATGATTTTAATAATGCTCATAATCTGATTTATTAAGATTGGTTCACAAGTGTGTTCAGAAGGCTTGCGTATCAAAACTCCATTGAGTTGGAGATTGTTAGGGAAAGTTACAAACTGTCCAAGCGAGTACTATTGTTGTTTAATATTTTGGTATAACTAGTTCCTTTCCCATGTATTTAGTTAATCTTTCATGAGTACTTTGATGCACCCCTCTATAGTTGCACATTTTTATTAAAATACAAGTATATCTTATTTACTTGGTCCAGTTTTCTTGATTTGACTTCTTTATCATCGATTAGGCTTTCCGTTTCGTGTTTAAAGTCTGATTACTATTATTTCGGTAGTGTAATTTGATTCTCTATTCCTAACAAGTAAATACGAGTAATTTCTTGGTTCTTTACACCACGTTTAGTTGCCTAGATAGTCAATTAAGTGTTTTATGGATCCATAGTTTTCATTTTCATTAATTCGGTGGATTTACAAGACAAGAGAGTTCGAAGCTGGTAGCAGAGTGCTATCGATGAGTTTTGGGCAAGAGTGGATTGATTTCAAGGGCAATTCGTGTGGTTTCATGTTCGGTTTTGGTTTTGATTTAAATAATTGATGCTATGTTCCAATTTTGATTGATTAGTATGATTTAATGATGATTATAATTTGATTTCTTAAGATTGGTTCACAAGTGTGTTCATAAGGCTTGCGTAACAAAACTCCATTGAGTTGGAGATTGTTAGGGAATGTTACAAACTATCCATGCGAGAACTATTGTTGTTTAATGTTTTGGTAGAAGTAGTTCCTTTCCCATGTATTTAGTTAAGCTTTCGTGAGTACTTTGATGCACTAATCTATAGTTGAACATTTTTATTAAAATACAAGTAGATCTTATTTACTTGGTCGTGTTTTCTTGATTTGACTTTTTTTTCATAGATCAAACTTTGTGTTTCTTGTTGATAGTCTGATTAATTTCATTTCAGGAGTGTAATTTGATTCTCTATTCCTAAAGGTAAATGGAGTAATTTCTTGGTTCTTTACACGTTTTATTTGCCTAGATAGTCAATTAAGTGTTTTATGGATCCATAGTTTTCATTTTGATTAATTCGGTGGATTTAAAAGGCAAGAGAGTTCTAAGCTGGTAGCGCAGTGCTATCGATGAGTTTTGGGCAAGAGTGGATTGATTTCAAGGGCAATTCGTGTGGTTTCATGTTCGGTTTTGGTTTGGATATAAATAATTGATGCTATGTTCCAATTTTGATTGATTAGTATGATTTAATGATGATTATAATCTGATTTATTAAGATTGGTTCACAAGTGAGTTCAAAAGGCTTGCGTAACAAAACTCCATTGAGTTGGAGATTGTTAGGAAAGTTACAAACTATCCATGCGAGACTATTGTTGTTTAATGTTTTGGTATAACTAGTTCCTTTCCCATGTATTTAGTTAAGCTATCATGATTACTTTGATGCACCAATCTATAGTTGCACATTTTTTTTAAAATACAAGTAGATCTTATTTACTTGGTCGTGTTATCTTGATTTGACTTCTTTTTCATCGATCAAGCTTTGCTTTTCTTGTTTAAAGTTTGATTACTTTCATTTCGGTAGTGTATTTGATTCTCTATTCCTAACAAGTAAATAGAGTAATTTCTTGTTCTTTACACCTCGTTACTTGCCTAGATGGTCAATTAAGTGTTTTATGGATCCATAGTTTTCATTTTGATTAATTCGATGGATTTAAAAGGCAAGAGAGTTCGAAGCTGGTGGAGTGCTATCGATGAGTTTTGGGGCAAGAGTGGATTGATTTCAAGGGCAATTCGTGTGGTTTCATGTTCGTTTTTGGTTTTGATTTAAATATGATGCTATGTTCCAATTTTGATTGATTAGTATGATTTAATGATGATTATAATCTGATTTATTAAGATTGGTTCACAAGTGTGTTCAAAAGGCTTGCGTAACAAAACTCTATTGAGTTGAAGATTGTTAGGGAAAGTTACAAACTATCCATGCGAGACTATTGTTGTCTAATGTTTTGGTATAACTAGTTCCTTTCCCATGTATTTAATTAAGCTATCATGATTACTTTGATGCACCAATCTATAGTTGCACATATTTATTAAAATACAAGTAGATCTTATTTACATGGTCATGTTATCTTGATTTGACTTCTTTTTCATCGATCAAGCTTTGCGTTTCTTGTTTAAAGTTTGATTACTTTCATTTCGGTAGTGTAATTTGATTCTCTATTCCTAACAAGTAAATAAGAGTAATTTCTTGGTTCTTTACACCTCGTTTACATGCCTAGATGGTCCATTTAGTGTTTTATGGATCCATAGTTTTCATTTTGATTAATTTGATGGATTTAAAAGGCAAGAGTGTTCGAAGCTGGTAGCGGAGTGCTATCGATGAGTTTTCGGCAAGATTGGATTGATTTTAAGATTTATTCGTGTGGTTTCGTGTTCGGTTTTGGTTTTGATTTAAATTATAGATGCTATGTTCCAATTGAGATTGATTAGTATGATTTTAATAATGCTCATAATCTGATTTATTAAGATTGGTTCACAAGTGTGTTCAGAAGGCTTGCGTATCAAAACTCCATTGAGTTGGAGATTGTTAGGGAAAGTTACAAACTATCCATGCGAGTACTATTGTTGTTTAATATTTTGGTACAACTAGTTCCTTTCCCATGTATTTAGTTAATCTTTCATGAGTACTTTGATGCACCCCTCTATAGTTGCACATTTTTATTAAAATACAAGTATATCTTATTTACTTGGTCGTGTTTTCTTGATTTGACTTCTTTATCATCGATTAGGCTTTCCGTTTCTTGTTTAAAGTCTGATTACTTTTATTTCGGTTGTGTAATTTGATTCTCTATTCCTAACAAATAAGTAATTTCTTGTTCTTTACACCACGTTTAGTTGCCTAGATAGTCATTTAAGTGTTTAATGGATCCATAGTTTTCATTTTGATTAATTCGGTGGATTTACAAGACAAGAGAGTTCGAAGTTGGTAGCGGAGTGCTATCGATGAGTTTTGGGCAAGAGTGGATTGATTTCAAGGGCAATTCGTGTGGTTTCATGTTCGGTTTTGGTTTTGATTTAAATAATAGATGCTATGTTACAATTTTGATTGATTAGTATGATTTAATGATGATTATAATCTGATTTATTAAGATTGGTACACAAGTGTGTTCAAAAGGCTTGCGTAACAAAACTCCATTGAGTTGGAGATTGTTAGGGAAAGTTAGAAACTATCCATGCGAGAACTATTGTTGTTTAATGTTTAGGTATAACTAGTTCCTTTCCCATGTATTTAGTTAAGCTTTCGTGAGTACTTTGATGCACCAATCTATAGTTGCACATTTTTTTAAAATACAAGTAGATCTTATTTACTTGGTCGTGTTATCTTGATTTGACTTTTTTTTCATCGATCAAGCTTTGTGTTTCTTGTTGATAGTCTGATTAATTTCATTTCAGGAGTAATTTGATTCTCTATTCCTAAAGAGTAATAGGAGTAATTTCTTGGTTCTTTACACCTCGTTTATTGCCTAGATAGTCAATTAAGTGTTTTATGGATCCATAGTTTTTCATTTTGATTAATTCGGTGGATTTAAAAGGCAAGAGAGTTCGAAGCTGGTAGCGGAGTGCTATCGATGAGTTTTGGGCAAGAGTGGATTGATTTCAGGGCAATTCGTGTGGTTCATGTTCGGTTTTGGTTTGATTTAAATAATTGATGCTATGTTCCAATTTTGATTGATTAGTATGATTTAATGATGATTATAATCTGATTTATTAAGATTGGTTCACAAGTGTGTTCAAAAGGCTTGCGTCAAAACTCCATTGAGTTGGAGATTGTTAGGGAAAGTTACAAACTATCCATGCGAGACTATTGTTGTCTAATGTTTTGGTATAACTAGTTCCTTTCCCATGTATTTAGTTAAGCTTTCATGATTACTTTGATGCACCAATCTATAGTTGCACATTTTTATTAAAATACAAGTAGATCTTATTTACTTGGTCGTGTTTCTTGATTTGACTTCTTTTTTCATCGATCAAGCTTTGTTTTTCTTGTTTAAAGTCTGATTACTTTCATTTCGGTAGTGTAATTTGATTCTCTATTCCTACAGTAAATAGAGTAATTTCTTGGTTCTTTACACCTCGTTTACTTGCCTAGATGGTCAATTAAGTGTTTTATGGATCCATAGTTTTCATTTTGATTAATTCGATGGATTTAAAAGGCAAGAGAGTTCGAAGCTGGTAGCGGAGGCTATCGATGATTTTGGGCAAGAGTGGATTGATTTCAAGGGCAATTCGTGTGGTTTCATGTTCGGTTTTGGTTTTGATTTAAATAATTGATGCTATGTTCCAATTTTGATTGATTAGTATGATTTAATGATGATATAATCTGATTATTAAGATTGGTTCACAAGTGTGTTCAAAAGGCTTGCGTAACAAACTCCATTGAGTTGGAGATTGTTAGGGAAAGTTACAAACTATCCATGCGAGACTATTGTTGTCTAATGTTTTGGTATAACTAGTTCCTTTCCCATGTATTTAGTTAAGCTATCATGATTACTTTGATGCACCAATCTATAGTTGCACATTTTTTTTTAAAATACGAGTAGATCTTATTTACTTGGTCGTGTTATCTTGATTTGACTTCTTTTTCATCGATCAAGCTTTGCTTTTCTTGTTTAAAGTTTGATTACTTTCATTTCGGTAGTGTAATTTGATTCTCTATTCCTAACAAGTAAATTAGAGTAATTTCTTGGTTCTTTACACCTCGTTTACTTGCCTAGATGGTCAATTAAGTGTTTTTATGGATCCATAGTTTTCATTTTGATTAATTTGATGGATTTAAAAGGCAAGAGAGTTCGAAGCTGGTAGCGGAGTGCTATCGATGAGTTTTGGGCAAGAGTGGATTGATTTCAAGGCAATTCGTGTGGTTTCATGTTCGTTTCGGTTTTGGTTTTGATTTAAATATAGATGCTATGTTCCAATTTTGATTGATTAGTATGATTTAATGATGATTATAATCTGATTTATTAAGATTGGTTCACAAGTGTGTTCAAAAGGCTTGCGTAACAAAACTCCATTGAGTTGGAGATTGTTAGGGAAAGTTACAAACTATCCATGCGAGAACTATTGTTGTTAATGTTTTGGTATAACTAGTTCCTTTCCCATGTATTTAGTTAAGCTTTCATGATACTTTGATGCACCAATCTATAGTTGCACATTTTTATTAAAATACAAGTAGATCTTATTTACTTGGTCGTGTTATTTGATTTGACTTCTTTTTTTCATCGATCAAGCTTTGTGTTTCTTGTTGATAGTCTGATTACTTTCATTTCGGGTGTAATTTGATTCTCTATTCCTAAAGAGTAAATAAGAGTAATTTCTTGTTCTTTACACCTCGTTTACTTGCCTAGATGGTCAATTAAGTGTTTTATGGATCCATAGTTTTCATTTTGATTATTTTGATGGATTTAAAAGGCAAGAGTTCGAAGCTGGTAGCGGAGTGCTATATGAGTTTTGGGCAAGATTGGATTGATTTTAAGAGCAATTCGTGTGGTTTCGTGTTCGGTTTTGGTTTTGATTTAAATAATAGATGCTATGTTCCAATTTGATTGATTAGTATTTTTAATGATGATTATAATCTGATTTATTAAGATTGGTTCACAAGTGTGTTCAAAGGCTTGCGTATCAAAACTCCATTGAGTTGGAGATTGTTAGGGAAAGTTACAAACTATCCATCCGATGATGTAGTATATTTTTGTTTAATTTTTGTACAACTAGTTCCTTTCCCATGTATTTAGTTAATCTTTCGTGAGTACTTTGATGCACCCCTCTATAGTTGCACATTTTTATTAAAATACAAGTAATCTTATTTACTTGGTCGTGTTTTCTTGATTTGACTTCTTTTTCATCGATCAGGCTTTGCGTTTCATGTTTAAAGTCTGATTACTTTTATTTCGGTAGTGTAATTTGATTCTCTATTCCTAACAGTAAATACGAGTAATTTCTTGGTTCTTTACACCACGTTTAGTTGCCTAGATAGTCAATTAAGTGTTTTATGGATCCATAGTTTTCATTTTGATTAATTCGGTGGATTTACAGGCAAGAGAGTTCGAAGCTGGTAGCGGAGTGCTATCGATGAGTTTTGGGCAAGAGTGGATTGATTTCAAGGGCATTCGTGTGGTTTCATGTTCGGTTTTGTTTTGATTTAAATAATAGATGCTATGTTCCAATTTGATTGATTAGTATGATTTAATGATGATTATAATCTGATTTATTAAGATTGGTTCACAAGTGTGTTCAAAAGGCTTGCGTAACAAAACTCCATTGAGTTGGAGATTGTTAGGGAAAGTTACAAACTATCCATGTAAACTATTGTTGTTTAATGTTTTGGTAAACTAGTTCCTTTCCCATGTATTTAGTTAAGCTTTCATGAGTACTTTGATGCACCAATCTATAGTTGCACATTTTTATAAAATACAAGTAGATCTTATTTACTTGGTCGTGTTATCTTGATTTGACTTCTTTTTCATCGATCAAGCTTTGTGTTTCTTGTGATAGTCTGATTAATTTCATTTCAGGAGTGTAATTGATTCTCTATTCCTAAAGAGTAAATAGGAGTAATTTCTTGGTTCTTTACACCGTTTATTTGCCTAGATAGTCCATTAAGTGTTTTATGGATCCATAGTTTTCATTTTGATTAATTCGGTGGATTTAAAAGGCAAGAGAGTTCGAAGCTGGTAGCGGAGTGCTATCGATGAGTGTTGGGCAAGTGTGGATTGATTTCTAGGGCAATTCGTGTGGTTTCATGTTCGGTTTTGGTTTTGATTTAAATAATTGATGCTATGTTCCAATTTTGATTGATTAGTATGATTTAATGATGATTATAATCTGATTTATTAAGATTGGTTCACAAGTGTGTTCAAAAGGCTTGCGTAACAAAACACCATTGAGTTGGAGATTGTTAGGGAAAGTTACAAACTATCCATGCGAGAACTATTGTTGTTTAATGTTTTGGTATAACTAGTTCCTTTCCCATGTATTTAGTTAAGCTTTCGTGAGTACTTTGATGCACCAATCTATAGTTGCACATTTTTATTAAAATACAAGTAGATCTTATTTACTTGGTCGTGTTATCTTGATTTGACTTTTTTTTCATCGATCAAGCTTTGTGTTTCTTGTTGATAGTCTGATTAATTTTCATTTCAGGAGTGTAATTTGATTCTCTATTCCTAAAGAGTAAATAGGAGTATTTCTTGGTTCTTTACACCTCGTTTATTGCCTAGATAGGTCAATTAAGTGTTTTATGGATCCATAGTTTTCATTTTGATTAATCGGTGGATTTAAAAGGCAAGAGAGTTCGAAGCTGGTAGCGGAGTGCTATCGATGAGTTTTGGGCAAGAGTGGATTGATTTCAAGGCAATTCGTGTGGTTTCATGTTCGGTTTTTTTTTTTGATTTAAATAATTGATGCTATGTTCCAATTGAGATTGATTAGTATGATTTTAATAATGCTCATAATCTGATTTATTAAGATTGGTTCACAAGTGTGTTCAGAAGGCTTGCGTATCAAAACTCCATTGAGTTGGAGATTGTTAGGGAAAGTTACAAACTGTCCATGCGAGTACTATTGTTTTTAATATTTTTGGTATAACTAGTTCCTTTCCCATGTATTTAGTTAATCTTTCATGAGTACTTTGATGCACCCCTCTATAGTTGCACATTTTTATTAAAATACAAGTATATCTTATTTACTTGGTCCAGTTTTCTTGATTTGACTTCTTTATCATCGATTAGGCTTTCCGTTTCGTGTTTAAAGTCTGATTACTATTATTTCGGTAGTGTAATTTGATTCTCTATTCCTAACAAGTAAATACGAGTAATTTCTTGGTTCTTTACACCACGTTTAGTTGCCTAGATAGTCAATTAAGTGTTTTATGGATCCATAGTTTTCATTTTCATTAATTCGGTGGATTTACAAGACAAGAGAGTTCGAAGCTGGTAGCAGAGTGCTATCGATGAGTTTTGGGCAAGAGTGGATTGATTTCAAGGGCAATTCGTGTGGTTTCATGTTCGGTTTTGGTTTTGATTTAAATAATTGATGCTATGTTCCAATTTTGATTGATTAGTATGATTTAATGATGATTATAATTGATTTATTAAGATTGTCACAAGTGTGTTCATAAGGCTTGCGTAACAAAACTCCATTGAGTTGGAGATTGTTAGGGAATGTTACAAACTATCCATGCGAGAACTATTGTTGTTTAATGTTTTGGTAGAAGTAGTTCCTTTCCCATGTATTTAGTTAAGCTTTCGTGAGTACTTTGATGCACTAATCTATAGTTGAACATTTTTATTAAAATACAAGTAGATCTTATTTACTTGGTCGTGTTATCTTGATTTGACTTTTTTTTCATAGATCAAACTTTGTGTTTCTTGTTGATAGTCTGATTAATTTCATTTCAGGAGTGTAATTTGATTCTCTATTCCTAAAGAGTAAATAGGAGTAATTTCTTGGTTCTTTACACGTCGTTTATTTGCCTAGATAGTCAATTAAGTGTTTTATGGATCCATAGTTTTCATTTTGATTAATTCGGTGGATTTAAAAGGCAAGAGAGTTCTAAGCTGGTAGCGGAGTGCTATCGATGAGTTTTGGGCAAGAGTGGATTGATTTCAAGGGCAATTCGTGTGGTTTCATGTTCGGTTTTGGTTTGGATATAAATAATTGATGCTATGTTCCAATTTTGATTGATTAGTATGATTTAATGATGATTATAATCTGATTTATTAAGATTGGTTCACAAGTGAGTTCAAAAGGCTTGCGTAACAAAACTCCATTGAGTTGGAGATTGTTAGGGAAAGTTACAAACTATCCATGCGAGACTATTGTTGTCTAATGTTTTGGTATAACTAGTTCCTTTCCCATGTATTTAGTTAAGCTATCATGATTACTTTGATGCACCAATCTATAGTTGCACATTTTTTTTAAAATACGAGTAGATCTTATTTACTTGGTCGTGTTATCTTGATTTGACTTCTTTTTCATCGATCAAGCTTTGCTTTTCTTGTTTAAAGTTTGATTACTTTCATTTCGGTAGTGTAATTTGATTCTCTATTCCTAACAAGTAAATTAGAGTAATTTCTTGGTTCTTTACACCTCGTTTACTTGCCTAGATGGTTAATTAAGTGTTTTATGGATCCATAGTTTTCATTTTGATTAATTCGATGGATTTAAAAGGCAAGAGAGTTCGAAGCTGGTGGAGTGCTATCGATGAGTTTTGGGCAAGAGTGGATTGATTTCAAGGGCAATTCGTGTGGTTTCAAGTTCGGTTTTGGTTTTGATTTAAATAATTGATGCTATGTTCCATTTTGATTGATTAGTATGATTTAATGATGATTATACTGATTTATTAAGATTGGTTCACAAGTGTGTTCAAAAGGCTTGCGTACAACTCCATTGAGTTGGAGATTGTTAGGGAAAGTTACAAACTATCCATGCGAGAACTATTGTTGTCTAAGTTTTGGTATAACTAGTTCCTTTCCCATGTATTTAGTTAAGCTTTCATGATTACTTTGATGCACCAATCTATAGTTGCACATTTTTATTAAATACAAGTAGATCTTATTTACTTGGTCGTGTTATCTTGATTTGACTTCTTTTTCATCGATCAAGCTTTGCGTTTCTTGTTTAAAGTCTGATTACTTTCATTTCGGTAGTGTAATTTGATTCTCTATTCCTAAAAGTAAATAAGAGTAATTTCTTGGTTCTTTACACCTCGTTTACTTGCCTAGATGGTCAATTAAGTGTTTTATGGATCCATAGTTTTCATTTTGATTAATTTGATGGATTTAAAAGGCAAGAGTGTTCGAAGCTGGTAGCGGAGTGCTATCGATGAGTTTTGGGCAAGAGTGGATTGATTTCAAGGGCAATTCGTGTGGTTTCATGTTCGGTTTTGGTTTTGATTTATAATAGATGCTATGTTCCAATTTTGATTGATTAGTATGATTTAATGATGATTATAATCTGATTTATTAAGATTGGTTCACAAGTGTGTTCAAAAGGCTTGCGTAACAAAACTCCATTGAGTTGGAGATTGTTAGGGAAAGTTACAAACTATCCATGCGAGAACTATTGTTGTTTAATGTTTTGGTATAACTAGTTCCTTTCCCATGTATTTAGTTAAGCTTTCGTGAGTACTTTGATGCACCAATCTATAGTTGCACATTTTATTAAAATACAAGTAGATCTTATTTACTTGGTCGTGTTATTTGATTTGACTTCTTTTTCATCGATCAAGCTTTGTGTTTCTTTTGATAGTCTGATTAATTTCATTTCAGGAGTGTAATTTGATTCTCTATTCCTAAAGAGTAAATAGAGTAATTTCTTGGTTCTTTACACCTCGTTTAGTTGCCTAGATAGTCAATTAAGTGTTTTATGGATCCATAGTTTTCATTTTGATTGATTTAAAGGCAAGAGTTCGAAGCTGGTAGCGGAGTGCTATCGATGAGTTTTGGCAAGATTGGATTGGAGTTATTCGTGTGGTTTCGTGTTCGGTTTTGGTTTTGATTTAAATAATAGATGCTATGTTCCAATTGTGATTGATTAGTATGATTTAATGATGCTTATAATCTGATTTATTAAGATTGGTTCACAAGTGTGTTCAAAGGCTTGCGTATCAAAACTCCATTGAGTTGGAGATTGTTAGGGAAAGTTACAAACTATCCATGCGAGTACTATTGTTGTTTAATATTTTGGTACAACTAGTTCCTTTCCCATGTATTTAGTTAATCTTTCGTGAGTACTTTGATGCACCCCTCTATAGTTGCACATTTTTATTAAAATACAAGTATATCTTATTTACTTGGTCGTGTTTTCTTGATTTGACTTCTTTATCATCGATTAGGCTTTCGTTTCATGTTTAAAGTCTGATTACTTTATTTCGGTAGTGTAATTTGATTCTCTATTCCTAACAAGTAAATACGAGTAATTTCTTGGTTCTTTACACCATGTTTAGTTGCCTAGATAGTCAATTAAGTGTTTTATGGATCCATAGTTTTCATTTTGATTAATTCGGTGGATTTACAAGGCAAGAGAGTTCGAAGCTGGTAGCGGAGTGCTATCGATGAGTTTTGGGCAAGAGTGGATTGATTTCAAGGGCAATCGTGTGGTTTCATGTTCGGTTTTGGTTTTGATTTAAATAATAGATGCTATGTTCCAATTTTGATTGATTAGTATGATTTAATGATGATTATAATCTGATTTATTAAGATTGGTTCACAAGTGTGTTCAAAAGGCTTGCGTAACAAAACTCCATTGAGTTGGAGATTGTTAGGGAAAGTTACAAACTATCCATGCGAGAACTATTGTTGTTTAATGTTTTGGTATAACTAGTTTTTCCCATTTATTTAGTTAAGCTATCATGAGTTACTTTGATGCACCAATCTATAGTTGCACATTTTTATTAAAATACAAGTAGATCTTATTTACTTGGTCGTGTTATCTTGATTTGACTTCTTTTTCATCGATCAAGCTTTGTGTTTCTTGTTGATAGTCTGATTAATTTCATTTCAGGAGTGTAATTGATTCTCTATTCCTAAAGAGTAAATAGGAGTAATTTCTTGGTTCTTTACACCTCGTTTATTTGCCTAGATAGTCAATTAAGTGTTTTATGGATCCATAGTTTTCATTTTGATTAATTCGGTGGATTTAAAAGGCAAGAGAGTTCGAAGCTGGTAGCGGAGTGCTATCGATGAGTTTTGGGCAAGAGTGGATTGATTTCAAGGGCAATTCGTGTGGTTTCATGTTCGGTTTTGGTTTTGATTTAAATAATTGATGCTATGTTCCAATTTTGATTGATTAGTATGATTTAATGATGATTATAATTTGATTTCTTAAGATTGGTTCACAAGTGTGTTCATAAGGCTTGCGTAACAAAACTCCATTGAGTTGGAGATTGTTAGGGAAAGTTACAAACTATCCATGCGAGACTATTGTTGTTTAATGTTTTGGTACAACTAGTTCCTTTCCCATGTATTTAGTTAAGCTTTCATGAGTACTTTGATGCACCAATCTATAGTTGCACATTTTTATTAAAATACAAGTAGATCTTATTTACTTGGTCGTGTTTCTTGATTTGACTTCTTTATCATCGATCAGCTTTCGTTTCTTGTTTAAAGTCTGATTACTTTCATTTCGGTAGTGTAATTTGATTCTCTATTCCTAACAAGTAAATACGAGTAATTTCTTGGTTCTTTACACCTCGTTTACTTGCCTAGATAGTCAATTAAGTGTTTTATGGATCCATAGTTTTCATTTTGATTAATTCGGTGGATTTAAAGGCAAGAGAGTTCGAAGCTGGTAGCGGAGTGCTATCGATGAGTTTTGGGCAAGAGTGGATTGATTTCAAGGGCAATTCGTGTGGTTTCAAGTTCGGTTTTGGTTTTGATTTAAATAATTGATGCTATGCTCCAATTTTGATTGATTAGTATGATTTAATGATGATTATAATCTGATTTATTAAGATTGGTTCACAAGTGTGTTCAAAAGGCTTGCGTAACAAAACTCTATTGAGTTGGAGATTGTTAGGGAAAGTTACAAACTATCCATGCGAGACTATTGTTGTCTAAGGTTTTGGTATAACTAGTTCCTTTCCCATGTATTTAGTTAAGCTATCATGATTACTTTTGATGCACCAATCTATAGTTGCACATTTTTTTTAAAATACAAGTAGATCTTATTTTCTTGGTCGTGTTATCTTGATTTGACTTCTTTTTCATCGATCAAGCTTTGCGTTTCTTGTTTAAAGTTTGATTACTTTCATTTCGGTAGTGTAATTTTGATTCTCTATTCCTAACAAGTAAATAAGAGTAATTTCTTGGTTCTTTACACCTCGTTTACTTGCCTAGATGGTCAATTATGTGTTTTATGGATCCATAGTTTTCATTTTGATTAATTTGATGGATTTAAAAGGCAAGAGTGTTCGAAGCTGGTAGCAGAGTGCTATCGATGAGTTTTGGGCAAGAGTGGATTGATTTCAAGGGCAATTCGTGTGGTTTCATGTTAGGTTTTGGTTTTGATTTAAATAATAGATGCTATGTTCCAATTTTGATTGATTAGTATGATTTAATGATGATTATAATCTGATTTATTAAGATTGGTTCACAAGTGTGTTCAAAAGGCTTGCTTAACAAAACTCCATTGAGTTGGAGATTGTTAGGGAAAGTTACAAACTATCCATGAGAGAACTATTGTTGTTTAATGTTTTGGTATAACTAGTACCTTTCCCATGTATTTAGTTAAGCTTTCGGGAGTACTTTGATGCCCTAATCTATAGTTGCACATTTTTATTAAAATACAAGTAGATCTTATTTACTTGTCGTGTTATTGTGATTTGACTTCTTTTTCATCAATCAAGCTTTGTGTTTCTTGTTGATAGTCTGATTAATTTCATTTCAGGAGTGTAATTTGATTCTCTATTCCTAAAGAGTAAATAAGAGTAATTTGTTGGTTCTTTACACTTCGTTTAGTTGCCTAGATAGTCAATTAAGTGTTTTATGCATCCATAGTTCTCATTTTGATTGATTTGATGGATTTTCAAGTCAATAGAGTACGAAGTTGGTAGTGCAGTGCTATCATTGAGTTTTAGGCAAGATTGGATTGATTTTAAGAGTTATTCGTGTGGTTTCGTGTTTGGTTTTGGTTTTGATTTAAATAATAGATGCTATGTTCCAATTGTGATTGATTAGTATGATTTTAATGATACTTATAATCTGATTTATTAAGATTGGTTCACAAGTGTGTTTGGAAGGCTTGCGTATCAAAACTCCATTGAGTTGGTGATTGTTAGGGAAAGTTACAAACTGTCCATGCGAGTACTATTGTTGTTTAATATTTTGGTACAACTAGTTCCTTTCCCATGTATTTAGTTAATCTTTCGTGAGTACTTTGATGCACCCCTCTATAGTTGCACATTTTTATTAAAATACAAGTATATCTTACTTACTTGGTCGTGTTTTCTTGATTTGACTTCTTTATCATCGATTAGGCTTTCCGTTTCATGTTTAAAGTCTGATTACTTTTATTTCGGTAGTGTAATTTGATTCTCTATTGCTAACAAGTAAATACGAGTAATTCTTGGTTCTTTACACCATGTTTAGTTGCCTAGATAGTCAATTAAGTGTTTTATGGATCCATAGTTTTCATTTTGATTAATTCGGTGGATTTACAAGGCAAGAGAGTTCGAAGCTGGTAGCGGAGTGCTATCGATGAGTTTTGGGCAAGAGTGGATTGATTTCAAGGGCAGTTCATGTGGTTTCATGTTCGGTTTTGGTTTTGATTTAAATAATAGATTCTATGTTCCAACTTTGATTGATTAGTATGATTTAATGAAGATTATAATCTGATTTATTAAGATTGGTTCACAAGTGTGTTCAAAAGGCTTGCGTAACAAAACTCCATTGAGTTGGAGATTGTTAGGGAAAGTTACAAACTATCCATGTTAGAACTATTGTTGTCTAATGTTTTGGTATAACTAGTTTTTTCCCATTTATTTAGTTAAGCTATCATGATTACTTTGATGCACCAATCTATAATTGCACATTTTTAATAAAATACAAGTAGATCTTATTTACTTGGTCGTGTTATCTTGATTTGACTTCTTTTTCAACGATCAAGCTTTGTGTTTCTTGTTGATAGTCTGATTAATTTCATTTCAGGAGTGTAACTTGATTCTCTATTCCTAAAGAGTAAATAGGAGTAATTTCTTGGTTCTTTACACATCGTTTATTTGCCAAGATAGTCCATTAAGTGTTTTATGGATCCATAGTTTTCATTTTGATTAATTCGGTGCATTTAAAAGGCAAGAGAGTTCGAAGCTGGTAGCAGAGTGCTATCGATGAGTTTTGGGCAAGAGTGGATTGTTTTCAAGGGCAATTCGTGTGGTTTCATGTTCGGTTTCGGTTTTGATTTAAATAATTGATGCTATGTTCCAATTTTGATTGATTAGTATGATTTAATGATGATTATAATTTGATTTCTTAAGATTGGTTCATAAGTGTGTTCAAAAGGCTTGCGTAGCAAAACTCCATTGAGTTGGAGATTGTTAGGGAAAGTTACAAACTATCCATGCGAGAACTGTTATTGTTTAATGTTTTGGTAGAACTAGTTCCTTTCCCATGTATTTAGTTAAGCTTTCGTGAGTACTTTGATGCACCAATCTATAGGTTCACATTTTTATTAAAATACAAGTAGATCTTATTTACTTGGTCGTGTTATCTTGATTTGACTTTTTTTTCATCGATCAAGCTTTGTGTTTGTTGTTGATAGTCTGATTAATTTCATTTCAGGAGTGTAATTTGATTCTCTATTCCTAAAGAGTAAATAGGAGTAATTTCTTGGTTCTTTACACCTCGTTTATTTGCCTAGATAGTTAATTAAGTGTTTTATGGATCCATAGTTTTCTTTTTTATTAATTCGGTGGATTTAAAAGGCAAGAGAGTTTGAAGCTGGTAGCGGAGTGCTATCGATGAGTTTTGGGCAAGAGTGGATTGATTTCAAGGGCAATTCGTGTGGTTTCATGTTCGGTTTTGGTTTTGATTTAAATAATAGATGCTATGTTACAATTTTGATTGATTAGTATGATTTAATGATGATTATAATCTGATTTATTAAGATTGGTACACAAGTGTGTTCAAAAGGCTTGCGTAACAAAACTCCATTGAGTTGGAGATTGTTAGGGAAAGTTACAAACTATCCATGCGAGACTATTGTTGTCTAATGTTTTAGTATAACTAGTTCCTTTCCCATGTATTTAGTTAAGCTATCATGATTACTTTGATGCACCAATCTATAGTTGCACATTTTTATTAAAATACAAGTAGATCTTATTTACTTGGTCGTGTTATCTTGATTTGACTTCTTTTTCATCGATCAAGCTTGGCGTTTCTTGTTTAAAGTTTGATTACTTTCTTTTCGGTAGTGTAATTTGATTCTCTATTCCTAACAAGTAAATAAGAGTAATTTCTTGGTTCTTTACACCTCGTTTACTTGCCTAGATGGTCAAATAAGTGTTTTATGGATCCATAGTTTTCATTTTGATTAATTTGATGGATTTAAAAGGCAAGAGTGTTCGAAGCTGGTAGCGGAGTGCTATCGATGAGTTTTGGGTAAGAGTGGATTGATTTCAAGGGCAATTCGTGTGGTTTCATTTTAGGTTTTGGTTTTGATTTAAATAACAGATGCTATGTTCCAATTTTATTTGATTAGTATGATTTAATGATGATTATAATCTGATTTATTAAGATTGGTTCACAAGTGTGTTCAAAAGGCTTGCTTAACAAAACTCCATTGAGTTGGAGATTGTTAGGGAAAGTTACAAACTATCCATGAGAGAACTATTTTTGTTTAATGTTTTGGTATAACTAGTACCTTTCCCATGTATTTAGTTAAGCTTTCGGGAGTACTTTGATGCACCAATCTATAGTTGCACATTTTTATTAAAATACAAGTAGATCTTATTTACTTGGTCGTGTTATCGTGATTTGACTTCTTTTTCATCGATCAAGCTTTGTGTTTCTTGTTTATAGTCTGATTACTTTCATTTCAGGAGTGTAGTGTTATTCTCTATTCCTAACGAGTAAATAGGAGTAATTTCTTGGTTCTTTACACCTCGTTTACTTGCCGAGATAGGCAATTAAGTGTTTTATGGATCCATAGTTCTCATTTTGATTGATTTAGTGGATTTTCGAGTCAATAGAGTTCAAAGTTGGTAGTGGAGTGCTATCGATGAGTTTTAGGCAAGATTGGATTGATTTTAAGAGTTATTCGTGTGCTTTCGTGTCCGGTTTTGGTTTTGATTTAAATAATAGATGCTATGTTCCAATTGTGATTGATTAGTATGATTTTAATAATGATTATAATCTTATTTATTAAGATTGGTTCACCAGTGTGTTCAAAAGGCTTGCGTATCAAAACTCCATTGAGTTGGAAATTGTTAGGGAAAGTTACAAACTATCCATGCGAGAACTATTGTTGTTTAATATTTTGGTACAACTAGTTCCTTTCTCATGTATTTAGTTAATCTTTGTGAGTACTTTGATGCACCCCTTTATAGTTGCACATTTATATTAAAATACAAGTAGATCTTATTTACTTGGTCGTGTTTGCTTGATTTGACTTCTTTTTCATCGATCAGGCTTTGCGTTTCTTTTTTAAAGTCTGATTACTTTTATTTCGGTAGTGTAATTTTTTTCTCTATTCTTAACGAGTAAATACGAGTAATTTCTTGGTTCTTTACACCACGCTTACTTGCCTAGATAGTCAATTAAGTGTTTTATGGATCCAGAGTTTTCATTTTGATTGATTCGGTGGATTTACAAGGCAAGAGAGTTCGAAGTTGGTAGTGGAGTGCTATCAATGAGTTTTGGGCAAGAGTGGATTGATTTCAAGGGTAATTCGTGTGGTTTCATGTTATGTTTTGGTTTTGATATAAATAATAGATGCTACGTTCCAATTTTGATTGATTAGTATGATTTTAATGATGATTATAATCTGATTTATTAAGATTTGTTCTCAAGTGTGTTCAGAAGGCTTGCGTAACAAAACTCCATTGAGTTGGATATCGTTAGGGATAGTTACAAACTATCCATGCGAGAAATATTGTTGTTTAATATTTTGGTACAATTAGTTCCTTTCCCATGTATTTAGTTAAGCTTTCATGAGTACTTTGATGCACCCCTCTATAGTTGAACATTTTTATTAAAATACAAGTAGATCTTATTTACTTGGTCGTGTTTGCTTGATTTGACTTCTTTTTCATCTATCAGGCTTTGCGTTTCTTGTTTAAAGTCTGATTACTTTTATTTCGGTAGTGTAATTTGATTCTTTATTCCTAACGAGTAAATACGAGTAATTTCTTGGTTCTTTACACCACATTTACTTGCCTAGATAGTCAATTAAGTGTTTTATGGATCCATAGTTTTTATTTTGATTGATTCGGTGGATTTACAAGGCAAGGGAGTTCGAAGTTGGTAGTGGAGTGCTATCGATGAGTTTTGGGCAAGAGTGGATTGATTTCAAGGGCAATTCCTGTGGTTTGATGTTCGGTTTTGGTTTTGATTTAAATAATAGATGCTATGTTCTAATTTTGATTGATTAGTGTAACAACTGACTCCTAGGTCCGCCTTTAAAAAACTTAAATTAATCCGACATTGTTTCATTTTCATTATTTTATCATGTTTATGTATTTTCTTTCTCCTATGATTTATTGTTTGTGAGTTTTAGTTCCTTGGATGATTCTATTAGGACTTGCTTTGGTCTAGAAACTATTTTCCCCGAGGCTAGAAAATTCACATAATTGGCTATTTGCCCTTATATTTATAAAAAATGGAAATCCAAGTCTTCCGCACATATTTTTCTGTTCAGGCGCATGAGAACTGTTCAGACGCATGAGAACCTCAGGCGCATGAGAACTGTTCAGGCGCATTTGAACTGTGCGGGGCGCATTCGGCAGTCGGCCCATTACCACTGCTGAGGCGCATGAGCACTGCTTGGGCATTTTGGTAGTGGGCGTTTGAGCACTATACGGACGCATTAGCACTGTTCCGGCCAGAAAATTTTTCTATCTTCTGAACACTTAGCATTCTGAAATTTTTCAGAATCCTTCTAGAAGACTTTTGACCAGATTGTGCACCACCCATATTACGCAATGCATGGGATCATCACCATGCATTCGGCCACCCCACTCACCAACCACACCTTCCCTCAAATTTCCCCAAACCGACTTACACACTCCACCCCCATATTTTTCTCTATTTTTTTTTAGTTGTACAGACTCCATCTTACTCCCTTTCTCTCTCTTTCTCGAAAACTCTCTGCTCTCCTTTCTCTCTGCGATTTCTTCACCATCTTCATTAAAAAAAAATCCGAAGACTTCTTCAAAGCATACATCAAAACACGGAACATCTAGTGTGTAAGCATTCTTGTACCCGAACCAAATCTATTCCTTGAGTTTCTTTATTTTCTTCCATAAATCCCAATACTCTTGTTTCAAACAGAACCTTGCGGCCATATCACTGTTCTTGAGAGACTCACGGCTTCACAAAAAGGTACATTCTTTTAAAGGCTCGCATTTCGTGTGTTGGTTAAATGAATATACCCGAAAACCCTCTTTTCATGGAATTTAACACCTATTTAACCACTTTTCTTGAACAACCCCCTCCTTTTATGCTTAGAACCTGCTTAAAAAGATCCTATGAACAATATAATAATCTGGACTTAAGGTTACAGAAAGATTTAAAGATGTTTAAACTCGAACTTTATTAGTTACACATGTGTAATGGTGTTGAAACACCTTAATCATAACCTTGTCAATTAAAATTTGTAAGATTCATGAGGTTATTGTATTTTCCAGTTATTTGAGGATGCTAAACTTACAAAATTATAGATATGGGTGGATTGGTATGGTATAATGGACATTAGGAGCTTAGTTAGTGACCCGAATAGGTGATGAAACTCTCGAATCGGCCAAAAACTTAATGAGAGGCAAGTATTGAAATTTTCAGAAATTAAAACATGTATTATATTTCTAAAAACCAAACTTGGTGAATTTTTGGGTTAATATGTAATTTCTATGAAATTATTCTGCTAATATACGCCTAACCGGGGAATTTTTGGATAAATTTCTAAAAATGGTGTAACAAGCTTCAGACCTATAAATCCATGTTATTTCAGTAAACTAGAAGACCTCAATATGATATTTTGGTGGAAGGTTGAAAGAAAGCAAACTTTTGGGTAAAAATTGTAAATTTTGAAACTTAAGGGACCAAAGTGTAAATTTCATAAATAAAACTAAATTTCAGTAATCTTATGACTAGAAAACTCTTGTTAAACTTATTATAATATAAACAAACTTATAGGAGTCATATAACTAGTCATCCATAACCCTAACCTTCCTAAAAAGGAAACTTTTTGACACAAACTTTTAAGAAGCGAAGCCACGTGAACATACGACCATAAAATACATTTAGATACACTTCCAATAGCCTAAGAACATTTTCTTATTACTTGTATCTTGATCATAGGGTGCTAGGGCTTGGATCTTTTCTGTGTCTGAAGAATCTTTGATCTACATAAGGTGAGTTTAGTGTTCCCTTTTTACTACTATTTTTGGGATGATGCATGCTATGTTTGAACTAAATTTATTTATGTACCATTATGTGATGCTATTATATGTTGTGGCTAATGTTAGAACCTGCACCTACTTGTATCACAATCATTAATTCTTGTGAGAACCGCTTGTTTTATATGGGTAGATCTACTTGGGGAATCCCCCACGCACAGTGCCTTCCGACATAATAGGAAGGGTACCCCACTGAGATCCTGCGGGGTCGTTTGTGTCATGTGACAGGTTTTATAAGATACTATGGTGTACCAATCAGCAGGTATGGTACACTCTGTGAGGCTCAGTTTCCCCTATGGGATAACCGGTACAATACATGTTTAGAAGAGGCTAGCCGGGGCTGAGTGCAGGGTTGATTGTGACCCCACAATAATGGCACTTATGTTTTCTTTTTAAAATTAACTTATGGATTCTAAAGAGCCCTTTTGTTTTTGAACTTTAAGCACTTGAACTCACCAACTTTTTAGTTGACACAAATTCTTTTGAGCATGTTTCAGGTAACCCTTGATGAAGCTTGGATTTTAATGGAAACTTTATGGATGGCTTAGTACCGTGACTACCAATGGCATTACTCGATTTTAAAAACTTTATTAGACATTCGGTTCTGTTGTGTAATAAATTTGAAATATTTACAATGGGTGTGGATTTGATGTTTGGGCAAGACATTCATAGCCCAAATATGTTGTTCTAATGTAATGCCATGTGATTTTCCCTTCTTGTGTGCTCTTGAGTGGTTAGTTTCCGCTGCCATGTGTATTGCTAATCTGTGACGTCCCACCCGCCTTGGGCTCAGGGTGTGACAATTAGTATGATTTTAATGATGATTATAATCTGATTTATTAAGATTTGTTCACAAGTGTGTTCAAAAGGCTTGCGTAACAAAACTCCATTGAGTTGGAGATTGTTAGGGAAAGTTACAACCTATTCATGCGAGAAATATTGTTGTTTAATGTTTTGGTACAACTAGTTCCTTTCCCATGTATTTAGTTAAGCTTTCGTGAGTATTTTGATGCACCAATCTATAGTTGCACATTTTTATTAAAATACAAGTAGATCTTATTTACTTGGTCTTGTTTGCTTGATTTGCCTTCTTTTTTATCGATCAAGCTTTGTGTTTCTTGTTTAAAGTCTGGTTACTTTCATTTCTGTAGTGTAATTTGATTCTCTATTCCTAACGAGTAAATACAAGTAATTTCTTGGTTCTTTACAGCTAGTTTACTTGCCTAGATAGTCAATTAATTGTTTTATGGATCCAAAGTTCTCATTTTGATTGATTCAGTGGATTTTCGAGTCAAGGGAGTTTGAAGTTCGTAGCGGAGTGCTATCGATGAGTTTTGGGCAAGGGTGGATTGATTTCAAGGGCCATTCGTGTGGTTTCATGTTCGGTTTTGGTTTTGATTTAAATAATAGATGCTATGTTCCAATTTTGATTGATTAGTATGATATAATAATTATTATAATCTGATTTATTAAGATTGGTTCACAAGTGTGTTCAAAAGGCTTGCGTAACAAAACTCCATTGAGTTGGAGATTGTTAGAGAAAGTTACAAACTATCCATGCGAGAACTATTGTTGTTTAATGTTTTGGTACAACTAGTTCCTTTACCATGTATTTAATTAAGCTTTCGTGAGTACTTTGATGCACCAATCTATAGTTGAACATTTTTATTAAAATACAAATAGATCTTATTTACTTGGTCATGTTTGCTTGATTTGACTTCTTTTTCATCGATCAAGCTTTGTGTTTCTTGTTTATAGTCTGATTACTTTCATTTTAGGAGTGTAATTTCTCTATTCCTAACGAGTAAATAGGAGTAATTTTTTGGTTCTTTACACCTCGTTACTTGCCTAGATAGTCAATTAAGTATTTTATGGATCCATAGTTCTCATTTTGATTGATTTGATGGATTTTCGAGTCAATAGAGCTCGAAGTTGGTAGTGGAGTGCTATCGATGAGTTTTAGGAAAGATTGGATTGATTTTAAGAGTTATTCGTGTGGTTTCGTGTTCGGTTTTAGTTTTAATTTAAATAATAGATGCTATGATCCAGTTGTGATTGATTAGTATTATTTTAATGATGATTATAATCTGATTTATTAATATTGATTCAAAAGTGTGTTCAGAAGGCTTGCGTATCAAAACTCCATTGAGTTGGAGATGGTTAGGGAAAGTTACAAACTATCCATGCGAGAAGTATTGTTGTTTAATATTTTGGTACAACTAGATCCTTTCCAATGTATTTAGTTAATCTTTCGTGAGTACTTTGATGCACCCCTCTATAGTTGCACATTATTATTAAAATACAAGTAGATCTTATTTACTTGGTCGTGTTTGCTTGATTTGACTTCTTTTTCATCGATCATGCTTTGCGTTTCTTGTTTAAAGTCTGATTACTTTTATTTCGGTAGTGTAATTTGATTCTCTATTCCTAAAGAGTAAATACGAGTAATTTCTTGGTTCTTTACACCTCGTTTACTTGCCTAGATAGTCAATTAACTGTTTTATGGATCCATAGTTCTCGTTTTGATTGATTCGATGGATTTTTGAGTCAATAGAGTTTGAAGTTGGTAGCGGAGTGCTATCGATGAGTTTTGGGCAAGAGTGGATTGATTTCAAGGGCCATTCGTGTGGTTTCATGTTCGGTTTTGGTTTTGATTTAAATAATAGATGCTATGTTCCAATTTTAATTGATTAGTATGATTTAATAATGATTATAGTCTGATTTATTAAGATTGGTTCACAAGTGTGTTCAAATGGCTTGCGTAACAAAACTCCATTGAGTTGGAGATTGTTAGGGAATGTTACAAACTACCCATGCAAGAACTATTGTTGTTTATTGTTTTGGTATAACTAGTTCCTTTCCCATGTATTTAGTTTAGCTTTCGTAAGTACTTTGATGCACCAATCTATAGTTGCACTTTTTTATTAAAATACAAGTAGATCTTATTTACTTGGTCGTGTTAGCTTGATTTGACTTCGTTTCATCGATCAAGCTTTATGTTTCTTGTTTAAAGTCTAATTACTTTCATTTCGGTAGAGTAATTTGATTCTATATTCCTAACAAGTAGATAAGAGTAACTTCTTGGTTCTTTACACCTCGTTTACATGCCTAGATGGTCAATTAAGTGTTTTCTGGATCCACAGTTCTCATTTTGATTGATTTGTTGGATTTTCGAGCCAAGAGAGTTCAAAGTTGGTTGTGGAGTGCTATTGATGAGTTTTGGGCAGGAGTGGATTGATTTCAAGGGTCATTCGTGTGGTTACATGTTAAGTTTTGGTTTTGATTTAAATAATAGATGCTATGTTCCAATTGTGATTGATTAGTATGATTTTAATGATGATTATAATCTGATTTATTAAGATTGGTTCACAAGTGTGTTCAGAAGGCTTGGGTATTGAAACTCCATTGAGTTGGAAATTCTTTGGGAAAGTTACAAACTATCCATGCGAGAACTATTGTTGTTTAATGTTTTGGACAAACTAGTTCCTTTACCATGTATTTAATTAAGCTTTCGTGAGTACTTTGATGCACCAATCTATAGTTGCACATTTTTATTAAAATACAAATAGATCTTATTTACTTGGTCATGTTTGCTTGATTTGACTTCTTTTTCATCGATCAAGCTTTGTGTTTCTTGTTTATAGTCTGATTACTTTCGTTTCAAGAGTGCAATTTCTCTATTCCTAACGAGTAAATAGGAGTAATTTTTTGGTTCTTTACACCTCGTTACTTGCCTAGATAGTCAATTAAGTATTTTATGGATCCATAGTTCTCATTTTGATTGATTTGATGGATTTTCGAGTCAATAGAGCTCGAAGTTGGTAGTGGAGTGCTATCAATGAGTTTTAGGAAAGATTGGATTGATTTTAAGAGTTATTCGTGTGGTTTCGTGTTCGGTTTTAGTTTTAATTTAAATAATAGATGCTATGATCCAGTTGTGATTGATATGTATTATTTTAATGATGATTATAATCTGATTTATTAATATTGATTCAAAAGTGTGTTCAGAAGGCTTGCGTATCAAAACTCCATTGAGTTGGAGATGGTTAGGGAAAGTTACAAACTATCCATGCGAGAAGTATTGTTGTTTAATATTTTGGTACAACTAGATCCTTTCCAATGTATTTAGTTAATCTTTCGTGAGTACTTTGATGCACCCCTCTATAGTTGCACATTTTTATTAAAATACAAGTAGATCTTATTTACTTGGTCGTGTTTGCTTGATTTGACTTCTTTTTCATCGATCATGCTTTGCGTTTCTTGTTTAAAGTCTGATTACTTTTATTTCGGTAGTGTAATTTGATTCTCTATTCCTAACGAGTAAATACGAGTAATTTCTTGGTTCTTTACACCTCGTTTACTTGCCTAGATAGTCAATTAACTGTTTTATGGATCCATAGTTCTCGTTTTGATTGATTCGATGGATTTTTGAGTCAATAGAGTTTGAAGTTGGTAGCGGAGTGCTATCGATGAGTTTTGGGCAAGAGTGGATTGATTTCAAGGGCCATTCGTGTGGTTTCATGTTCGGTTTTGGTTTTGATTTAAATAATAGATGCTATGTTCCAATTTTGATTGATTAGTATGATTTAATAATGATTATAGTCTGATTTATTAAGATTGGTTCACAAGTGTGTTCAAAAGGCTTGCGTAACAAAACTCCATTGAGTTGGAGATTGTTAGGGAATGTTACAAACTATCCATGCAAGAACTATTGTTGTTTATTGTTTTGGTATAACTAGTTCCTTTCCCATGTATTTAGTTAAGCTTTCGTAAGTACTTTGATGCACCAATCTATAGTTGCACATTTTTATTAAAATACAAG
Organism: Flaveria sonorensis; assembly: GCA_025506505.1. NCBI lineage: Eukaryota > Viridiplantae > Streptophyta > Magnoliopsida > Asterales > Asteraceae > Flaveria > Flaveria sonorensis. Next base: position 31,122,185 of record CM046427.1, read on the forward strand.
TAGATCTTATTTACTTGGTCGTGTTAGCTTGATTTGACTTCTTTTCATCGATCAAGCTTTACGTTTCTTGTTTAAAGTCTAATTACTTTCATTTCGGTAGAGTAATTTGATTCTCTATTCCTAACAAGTAGATAAGAGTAACTTCTTGGTTCTTTACACCTCGTTTACATGCCTAGATGGTCAATTAAGTGTTTTCTGGATCCACAGTTCTCATTTTGATTGATTTGTTGGATTTTCGAGCCAAGAGAGTTCAAAGTTGGTTGTGGAGTGCTATTGATTAGTTTTGGGCAGGAGTGGATTGATTTCAAGGGTCATTCGTGTGGTTTCATGTTAAGTTTTGGTTTTGATTTAAATAATAGATGCTATGTTCCAATTGTGATTGATTAGTATGATTTTAATGATGATTATAATCTGATTTATTAAGATTGGTTCACAAGTGTGTTCAGAAGGCTTGGGTATTGAAACTCCATTGAGTTGGAAATTCTTAGGGAAAGTTACAAACTATCAATGCGAGAACTATTTTTGTTTAACGTTTTAGTACAACTAGCTCCTTTCCCATGTATTTAGTTAAGCTTTCATGAGTACTTTGATGCACCAATCTATAGTTGCACATTTTTATTAAAATACAAGTAGATCTTATTTACTTGGTCATGTTTGCTTGATTTGACTTCTTTTTCATCGATCAAGCTTTGTGTTTCTTGTTTATAGTCTGATTACTTTCATTTCATGATTGTAATTTGATTCTGTATTCCTAACGAGTAAATAGGAGTAATTTCTTGGTTCTTTACACGGCGTTTACTTGCCTAGATAGTCAATTTAGTGTTTTATGGATCCATAGTTCTCATTTTGATTGATTTGGTGGATTTTCGAGTCAATGAGTTCGAAGTTGGTAGTGGAGTGCTATCGATGTGTTTTAGGCAAGATTGGATTGATTTTAAGAGTTATTGGTGTGGTTTCGTGTTCGGTTTTGGTTTTGATTTAAATAGTAGATGCTATGTTCCAATTGTGATTGATTAGTATGATTTTAATGATGATTATAATCTGATTTATTAAGATTGGTTCACAAGTGTGTTTAGAAGGCATGCGTATCAAAACTCCATCGAGTTGGAGATTATTAGGGAAAGTTACGAACTATCCATGCGAGAACTATTGTTGTTTAATATCTTGGTACAACTATGTCACACCCTCAAAATCCACGAGCGGAGTTTTACCGCGAGGCGTGTGAACAAACCAGGATCACAGTCAATAGTTACTCAGAACGACACTATATGCCACTTTTAAAATAAAACCAACCAAAGTTCAAACTTTAAAACCATGCGGAAGCGTTAAATAAACTAGTAAACCCAAAACAATGAAACATGATTTGAAAATGCGCAAACATACGCGCCCAAGTATTATGCAAAACTAAAACACGATGTTTAAACAATCTTAACCCAAAACAATGTTTCATAACATGCTGCCAAACACCATGATGCTGACCCGTGTGACGTGCTCCTAGGCAATAGCAACCTTAACCTGAGAATAGCATACTAACCAAGTCAACACATGGTTGGTGAGTTCAAGAGTTTGCGTTAAAATATAAACCAATCAACAGTTTCCATAGCATAAGTAGTGTATTGCAATAGATAGCTAGTTTATTAACATGAAAATATTAAACATAGTGATTTCGCGATTGAAGCTGACTGTGATAGTTTGTGCCTCCCGTCACGACTTACCAGGTCGTGACGAATATATATTAGGACAAAATTGCACCCGTTTGACCTCGAGTCGCACAGGTGGGGCTCGTCAAACCCAGTAGTACTACCCAAAATTTCCTGCTAGTCAATATTAACAATCCGAAAGTGTGAGGACTTTCCATGGTAAACAACACTATATTAATATTATTCACACTCATATTTAAAAGCGTTTGTAATCAACAGTATGCTATCTCCCCCAAAAGAGATTATGTAAAAAGAGTGGGGCAATAACTCACCTGATACGCGCAAGAATTAACTTAGAGCTTAACTTGAAAGAAAGAGGGGAAAGACAACCTTCAAAGGTCACCTAGAACACATGAGTACATAAGTACGTGTACACAGAATCAATATGAAACCCTAAGTGCTCTACAACCCAAAGAACTCAAGATTTTAGAAAGACAAGACACACTTGACCCAATTGACCCGTTTGACCCGTTGGTGACATTATAGGTGAATTTCCATTCAAACAAGCATAACAGCCTATCACACATGATTATCATACAAACTGATTACATATAACACTTCATTAACCACATGTACTAATTAGATTGTGACAACTCATCCAAAACTCACACGATTTCGATTTCCTTATGCCAATGCAGTAGACCAGTGATGGAACACTCACCATGTAACGCAATTTTCAGGACGAAAATTCCTTCAACATGGGGATAATGTGACATCCGGTAATTTTCCGTTACCAAACTCCGTTAGTTCTGTTAAGTCTTGCATACACGTGTCGGGAGCACACACTAGTTGTCGTTGAATGTTGGTGACTTAATAATAATTAATAATGTTAAACAATAATTTCTATGTTGATTATTGGTTGTGATTATGTGATTTAAATGCTTATTGTGAACTTTATCGCATAAAGTGGAAACGTGTGTGTTTAATCCGTATGTTTTGTATCTAGTGAAGATAATGCATATGATTATTATTGTTAGTTTATATGCTTATTATTCTAGTTAAAAATGCTTTAAAAGGGTATTTAAAAGTCTAATTTTTATAAAATACAAAATGCAAGGGTTTAAAGGGTATTTATGCAAAATTAAATTAATAAAACAAAAACTCTAACCCTAACCACCATAATCGGCCACGATCGACCTCCCCTCTCCCTCTCCTCTTCGAATTCAGCCCAAGAACAAGCAATCACCTTCGAATTTGATCGATTACAAGGCATACAACAAGTTAGAACCTTCAATTGCAAACTATTACACATTTAAAGGTTAGATTTTTATATGATTTGATGATGTTTCATGATTGGCCGAAAGTCCTATGCGAAAACTGCAATTGGTGGTCGATTGATGCCTAGTTGTTGATGTTAATGTGTTTACTAGATAGATTACATGTTAATTAACATCAAGTATGTAATAAAGGTTGGATTTTTACAAGTTTTTATGGAAATTACATTAGGGCCGAAACCCTAATTCGAAAATCTGAATTTGATGTTAGTTGTTGGTTGTTTGTTGATGCTATTATGTTAGTTGGATTGTATAGATGCTAGTTAACGTCGATTATGCAAGAAAGCTTTGATTTTGATTCATGGTTCATAGGTTACTTAGAATAGTAACTTTATTTTGCATGAATTGATGATTTGATGATGTATGAATGTTATGGGTGTGTTTGTGATGATGATTAGATGCTAGGTTGATGATATGAACAATTGAAAAACAAGAAGATGTCTTATAGTTCATACATTGCTAAAAATAGTAACTTTTGGTGTTGAACGTTGATGAATCATGATGATTAGGTGTTGTTGATCATGTTTAAATGTTGTCATGGATTTGGATTGGTATATAATTGATGAATCCACAAATGTCTTGGGTGTTTGATGAAATTGGGATGTACTTTCCCAAAAGGGAAACTTTAATTGTGCAAATCCTTGAATTGGATGATTTGAGCATGTTTGGGATATTAGGATCATGCTAGTGTGTTCATGGATGGTTTCTAAGGTGATGAAATGTGTTGTTTAGGTTATAGGGATGTTGATTTGATTTGTTACCTGTTTTGGCCTGTTGTGATTCGCATGACTTGTATGATATCTAGTTGTATGATGATCTAGGTAGTACGTGTGGATAATGAAGTGCTATATGTAATCAAGTGGTATGTTGATCATGTATGATATGCTGTTGTGTTAGTATTAACGAGTTATCACCTATAATGTCACCAACGGGTCAAACGAGTCAACTGGATCAAATGTGTCTTGTATTTCTTAAACCTTGAGTCTCTTGGTTTGTAGAGCACTTAGGGTTTCATGTTGATTCTGTGTACACGTACTTATGTACTCGTGTTCTAGGTGACCTTTGAAGGTTGTCTTTCCCCTCTTTCTTTTAAGTTAAGCTCTAAGTTAATTCTTGCGCGCATCAGGTGAGTTCTTGCCCCACTCATTTTACATAATCTCTTTTGGGGGAGATAGCATACTGTTGATCACAAACGCTTTTATATATGAGTGTGTATAATATTGATATAGTGCTGTTTACCATGGAAAGTCCTCACACTTTCTGATTGTTAATATTGAATAGCGGGGAAATTTTGGGTAGTACTACTGGGTCTGACGAGCCCCACCTGTGCGACTCGAGGTCAAACGGGTGCAATTTTTTCCTAACATATATTCGTCACGACCTGGTAAGTCGTGACGGGAGGCAACAAACGTAACACAGTCAGCTTCGATCGCGAAATCACTATGATTAATATTTTTATGTTAATAGACTAGCTATCTATTACAATACACTACTTATGCTCTGGAAACTGTTGATTGGTTTATATTTTAACGCAAACTCTTGAACTCACCAACCATGTGTTGACTTGTTTAGTATGCTATTCTCAGGTTAAGGTTGCCAGTTGCCTAGGAGCACGCACGTCATCATTGTTGAGTTGTCTACTTTTGCCTTGTTTACAAATTTGAAATTATTTTCATATTAAACAATTGTGATTGGGGCGCATATGTTTTGCGCATTTTCTTTACAAACTACTTGTTTTGGGTTTTCTGGTTTTAAAAACGCTTCCGTAGTATTTTAAACGTTAACTCTGGTTTTGTTTATTAATCATATAGAGTCGTTCTTGGTAACTAATGACTGAGATCCTGGTATGTCACGCGCCTCGCGGTAAAACCCCGCACGCGGATTTTGTGGGTGTGACAGATTGGTATCAGAGCCATTGGTTATAGGGAACTAGGTTGCATACACACACTAGACTATAACCGCACAGTTGTTAGTTACTTATCGCTTACTCTCCTTACTGTATACTCATTGGCATACGCAACACGTACTTCGCAGCATGGCATCGTCGTCTAGAAATTTAGGCAAGAGACCTGCACGATCTGAGTCACCTCCTACTTCTCCCGTACCGGATAGGGGATTTAACTGGCCTCGACATCCTTATCCTCCTGGCGAGATTGACTGGGATCAGCCTTTCATACCTCCTGAGCTCGATCCTTCGCGTAACTGGGATTTCTACCCCACCTACATAAACCGTATGGCATATAGAGAGCGCGTACCACCAGTAGCTCTTACACGACCTAGGACTAGGTCATCAACCGCCTCTACTTTGCCTACACTTCCTACCTTGAGCATCCCTCTGGAGCAGGCATTTGCAGCCCTAGTAGCCACACTGGACACAGAGCGACAGCGAATTAGAGGACTCACTGATGAGAACTCTGCATTACGATCTGAGATGCGTCAGTTGCGTTTCCAGGTAGAGACGCTTCAGGAGCGACTTTCGATGGCCATTGGTGGACATCATACGCTGGCAAGCAACATGGTAGCACTTAGTGGGCGCATGGACGCACAGGATCACCATAACGTTGTGATCGATGATAGGTTTGCTGATTTAGAGGCACAACTAGCAGCACTTCAGGTTGCTGAAGCCCCTGCACCTTTGGTGGACCCTGATGAGGAAGACCCAGAAGAGGAACCCGAGGAAGCCCTCGAAGAAGAACCAGTAGAGATGGATGAGGACAGTGACGGATCTGATGTACTGGACTGATCCTACCTTTTAAATGACTTAGACTATGTAGTGTTTCTTTTCTTTGAAACCTATGTGGGAAGGGTTGTTTCCCACCCAACTGACAAACTTAAATTTTGACATTGATGGAATATTTTGTGACTCAATTGCAATTTATTTATCTTTGATTATTATTTCTATTATAAATGTTGTGGTTGTGGTGAATGTATTATTTCTTATTGTTTACTGTACCTTGATGAGATTAATGTGTTGGATGTTACTCATTATTGTAATTGTGAATTTTAAAGTGAAATATGGACGCACGTGGAAGAGGACGTGGGCGTGGTCGTGGACGTGGCGCCGGAGGCCGTGGAGCCGGAGCCATAAACATGACGCCTGCAGAATTGGCGGCATTAATTAACGAACATGTTCAGGTGGCAGTGGCTGCTGCCCAACCAGGACAACCAGCAGGTAAATGATAACAAGAGGCTAAACTAATTATCATAGTTAATTGCCTAGGATATCTGACTAATGTTTGGGTTGTCAAAACAGGACCACCACCATGTACCTACAAGTCCTTCATGGACTGTAAACCCCATACCTACAGCAGGACGAAAGGAGCTGTAGGGTTTGTAAGGTGGTTTGAGAAGACAGAGTCTGTCTTTGCGAAATGCAACTGCCCGCCTGCTGATCAGGTGAAGTATACCACCGGGACATTGGAAGGCGCAGCACTTTCCTGGTGGAATGCCCAGGTACAAATGTTGGGTCAAGCCATGGCCAATGAACTACCTTGGGATGAGTTTAAGGGAATTATGACTGAAGAATACTGCCCCCGAAATGAAGTGCAGAAACTGGAGATTGAGTTCTGGCAACTCAAAATGCAAGGCTCAGAAATTGAAGCCTACACGACTCGTACTCATGAGTTAGCCACTTTATGCCCAGGGATGGTGAATGAAATGCACAAGAGGGTGGAGCATTATATACGGGGATTGGTGCCCGAAATTCAAAGTATGGTAACTGCCTCTAACCCCACTACCATACAACAAGCTATCCGAACATCCCACAGGCTGACTGACCAGGTAGTTGAGCAAGGACGGTTACCCAAACGAGGTGCGGTGGCAAGTGTGCCCGACCAGAAACGCAAGTGGGATGGTTCAAGCAACAAGGGATCGTCATCCAGCAGCCAATCTCAACCTCAACAACAGCAGCAAAGTCAGCAACAGCAACGGAAGTTCGATAACAACCGAAGCTTCAACCAGGCGACTCCCTCAAATTAAGGACCCGGTGGGTATGGTGGAAGACTGCCGAAGTGCAACCGGTGTAACTACCACCATGTGGGTCGATGTGATAACTTCAAGTGCCAACGTTGTGGGAAGATTGGTCACGTAACCAAAGACTGTCGGGGTGAACTGATGAAGAAGCCTCAACAATCACAAGAAACTCCAAAAGGTTGTTTTGAGTGCGGAAAAGAAGGCCATTACAAACGCAACTGTCCCCAGCTAAAGAGGAATGGTAATGGCAACAACAACAATGGGAACAACAGCAATAATAACAATGGCAACAACAATAACAACAACAATGGTAATGGCAACAACAATGGTGGAAACAATAATGGAGCCAAAGGAAGAGCCTTCGTCATTGGCTCAGGTGAGGCTCTAAACGATCCTACAACAGTAACTGGTAAATTTTCGGTTAATGGTTGTTTTGCTACCGTATTATTCGATACCGGAGCCGATAGAAGTTTCGTGTCCACTAGGTTCTGTAGTCTTTTAAGTGATATGCCCTCAGCCTTAGAATCTAAATACACCGTAGAGTTAGCTGACGGTACACAGATTCACGTAACGCATATTCTTAGAGACTGCAAGATAGAGCTTGGTGGTCATACATTCACCATAGATCTCATGCCTGTTACGTTAGGAAGTTTCGATGTGGTAGTAGGCATGGATTGGCTTTCCAATAAACAAGCAGAAGTCATATGCCACGAGAAGATCATACGGATTCCCATTGGTGAAGAAGTCCTTACGGTCAGAGGTGATAGGAGTGGTGTGGTGATAGGCATCATCTCGTTTATGAAGGCACAGAAGTTGTTACGAAAGGGTCGACTGGCCATATTAGCACTTGTCACAGATAAACAGGTCGAGGAAAAGAAGATAGAGGATATCCCCGTAGTTCGTGAGTTTCCCGAGGTGTTTCCGGAAGACCTGCCTGGATTACCGCCTCATCGTCAAGTTGAATTCCAGATTGAGTTGACTCCAGGAGCCGCTCCAATTGCGAGAGCACCGTACCGGTTAGCTCCGAACGAACTGCAGGAATTATCTGCCCAACTACAAGAGTTGTTGGATAAAGGGTTCATCCGACCAAGTTCGTCGCCCTGGAGAGCGCCAGTTCTATTTGTGAAGAAGAAGGATGGTACATTTCGAATGTGCATTGACTATAGGGAACTGAACAAGGTTACTATCAAGAATAGATATCCCTTACCTCGTATCGATGATTTGTTTGATCAACTGCAAGGATCAAGCTATTACTCTAAGATTGATCTGAGGTCTGGGTATCATCAGCTGAGAGTTCGAGAAGAGGACATCTCGAAGACTGCTTTCCGTACACGATATGGTCACTATGAATTTTTGGTCATGCCATTTGGGTTGACGAATGCACCAGCAGTATTCATGGACCTCATGAATCGTGTGTGCAAACCCTATCTTGATCAGTTTGTTATCGTCTTTATTGATGACATACTGATATACTCAAGGACCGAGGAAGAACATGGAGAGCACTTACGTTTGATCTTGGAATTACTTAGAGAGGAACAACTGTATGCAAAGTTTTCTAAGTGTGATTTCTGGATACGTGAGGTACAATTCTTGGGTCACATTGTCAACGAGAAGGGAATACATGTTGATCCTGCTAAGATTGAAGCGATAAAGAATTGGTCTGTTCCTAAGACACCGAGTGAGATACGACAATTCCTTGGATTAGCGGGATATTATCGACGATTCATTGAAGGATTCTCTAAGATTGCACAACCTCTCACAGCCTTGACTCACAAGGGAACAACGTACAAATGGGGTGAGAATCAGGAAACTGCTTTTCAGTTGCTGAAACATAAATTGTGTAGCGCACCAATATTAGCGTTACCGGATGGTAGTGACGACTTCGTAGTCTACTGCGATGTGTCTATTCAAGGACTTGGATGCGTCCTGATGTAGCGGGATAAAGTGATAGCTTACGCCTCTAGACAATTGAAGATTCATGAGAAGAACTATACCACCCATGACTTGGAACTGGGTGAGGTAGTTTTTGCCTTAAAGATCTGGAGACATTACTTGTACGGTACCAAATGCACCATCTACACCGATCACAAGAGTCTTCAGCACATCTTTGAGCAAAAGGAGTTGAACATGAGGCAAAGACGCTGGGTGGAATTGTTAAACGACTATGATTGTGCTATTAAGTACCACCCGGGGAAAGCAAATGTAGTTGCTGATGCGTTGAGTAGAAAAGAGACTGCTAAACCTCGACGTGTGCGAGCTCTGCAACTAACAATTAGTACGCAGTTACCTGAACAAATCCGAGAGGCTCAAACAGAAGCTTTGAAAGCAGAAAACATTGGGTCTGAATCGTTAAGGGGTATGGAAAAACAATTGGAAGTAAAAGCGGATGAAATTCGTTACTTCATGGATAGACTATGGGTACCTCTACACGGAGACCTGAGAGACTTGGTGATGAGTGAGGCTCACAAGTCCAAGTATTCTATACATCCTGGATCTAACAAGATGTACCACGATTTAAAGGCGCACTATTGGTGGCCTAACATGAAAGCAGATGTAGCTACTTATGTAAGCAAGTGTCTGACCTGCTCGAAGGTTAAAGTGGAGTATCAAAAACCATCTGGTCTACTACAACAACCCAAGATCCCTATGTGGAAGTGGGATCAAATATTAATGGATTTTATTACTAAGTTACCTCGTACTTCTACGGGTTGTGATACAATATGGGTTATCGTGGACCGATTGACAAAATCTGCTCATTTCCTAGCGATAAAGGAAACAGATAAGATGGAGAAGTTAACCCGACTTTATCTGAAGGAGATCGTTTCGAGGCATGGAGTACCGATCTCAATCATTTTGATCGCGATTCTCGTTTCACATCACACTTCTGGCAGTCGTTGCAGAAAGCTTTAGGTACGCGATTGGATATGAGTACTGCTTATCATCCACAGACTGATGGTCAAAGCAAGCGTACTATACAGACTTTGGAGGACATGTTACGTGCTTGTGTGATTGACTTCGGGAATAACTGGGAAGTTCACCTACCATTGGTGGAATTTTCTTACAACAACAGTTATCACACTAGCATAAAGGCAGCACCTTTTGAAGCTTTGTATGGGAGAAAGTGTAGATCGCCAGTTTGCTGGGCTGAAATTGGTGATAGTCAATTAACGGGTCCCGAGTTAGTACACGAGACAACTGAGAAGATTGTTCAGATAAGAAACCGCATGGCCGCAGCGCGAGACAGACAGAAAAGCTATGCTGACAAACGACAAAACCTTTGGAATTTCAGATAGGTGACAAGGTTTTATTAAAAGTCTCACCGTGGAAAGGCGTAGTTCGGTTTGGTAAGCGAGGAAAGCTAAATCCGAGATACGTTGGACCATTTGAGATAGTGGAAAGAATTGGTCCAGTGGCTTATCGACTAGCCTTACCTGATTCATTGAGTGGAATCCATGATGTATTCCATGTTTCAAATCTAAAGAAATGTTTAACGGATGAAACAATGGTCGTACCACTGGAAGAAGTTCAAGTAGACGAACAGTTACGTTTCATTGAGGAACCTGTCGAAGTGATGGATCGTGAGGTGAAAACGCTTAAGCAAAGCAAGATACCCATTGTCAAAGTTCGTTGGAACTCGAGACTTGGACCAGAATTCACGTGGGAACGTGAAGACCAAATGAAGCTTAAGTACCCTCAGCTATTCGAAAGGACGATGCCAGCAGGCGAAGGTACTGATTAAATTTCGGGACGAAATTTCTTTCAACATGGGGATGATGTGACAACTCATCCAAAACTAAAACGATTTCGATTTCCTTATGCCAATGCAGTAGACCAGTGATGGAACACTCACCATGTAACGCAATTTTCGGGACGAAAATTCCTTCAACATGGGGATAATATGACATCCGGTAATTTTCCATTACCAAACTCCATTAGTTCCGTTAAGTCTTGCATACACGTGTCGGGAGCACACACTAGTTGTCGTTGAACGTTGGTGACTTAATAATAATTAATAATGTTAAACAATAATTTCTATGTTGATTATTGGTTGTGATTATGTGATTTAAATGCTTATTGTGAACTTTATCGCATAAAGTGGAATCGTGTGTGTTTAATCCGTATGTTTTGTATCTAGTGAAGATAATGCATATGATTATTATTGTTAGTTTATATGCTTATTATTCAAGTTAAAAACGCTTTAAAAGGGTATTTAAAAGTCTAATTTTTATAAAATACAAAATGCAAGGGTTTAAAGGGTATTTATGCAAATTAAATTAATAAAACAAAAACTCTAACCCTAACCACCATAATCGGCCGCGATCGACCTCCCTCTCCCTCTCCTCTTCGAATTCAGCCCAAGAACAAGCAATCACCTTCGAATTTGATCGATTACAAGGCATACAACAAGTTAGAACCTTCAATTGCAAACTATTACACATTTAAAGGTTAGATTTTTATATGATTTGATGATGTTTCATGATTGGCCGAAAGTTCTATGCGAAAACTGCAATTGGTGGTCGATTGATGCCTAGTTGTTGATGTTAATGTGTTTACTAGATAGATTACATGTTAATTAACGTCAAGTATGTAATAAAGGTTGGATTTTTACAAGTTTTTATGGAAATTACATTAGGGCCGAAACCCTAATTCGAAAATCTGAATTTGATGTTAGTTGTTGGTTGTTTGTTGATGCTATTATGTTAGTTGGATTGTATAGATTCTAGTTAACGTCGATTATGCAAGAAAGCTTTGATTTTGATTCATGGTTCATAGGTTACTAGAATAGTAACTTTATTTTGCATGAATTGATGATTTGATGATGTATGAATGTTATGGGTGTGTTTGTGATGATGATTAGATGCTAGGTTGATGATATGAACAATTGAAAAACAAGAAGATGTCTTATAGTTCATACATTGCTAAAAATAGTAACTTTTGGTGTTGAACGTTGATGAATCATGATGATTAGGTGTTGTTGATCATGTTTAAATGTTGTCATGGATTTGGATTGGTATATAATTGATGAATCCACAAATGTCTTGGGTGTTTGATGAAATTGGGATGTACTTTCCCAAAAGGGAAACTTTAATTGTGCAAATCCTTGAATTGGATGATTTGAGCATGTTTGGGATATTAGGATCATGCTAGTGTGTTCATGGATGGTTTCTAAGGTGATGAAATGTGTTGTTTAGGTTATAGGGATGTTGATTTGGTTTGTTACCTGTTTTGGCCTGTTGTGATTCGCATGACTTGTATGATATCTAGTTGTATGATGATCTAGGTAGTACGTGTGGATAATGAAGTGCTATATGTAATCAAGTGGTATGTTGATCATGTATGATATGCTGTTGTGTTAGTATTAACGAGTTATCACCTATAATGTCACCAACGGGTCAAACGGGTCAACTGGATCAAATGTGTCTCGTATTTCTTAAACCTTGAGTCTCTTGGTTTGTAGAGCACTTAGGGTTTCATGTTGATTCTGTGTACACGTACTTATGTACTCATGTGTTCTAGGTGACCTTTGAAGGTTGTCTTTCCCCTCTTTCTTTCAAGTTAAGCTCTAAGTTAATTCTTGCGCGCATCAGGTGAGTTCTTGCCCCACTCATTTTACATAATCTCTTTTGGGGGAGATAGCATACTTTTGATCACAAACGCTTTTATATATGAGTGTGTATAATATTGATATAGTGCTGTTTACCATGGAAAGTCCTCACACTTTCGGATTGTTAATATTGAATAGCGGGGAAATTTTGGGTAGTACTACTGGGTCTGACGAGCCCCACCTGTGCGACTCGAGGTCAAACGGGTGCAATTTTGTCCTAACATATATTCGTCACGACCTGGTAAGTCGTGACGGGAGGCAACAAACGTAGCACAGTCAGTTTCGATCGCGAAATCACTATGATTAATATTTTTATGTTAATAGACTAGCTATCTATTACAATACACTACTTATGCTCTGGAAACTGTTGATTGGTTTATATTTTACCGCAAACTCTTGAACTCACCAACCATGTGTTGACTTGTTTAGTATGCTATTCTCAGGTTAGTGTTGCCAGTTGCCTAGGAGCACGCACGTCATCATTGTTGAGTGGTCTACTTTTGCCTTGTTTACAAATTTGGGATTATTTTCATATTAAACAATTGTGATTGGGGCGCGTATGTTTTGCGCATTCTCTTTACATACTACTTGTTTTGGGTTTTCTGGTTTTAAAAACGCTTCCGCAGTATTTTAAACGTTAACCCTGGTTTTATTTATTAATCATATAGAGTCGTTGTTGGTAACTAATGACTGAGATCCTGGTATGTCACACGCCTCGCGGTAAAACCCCGTATGCGGATTTTGAGGGTGTGACATAGATCATCATACCGCCAGATATCATACAAGTCATGCGAATCTCAAACTATTATCATGCTCATAACATCTATAACACAAATAATACACCATACAAGGATCAAATCACGCATCACATGCCATGTGAAGTCACTCACGACTTCACCCCCTAAACCCTGCCAATCCTACTAAGTAGGGGCCTCAGATTCGCACGTGTGTATGATGATCATTAACATACCAATTTCCATAGCTCATATCACCCAAAATGTTCATTCTTAATCAACCATCAATCAACAAAAGTCCTAGCTTACCTATATGACTCATACTATGATTTTTCCACAAACAGGCCAAAACAAGTAACAAACCAAATCAACATTCACATAACCTAAAAAACACATTTAATCACCTTAGAAACCATCCATGAACACACTAGCATGGTCCTAATGTCCCAAACATACCCAAATCATCATATTTAAGAGATTTCACAATTAAAGTTTCCCTTTTGGGAAAGTTCATCCCAAATCCATCAAACATCTAAAACATTCATGAATCCATCAATCACTTACTAATTCAAGTTCATAACAACATCTAGCATGATCAAAACACCAAATCATCATGACTCATCACATTCAACATCAAAAAGTTACTATTTTAAGCAATGTATGAACTACCACGCATCTTCTTGATTTCCTAACATTCATATCAACCATCTAGCATCTAATCATCATCATAAGCATATCCATAACACCAATTCATCATCAATTCAACATTTCATGCAAAATAAAGTTACTATTCTTAGTAACCTATGAACCATGAATCAAAATCGAAGCTTTCTTGCAAATCAACGTTAACTAATATGCATACAACCTAACTAGCATCATTACAACATCAAACAACCAACATTCAACATCTAATTTGATCAAAATTGCATCAAACGTTCGGCTAAATATAACCATATGAACAAACAACCAAAATCCAAACTTTATTGCATACTTGACGTTAATTAGCATGCATTCTATCTAACAAACACATTAACATCAACAAACAAGCATCAATTGACCACCAATTCATCGAAATCACACACAAACTCTCGGCTAGAACAAAACACATGAAGAAACATGAAATTACCTTCTAAATCGCGAAAAGGAACGAGATTGGATGCTTCTAGTGCGATGTATGCCTTGCAATCGGTCCAAAATCGCAGATTTGTGCTTGATCTCAATTGGTTTTCGCAAGGGAGAGGGGGGAGAGCAGTTGGTCACGGCCGATGGGGGATTTTAGGGTTGGGAATTACATTTTGTAACTTGATTTTTCACAATTACACTTTACACCTTGTAATTTGTATTTTTAATCAAATTAATCTTTTAAATACTTTTTAAGAGAGTTTTTAACTTAATAATGTAAACATTATTAGTCAACATACTAATTTTATAAATTATCTCACTAATCACAAGATTCACGAAATGATACACACGTTTCCACTTTACGCGATAAAGTTACAGTTAACATTTAAATCACATAAGCATAACTTAATAATCACATTATTAACTTAATTATCATCAATTTAACATTACTGATTATTATTAAGTCACCAACGTTCAACGACAACTGTGTGTGTGCACGACACGTGTATGCAAGACTTAACGGAACTAACGGAGTTTGGTAACGGAAAATTACCGGATGTCACATTATCCCCATGTTGAAAGAATTTTCGTCCCGAAAATTGAGTTATATGGTGAGTGTTCCATCACTGGTCTACTGCATTGGCACAAGGAAATCAAAATCGAGTGAGTTTTGGGTGAGTTATCACATCATCCCCATGTTGAAAGAAATTTCGTCCCGAAATTTAATCAGTACCTTTGCCGGCTGACATCGTCCTTTCGAATAGCTGAGGGTACTTAAGCTTCATTTGGTCTTCACGTTCCAATGTGAATTCTGGTCCACGTCTTGAGTTCCATCGAACTTTGACAATGGGTATCTTGCTTTGCTTAAGTGTCTTCACCTCACGATCCATCACTTCGATAGGTTCCTCAATGAAGCATAACTGTTCGTCTACTTTAACTTCTTCCAGCGGTACAACCATTGTTTCATCCGTTAGGCACTTCTTCAGATTTGAAACATGGAATACATCATGGATTCCACTCAATGAATCAGGTAAGGCTAGTCGATAAGCCACTGGACCAATTCTTTCCACTATCTCAAATGGTCCAACGTATCTCGGATTTAGCTTTCTCTCGCTTACCAAACCGAACTACGCCTTTCCATGGTGAGACTTTCAATAAGACTTTGTCACCAACTTGAAATTCCAAAGGTTTCCGTCGCTTGTCAGCATAGCTTTTCTGTCTGTCTCGCGCTGCGGCCATGCGGTTTCTTATCTGGACAATCTTCTCAGTTGTCTCGTGTACTAACTCAGGACCCGTTAATTGACTATCACCAATTTCAGCCCAGCAAACTGTTGATCTACACTTTCTCCCATACAAAGCTTCAAAAGATGCCACCTTTATGCTAGTGTGATAGCTGTTGTAAGAAAATTCCACCAATGGTAGGTGAACTTCCCAGTTATTCCTGAAGTCAATCACACAAGCACGTAACATGTCCTCCAAAGTCTGTATAGTATGCTCGCTTTGACCATCAGTCTGTGGATGATAAGCAATACTCATATCCAATCGCGTACCTAGAGCTTTCTGCAACGACTGCCAGAAGTGTGATGTGAAACGAGAATCGCGGTCAGAAATAATTGAGATCGGTACCCCATGCCTCGAAACGATCTCCTTCAAATAGAGTCGAGTTAATTTTCCATCTTGTCTGTTTCGTTATCGCTAGGAAATGAGCAGACTTTGTTAATCGGTCCACGATAACCCATATTGTGTCACATCCCGTAGAAGTGCGAGGTAACTTAGTAATAAAATCCATTGATATCTGATCCCACTTCCACATAGGGATCTCAGGTTGTTGTAGTAGACCAGATGGTTTCTGATACTCCACTTTCACCTTTGAGCAGGTCAGACACTTACTCACATAAGTAGCTACATCTGCTTTCATGTTAGGCCACCAATAGTGCGCCTTCAAATCGTGGTACATCTTGTCAGATCCAGGATGTATAGAGTACGTAGACTTGTGTGCCTCACTCATGACCAAATCTCTTAGATTTCCATGTAGAGGTACCCAAAGTCTATCTATGAAGTAACGAATTCCATCCGCTTTTACTTCCAATTGTTTTTCCATACCCCTTAACGATTCAGACCCAATGTTTTCTGCTTTCAAAGCTTCTGTCTGAGCCTCTCGGATTTGTTCAGGTAACTGTGTGCTGATAGTAAGTTGCAAAGCTCGCACACGTCATGGCTTAGGAGTTTCTTTCCTACTCAGCGCGTCAGCAACTACATTTGCTTTCCCCGGGTGGTACTTAATAGCACAAACATAGTCTTTAACAATTCCACTTAGCGTCTTTGCCTCATGTTCAACTCCTTTTGCTTAAAGATGTGCTGGAGACTCTTGTGATCAGTGTAAATAGTGCATTTAGTACCGTACAAGTAATGTCTCCAGATCTTTAAGGCCAAAACTACCGCACCCAGTTCCAAGTCACGGGTGGTATAGTTCTTCTCATGAATCTTCAATTGTCTAGAGGCGTAAGCTATCACCTTATCCTGTTGCATCAAGACGCATCCAAGTCCTTGAATAGATGCATCGCAGTAGACTACGAAGTCATCACTACCATCTGGTAACGCTAATATTGGTGCGCTACACAGTTTCTGTTTCAGCAACTGGAAAGCAGATTCTTGATTCTCACCCCATTTGTATGTTGTTCCCTTATGAGTCAAGGCTGTGAGAGGTTGTGCAATCTTAGAGAATCCTTCGATAAATCGTCGATAATATCCCGCTTTTCCAAGGAATTGTCGTATCTCACTCGGTGTCTTAGGAACAGACCAATTCTTTATCGCTTCAATCTTAGCAGGATCAACATGTATTCCCTTCTCGTTGACAATATGACCCAAGAATTGTACCTCACGTATCCAGAAATCACACTTAGAAAACTTTACATACAACTGTTCCTTTCTAAGTAATTCCAAGATTAAGCGTAAGTGCTTCTCATGTTCTTTCTCAGTCCTTGAGTATATCAGTATGTCATTAATAAAGACGATAACAAACTGATCAAGATAGGGTTTGCACACGCGATTCATGAGGTCCATGAATACTGCTGGTGCATTCGTCAACCCAAATGGCATGACCAAAAATTCATAGTGACCATATCGTGTACGGAAAGCAGTCTTCGAGATGTCCTCTTCTCGAACTCTCAGCTGGTGATATCCAGACCTCAGATCAATCTTAGAGTAATAGCTTGATCCTTGCAGTTGATCAAACAAATCATCGATACGAGGTAAGGGATATCTATTCTTGATAGTGACCTTGTTCAGTTCCCTATAGTCAATGCACATTCGAAATGTACCATCATTCTTCTTCACAAATAGAATTGGCGCTCCCCAGGGTGACGAACTCGGTCGGATGAACCCTTTATCCAACAACTCTTGTAGTTGGGCAGATAATTCCTGCAGTTCGTTCGGAGCTAACTGGTATGGTGTTCTCGTAATTGGAGCGGCTCCTGGAGTCAACTCAATTTGGAATTCAACTTGACGATGAGGCGGTAATCCAGGCAGGTCTTCCGGAAACACCTCGGGAAACTCACAAACTACGGGGATATCCTCTATCTTCTTTTCCTCGATCTGTTTATCTATGATGAGTGCCAATATGGCTAGTCGACCCTTTCGTAACAACTTCTGTGCCTTCATAAACGAGATGATGCCTATCACCGCACCACTCCTATCACCTCTGACCGTAAGGACTTCTTCACCAATGGGAATCCGTATGATCTTCTCGTGGCATATGACTTCCGCTTGTTTATCGAAAAGCCAATCCATGCCTACTACCACATCAAAGCTTCCTAACGTAACAGGCATGAGATCTATGGTGAATGTATGACCAGTAAGCTCTATCTTGCAGTCTCTAAGAATATGCGTTACGTGAATCTGTGTGCCATTAGCTAACTCCACGGTGTATTTAGACTCTAAGGCTGAGGGCATATCACTTAAAAGACTACAGAACCTAGTGGACACGAAACTTCTATCGGCTCCGGTATCAAATAATACGATAGCAAAACGACCATTAACCGAAAATTTACCAGTTACTGTTGTAGGATCGTTTAGAGCCTCACCTGAGCCAATGACAAGGCTCTTCCTTTGGCTCCATTGTTGTTTCCACCATTGTTGTTGCCATTATTATTGTTGTTGTTATTGTTGTTGCCATTGTTATTGTTGCTGGTGTTTCCATTGTTATTGTTGCCATTACCATTCCTCTTAAGTTGGGGACAGTTGTGTTTGTAATGGCCTTCTTTTCCGCACTCAAAACAACCTTTCGGAGTTTCTTGTGATTGTTGTGGCTTTTTCATCAGTTCACCCCGACAGTCTTTGGCTGCGTGACCAATCTTCCCACAATGTTGGCACTAGAAGTTATCACATCGACCCACATGGTGGTAGTTACACCGGTTGCACTTCAGCTGTCTTCCGCCATACCCACCGGGACCTTGATTTGAGGGAGTCGCCTGGTTGAAGCTTCGATTGTTATCGAACTTTCGTTGTTGTTGCTGACTTTGCTGCTGTTGTTGAGGTTGAGATTGGCTGCTGGATGATGATCCCTTGTTGCTTGAACCATCCCACTTGCGTTTATGGTCGGGCATGCTTGCCACCGCGCCCCGCTTAGGTAATCGACCTTGCTCTACTGCTTGATCAGTCAGCCTGTGGGCTGTTCGGATAGCTTGTTGTATAGTAGTGGGGTTAGAGGCAGTTACCATACTTTGAATTTTGGGCACCAATCCCCGTATATAATGCTCAACCCTCTTGTGCATTTCATTCACCATCCCTGGGCATAAAGTGGCTAACTCATGAGTACGGGTCGTGTAGGCTTCAATTTCTGAGCCTTGCATTTTGAGTTGCCAGAACTCAATCTCCAGTTTCTGCACTTCATTTCGGGGGTAGTATTCTTTGGTCATAATCCCCTTAAACTCATCCCAAGGTAGTTCATTGGCCATGGCTTGACCCAGCATTTGCACCTGGGCATTCCACCAGGAAAGTGCTGCGCCTTCCAATGTCCCGGTGGCATACTTCACCTGATCAGCAGGCGGGCAGTTACATTTTGCGAAGACATACTCTGTCTTCTCATACCACCTTACAAGCCCTATAGCTCCTTTCGTCCTGTTGTAGGTATGGGGTTTACAGTCCATGAAGGACTTGTAGGTACATGGTGGTGGTCCTGTTTTGCAATCCCAAACATTAGTCAGATATCCAAGGCAATTAACTAGAATAATTAGTTTAACCTCTTGTTATCATTTACCTGCTGGTTGTCCCGGTTGGGCAGCAGCCACTGCCGCCTGAACATGTTCGTTAATTAATGCTGCCAATTCCGCAGGTGTCATGTTTATGGCTCCGGCACCACGGCCTCCGGCGCCACGTCCACGACCACGCCCACGTCCTCTTCCTCGTGCGTCCATATTTCACTTTACAATTCATAATTACAATAATGAGTAACATCCAACACATTTATCTCATCAAGGTACAGTAAACAATAAGAAATAATGCATTCACCACAACCACAACATTTATAATAGAAATAATAACCAAAGATAAATAAATTGCAATTGAGTCACAAAATATTCCATCAATGTCAAAATTTAAGTTTGTCAGTTGGGTGGGAAACAACCCTTCCCACATAGGTTTCAAAGAAAAGAAACACTACATAGTCTAAGTCATTTAAAAGAGGAATCAGTCCAGTACGTCAGATCCGTCACTTTCCTCATCCATCTCTGCTGGTTCTTCTTCGGGGGTTTCCTCGGGTTCCTCTTCCGGGTCTTCCTCATCAGGATCCACCAAAGGTGCAGGGGCTTCAACAACCTGAAGTGCTGCTAGCTGTGCCTCTAAATCAGCAAACCTATCATCGATCACTATGTTATGGTGATCTTGTGCATCCATGCGCCCACTAAGTGCTACAACGTTGCCTGCCAGAGTATGATGTCCACCAATGGCCATCGAGAGTCGCTCCTGAAGCATCTCTACCTGGTAGCACAACTGACGCATCTCAGATCGTAAGGCAGAGTTCTCATCAGTCAGTCCTCTAATCCGCTGTCGCTCTGTGTCTAGAGTGGCTACCAAAGCTGCAAACGCCTGCTCGAGAGGGATGCTCAAGGTAGGAAGAGTAGGCAATGTAGAGGCGGTTGATGACCTAGTCCTAGGTCGTGTAGGAGCTACTGGTGGTACGCGCTCTCTATAAGCCATACGGTTTATGTAGGTGGGGTAGAAATCCCAGTTCCACGGAGGATCAAGCTCAGGAGGTATGAAAGGCTGATCCCAGTCTATCTTGCCAGGAGGATAAGGATGTCTGGGCCAGTTAAATCCCCTATCAGGTACGAGAGACGTAGGAGGTGACTCAGATCGTGCAGGTCTCTTGCCCAAATTTCTGGACGACGATGCCATGCTGTGAAGTACGTGTTGCGTATGCCAATGAGTATACAGTAAGGAGAGTAAGCGATCAGTAACTAACAACTGTGCGGTTATAGTCTAGTGTGTGTATGCAACCTAGTTCCCTATAACCAATGGCTCTGATACCAATCTTTCACACCCTCAAAATCCACGAGCGGAGTTTTACCGCGAGGCGTGTGAACAAACCAGGATCACAGTCAATAGTTACTCAGAACGACACTATATGCCACTTTTAAAATAAAACCAACCAAAGTTCAAACTTTAAAACCATGCGGAAGCGTTAAATAAACTAGTAAACCCAAAACAATGAAACATGATTTTAAAAATGCGCAAACATACGCACCCAAGTATTATGCAAAACTAAATCACGATGTTTAAACAATCTTAACCCAAAACAATGTTTCATAACATGCTGCCAAACACCATGATGCTGACCCGTGTGACGTGCTCCTAGGCAATAGCAACCTTAACCTGAGAATAGCATACTAACCAAGTCAACACATGGTTGGTGAGTTCAAGAGTTTGCGTTAAAATATAAACCAATCAAAATTTTCCAGAGCATAAGTAGTGTATTGCAATAGATAGCTAGTCTATTAACATGAAAATATTAAACATAGTGATTTCACGATTGAAGCTGACTGTGATAGTTTGTGCCTCCCATCACGACTTACCAGGTCGTGACGAATATATGTTAGGACAAAATTGCACCCGTTTGACCTCGAGTCGCACAGGTGGGGCTCGTCAAACCCAGTAGTACTACCCAAAATTTACCGCTAGTCAATATTAACAATCCGAAAGTGTGAGGACTTTCCATGGTAAACAACACTATATTAATATTACACACTCATATTTAAAAGCGTTTGTGATCAACAGTATGCTATCTCCCCCAAAAGAGATTATGTAAAAAGAGTGGGGCAAGAACTCACCTGATACGCGCAAGAATTAACTTAGAGCTTAACTTGAAAGAAAGAGGGGAAAGACAACCTTCAAAGGTCACCTAGAACACATGAGTACATAAGTACGTGTACACAGAATCAATATGAAACCCTAAGTGCTCTACAACCCAAAGAACTCAAGGTTTTAGAAAGACAAGACACACTTGACCCAGTTGACCCGTTTGACCCGTTGGTGACATTATAGGTGAATTTCCATTCAAACAAGCATAACAGCCTATCACACATGATTATCATACAAACTGATTACATATAACACTTCATTAACCACATGTACTAATTAGATCATCATACCGCCAGATATCATACAAGTCATGCGAATCTCAAACTATTATCATGCTCATAACATCTATAACACAAATAATACACATACAAGGATCAAATCACGCATCACATGCCATGTGAAGCCACTCACGACTTCACACCCTAAACCCTTCCAATCCTACTAAGTAGGGGCCTCAGATTTGTACGTGTGTATGATGATCATTAACGTACCAATTTCCATAGCTCATATCACCCATAATGTTCATTCTTAATCAATCATCAATCAACAAAAGTCCTAGCTTACCTATATGACTCATACCATGATTTTTCCACATATAGGCCAAAACAGGTAACAAACTAAATCAACATTCATATAACCTAAACAACACATTTAATCACCTTAGAAACCATCCATGAACACACTAGCATGGTCCTAATGTCCCAAACATACCCAAATCATCATATTTAAGAGATTTCACAATTAAAGTTTCCCTTTTGGAAAAGTTCATCCCAAATCCATCAAACACCTAAAACATTCATGAATCCATCAATCACTTACTAATTCAAGTTCATAACAACATCTAGCATGATGAAAACACCAAATCATCATGATTCATCACATTCAACATTAAAAAGTTACTATTTTAAGCAATGTATGAACTACCACGCATCTTCTTGATTTCCTAACATTTATATCAACCATCTAGCATCTAATCATCATCATAAGCATATCCATAACACCAATTCATCATCAATTCAACATTTCATGCAAAATAAGGTTACTATTCTTAGTAACCTATGAACCATGAATCAAAATCGAAGCTTTCTTGAAAAATCAACGTTAACTAATATGCATACAACCTAACTAGCATCATTACAAAATCAAACAACCAACATTCAACATCTAATTTGATCAAAATTGCATCAAACTTTTGGCTAAAGATAATCATATGAACAAACAACAAAACTCCAAACTTTATTGCATACTTGACGTTAATTAGCATGCATTCTATCTAACAAACACATTAACATCAACAAACAAGCATCAATTGACCACCAATTCATCGAAATCGCACACAAACTCTCGGCTAGAACAAAACACATGAAGAAACATGAAATTACCTTCTAAATCGAGAAAAGGAACGAGATTGGATGCTTCTAGTGCGATGTATGCCTTGCAATCGGTCCAAAATCACAGATTTGTGCTTGATCTCAATCGGTTATTGCAAGGGAGAGGGGGAGAGCAGTTGGTCGTGGCCGATGGGGGGTTTTAGGGTTGGGAATTACATTTTGTAACTTGATTTTTCACAATTACACTTTACACCTTGTAATTTGTATTTTTAATCAAATTAATCTTTTAAATACTTTTTTAAGAGAGTTTTTAACTTAATAATGTATACATTATTAGTCAACAATACTAATTTTATAAATTATCTCACTAATCACAAGATTCACGAAATGATACACACGTTTCCACTTTACGCGATAAAGTTACAGTTAACATTTAAATCACATAAGCATAACTTAATAATCACATTATTAACTTAATTATCATCAATTTAACATTACTGATTATTATTAAGTCACGAACGTTCAACGACAACTAGTTTGTGTGCACGACACGTGTATGCAAGACTTAACGGAACTAACGGAGTTTGGTAACGGAAAATTACCGGATGTCACAAACTAGTTCCTTTCCCATGTATTTAGTTAATCTTTCGTGAATACTTTGATGAACCCCTCTATAGTTGCACATTTTTATTAAAATACAAGTAGATCATATTTACTTGGTCGTGTTTGCTTGATTTGACTTCTTTTTTCATCGATCAGGTTTTGCGATACTTGTTTGAAGTCTGATTCCTTTATTTCGGTAGTGTAATTTGAATCTCTATTCCTAGCGAGTAAATACGAGTAATTTTTTGGTTCTTTACACCATGTTCACTTGCCTAGATAGTCAATTAAGTGTTTTATGGATCCATAGTTTTCATTTTGATTGATTCGGTGCATTTACAAGGCAAGAGAGTTCAAAGTTGGTAGTGGAGTGCTATCGATGAGTTTTGGGTAAGAGTGGATTGATTTCAAGGGCAATTCGTGTGGTTTCATGTTCAGTTTTGGTTTTGATTTAAATAATAGATGCTATGTTCCAATTTTTATTGACTAGTATGATTTTAAGATGATTATAATCTGATTTATTAAGATTTGTTCACAAGTGTGTTCAGAAGGCTTGCGTAACAAAACTCCATTGAGTTGGAGATTGTTAGGGAGAGTTACAACCTATCCATGCGAGAAATATTGTTGTTTAATGTTTTGGTACAACTAGTTCCTTTCCCATGTATTTAGTTAAGCTTTTGTGAGTATTTTGATGCACCAATCTATAGTTGCACATTTTCATTAAAATACAAGTAGATCTTATTTACTTGGTCGTGTTTGCTTGATTTGACTTCTTTTCATCGATCAAGCTTTGCGTTTCTTGTTTAAAGTCTGATTGCTTTCATTTCGGTAGTGTAATTTGACTCCCTATTCCTAACCAGTAAATACGAGTAATTTCTTGGTTCTTTACACCTCGTTTACTTGCCTAGATAGTCAATTAACTGTTTTATGGATCCATAGTTCTCATTTTGATTGATTCGATGGATTTTCGAGTCAAGAGAGTTTGAAGTTAGTAGCGGAGTGCTATCGATGAGTTTTGGGCAAGAGTGGATTGATTTCATGGGCCATTCGTGTGGTTTCATGTTCGGTTTTGGTTTTGATTTAAATAATAGATGCTATGTTCCAATTTTGATTGATTAATATGATTTAATAATGATTATAATCTGATTTATTAAGATTGGTTCACAAGTGTGTTCAAAAGGCTTGCGTAACAAAACTCCATTGAGTTGGAGATTGTTAGGGAAAGTTACAAACTATCCATGCGAGAACTATTGTTGTTTATTGTTTTGGTATAACTAGTTCCTTTCCCATGTATTTAGTTAAGCTTTCGTAAGTACTTTGATGCACCAATCTATAGTTGCACATTTTTATTAAAATACAAGTAGATCTTATTTACTTGGTCGTGTTAGCTTGATTTGACTTCTTTTTCATCGATCAAGCTTTGCATTTCTTGTTTAAAGTCTGATTACTTTCATTTCGGTAGTGTAATTTGATTCTCTATTCCTAACAAGTAGATAAGAGTAACTTCTTGGTTCTTTACACCTTGTTTACATGCCTTGATGGTCAATTAAGTGTTTTCTGGATCCATAGTTCTCATTTTGATTGATTTGTAGGATTTTCGAGCCAAGAGAGATCAAAGTTGGTTGTGGAATGCTATTGATGAGTTTTGGGCAGGAGTTAATTGATTTCATGGTCATTCGTGTGGTTTCATGTTAAGTTTTGGTTTTGATTTAAATAATAGATGCTATGTTCCAGTTGTGATTGATTAGTATGATTTTAATGATGATTATAATCTAATTTATTAAGATTGGTTCACAAGTGTGTTCAGAAGGCTTGCGTATTGAAACTCCATTGAGTTGGAGATTGTTAGGGAAAGTTACAAACTATCAATGCGAGAACTATTGTTGTTTAATGTTTTAATACAACTAGCTCCTTTCCCATGTATTTAGTTAAGCTTTCGTGAGTACTTTGATGCACCGCTCTATAGTTGCACATTTTTATTAAAATACAAGTAGATCTTATTTACTTGGTCATGTTTGCTTGATTTGACTTCTTTTTCATCGATCAAGCTTTGTGTTTCTTGTTTATAGTCTGATTACTTTCATTTCAGGATTGTAATTTGTTTCTGTATTCCTAACGAGTAAATAGGAGTAATTTCTTGATTCTTTACACGACGTTTACTTGCCTAGATAGTCAATTAAGTGTTTTATGGATCCATAGTTCTCATTTTGATTGATTTGCTGGATTTTCAAGTCAATAGAGTTTGAAGTTGGTAGTGGAGTGCTATCGATGTGTTTTAGGCAAGATTGGATAGATTTTAAGAGTTATTCGTGTGGTTTCGTGTTTGGTTTTGGTTTTGATTTAAATAATAGATGCTATGTTCCAATTGTGATTGATTAGTATGATTTTAATGATGATTATAATCTGAGTTATTAAGATTGGTTCACAAGTGTGTTCAGAAGGCATGCATATCAAAACTCCATTGAGTTGGAGATTGTTAGGGAAAGTTACAAACTATCCATGCGAGAACTATTGTTGTTTAATATTTTGGTACAACTAGTTCCTTTCCCATGTATTTAGTTAATCTTTCGTGAATACTTTGATGAACCCCTCTATAGTTGCACATTTTTATTAAAATACAAGTAGATCTTATTTACTTGGTCGTGTTTGCTTGATTTGACTTCTTTTTTCATCGATCAGGTTTTGCGATACTTGTTTGAAGTCTGATTACTTTTTTTTCGGTAGTGTAATTTGAATCTCTATTCCTAACGAGTAAATACGAGTAATTTCATGGTTCTTTACACCACGTTCACTTGCCTAGATAGTCAATTAAGTGTTTTATGGATCCATAGTTTTCATTTTGATTGATTCGGTGGATTTACAAGGCAAGAGAGTTCGAAGTTGGTAGTAGAGTGCTATTGATGAGTTTTGGGCAAGAGTGGATTGATTTCAAGGGCAATTCGTGTGGTTTCATGTTCGGTTTTGGTTTTGATTTAAATAATAGATGCTATGTTCCAATTTTTATTGATTAATATGATTTTAATGATGATTATAATCTGATTTATTAAGATTTGTTCACAAGTGTGTTCAGAAGGCTTGCATAACAAAACTCCATTAAGTTGGAGATTGTTAGGGAAAGTTACAACCTATCCATATGAGAGATATTTTTGTTTAATGTTTTGGTACAACTAGTTCCTTTCCCATGTATTTAGTTAAGCTTTCGTGAGTATTTTGATGCACCAATCTATAGTTGCATGTTTTTATTAAAATACAAGTAGATCTTATTTACTTGGTCTTGTTTGTTTGATTTGACTTCTTTTTCATCGATCAAGCTTTGCGTTTCTTGTTTAAAGCCTGATTACTTTCATTTCAGTAGTGTAATTTGATTCTTTATTTCTAACGAGTAAATACGAGTAATTTCTTGGTTCTTTACACCTCGTTTACTTGCCTAGATAGTCAATTAACTGTTTTATGGATCCATAGTTCTAATTTTGATTGATTCGGTGGATTTTCGAGTCAAGAGAGTTCGAAGTTAGTAGTGGAGTGCTATCGATGAGTTTTGGGCAAGAGTGGATTGATTTAAAGGGCCATTCGTGTGGTTTCATGTTCGGTTTTGGTTTTGATTCAAATAATAGATGCTATGTTCCAATTTTGATTGATTAGTATGATTTAAAATGATTATAATCTGATTTATTAAGATTGGTTCATAAGTGTGTTCAAAAGGCTTACGTAACAAAACTCCATTGAGTTGGAGATTGTTAGGGAAAGTTACAAACTATCCATGCGAGAACTATTGTTGTTTAATGTTTTGGTATAACTAGTTCCTTTCCCATATACTTAGTTAAGCTTTCGTGAGTACTTTGATGCACCAATCTATAGTTGCACATTTTTTTTATTAAAATACAAGTAGATCTTATTTACTTGGTCCTGTTAGCATGATTTGTCTTCTTTTTTATCGATCAAGCTTTGCGTTTCTTGTTTATAGTCTGATTACTTTCATTTTAGTAGTGTAATTTGATTCTCTATTCCTAACGAGTAATTTCTTGGTTCTTTACACCTCGTTTACTTGCCTAGATAGTCAATTAAGTGTTTTATGGATCCATAGTTCTCATTTTGATTGATTCGGTGGATTTTCAAGTCAATAGAGTTTGAAGTTGGTAGTGGAGTGCTATCGATGAGTTTTGGGCAAGATTGGATTGATTCTAAGAGTTATTCGTGTGGTTTCGTGTTCGGTTTTGGTTTTGATTGAAATAATAGATGCTAAGTTCTAATTGTGATTGATTAGTTTGATTTTAGTGATTATTATAATCTTATTTATTAAGATTGGTTCACAAGTGTGTTCAGAAGGCTTGCGTATTGTAAGGCCCAGTTTCCAGAGACCTCACAGATGGTCAATCATAGCATAAAACATTTCATAGTTAATAAACCAATGAAGTGGAATTAATATCAAAAGCCATTCACTTCATTAATAAATAATGTTGCTAAGCAATACATTGTAAATTGTTAATAGTTACAAAAGTTCATATTAATTGCATTACAAAACAACAACATTAGTATGTGTGAACGGATGCCAGTCTAGCCCTGACGAGTAGCCTTCCCGAGTGCCATTCTCAGCAAAAATTACCTGCCAACTGAAAATGCATAAAAGTCAGTGTTGCTGAGTGAGCTCTAGTTTTAAAACATTAAAATACCTTGAATGAATTGTATATGAAAATAGCCTTTTAAAATAATATACTTTTCTTTCGTACGCGATCACACATCATACGTACAGTTAAGATAACATCCATTATCTTCTTTACCATTTCCATCATCGTTCATTTCGTTCATTCGAACCTTTATTTTAATCTTTCACTTAATCCGGACCAATGTGCTATGCCCCCGATATTGCGCACAAAACTGGTACTGGGCCGAGGTCTACTAATAGACCCCAAAAGTGTGCACGAAGCTGACTCCAGTACCGGGGCAGCAACAAGGGTCCCCTCAATTTCAAAGATTGACCCTGTGTGCATCCAACAGGTTAGCTAAACCGCAC
Organism: Flaveria sonorensis; assembly: GCA_025506505.1. NCBI lineage: Eukaryota > Viridiplantae > Streptophyta > Magnoliopsida > Asterales > Asteraceae > Flaveria > Flaveria sonorensis. Next base: position 31,150,890 of record CM046427.1, read on the forward strand.
ACAGTTGAGCTAACAACCTAGTGGTTGTGAACCTCATGTGAATTTGCTTGCAAGACTTTCTTCAGTTCTTTATGTTCCACTTCTCATTATCATTAATCTTTACACTTTCTTTAATGATAATACTTTACGTATACGGATAAATCACAACACGTAAAGTCACATAATAATACAATAAATAGGAACACAAGAACAACCCAAAACATAAATAAAATAATGAAGTAATAGCATCAAGTCAAACCAGGGTCAAACCCTAAAATTCTGATTTCCCAAAATTCCAAAAAATTTTCTAAGTGTTTAGGCGCATGGGCAATATGCAGGCACATGAGCCCTGATTAGGCTCATTAACACTATTCAGGAGCATAAACTCTACACAGGCATTTTAGCTTACATTCTGGGCGCATGAACTGTTCAGGCGCATGAACTAGCACTTAGGCGCCTGAACAAAGGGTTGGGCGCATGACACTATTTAGACGCATGAGTCTACACTTAGCAATTTCAGGAAAAAACCTTGGGCGCTTGGGCACTATTGGGGCGCATGAGCCCCACAATTTTTCTAAGGCAATTTTCTACTTAGGCTTTTCTAAGTCAAAACCTCAGGCGCATGGGCCCTGTTTAGGCGCATGACCACCTATTATACAATTTTCAAAATCAAAACTCACCCAGATCTGCATTTGCACCTGTTCTAAGAATAAACTTAACATTCTAAGCAACCATAACACATAAACAAGCATAAACATAAGCATAAACATACACAACATACGGGTATACATAAACCAGTTGTAAAGCATTTTAATCATGCATTTTCAGCCCCAAAACAGTTTAAAACACATAGAAACCGGGGTCTAGAACTTACCCAATGTAGTCTTCAAGTAAAACTCCACCAAACTTGAAGGCACAAGAGTTCAAACACCAAGAACAAGCATAAACAAACACCAAAACACCAAAAAGCACTTAAAATCGGTTTTAAGGATGAACACCCCATAGAAACCGAACCAATTAGCACAAAAACACTTACCTTAAAAGATTTTCAGCCTTCCTTTCCTGAAAAATTCGAGAGAACAAGCTTAGCTTCTTCTTCTTTTGTTTCAGTCGAACACAACAGCAGCAGGGGTGATATGGGCGGCCATGCCCATATAAAGTGCACTTTTTGACTTTTGTGTACTTTTACACAAAACACCCCTCATCTTTGGCTTCTTTTAGTTTTCTTCAAGATACTTTCTTTTTTTTTTATGTGACAAAATTTCGGGCGTTACAAGTCCCCCCTTAAAGAGGTTTCGTCCCCAAAACCTGTCACTCTTTGAATAACTGTGGGTAATGCTGTCTCATCTCTTCTTGAGTCTCCCACGTAGACTCAGAACCCTTTCGGTGTTTCCACTGCACAAGTACAAGCGGAACCACTTTATTTCTCAATCTTTTCTCCTTCCGATCTATGATTACCACTGGTTGTTCTACATAATTAAGCCGTTCATCCACTTTGTGTCCTCCAGTGGTACAACCATGTCTTCATCAGGTAAGCACTTTCTCAGATGAGATACATGGAATGTCAGATGAATTCAACTTAACTCATCGGGCAATTCTAGTCGATAGGCCACCTCCCCTACTCGTGCAATGATTGGAAAAGGCCCTATCTACCGTGGGCTCAGCTTTCCTCTCTTTCTGAACCAAATAATTCCCTTCCAAGGCGAGTCCTTCAACATGACTCTATCACCTACGTTGAACTCAATCGGTCTACGCCTTTTGTCGGCATACGAATTTTGTCTATCTTTCGCCGCTTTCATAAAGGCTTTGATATTTTCCAACTTTTTAGTCGTAGCCTCGATCACCTCGATACTTCCTAACTCTTTCTGCCCGATGTCTCCCCAACACACAGGTGTTTCTACACCTTCTACCGTATAGCATCTCATATGGTGGCATACCAATGCTGGCATGATAACTGTTGTTGTATGAGAACTCTACTAACGGTAGGTGATCATCCCAACTTCCTCCAAAGTCAATCACGCATGCTCGGAGCATATCTTCAAGCTCCTGAATCGTCCTCTCCGACTGACCATCTGTCTGAGGATGGTAAGTCGTGCTAATGTGTAGCCTCGTCCCCATCGCATGGAATCTTTTCCAAAACTTCGATGTGAACCGGGTGTCGCGGTCCGACACAATAGACACCGGCACACCATGACGAGCCAAAATCTCCTTTATGAACAGATCCGCCAGTCTCTCAGAGGAATACGTCTCGCGGATTGGTAGGAAGTGAGCACTCTTGGTCAGACGGTCGACTATCACCCATATGGTGTCGTGCCCCCTCGCAGTACGGGGTAGCTTCGTGATGAAGTCCATGGTGATGTGCTCCCACTTCCACTCGGGTATATCTAAGGGTTGGATCTTCCCCTATGGCTTCTGATGTTCTGCCTTCACTTGCAAACAAGTAAGGCACTTACTCACATACTCCACTACATCGCGCTTCATACCCGGCCACCAGTAATCTTTCTTCATGTCTTGATACATCTTGGTAGCACCGGGGTGAATGGAGTATCGAGTCTTATGAGCTTCATCCATAATTCGCCCTCGTAGATCTCCATATCGGGGGATCCACATCCACCCGAAGCGGGTTCTAATTCCGTGGGTATTTTCTCCCAATTCCATGACTAGACCTCTCATCCTTTCATGTTAAGGCATTCTTCCTTCAATGACTCATTCTGAAATTCCTTGATCTGTGTCATCACGTCAGAGGTCATCACCAACTGATACGCCTTCACCCGAATTGGCTCGGGTCTCTCTTTTCGGCTAAGGGTGTCTGCCACTATCTTGGCCTTGCCCGGGTGGTAATGGATCTCACAGTCACAGTCCTTGATTAATTCCAACCACCTTCTCTGCCTCATGTTGAGATCCTTTTGCTCAAAGAAATACTTTAGGCTCTTGTGGTCCGTGAAGATTGTGCATTTCACCCCATACAGGTAGTGCCTCCAAATCTTTAAGGCGAAGACCACAACTACGAGCTCCAAATCATGCGTGAGATAATTGACCTCAAGGGGTTTTTAGTTGTCGGGACGCGTAGGCTATTACTCTCCCACGTTGCATTAACACACAACCCAGTCCCGAATAGGAGGCATCCGAATACACCACTAAGTCTTCACTCCCTTCGGATAATATCAAAACAGGAGCTTGAGTTAATCTTGCCTTTAACTCCTCAAAAGCATCTCCTGTTCTCAACCCCACACAAACTTCACCTCCTTGCGCATCAATTTGGTCAAAGGTAAGGCTATCTTGGAAAAGTCCTGGATAAATCTTCTGTAGTAGCCCGCCAAACCCAAGAAACTACGAATCTCGGATGGCGTCTTTGGAGACTTCCATTACATCACCGCCTCAACCTTTGTCGGGTCCACCATGATTCCTTCAGGATTCACCACGTGACCCAAAAATTGAACTTCGCGCAACCAAAAAGCACACTTAGAGAATTTAGCATATAGCTTCTCCCTTCTAAGTGTCTCCAACACTTCGCGTACGTGGTCGGCATGTTCTTTTTCGCTCTTTGAATAAATCAGGATATCATCAATGAACACAATCACTGATTTATCCAACATGGGCCGACACACTCGGTTCATTAAATCCATAAAGGCAGCTAGCACGTTAGTTAGTCCGAAGGACATAACGAGAAACTCGTAGTGTCCATAACGCATGCGAAAAGCTGTCTTAGGGATATCCTGCTCCTTAACCTTCAACTGGTGGTAGCCAGATCGAAGATCTATCCTTGAGAACCAACTGGCACCTTGGAGCTGGTCAAACAAGTCATCTATTCTGGGCAGGGGATATCGGTTCTTCACCGTTAACTTGTTTAACTCCCGGTAGTCGATACACATTCTCATACTACCGTCTTTCTTCTTGACAAACAGGACCGAGCACCCCAGGGAGAGATGCTCGGTCGGATAAATCCCTTGTCCATCAACTCCTGTAATTGAACCATCAACTCCTTCATCTCCATCGGAGCCAATTGATACGATGCCTTGGCAACTGGTTGAGCACTGGGTATCAGATCAATCTGAAACTCGATCTCACGATCCGATGGCACACCTGGTAAATCTTCTGGGAATACATCTGGGAAGTCATGAATAACTGGCACTTCAGACAGTTGTCGTATTGACGCGTCCACATCCTTTACGTATGCTAGGTAGGCATTACAAACTCGTCTCATGCACTTCTCTACCACCGCCATCAAGATCACCTTAGGAACTGTCGTAACGCGGTCACCGTGAACCGTCACCAAACTTCCATCGGGCGCAGTTAATCGAATCATCTTCTTGCGACACACGATGTTTGCCTCATAGGTTGCTAACCATTCCATCCCTAGTACTACATCGAATCCTCCTAGGGGCATCACATATAGTTTAGCTGCAAACCTATGGCCTTCTAACTCTATGCCACAATCCTCAATCATATTAGAAATTCTGGTTGACTCACCAATAGCAGTTTCTACATCAAACGGTTCGTCAATATTCCTACTACTAACAGGCAACTTAGCACAGAAAGCAGCAGAAATGAAACTCCTACTAGCACCAGAATCAAATAATACAGAGGCACAAGTTTGGTTTACTAGAAACATACCTGACACGATGTCTGGGTCTACCCGGGCCTCTTCTTGGGTCATCATGAAGGCTCTAGCACTCTCCCTTTGTCCTCCTTCTTCAGTCCCCTTCTTGGCCACAGAGCTCTCAGCTCTCAGCTTCTTGCACTCATAGCTCCTGTGGCCAGTCCCGCCATAGTTGAAGCATTTCGGCACTCCACAATCTTTTGCTATATGACCGGGCTTCACACACTTGAAGCACACAGTCACTCCCCTCATACAATCACCAGTGTGCTCCCTACCACATCGGTCGCATTTCCTTAATCTCGGGCCTCATGACACCACCCGCCGGTCATCTATCCTCCTCCTCTTGTTATTTGGGGTGTAACCGCCATGCCCAAACCGCTTACCTCTCCATTTCTTATCACCTCCATCTGTCTTCTTCACCTCAACCACCACTACTTCCCTTTCATCATACAACATTCCCTCCAAATCCACTGCCGACCTAAAAGTTCTCGGTTGGGCAGCTATCAAGTGTCTGCGGATGTCGGTCGGTAGTCCCTGAACGTACCGATTGATCTTCCTCGATATCGGCGTAACCTGATCTGATACCAACCTCGCCATTTCGTTAAACTTGGCTGTGTATTGCTGGGTCATAGTTCCCACCTCCAACTGTAAGAACTCCCTTTCGATCTTGTTGAGTTCTTGGTGAGGACAAAATTCCTCAATCACCAACTTCTTCAGCTCTCCCCATCTCATTCTCTCGATGGCCCTGTCACCCTCGGCTTGGACCAGATTGTCCCACCAACATAGTGCCGAGTCGACAAACGAGTGAGTGGCGAACTTCACTTTCTGGTCATCCCGACACTCACTGATCTTCAATACCGCCTCTATCTCCCTTACCCAGTGGTGAGCAGCTGCAGCATTGCCATTACCATCAAAAATAGGGGGTTTACACCGTTTGAATGCCCCTTAACTGCATCCTCTTACGGTTTCCCGCACCACCACCTCTTCTTTATCACTGGAGGCTCCCCTTTTAGCATTCAGCTCCTCCTCATCGTCATTGTGATTCCTCAAGTTACCCCTCCTACCAGTAGTCATCCTCCTTTCCTCCTCCTTCTCTTTCTGTTCATCTTCTCTAACAGCCCGGATAACTTCAGTGACGACAGACGGTAGGATCGTCTGCATGACTTGGTGGACCTCCTCCACCACTGCCTCTTTCACTGAGGCCCTTAGATTTGCACTCTCATCACCGCCCTCCGGGTGATGAAGCCCAGGCTCACCAGGAGCCGTCTCTGCAGTCCACGTTTTGTTCTTCACGGCCCGTGGCCTACCTGCATGACCACCCCATGTTCCACCTCAATAAGCCTTAGATGATCTACCTCCGGCCATCCTCTAAACACTATAATATTCAAACACCAACACGGTCATTCAAGGTAATAGCTCAGTTTATGTCAAGTACAGTAAGTCCCTAATTACAGTGGCCAGTTGTGATTAGCCACTTACTTTACTCTTCATCCCCCGAGCATTTCCTATCCTGACTACATCAGTACTCAAATCTACTAAAAGCACATAAATCAAATAGCACACGCACATAATACCGGTTGATATTAAGAAAAGAAATACCTGATGGCACGTAGCTACTTGGGCTTGCATCCCTCCATTCGTCCTATTTTCAGTTTAAGTTTAGGTTTTTGAAAATATTTACCTATTTCTCTTAAACTTTGGCTCTGATACCAACTTGTAAGGCCTCGTTCCCGGAGACCTCACAGTTGGTCAATCATAGCATAAAACATTTCATAGTTAATAAACCAATGCAGCAGAATTAATATCAAAAGCCATTCACTTCATTAATAAATACTGTTGCTAAGCAATACATTGTTAATTGTTAATAGTTACAAAAGATCATATTAACTGCATTACAAAACAACAATATTAGTATGCGTAACCGGATTCCAGTCTACCCCCGACGAGTAGCCTCCCCGAGTGCCATCCTCAGCAAAAATTACCTGTCAACTGAAAATGCATAAAAGTCAGCGTTGCTGAGTGAGCTCTAGTTTTAAAACATTAAAATACCTTGAATGTTTGTATATGAAAATACCCTTTTAAAATGATATACTTTTCTTTCATACGCGATCACACATCATACGTACAGTTAAGATAACATCCATTATCTTCTTTACCATTTCCATCATCGTTCATTTCGTTCATTCGAAACCTTATTTTAATCTTTCACTTAATCCGGACCAATGTGCTATGCCCCCGATATTGCGCACAACACTGGTACTAGGCCGAGTCTACAATTAGACCCTAAACTGGTACATGAAGCTGTCTCCAGTACCGGGGCAGCAACAAGGGTCCCCTCAATCTCAAAGATTGACCCTGTGTGCATCCAACGGTTTAGCTAAACTGCACACAGTTGAGCTAACAACCTAGTGGTTGTGAACCTCATGTGAATTTGCTTGCAAGACTTTCTTCAGTTCTTTATGTTCCACTTCTCATTATCATTAATCTTTTTACTTTCTTTAATGATAATACTTTACGTATACGGATAAATCATACCACGTAAAGTCACATAATAATATAATAAATAGGAACACAAGAACAGCCCAAAACATAAATAAAATAATCAAGTAATAGCATCAAGTCAAACCAGGGTCAAACCCTAAAATTCTGATTTCCCAAAATTCCAGAAAATTTTCTAAGTGTTTAGGCGCATGGGCACTATGCAGGCGCATGAGCCCTGCTTAGGCGCATTAACACTATTCAGGCGCATAAACTCTACACAGGCATTTTAGCTTACATTCTGGGCGCATGAACTGTTCAGGCGCATGAACTAGCACTTAGGCGCCTGAACAAAGGGTTGGGCGCATGACACTATTTAGACACCTAAGTATACACTTAGCAATTTCAGGCAAAAACCTTGGGCGCTTGGTCACTATTGGGGCGCATGAGCCCTATAATTTTTCTAAGGCAATTTTCCAGGCGCATGGGCCCTGTTTGGGCGCATGGCCTGTACTTAGGCTTTTCTAAATCAAAACCTCAGGCGCATGGGCCCTATTTGGGCGTATGACCACCTGTTATACATTTTTCAGAATCAAAACTAACCCAGATCTGCATTTGCACCTCTTCTAAGCATAAACTTAACATTTTAAGCAACCACAACACATAAACAAGGATAAACATAAGCATAAACATACACAACATACGGGTATACATAAACCAGTTGTAAAACATTTTAATCATGCATGTTAAGCCCCAAAACAGTTTAAAACACATAGAAACCGAGGTCTAGAACTCACCCAATGTAGTCTTCAAGTAAAACTGCACCAAACATGAAGGCACAAGAGTTCAAACACCAAGAACAAGCATAAACAAACACCAAAACACCAAAAAGCACTTAAAATCGGTTTTAAGGATGAACACCCCATAGAAACCGAACCAATTAGAACAAAAACACTTACCTTAGTAGATTTTCAGCCTTCCTTTCCTGAAAAATCCGAGAGAACAAGTTTAGCTTCTTTTTCTTCTTTTGTTTCAGTCGAACACAGCAGCAGCAGGGGTGATATGGGCGGCCATGCTCATATAAAGTTCACTTTTTGACTTTTGTGTAATTTTACACAAAACACCCCTCATCTTTGACTTCTTTTAGTTTTCTTCAAGATACTTTCATTTCTTTTATTTTATGTGACAAAATTTCAGGCATTACACGTATCAAAACTCTATTGAGTTGGAGATTGTTAGGGAAAGTTACAAACTATCCATCCGAGAACTATTGTTGTTTAATGTTTTGGTACAACTAGTTCCTTTCCCATGTATTTAGTTAAACTTTTGTGAGTACTTTGATGCACCAATCTATAGTTGCACATTTTTATTAAAATACAAGTAGATCTTATTTACTTGGTCGTGTTTGCTTGATTTGACTTCTTTTTCATCGATCATGCTTTGCGTTTCTTGTTTAAAGTCTGATTACTTTTATGTCGGTAGTGTAATTTGATTCTCTATTCCTAACGAGTAAATACGAGTAATTTCTTGGTTCTTTACACCACGTTTACCTGCCTAGATAGTCAATTAAGTGTTTTATGGATCCATAGTTTTCATTTTGATTGATTCGGTGGATTTACAAGGCAAGAGAGTTCGAAGTTGATAGTAGAGTGCTATCGATGAGTTTTGGGCAAGAGTGGATTGATTTCAAGGGCAATTCGTGTGGTTTCATGTTCGGTTTTGATTTTGATTTAAATAATAGATGCTATGTTCCAATTTTGATTGATTAGTATGATTTTAATGATGATTATATTCTGATTTGTTAGGATTATAATCAGAAGGCTTGCGTAAAAAAACTACATTGAGTTGGAGATTGTTAAGGAAAGTTACAACCTATCCATGCAAGAAATATTGTTGTTTAATGTTTTGGTACAACTAGTTCGTTTCCCATGTATTTAGTTAAGCTTTCATGAGTATTTTGATGCACCAATCTATAGTTGCATGTTTTTATTAAAATACAAGTAGATCTTATTTACTTGGTCTTGTTTGCTTGATTTGACTTCTTTGTCATCGATCAAGCTTTGCGTTTCTTGTTTAAAGTCTGACTACTTTTATTTCGGTAGTCTAATTTGATTCTCTATTCCTAATGAGTAAATACGACTAGTTTCTTGGTTGTTTACACCTCATTTACTTGCCTAGATAGTCAATTAACTGTTTTATGGATCCATAGTTCTCATTTTGATTGATTCGGTCCATTTTTGAGTCAAGAGAGCTCGAAGTTAGTAGTGGAGTGCTATCGATGGGTTTTGGGCAAGAATGGATTGATTTCAAGGGCCATTCGTGTCGTTTCATGTTCGGTTTGGTTTTGATTTAAATAGATGCTATGTTCCAATTTTGAATGGTTAGTATGATTTAATAATGATTATAATCTGATTTATTAAGCAATGTTCACAAGTGTGCTCAAAAGGCTTGCGTTACAAAACTCCATTGAATTGGAGATTGTTAGGGGAAGTTACAAACTATCCATGCGAGAACTATTGTTGTTTAATGTTTTGGTATAACTAGTTCCTTTCCCATGTATTTAGTAAAGCTTTCATGAGTACTTTGATGCACCAATCTATAGTTGCACATTTTTTTATTAAAATTCAAGTAGATCTTATTTACTTGGTCGTGTTAGCTTGATTTGACTTCTTTTTTATCGATCAGCTTTGCGTTTCTTGTTTGACATCTGATTACTTTCATTTTGGTAGTGTAATTTGATTCTCCATTCCAAACGAGTAAATATGAGTAATTTCATGGTTCTTTACACCTCGTTTACTTGCCTAGATGGTCAATTAAGTGTTTTCTGGATCCATTGTTCTCAATTTGATTGATTCAGTGCATTTTTGAGGCAATAGAGTTCGAAGTTGGTTGTCGAGTGCTATCGATGAGTTTTGGGCAGGAGTGGATTGATTTCAAAGGTCATTCGTGTGGTTTCGTGTTCGGTTTTGGTTTTGATTTAAATAATAGATGCTATGTTCCAATTGTGATTGATTTGTATGATTTTAATGATGATTATAATCTGATTTATTAAGATTGGTTCACAAGTGTATTCAGAAGGCTTGCATATCAAAACTCCATTGAGTTGGAGATTGTTAGGGAAAGTTACAAACTATCCATGCAAGAACTTTTGTTGTTTAATGTTTTGGTACAACTAGTTCCTTTCCCATGTATTTAGTTAAGCTTTCGTGACATTTTTATTAAAATACATCGTGTTAGCTTGATTTGACTTCTTTTTCATCGATCAAGCTTCGTGTTTCTTGTTTAAAGTCTGAATACTTTCATTTCGGTAGTGTAATTTGATTCTCTATTCCTAACAAGTAAATACGAGTAATTTCTTGGTTCTTTACACCTCGTGTATTTGCCTAGATAGTCAATTAAGTGTTTTATGGATCCATAGTTCTCGTTTTGATTGTTTCGGTGGATTTTCGAGTCAAGAAAGTTCGAAGTGGGTTGTGGTAACAACTGACTCCTAGGTTCGACTTCAAAGACTTAAGTTTAATTTGGCATTGTTTCATTTACAGTATTCTATTACATTTATGTATCTTTTTTCCTTTGTATTAATTGTTTTTGTGATTTATTTCCTTAGATGATTCCATAAGGACTTGTCTTAGTTTAGAAACTTGTTCCCGAGGCTGGAAAATTCACTTAATGGACTATTTACCCTGATAATTTTACACAAAAATTAAATCCAAGTCTTCCGCATGTGTTTTTCTCTTAAGCGCTTTAGCACTGTGCGGGCGCATTTGGCAGTGGGCGCATTACCACTGTTTAGGCGCATGAGCGCTGTTTAGTCATTTTGGCAGTGGGCGCATTAACACTGCTTAGGCGCATGAGCACTGTGCGGCGCATTGGCTATGGGCGCATTAGCACTATTTAGGCGCTTGACACTGTTCGGTCTCAAAATTTTTCTAACTCCGAAACACTTAACATTCTGAAATTTTTTGAAATCCTTCTAGAAGACTTTTGACCAGATTTTTGCACCACCAAATCACCCAATGCATGGAATTGTCACCATGCATTCGGCCGCCCCCACTCACCAACCGCACCTCCCCTCGAGTTTCCCAAACCCGATTACACACTCCACCACTATCCCCTTTAATCTTTTCTTTCTTTTCTTAACCGAACACCCCCACTCAATCTTACTCTTTCTCTCTTCTCGAACACCCTCTCTGCTCCCTCTTTCTCTGCGATTTCTTCACCATTTTCAGCAAGTGTTCGAAGGCTTCTTCTAGAGCAACCCCGAGCAGGAGTTCAACCCGGTCTTAAGAGGAGTGGAGGTGTGCTGTCAAACAAGACTCTTGCAAGAACCTGAGGTTTCAATTCAAGCTCTCGAACCAACAACCTTCATACTCTCCAAATCATCCCAAAAGCACGGGACATCTAGTGCGTAAGCATTTTGTTCCCGAACAAAACTATTTCTTGAGTTTTTATCTATTTTTCTTCCATGAATCCCACTTTTCTTGTTTCAAATCAGAATCTTGCGGCCATATCACTATCTTTGTGAGACTCACAACTTCACAAAAGGTACATTCTTCTACATGCTCGCATATCATGTGTTGGTGCACATGATTGAACCAGAAAACCCTCTTTTACATGAGTTTGTAGCACCCATTTAACCACTTGTCTTGATCAACCCCCATTCTATGCTTAAAACCTGCTTAAAAATGTCTTGTGAACATTATAATAATCTGGACTTAATGTTACCTAAAACTTTAAGGATGTTTAAACTTGAACTTTTATGGTTACACATGGGTAAATGGTATAGAAGCACCTTAATCATAAACATGTCAATTAATATTGTAAAATCTATGGGGTTAATTTATTTTCTAGTAGTTTGATGATGTTAAACTTATAAGATTATAGAAATGGGTGGATTGGTATGGTATAATGGACTCAAAGACCCTATTTAGTGACCCAAAAAGGTGGTAAAATTCTCAAAAATGGTCAAACTTAAAAGATTGCAAGTTCTATAAATTCCAGGCCCTAAAATAAGTATTTTAGTGTTAAAAACCGAATTTGGTGAATTTTTGGGTTAATACGTGATTTTAGGAATTTATTTAACAAATATGAGCCTAAACCGAGAGATTTTTGGATAAATTACAAAAAAAATGATGTGACAAGCCTAAGGCCTATGAATCCATGATATTTCAGTAAGTTAGAAGACCTCAAGGTGATATTTTGGTGGGAAATTGAAAGAAAGTGGATTAAAATGTCGGTTCGGGTAAAAACGAATTTTAACGGGTTAGATCTTAAAAACGAGGCTTTTACTCGAAGGACCCCAAAAATTCTTTTAAACACAGGCCTAAATGTAATGTAAAAACCCCTAGGAACTAATAAGGGCCATATTGGGTCAAGAAATGGAAAGAATGCAACTTTGGGGGTGAAAATTGTAAATTTTGAAACTTGAGGGACCAAAGTGTAAACTCCGTAAATTGACTAAATTTCAGTAACAATATGACCAGAAACTATTATTAAACTTATTATTATTACGTAAACAAATTTATAAGAATCATAAACTTGTCATTCACATGCCAAGACCCCAACTTTCCTAAAAAGAAAACTTTTTGACGCAAACTTCTAAGAATCGAAGCCACATGATTTTATGACCATCAAATGCACTTAGTTGCACTTTCAATAGTCTAAGAACATATAGCTTACTACTTGTATTATGATAATAGGGTGCTAGGACACGGACTTGTTGGTACGTGAAGGACTTTTATTTGATTCTAAAGTGAGTTTAGTGTTCCCTTTTTACTACTATTTTGGGATGAAGCATGCTATGATTGAACTAAAATTTATTTGTGTACTATTATGCGATGCTATTATATGTTGTGGCTAATGTTAGAACCTGCACCTACTTGTATAACAATCATTAATTCTAGTGTGAATCGCTTGTTTTATATTGGTAGATCTACTTGGGGAATCCCCCACGCACAGTGCCTTCCATCATAACCGGAAGGGTACCACACTGAGATCCTGCAGGGTGTGTCATATGAAAGGTTTTATAAGATACTATGGTGTACCACTCAGCAGGTATGGTACACTCTTTTAGGCTCAGTTTCCCCTATGGGATAACCGGTACAACACAAGTTTAGAAGAGGCTAGCCGGGGTTGAGTGCAGGGTTGATTGTGACCCACAACAGTGACACTTATGTTTTCTTTTTAAAATTAACTTATGGATTCTAAAGAGCCCTTTTGTTTTCGAACTTTAAGCACTTAAACTCACCAACTTTATAGTTGACATAAAAATCTTTTTTGAGCATGTTTCAGGTAACCCTTGATGGAAGCTTGGATTTTAATGGAAGACTTTATGGATGGCTTAGCACCGTGACTACCAATGGCATTACTTTATTTGGAAACATTATTAGACATTTGAATTGTTGAGTTAAATTTGGATAAATTTGTAATGGGTGTTGATTTTACGTGTGGGCAAGACTTTCATTATCTAGTTATGCTTTTTAAATGTGATGCCATGTGAATTCTCTCCTTGTGTGCTCTTGAGTGGTTAGTTTCTGCTGCTATGTATTTTGCTAGTCTGCGACATCCCACCCTCCTTGGGCCCAGGGTGTGACAGATTGGTATCAGAGCCACAGGTTGTAGAGAAGTCGGGAATACCTTAGTAGACCCTAGGCTACAACCTTGATGCCCTAGGACTGTCCTTGTTTTGGGAATGAGTGGGTCGGGTAAATTGATGATTACACTTGATCAACATAATCATGAATTTACCGGACGCGTGAATTCCAGCACGATCCCCTAATTGGTGATAAAATCTTTCTCCCTGATAGAAAATGTTTTTGCGTGGTCTAAACTGTATCTTCGTACCTGATGTAACCTGCATTATTACTAATTATAGATACTACTACCATCATTACTACTGTAACTACTATTATAAGATACTATCATTACTATTGTCATGAGCTATGAGAAACCAAATTACTCATGATGATTTTACAGGAACTCGAGACTCATGGCTAACAAAGGTAAAGCGCCTGCATTCCCTGCCGACGAGACTGCCCTAGTGGGAAGACTCAGGAGGGCAACATTCCCGTCTCAATATGAGGAGTACCTACGGAGATGCAGTCATCCAGGATGGATCTCAATGACATCGACGACACGGAACCCTCAGAGGACTCTTCACCGACATCCCAGGGTAAGAGCCGAACCCGCTCTCACTCACCGCACGTCACTGCACCTACTCATTCACCTATCCTGCCTATCCGGGATAGGGTTGCTTGTGTCATCACACGACCGCACAAGGGCACTAGGACAGGAGCTTTTGTTTCCTTTAGGATGCCGCCTCCTCCACCTTCTCCTGCGATGGCGTCCGCACCAGTACCTCCGATGATGGGACCGCCCAGATGCCAACCTCAGGATGAGTACTGGATGCCTCCTAGGTGTAGCTTGTACGACGGCCCGAGTGTCCTAGCTGGAGACCCCTACTCCCAATCCAGCCGCAAGCGATTTTGGTCCATCCGACCCTACACTGAGTGAGATACTTCGGACCATCTAGCGTCACGAGCTGACCTTGCAGCATGCCACACGGACCTCGCAGTCCGCCCAGTTCCAGGCATTGGTGGCGTCGGGTGTCCAACGCTTGGAACAAGAACAAAAGAAAAAGGGGTCAGGCAGGTTTGGGTGGTTAAAGAAGAAATGGCAGTAGTGATGGGATGATACATGGTTATTTGGAAGATACTACTATTTTTAGAAACTATTTATCTATTTCAAACACTATGATTTTTATTTGGGGGTGATGGCACCTTCCAACTTGTGATACCATGAAACTATTAACATTTTGCTTGTTGGTTGCTACAATTATCTATGCATGATTTTCTTTTGTGATACTACCTTATCTATTGCAGGTTGTCTAATGGAATGTACAATAGTATATTCTAGGGAATTAATTTGATTGCCCCTTAAAATGTTAATTAACTTTATAATTGGAATGAAACTATGTATGACTTATAATGTATTTTGGGAACCCTCATGTGTTTGGTGAAGCGACCTTTAGGAGTCGAATCGATGTAGCGAGATACTTGAAAAAAATCTTATAAGACACTATATGAGTTTATCTATGTTGACACCAGAATGCCGCCTATACGTTGAATGCGTGGGGGAGGAATAGGGGTGCTGGGCGCATCGGGAACCAGGGTGAAAATCGACCACCTACTCCACCAAGGACCACCCATGAAGAAAATGCCAATGATGAGAGGATCGCCAATCTGGTGGCCCAGCAAATCGCCAATGCTATCCCCACCATCATAGCTCAAATAAACGCAGACCGGGAAAATACAACCGGAAATGAAGGACCTGGAAACAATGAATGTAATGCCGAGGAAGCTGAGGAAATAAGAACCGGGTGTTCTTACAAAAATTTTATGGCGTGTAAACCAAAAGATTTCTACAGCACTGAGGGTGCGATTGATACTTACCGATGGTTAGACTAGATCGAGGCCATACTGGATATCAGCGAGTGCAAAACTGAGCACATGGTCAGGTTTGCCTCCCAATCTCTAAAAGGGCCAGCCTTGGAGTGGTGGAAGACCGTCGTTCAGCCACGAGGCAGAAATACTGTCGGCCGCATGAAATGGTTAGAGTTTATGGAATTGATGACCAGCAGGTACTGCCCAATAAATCAACAGGAGAAGCTGGAAGCTGAATTTCTAAGCATGGAAATGAAAGGCCCAAATTACACCGAGTACATCAATCGGTTCTCAGCTCTATCCCGACTAGTGCCCCACTTGGTGACACCTGAATCGAAAGGTGTAGACCGTTTTATCTGGGGACTGCATCCCAGAGTTCGGGGCATGGTCCGATCTGCCAGGCCTACAACCCTCCAAGTGGCAGTTGATCTTACTAGTAGCTTGACGGATGACTTGATTAGAGCTGGTTGGATAGAACAGAGGAAGACTGAGGATAAGAAGAAGGTAACAGACGAGAAGAGAAAGTGGTTTGATGCTAAAAGGGTCATTGGCAATAGCGGTAGCTCAAGCAGGAGGGCTGGCGAAGGGACAAGGCATGATGATCAGGGGGTAAGAGCTCGAAAACTGTACTTAGGTACAAGCCCCTTCTGCAACAAGTGCAAACTACACCACCAAGGGGAATACAACCCGATGCCTTGCTTCAGGTGCAAGCGAACCGGTCACCTGATTAAAGATTGTACGTATGAGCCCGGGAAGCAATGTTACGAGTGCGGGGATCCAGGACACACGCGGAACAAGTGTCCCAAGTTAGCCAGGGATAAGGACGCCAGGCCTAACAAGCCTAAAGGAAGAGCGTTCGTAATGGATCCCAATGGTGCCCGTAAGGATCCTGACGTGGTTAACAGTACGTTTCTCATAAATAACCATCCTGCTACCGTTTTATTTGATACTGGAGCGACAAGTAGTTTTGTTTCTACTACCTTTAGGCCTTTAATTGATTTGGAAGCCCTTACCCTAACTGATGCATACACTGTAGAATTAGCCGACGGCAAGATAACAGAAACCAATGAAATCATCAAAGACTGCATGAAAGAATTAAAGGGTAGTCCATTTAAGATAGACCTGATGCCTGTAACGTTAGGAGGATTTGATGTGGTCGTGGGAATGGATTGGTTAGCTAAAAATAAGGCTGAAATCGTTTGTGATGAGCGTTTGCTTAAAATACCTCTAAGTAACGGTAGTACACTAATGGTCCACAGTGATGGAAGCGACACACTATACCCTATGATATCCCACCTACAAGCTACCAAGAGTCTACACAAAGGATGCTTAGCTTTCATAGTATACATGATGAAAACAAGAGAAGAAAAGAAAATTTACGATATACCGGTGGTGTCTGAGTACCCGAAAGTATTTCCCAAGGATCTACCGGGACTCCCTCCAACTAGACAGATCGAATTCCAGATAGATCTAGTGCCTGGTGTTGCACCGGTGACCAAGGCACCTTACCGACTCGTTCCACCCGAGATGAAGGAGCTAATGCTACAAATCCAGGAATTGCTGGATAAAGGATTCATTTGACCAAGTGTTTCTCTGTGGGGTGCACCGGTACTATTTGTTAAAAAAAAGGATGGAAACCTACAAATGTGTATTGACTATCGTGATTTGCTTACAATCAAGAATCGCTATCCTCTCCCAAGAATCGATGACTTGTTCGATCAATTACAGGGAGCCAGCTATTTCTCCAAGATAGATTTAAGATTGGGATACCATCAACTAAAGATAAGGGAAGAAGACATACCCAAGACAGCCTTTAGGACTAGGTATGGACACTATGAGTACTTAGTCATGCCCTTCGGACTGACTAATGCACCTGCGGCATTTATGGACCTTATGAACCGAGTATGTCGCCCGTATCTAGACAAGTTCGTGATTGTATTTATTGACAATATTTTGATCTACTCCCGTAGCAAGGAAGAGCATGAGAAGCACCTTAGACTGATTCTTGAGTTGCTCAAGAATGAGCAGTTATATGCAAAGTTCTCCAAATGTGAGTTTTGGATGCGCGAAATCCAGTTTCTAGGACATGTGGTGAACAAAGAAGGTATCCAAGTAGATCCAACAAAAATAGAAGCCATTAAAAACTGGAAGATCTCTGAAACTCCTACCAAGATAAGGCAATTTCTTGGCTTGGCTGGATACTATCGGAGGTTCATCAAGGATTTCTCGCGAATTGTGCAGCCACTAACCGCTCTAACCAAAAAGAATACAGCCTTCATATAGGAAAAGGAACAAAATAAAGCATTTGAGATACTCAAGGAGAAGCTGTGCAGTGCACCTATCCTTGCCCTACCGAAAGGCGTTGAGGACTTTATAGTTTATTGCGATGCCTCACGTCAGGGGCTGGGGTGTGTATTGATGCAGCGAGACAAGGTGATTGCTTACGCGTCCAGATTGTTAAATGAGCATGAGAGAAACTACACTACTCACGATCTAGAACTAGGTGCCGTGGTGTTTGCGCTCAAAATATGGAGACACTACCTCTACGGTACCAAATGCGTCATTTACACTGATCATAAAAGTTTGCAACACATTCTGGAACAGAAGATGTTAAATATGGGCCAAAGAAGGTGGGTAGAATTGTTGAGCGATTATGAATGTGAGATTCGTTACCATCCAGGCAAGGCCAATGTGGTGGCGGATGCATTGAGTAGAAAGGAAAGGGAAAAACCCCTTCGCGTTCGTGCCTTAAGAATGAGCGTGTATACCAGTCTTACCGCTAGATTAAAAGCAGCATAAAGGGAAGCCCTGAATGAGGACAAGCTAGCTGAGGAGATGCTAACGGGAATGGAAAATATTTGGAAGTGAGTAATGACTGATTGTATAAGCATGAGGGAAGGACTTGGGTACCAAAACACGGAGGAATTAGAGAGATAGTCCTAGATGAAGCCCACAAATCCAGATATTCGGTTCATCCGGGAAGTGACAAGATGTATCAAGACTTAAAGACTCTCTTCTGGTGGCCCGGGTTAAAGAAATCTATTGCCACCTATGTGGGGAAATGTCTGACGTGTGCAATGGTAAAAGCCGAAAACCAAAAGCCATCAGGAACCTTACAACAGCCCGAGATCCCTGAATGGAAATGGGATAACATTACGATGGATTTTGTTACAAAGTTACCAAGAACCTTTCGAGGGCATGGTGCTATTTGGGTAATAGTGGATAGGCTTACCAAATCAGCTCACTTCCTACCTATTCGAGAAGACTACGGTTTACCGAAGCTAGCGCGACTATACATCGATGAAATAGTAACAAGACATGGAGTGCCACTATCGATTATCTCAGACCGTGATAGTCGCTTCACTTCACAATTTTGGAAGTCTCTCCAACAGGCTCTGGGGACCCGTCTTGACTTAAGCACCGCATACCACCCTCAAACAGATGGGCAAAGTGAAAGAACCATTCAGACCCTGGAGGACATGTTAAGAGCTTGAGTGATCGACTTCGGTGGAAGTTGGGATAACCACCTTCCTCTCATGGAATTCTCCTATAATAATAGTTACCACGCAAGTATAAACGCAGCCCCGTATGAAGCTTTGTATGGTAGAAAGTGCCGATCACCATTAAGCTGGAATGAGATTGGTGATAGCCAAATAATGGGACCCGATATCATAATGGAAACCACAGATAAGGTATTCAAGATTAAGGAACGACTGAGAGCAGCCAGAGACTGTCAAAAGAAATACGCGGACAGACGCCGAAAGCCTTTGGAATTTCAAGTGGGTGATAGGGTGATGCTAAAAGTCGCACCGTTGAAGGGCACAGTTAGATTTGGCAAGAAAGGCAAGTTAAGCCCAAGATACATTGGACCATTTGAAATTTTATCAAGAATTGGCCCGGTAGCATACCAATTAAGACTACCCCAAGAGTTGAGCTATATACATGACACCTTCCATGTATCTAACTTGAAGAAGTGTCTTATAGACAAAGCCTTGGAATTACCATTGAAGGATGACAAAATCACTAACGAATTGAAATTCGTGGAAGAGCCCATAGAGATTACCAACCGACTGGTCAAAAAACTTAGACAAAGTCGTATACCCAAAGTAAAAGTGAGATGGAACTCTAGGCGAGTACCCAAATTCACATGGGAAAGAGAAGATGTGATGAGAAAGGAGTATCCACACCTCTTTAAACCCACTCGTTCAGAAAATAATTGAAACTAAAATTTTAGGACGAAATTTCCCAAACGGTGGGAGAATGTAACAACTGACTCCTAGGTCCAACTTCAAAAACTTAAGTTTAATTTGGCATTGTTTCATTTACAGTATTCTATTACATTTATGTATCTTCTTTCCTTTGTGATTAATTGTTTTTGTGATTTAGTTCCTTAGATGATTCCATAAGGACTTGTCTTAGTTTAGAAACTTGTTCCCGAGGCTAGAAAATTCACTTAATGGACTATTTACCCCGATAATTTTACACAAACATTAAATCCAAGTCTTCCGCATGTGTTTTTCTCATAGGCGCTTTATCACTGTGCGGGCGCATTTGCCAGTGGGCGTATTACCTCTGTTTAGGCGCATGAGTGCTGTTCAGGCATTTTGGCAGTGGGCGCATTAACACTTCTTAGGCGCATGAGCACTTTGCGGGTGCATTGGCTGTGATCGCATTAGCACTATTCAGGCGCATTGGCACTGTTCGGTCTCAAAATTTTTCTAACTCCCGAACACTTAACATTCTGAAAAATTTCAAAATCCTTCTAGAAGACTTTTGACCAGATTTTTGCACCACCAAATCACCCAATGCATGGAATTATCACCATGCATTCGGCCGCCCCCACTCACCAACCGCACCTCCCCTCGAGTTTTCTAAACCCGATTACACACTCCACCACTCTCCCCTTTAAGACTCTTGCAAGAACCTGAGGTTTTAGTTCAAGCTCTCGAACCAACAACCTTCATACTCTCCAAATCATCCCAAAAGCACGGGACATCTAGTGCGTAAGCATTTTGTTCCCGAACAAAACTATTTCTTGAGTTTTTATCTATTTTTCTACCATGAATCCCACTTGTTTCAAATCAGAATCTTGTGGCCATATCACTATCTTTGTGAGATTCACAACTTCAAAAATGGTACATTCTTCTAAATGCACGCATATCATGTGTTGGTGCACATGATTGAACCCGAAAAAACCCTCTTTTACATGAGTTTGTAGCACCCATTTAACCACTTGTCTTGATCAACCCCCATTTTATGCTTAAAACCTACTTAAAAATGTCTTGTGAACATTATAATAATCTGAACTTAATGTTACCGAAAGTGTTAAGGATGTTTAAACTTGAACTTTTATGGTTACACATGGGTAAATGGTATAGAAGCACCTTAATCATAAACATGTCAATTAATATTGTAAAATCTGTGAGGTTAATTTATTTTCTAGTAGTTTGATGATGTTAAACTTATAAGATTATAGAAATGGGTGGATTGGTATGGTATAATGGACTCAAAGACCCTATTTAGTGACCCGAAAAGGTGGTAAAATTCTCAAAAATGGTCAAACTTAAAAGATTGCAAGTTCTATAAATTCTAGGCCATAAAATAAGTATTTTTGTGTTAAAAACCAAATTTGGTGAATTTTTGAGTTAATACGTTATTTTAGGAATTTATTTAACAAATATGAGTCTAAACCGAGAGATTTTTGGATAAATTACAAAAAAAAATGATGTGACAAGCCTAAGGCCTATGAATCCATGATACTTTAGTAAGTTAGAAGACCTCAAGGTTATATTTTGGGGGGAAATTGAAAGAAAGTGGATTAAAATGTCGGTTCGGGTAAAAACGAATTTTATCCGGTTAGATCTTAAAAACGAGGCTTTTACTCGAAGGACCCCATAAATTCTTTTAAAAACAGGCCTAAATGTAATGTAAAAACCCCTAGGAACTAATAAGGGCCATATTGGATCAAGAAATGGAAAGAATGCAACTTTGGGGGTGAAAATTATAAATTTTGAAACTTGAGGGACCAAAGTGTAAATTCGTAAATATGACTAAATATTAGTAACAATATGACCAGAAACTATTATTAAACTTGTTATTATTACGTAAACAAATTTATAAGAATCATAAACTTGTCATTCACATGCCAAGACCCCAACTTTCCTAAAAATGAAACTTTTTGACACAAACTTCTAAGAATCGAAGCCACATGATTTTATGACCATCAAATGCACTTAGTTTCACTTTCAATAGTCTAAGAACATATAGCTTACTACTTGTATCATGATAATAGGGTGCTAGGACATGGACTTGTTGGTACATGAAGGACTTTTATTTGATTCTAAGGTGAATTTAGTGTTCCCTTTTTACTAATATTTTGGGATGAAGCATGCTATGATTGAACTAAAATTTATTTGTGTACTATTATGCGATGCTATTATATGTTGTGGCTGATGTTAGAACCTGCACCTACTTGTATCACAATCATTAATTCTTGTGTGAACTGCTTGTTTTATATGGGTAGATCTACTTGGGGAATCCCCCACGCACAGTGCCTTCCGTCATAACTGGAAGGGTACCACACTGAGATCCTGCGGGGTTGTTTGTGTCATATGACAGGTTTTATAAGATACTATGGTGTACCACTCAGCAGGTATGGTACACTCTTTTTGGCTCAGTTTCCCCCATGGGATAACCGATACAACACAAGTTTAGAAGAGGCTAGCCGGGGCTGAGTGCAGGGTTGATTGTGACCGCACAACAGTGACGCTTATGTTTTCTTTTTATAGTCAGATTACTTTCATTTTAGTAGTGTAATCTATTTCTCTATTCCTAATGAGTAAATACGAGTAATTTATTGTTTCTTTACACCTCGTTTACTTGCCTAGATAGTCAATAAGTGTTTTATGGATTCATAGTTCTCATTTTGATTGATTCGGCGGATTTTCTAGTCAATAGAGTTCAAAGTTGGTAGTGGAGTGCTATCGATGAGTTTTGGGCTAGATTGGATTGATTTTAAGAGTTATTCGTGTGGTTTCATGTTCGGATTTGGTTTTGATTTAAATAATAGATGCTATGTTCCAATTGTGATTAATTAGTATGATTTTAATGATGATTATAATCAGATTTATTAAGATTCATTCACAAGTGTGTTCAGAAGGCTTGCGTAACAAAACTCCATTGAGTTGGAGATTGTTAGGGAAAGTTACAACCTATCCATGCTAGAAATATTGTTGTTTAATGTTTTGGTACAACTAGTTCCTTTTCCATGTATTTAGTTAAGCTTTCGTGAGTATTTTGATGCACCAATCTATAGTTGCACATTTTTATTAAAATACAAGTAGATCTTATTTACTTGCTCTTGTTTGCTTGAATTGACTTCTTTTTCGTCGATCAAGCTTTGCGTTTCTGGAATCTGATGAGTTCTAGGCAAGAGTGGATTGATTTCAAGGGCCATTCGTGTGGTTTCTTGTTCGGTTTTGGTTTTGATTTAAATAATAGATGCTATGTTCCAATTTTGATTGAATAGTATGATTTAATAATGTTTATAATCTGATTTATTAAGATTGGTTCACAAGTGTGTTCAAAAGGCTTGTGTAACAAAACTCCATTGAGTTGGAGATTGTTAGGGAATGTTACAAACTATCCATGTGAGAACTATTGTTATTTAATGTTTTGGTATAACTAGATCCTTTCCCATGTATTTAGTTAAGCTTTCGTGAGTACTTTGATGCACCAATCTATAGTTGCACATTTGTTTTATTAAAATACAAGTAGATCTTAATTTACTTGATCGTGTTAGCTTGATTTGACTTCTTTTTTATCGATCAAGCCTTGCGTTTCTTGTTTGACATCTGATTACTTTCATTTTGGTAGTGTTATTTGATTCTCCATTCCAAACGAGTAAATACGAGTAATTTCTTGGTTCTATACACCTCGTTTCTTGCCTAGATGGTCAATTAAGTGTTTTATTGATCCATAGTTCTCATTTTGATTGATTCGGTGGATTTTCGAGGCAAGAGAGTTTAAAGTTGGTTGTTGAGTGCTATCGATGAGTTTTGTCCAGAAGTGGATTGATTTAGGGTCATTCGTGTGGTTTCATGTTCGGTTTTGGTTTTGATTTAAATATAGATGCTATGTTCCAATTGTGATTGATTAGTATGATTTTAATGATGATTATAATCTGATTTTTTAGTATTGGTTCACAAGTGTGTTTAGAAGGCTTGAGTATCAAAACTCATTGAGTAGGGGATTGTTAGGGAAAGTTACAAACTATCCATACGAGAACTATTATTGTTTAATGTTTTGGTACAACTAGTTCCTTTCCCATGTGTTTAGTTAAGCTTTCAGGAGTACTTTGATGCACCAATCTATAGTTGCATATTTTTATTATAATACAAGTAGATCTAAATTACTTGGTCGTGTTTGCTTGATTTGACTTCTTTTTCATCGATCAAGCTTTGCGTTTCTTGTTTAAAGTCTGATTACTTTCATTTTTGTAGTGTAATTTGATTCTCTATTCCTAACAAGTAAATAAGAGTAATTTCTTGGTTCTTTACACCTCGTTTACTTGCCTAGATGGTCAATTAAGTGTTTTCTGGATCCATTGTTCTTATTTTTATTGATTTGGTGGATTTTTGAGGCAAGAGAGTTTGAAGTTGGTTGTAGAGTGCTATCGATGACTTTTGGACAGGAGTGGTTTGATTAAAGGGTCATTCGTGTGGTTTCGTGTTCGGTTTTGGTTTTGATTTAAATAATAGATGCTATGTTCCAATTCTGATTGATTAGTATCATTTAATGATAATTATAATTTGATTTATTAAGATTGGTTCACAAGTGTATTTAGAAGGCTTGCATATCAAAACTCCATTTAGTTAGAGATTTTTAGGCAAATTTACAAACTATCCATGCGAGTACTTTTGTTGTTTAATGTTTTGGTTCAACTAGTTCCTTTCCCATGTATTTAGTTAAGCTTTCGTGACATTTTTATTAAAATACATCATGTTAGCTTGATTTGACTTCTTTGTCCTCGATCAAGCTTTGCGTTTCTTGTTTAAAGTCTGATTACTTTCATTTCGGTAGTGTAATTTGATTCTCTATTCCTAGCGAGTAAATATGAATAATTTCTTGGTTATTTACACATCGTGTACTTGCCTAGATAGTCAATTAAATGTTTTATGGATCCATAGTTCTCATTTTGATTGAATCGGTGGATTTTCAAGTGAACAGAGTTCGAAGTGGGATGTGGAGTGCTATCGATGAGTTTTGGGCAAGAGTGGATTGATTTCAAGGGTCATTCGTGTGGTTTCGTGTTTGATTTTGGTTTTGATTTAAATAATAGATGCTTTGTTCCAATTGTGATTAATTAATATGATTTTAATGATAATTATAGTCTGATTTATTAAGATTGGTTCATAAGTGTGTTTAGAAGGCTTGCGTATCAAAACTCCATTGAGTTGGAGATTGTTAGGTAGAGTTACAAACTATCAATGCGAGAACTATTGTTGTTTAATGTTTTGGTACAACTAGTTCCTTTCCCATGTATTTAGTTAAGATTTCGTGAGTACTTTGATGCACCAATCTGTAGTTGCACATTTTTATTATAATACAAGTAGATGTAAACTACATGGTCGTGTTTGCTTGATTTGACTTCTTTTTCATCGATCAAGCTTCGTGTTTCTTGTTTAAAGTCCGATTACTTTCATTTCGTTAGTGTAAATTGATTTTCTATTCCTAACAAGTAAATAAGAGTAATTTCTTGCTTCTTTACACCCCGTTTACTTGCCTAGATGGTCATTTAAATGTTTTTTGGATCCATTGTTCTCATTTTGATTGATTCAGTGGATTTTCGATCAACAGAGTTCAAAGTTAGTAGTGGAGTGCTATCAATGAGTTTTGGGCAAGAGTGGATTGATTTCAAGGGTAATTCGTGTGGTTTCATGTTCGGTTTTGGTTTTGATTTAAATAATAGATGCTATGTTCCAATTTTGATTGATTAGTATGATTTAATAATGATTATAATCAGATTTATTAAGATTGGTTCACAAGTGTGTTCAAAAGGCTTGCGTAACAAAACTCCATTGAGTTGGAGATTGTTAGGGAAAGTTACAAACTATCCATGCGAGAACTATTGTTGTTTAATGTTTTGGTATAACTAGTTCCTTTCCCATGTATTTAGTTAAGCTTTTGTGAATACTTTGATGCACCAATCTATAGTTGCACATTTTTTTATTAAAATTCAAGTAGATCTTATTTACTTGGTCGTGTTAGCTTGATTTGACTTCTTTTTTATTGATCAAGCTTTGTGTTTCTTGTTTGACATCTGATTACTTTCATTTGGGTAGTGTAATTTGATTCTCCATTCCAAACGAGTAAATATGAGTAATTTCTTGGTTCTTTACACCTCGTTTACTTGCCTAGATGGTCAATTAAGTGTTTTCTGGATCATTTTGATTGATTTGGTGAATTTTTGAGTCAATAGAGTACGAAGTTGGTTGTCGAGTGCTATCGATGAGTTTTGGGCAGGAGTGGATTGATTTCAAGGGTCATTCGTGTGGTTCAGTGTTCGGTTTTGGTTTTGATTTAAATAATAGCTGCTATGTTCCAATTGTGATTGATTAGTATGATTTTAATGATGATTATAATCTGATTTATTAAGATTGGTTCACAAGTGTATTCAGAAGGCTTGCCTATCAAAACTCCATTGAGTTGGAGATTGTTAGGGAAAGTTACAAACTATCCATGCGAGAACTTTTGTTGTTTAATGTTTTGGTACAACTAGTTCCTTTCCCATGTATTTAGTTAAGCTTTCATGAAATTTTTATTAAAATACATCGTGTTATGTAACACCCAAAAACTAGGTCAAATAAATAGAAAAGAAAAGTATCTAGAAGAAAATAAAGAAGGGGCAAAGATGAGGGGTGTAAAGTGTAGATAGTACACTAAAAAGTCAAAAGTTTCACTTTTAAGGCATGGCCGCCCATGCCAAGCTTGTTCTGCTGCTGTGTTCGACCAAGAAGAAGAATGGAAGGGGCTTAAGACCTTGTTTCTCTCGGTTGTGAAGAAGAAAGGATGCATACTTCGAAGGTTAGTGTGTATATATGTTAATTGGTTTGGTTTCTTTGTGGTTTTACCCTTAGAAACCGATTGTTAAGTGTTTTTGGTGTTTTGGTGCTTGTTTATGCTTGTTTTTAGGTGTTTGAACTCCAGTGCAGACAAGTTTGGAGGAGAGTTACTTGTTTGCCGCTATAGGTGAGTTCTAGACCCCGTATTTCTTGTGTGTTAAAAGTATTTGGGGCTGAAAATGCATCAAAATGGGTTTTTCTCATCTTTACTCATGTACCCGTATGTTCATATATGTATATGCTCATGTTTTATGTTTGGTTATGTGTTGGGTATGCTTAGAATAGTATGTTTAAGCTTAGAATAGGTGATGAAACAAGTCTGGGTTGATTCTGAAATGTAGAAATGCATAACTGGTAGTCATGCGCCCAAACAGGGCCCATGCGCCTGGATATTTGCCTTAGAAAATCCTAAATAGAGGTTCATGCGCCCCAATACTGCCCATGCGCCCAAAACCATTGCCTGATAAGCTAAGTATAACCTCATGCACCTGAACAGTGTCATGCGCCCGAATGTCTTTCACATGTGTTAAGTGTATGCTCATGCGCCTGTGAGGCTCATGCACCCAAAAAGTTAAGCAAAACAGCCAAGTATTGAAGTCATGCGCGTGCATAGTTTTGATGTGCCTAAGCAATGCTCATGCGCCTGCATAGTCCTCATGTGCCTACAACACCTGGAATATTTTCTGGAATTTTTGGAAGGAACAGAATTTTAGGGTTTGACTTTGGGTTGACCTGTTGTTATTAATTGATTATTTTATCCCTATTTATGGCTGCTCTTGTGTTCCCTATTATATTATTACATGGCTTTACGTGGTATGCATTTATCCGTATCCGTAAAGTATTATATTTAAGAAAGTGGAAAGATTAACGAAAGTGGAACATAAAGAACGTATGAAAGTCTTGCAAGCAAATTCACATGAGGTTCACAACCACTAGGTTGTTAGCTCAACTGTGTGTGGTTTAGCTAACCCGTTAGATGCACACAGGGTCAATCGCTGAGATTGAGGGGACCATTGTTGTTGCCCCGGTACTGGAGTTAGCTTTGTGCACCACGGATGGGGTCAATTATTAGACTTCATCCCAGTACCAGGTTTATGCTCATTATTTGGGGGTATAGCACTTTGGTCCATATCGAGGTGAAAGATTAAAAGTAAAAGTTCAAGTGAACGACCATGGAAATGGTGAAGAAAAATATTAATGTCGATAATGAATAATATCTGAATGTATGTATGACGTATGATCACATACAAAAGAGTGAATAGTATTTTAAAGATTATTTTCCTATACAAAACTCATAAAGTATTTTCACTATTTTAAAACTAGAACTCACTCAGCAACGCTGACTTTTGTGCATTTTCAGTTGACAGGTAATTTTGCTGCGGATGGCACACGGGGAGGCTACTTGCCAGGGCAGGACTGGCATCCGTTCATGATTAATAACATCGTTGTTTTGTAATGCATCCTAAGGATATTTTGTAACTGTTAACAAACACACATGTATTACTTAGCAACAAAATTTATTAATTAAGGAATGGCTTTTGATGTTAATTCCGCTGCCATGCTTTATGAATTATGTAATGTTTTTATTTAATTATGCTGTGATTGACCAACTGTGAGGTCTCCGGGAACGGGGCCTTACAAGTTGGTATCAGAGCCAAAGTTTAAGAGAAATAGGTAAATACTTTCAAAAACCTAAACTGAAAATGGGATGAATGGAGGGATGCCAAACCGAGTAGCTATGTGCCATCAGGTAATTCTTTTTATAATGTTAACCGGTAATATGTGCGCATGCTATTTGATTTATGTTCTCTTAGTAGATTTGAATACTAATGTAGTCAGGATAGGAAATGCTCGGGGGATGAAGAGTAAAGTAAGTGGCTAATCACAACTGGCCACTGTAATTAGGGACTTACTATACTTAACATTACCTGAGCTATTACCTTGAATGACCATGTTGGTGTTTGAATCTTATAGTGTTTAGAGGATGGCGGTCGGAAGATCATCTAAGGCTTCTCGTGATGGAACACGTGGTATTCGTGGTAGGCCACGTATCGCAAGGAACAGGACCAAGGCTGCAGAGACGGCTCCTGCTGAGCCTGAACTACATCACTCGGAGGGGGTGGATGAGAGTGCTAACTTGAGAGCCTCGGTGAAGGAGGTAGTGGTGGAGGAGGTTCACCAAGTCATGCAGATAATCCTACCATCTGTCGTGACTGAGGTAATCCGGGCCGTAAGGAAGGATGAGAGGAAGGAAAAGGAGGAAGAGAGAAGGGCTGCTACTGGGAGAAGGGAGAATGAGGGAGATCATGATGATGAGGAGTAGGTATATGCTGAAAGGGGAGCCTCCAGTGATGAAGAAGACGTAGAGGTGCAGGAAACCGCATGGGGATGCAGCTACGGGGCATTCCAATGATGTAGACCCCCTACTTTCGATGGCAATGGTGATGCTGCTGCTGCTCACCGTTGGGTGAGGGAGATGGAGGCGGTACTGGAGATTAGTGAGTGTCGGGAGGACCAGAAGGTGAAGTTTGCCACTCACTCTTTTGTCGACACGGTGCTGCGTTGGTGGGACAACCTTGTCCAGGCCGAAGGCAACCGGGCCATTGGAAGGATGAGGTGGGGAGAACTGAAAAAGTTGGTGATCGAGGAGTTCTGTCTTCATCTGGAACTTGACAAGATCGAGAGGGAGTTCCTACAGCTGGAGGCGGGCACTATAACTCACCAGTAATACACCGCCAAATTCAACGAGATGGCGAGGTTGGTGCACGATCAGGTTACGCCAGCAATAAGGAAGATTAAGCGGTATATTTAGGGTTGCCAGCTGACATTCGCAGGCACTTGATTACTGCCCGGCCAAGCACTTTCAGGTCGGCAGTGGATCTGGTGGGAATGTTGTATGATGAAAGGGAAATAACGGTGGTGGAGGTGAAGAAAACAGATGGTGCTGGTAATAACTGGAGAGGAAAGCGATTCGGGCGTGATGGTTTCACCCCGAACAACAAGAAGCCGAGGGTGGATGACCGGCGAGGGCTTGCTGCAGGCTCGGAATAAAGAGGTGTGGTAAGTGTGGAAAGGAGCATAGCTGGGAATGCCATTTGGGATTGAGCGTCTGCTTCAAATGTAGGAAGCCCGACCATATAGCAAAAGATTGTGGAGTGACGAGGTGCTTCAATTGTGGTGGGACTGGCCACAGAAGCCATGAGTGTAGGAAGCCGAGAGCTGAGAGCTCTGGGAGCAAGAAGGTGGCCGAAGAAGGAGGGCAGGGGGCAAGTGCTAGAGCCTTCACGATGACCCGAGAGGAGGCCCGGGTAGACCCCGACGTTGTGTCAGGTATGTTTCTAGTAAACCAAACTTATACCTCTGTATTATTTGATTCTGGTGCTAGTAGGAGTTTCATATCTACTGCTTTCTGTGCTAAGTTGCCTGTAATGTTGACGAACCATTCGATGTAGAAACTGCTATTGGTAAGTCTACCAGAATCTCTGGTATTATAGAAAACTGCGACATAGAACTAGAAGGCCATAGGTTCTCTGCTAAACTATACGTGATGCCCCTAGGCGGATTTGATGTAGTACTAGGGATGGATTGTTTAGCAGCCTATGAGGCAAACATCGTGTGTCGTAAGAAGATGATTCGATTAGTTGCTCCGGATGGAAGTTCGGTGACGGTCTACGGTGATCGTGTCACTACGGTCCCGAAGGTGATCTCGATGGCGGTGGTAGAGAAGTGCATGAGACACGGATGTAGTGCCTACCTGGCGTATGTAAAGGATGTGGACGCGTCAATACCACAATTGACTGAAGTGCCGGTGGTGTGTGACTTCCCGGACGTGTTCCCAGAAGATTTACCAGGTGTGCCACCTAACCGTGAGATTGAGTTTCAGATTGACCTGATACCCGATGCTCAGCCCGTTGCCAAAGCACCGCATCAGTTAGCTTAGTCTGAGATAAAAGAACTGATGGATTAGTTGCAGGAGTTGATGGACAAGGGGTTCATCCGACCAAGCATCTCTCCCTGGGGTGCTCCGGTCTTGTTTGTTAAGAAGAAAGACGGTAGTATGAGGATGTGCATAGACTACTAAGAGCTAAACAAGTTAACGATGAAGAACAGATATCCATTGCCAAGGATAGATGACTTGTTTGACCAACTTCAGGGTGCCAGTTGGTTCTCCAGGATAGACCTTCGATCTGGCTACCATCAATTGAGGGTAAAGGAGCAAGATATTCCTAAGACAGCGTTTCGCACGCGTTATGGACATTACGAGTTCCTCGTTATGTCTTTCGGTTTAACTAACGCGCCAGCTGCCTTTATGGATTTAATGAATCGAGTGTGCTGGCCGATGCTAGATAAATCAATGATTGTGTTTATTGATGATATCCAAGAAGAACATGCTGGTCACATACGCGAGGTGTTGGAGACACTTAGAAGAGAGAAGCTTTATGCTAAATTCTCTAAGTGTGCATTCTGGTTACGTGAAGTTCAATTTTTGGGTCATGTGGTTAGTGCTGAAGGAATTATGGTAGACCTGGCGAAGGTTAAGGCGGTGATGCAATGGAAGCCTCCAAAGACGCCATTTGAGATTCGCAGCTTCTTGGGTTTGGCGGGCTACTACCGAAGGTTTATTCAAGACTTTTCCAAGATAGCCTCACCTTTGACCAAATTGACACGCAAGGATATGAAGTATGTGTAGGGACGGGAACAGGAGGATGCGTTTGAGGAGTTAAAGGCAAAATTAACTCAGGCTCCTGTCTTGACATTTCCCGAAGGGAGTGAGGATTTAGTGGTCTATTCGGATGCTTCCTATTCGGGACTAGGTTACGTGCTAATGCAGCGAGGAAGAGTAATAGCATACGCATCCCGACAGTTGAAGACCCACAAAGTCAATTACCCCACTCATGACTTGGAGTTAGCGGCGGTGGGTTTTGCGTTGAAGATTTGGAGGCACTATTTATACGGGACAAAGTGCATAATCTTCACGGACCACAAGAGCTTAAAGTACTTCTTTGAGAAGAAGGATCTCAATATGAGGCAGAGGAGGTGGTTAGAGCTGATCAAGGATTATGACTACGAGATCCATTACCACCGGGCAAGGCCAACGTGGTGGCCGATGCTCTTAGCCGAAAGGAGAGACCAGAGCCAATCCGGGTGAAGGCGTATCAGTTGGTGATGACCTCGGATGTGATGACGCAAGTTAGAGAATTCCAAGATGATGCGTTGAAAGAAGATCGCCTCAACTCCAAACGAATGAGACGTTTAGTCACAGAGTTGGGAGAGAACACCCACGAGGTTAAGACTCGTTTTGGACGGATGTGGATTCCTCGGTATGGGGATCTACATGGGCGAATTATGGACGAAGCTTATAAGACTTGGTACTCCATTCATCCCGGTGCTACCAAGATGTATCAAGATATGAGGAAGGACTACTGGTGGCCGGGTATGAAACACGATGTGGCGGAGTATGTGAGTAAGTGCCTTGCTTGCAAGTGAAGGCAGAACATCAGAAACCATACGGGAAGATCCAACCCTTGGATATACCCAAATGGAAGTGGGAGCATATCACCATGGACTTCATCACGAAGCTACCCCATACTGCAAGGGGGTACGATACCATTTGGGTGATAGTCGACCGCTTGATAAAGAGTGCTCACTTCCTACCGATCCACGAGACATATTCATCTGAGAGATTGACGGATCTGTTTATCAAAGAGATTGTAGCTCGTCATGGCGTGCCGGCGTCAATAGTGTCAGATCGTGACACCCGGTTCACATATAAGTTTTGGAAAAGATTCCATGATGCGATGGGGATGAGGCTACACATTAGCACGGCTTATCATCCTCAGACAGATGGTCAGTCTGAGAGAACGATCCAGACACTCGAAGATATGCTTCGTGCATGCGTGATAGGCTTTAGAGGAAGCTGGGATGACCATCTACCATTAGCAGAGTTCTCGTACAACAACAGTTATCATGCCAGCATTGGTATGCCACCATACGAGATGTTGTACAGTAGGAGGTATAGAACGCCCGTATGTTGGGGTGACATCGGGCAGAAGGAATTGGGAAGCATCGAGGTGATCGAGGCTACAACCGAAAAGCTATAAAAGATCAAAGCCTTTATGAAGGCAGCCAAAGATAGGCAGAAGTCGTATGCCGATAAGAGGCGTAGACCAATCGAGTTCAATGTGGGTGATAAAGTCATGTTTCAGGTCTCGCCTTGGAAGGGGATCATCCAATTCAGGAAGTGGGGCAAGCTAAGCCCGAGATACATAGGGCCTTTCTGAATCGTTGCACGAGTAGGAGAGGTTGCCTATCGTCTAGAATTGCCTGATGAGTTAAGTGGGATTCACCCGACATTCCATGTATCTCATCTGAGAAAGTGCTTAGCCAACGAGGATATGAATGTACCACTGGATGATATTGAGGTGGATGAACAGCTCAATTATGTAGAGCAACCAGTGGCCGTCATCGACCGGAAGGAGAAAAGGTTGAGGAATAAAGTGGTTCCACTTGTGCGGGTGCAGTGGAAACACCAAATGGGTTCGGAGTCTATGTGGGAGACCGAAGAAGAGATGAGACAGCATTACCCACAGTTATTCGAAGAGTGACAAGTTTCGGGGACGAAACCTCTTTAAGGGGGGTAGACTTGTAACACCCGAAAACTTGGTCAAATGAATAAAAAGAAAAGTATCTATAATAAAATAAAAGAAGGGGCAAAGATGAGGGGTGTAAAGTGTAAATAGTACACCAAAAAGTCAAAAGTTTCACTTTTAAGGCATGGTCACCCATGCCAAGCTTGTTCTGCTGCTGTGTTCGACCAAGAAGAAGAAGGGAAGGGGCTTAAGACATTGTTTCTCTCAGTTGTGAAGAAGAAAGGCTGCATACTTCGAAGGTTAGTGTGTTTATATATTAATTGGTTCGGTTTCTTTGTGGTTTCACCCTTAGAAACCGATTGTTAAGTGTTTTTGGTGTTTTGGTGCTTGTTTATGCTTGTTTTTAGGTGTTTGAACTCTAGTGAAGACAAGTTTGGAGGAGAGTTACTTGTTTGCTGCTATAGGTGAGTTCTAGACCTCGTATTTCTTGTGTTTAAAAGTATTTGGGGCTGAAAATGCATCAAAATGGGTTTTTCTCAACTTTACTCTTGTACCCGTAAGTTCATATATGTATATGCTCATGTTTTATGTTTGGTTATGTGTTGGGTATGCTTAGAATAGTATGTTTAAGCTTAGAACAGGTGATCAAACAAGTCTAGGTTGATTCTGAAATGTAGAAATGCATAACTGGTAGTCATGCGCCCAAACAGGGCCCATACGCCTGGAAATTTGCCTTAGAAAATCCTAAGTGGAGGTTCATGCGCCCTAATAGTGCCCATGCACCCAAAACCATTGCTTGATAAGCTAAGTATAACCTCATGTGCCTGAACAATGTCATGCGCCCGAATGTCTTTCACATGTGTTAAGTGTATGCTCATGTGCCTGAGAGGCTCATGCACCCAAAAAGTTAAGCAAAACAGCCAAGTATTGAAGTAAGCAAAACAGCCAAGTATTGAAGTCATGCGTCTGCATAGTGTTCATGCACCTGCATAGTCCTCATGAGCCTACAACACTTAGAATATTTTCTGGAATTTTTAGAAGGAATAGAATTTTAGGGTTTGACTTTTGGTTGACCTGTTGTTATTAATTGATTATTTTATCCATGTTTATGGTTGTTCTTGTGTTCCCTATTATATTATTACATGGCTTTACGTCGTGTGAATTTATCCGTATCCGTAAAGTATTATATTTAAGAAAGTGGAAAGATTAACGAAAGTGGAACATAAAGAACGTAAGAAAGTCTTGCAAGCAAATTCACATGAGGTTCACAACCACTAGGTTGTTAGCTTAACTGTGTGCGGTTTAGCTAACCTGTTGGATGCACACAGGGTCAATCGTTGAGATTAAGGGGACCATTGTTGTTGCCCTGGTACTGGAGTCAGCTTTGTGCACCACGGATGGGGTCTATTATTAGACTTCGGCCCAGTACCAGGTTTATGCACATTATTTGGGGGTATAGCACTTTGGTCCATATCGAGGTGAAAGATTAAAAGTAAAAGTTCAAATGTTCAGACCATGGAAATGGTGAAGAAAAATATTAATGTTGATAATGAATAATATCTGAATGTATGTATGATGTATGATCACATACAAAAGAGTGAATAGTATTTTAAAGAGTATTTTCCTATACAAAACTCATAAAGTATTTTCACTATTTTAAAACTAGAACTCACTCAACAAAGAGTGAAATGTATGACGGATGACACACGGGGAGGCTACTTGCCAGGGCAGGACTGGCATCCGTTCATGATTAATAACGTTGTTGTTTTGTAATGCATCCTCATGATCTTTTGTAACTGTTAACAAACACACATGCATTACTTAGCAACAGAATTTATTAATTAAGGAATGGCTTTTGATGTTAATTCTGCTGCCATGCTTTATGAATTATGTAATGTTTTTATTTAATTATGCTATGATTGACCAACTGTGAGGTCTCCGGGAACGGGGCCTTACATGTTAGCATGATTTGACTTCTTTTTCATCGATCAAGCTTTGCTTTTCTTGTTTAAAGTCTGATTACTTTCATTTCGGTAGTGTAATTCGATTCTCTATTCCTAACAAATAAATACTAGTAATTTCTTGGTTCTTTATACCTCGTGTATTTTCCTAGATAGTCAAATAAGTGTTTTATGGATCCGTAGTTCTCATTTTGATTGTTTTAGTGGATTTTCAACTCAAGAGAGTTTGAAGTAGGTTGTGGAGTGCTATCGATGAGTTTTGGGCAAGAGTGGATTGATTTCAAGGGTCATTCGTGTGGTTTCGTGTTCGGTTTTGGTTTTGATTTAAATAATAGATGCTACGTTCCAATTGTGATTGATTAGTATGATTTTAATGATGATTATAATCTGATTTATTAAGATTGGTTCACAAGTGTGTTCAGAAGGCTTGAGTATCAAAACTCCATTGAGTTGGAGACTGTTACGGAAAGTTACAACCTATCCATGCGAGAAATATTGTTGTTTAATGTTTTGGTACAACTAGTTCCTTTTCCATGTATTTAGTTAAGCTTTCATGAGTATTTTGATGCACCAATCTATAGTTGCATGTTTTTATTAAAATACAAGTATATCTTATTTACATGCTCTTATTTGCTTTATTTGACTTGTTTTTCATCGATCAAGCTTTGCGTTTCTTGTTTAAAGTCTGATTACTTTCATTTCGGTAGTGTAATCTGATTCTCTATTCCTAACGAGTATATACGAGTAATTTCTAGGTGACCTTTCCCATGTATTTAGTTAAGCTTTCATGAGTACTTTGATGCACCAACCTTTAATTGCATATTTTTTATTAAAATACAAGTAGATTTTATTTACTTGGTCGTGTTAGCTTGATTTGACTTCTTTTTCATCGATCAAGCTTTGCGTTTCTTGTTTAGAGTCCCATTACTTTCATTTCGGTAGTGTAATTTGCTTCTCTATTCCTAACAAGTAAATAAGAGTAATTTCTTGGTTCCTTACACCTCGTTTACTTACCTAGATGGTCAATTAAGTGTTTTCTGGATCCATTGTTCTCATTTTGATTGATTCGGTGGATTTTCAAGGCAACGGAGTTCGAAGTTAGTTGTGGAGTGCTATCAATGAGTTTTGGAAAGGAGTGGATTGATTTCAAGGGTCATTCGTGTAGTTTCGTGTTCCGTTTTGGTTTTGATTTAAACAATAGATGCTATGTTCCAATTGTGATTGATTAGTAAGATTTTAATGATTGTTATAATCTGATTTATTAAGATTGGTTCACAAGTGTGTTTAGAAGGCTTGCGTATCAAAACTCCATTGAGTTGGAGATTGTTAGGGAAAGTTACAAACTATCCATGTGAGAACTATTCTTGTTTGATGTGTTGGGACAACTAGTTCCTTTCCCATGTGTTTAGTTAAGCTTTCGTGAGTACTTTGGTGCACCAATCTATAGTTGGACATTTTTATTAAAATACAAGTAGATCTTATTTACTTGGTCGTGTTTGCTTGATTTGACTTCTTTTTCACCGATCAAGCTTTGCGTTTCTTATTTATAGTCTGATTACTTTCATTTCAGTAGTTTAATTTGATTCTCTATTCCTAACGAGCAAATACGAGTAATTTCTTGGTTCTTTACACCACGTTTACTTGCCTAGATAGTCAATTAAGTGTTTTTCGGATCCATAGCTTTTGATTGATTCGGTGGATTTACAAGGCAAGAGAGTTCGAAGTTGGTAGTGGAGTGCTATCGATGAGTTTTGGGCGAGAGTGGATTGATTTCAAGGGCCATTCGTGTGGTTTCATGTTCGGTTTTGGTTTTGATTTAAATAATATGTGCTATGTTCCAATTTTGATAGATTAGTATGATTTTAATGATGATTATAATCTAATTTATTAAGATTGGTTCACAAGTATGTTCAGAAGGCTTGTGTACCAAAACTCCATTGAGTTGGAGATTGTTAGGGAAAGTTACAAACTATCCATGCGAGAACTATTGTTGTTTAATGTTTTGGTACAACTAGTTCCTTTCCTATGTATTTAGTTAAGCTTTCGTGAGTATTTTGATGCACCAATATATAGTTGCACATTTTTATAAAAGTACAAGTAGATCTTATTTACTTAGTCGTGTTTGCTTGATTTGACTTCCTTATCAACGATGAAGCTTTGCGTTTCTTGTTTACAGTCTGATTACTTTCATTTCGGTAGTGTAATTTGATTCTCTATTCCTAACGAGTAAATACGAGTAATTTCTTGGTTGTTTATACCTTGCTTACTTGCCTAGATAGTCAATTAAGTGTTTTATGGATCCATAGTTCTTATTTTGATTGATTCGGTGGATTTTCTAGTCAAGAGAGTTCGAAGTTAGTAGTGGAGTGTTATCGATGAGTTCTAGGCAAGAGTGGATTGATTTCAAGGGCCATTCGTGTGGTTTCATTTTCGGTTTTGGTTTTGATTTAAATAATACATGCTATGTTCCAATTTTGATTGATTAGTCTGATTTAATAATGATTATAATCTGACTTATTAAGATTGGTTCACAAGTATGTTCAAAAGGCTTACGTAACAAAACTCCATTGAGTTGGAGATTGTTAGGGAAAGTTACAAACTATCCATGTGAGAACTATTCTTGTTTGATGTGTTGGGACAACTAGTTCCTTTCCCATGTGTTTAGTTAAGCTTTCATGAGTACTTTGATGCACCAATCTATAGTTGCACATTTTTATTAAAATACAAGTAGATCTTATTTACTTAGTCGTGTTTGCTTGATTTGACTTCTTTTTCATCGATCAAGCTTTGTGTTTCTTGTTTGTAGTTTGATTACTTTCATTTAAGTAGTATAATCTGATTCTCTATTCCTAATGAGTAAATAAAAGTAATTTCTTGATTCTACACACCTCGTTTAGTTGCCCAGATAGTCAATTAAGTGTTTTATGGATCCATAGTTCTCATTTTAATTGATTCGGTGGATTTTTGAGGCAATATTGTTCCAAGTTGGTAGCAGAGTGCTTTTGATGAGTTTTCGGCAAGATTGGATTGATTTTAAGAGTTATTCATGTGGTTTCGTGTTTGGTTTTGGTTTTGATTTAAATAATAGATGCTATGTTCCAACTTTTATTGATTAGTATGATTTTAATAATGATTATAGTCTGATTTATTAAGATTGGTTCACAAGTGTGTTCAGAAGGCTTGCGTATCAAAACTCCATTGAGTTGGAGATTTCCAGGGAAAGTTACAAACTATTCATGCGAGAACTATTGTTGTCTAATACTTTGGTATAACTAGTTCCTTTCCCATGTATTTAGTTAAGCTTTTCTGAGTACTTTGATGCACCAATCTATAGTTGCATATTTTTTTATTAAAATACAAGTAGATCTTATTTACTTGGTCGTGTTAGCTTGATTTGACTTCTTTTTCATCGATCGATCTTTGCGTTTCTTGTTTTAAGTCTGATTACTTTCATTTTGGTAGTGTAATTTGATTCTCTATTCCTAACAAGTAAACAAGTGTAATTTCTTGGTTATTTACACCTTGTTTACTTGCCTAGATGGTCAATTAAGTGTTTTCTGGATCCATTGTTCTCATTTTGATTGATTCGGTGGATTTTCAAGGCAAGAGAGTTCAAAGTTGGTTGTGGAGTGCTATCGATGATTTTTGGGCAGGAGTGGATTGATTTCAAGGGTCATTCGTGCGGTTTCATGTTCGGTTTTGGTTTTGATTTAAATAACAGATGCTATGTTCTAATTGTGATTCATTAGTATGATTTTAATGATGATTATAATCTGATTTACTAAGATTGGTTCACAAGTGTATTCAGAAGTGTGACATCCGGTAATTTTCCGTTACCAAACTCCGTTAGTTCCGTTAGGTCTTGCATACACATGTCGTGAGCACACACTAGTGGTCGTTGAACGTTGGTGACTTAATAATAATTAAAAATGGTTATTAGATAATAACTTGATTAACAATGTTGATTATTAATTTGTAGTTATGTCATTTGTGAATTTTACCTTGTAACGTGACAACGTGTTATGTTAATTCATGTGTTTGTGATTAGTGGAAAATATACATGATTATTATTGTGGATTAATAATACTTGTATTCTATAGTTAAAGTTGTTTAAAATGTTAAAAAGATTAAGTTTCTATAAAATATGATCAAGAAGAGATTATTTTGTAAAAACAACAAAACTTAAATTTGGTAAAAACCCAATCCAAGCCCCCAAACCCCCCTGTCACGACCGAACATCCCCTCCCCTTACCCTTTGCGATTTTGATCCACAAGCACAAACAAGTCGATTTTGATTGGGATTCAAGTGTTACAAGTGTTTGCAAGTGTTAATCATCATCTTTACACACTTAAAGGTTAGATTCTGATTGACTGTTCATGGTTTTTGATTATTGATGTGTCGAAATTTATGTTGGTTTGATGATGATATGATATTAGTTATGTTGTATGAATACTATGTAGATTATGCAAGAAATCCATTGTTTTTGTCATCTAGTTCATACATTGCCAACACTAGAAACTTTTATTCATGAGAATTAATGTTTTGATGAATTGTTGATGTTAAATGGATGATTATGAATGCTATGAACTAGATTAGGTATAATATTGATGAATCTATGATTGAAATTGAGTGGTTGTTCATACCTTACTATTAATAGTAACTTTTATGCATGAGATTGATGAATTATGATGAATTGATGATGTTTATCATGTTTAGATGATTGTTATGAACTTGATTAGGTATAAAGTTGATGAATTTTTGAATGAATTGGATTTTAGATTGGTTTTGGGTGTTACTTTTCCGAAAGGGAAACTTTATTAATGTAGATCATTGGATATTGTTAATTGAGCATGTTTATGATGTTAGGATCATGCTAGAATGTTTGTTGATGATGTCTAAGGTGGTAGATTGTGTTGTTTGGGTTGTATGAATACTTGATGCACAACTTTGGAAATTTAGGCTCTTATGGAATATACATGATGATGGATGGTGTAGGATGAGTTTTATAGCATTTAAGGGTTTGTAATGTAACATATGTGAATAAGTTATGTGATAACCATGTATGATGGATTGCTATACTTGATTAAACAAGAATTTAACTTGACATGTCACCAATGGGTCAAACGGGTCAACTTGGTCAAATAAGTCTTGTTTTCTAAAACCTTGGGTTAATGTGTTTGTTGAGCACTTAGGGTTGTTAAGTTTTCTGTGTACACAATATTTATGTACTTGTGTGTTCTAGGTAACCTTTGAAGGGTTGTCTTTCCACTCATCATTAGCTTTTATAATCATTCGTTTGCGCACCAGGTGAGTTCAATGCCCCACTTTTACTACTTCTCTTTTGGGGGAGAAAGCATACTTGTTTTTAAAACGCTTTACTGATATAACATGTGTTTGGTAAGAAATAATGGGTTATACCATATAAAGTTCTCACAATTTCGGATCATTAATTAAGGAATCTAGCGGGAAATCTTGGATAGTACTACTGGGTCTGACAAGCCCCACCCGGGTGACCGGAAGTCAACGGGTGCAATATTGTCCTAAACAACTAACAGCATCACGACCTGTAATGTCGTGGTGGGAGGCAAACAGACAAACATAGTCAGCTTCGATCGCGAAATCACTATTGTTTTTTACTAATGAAATTAGACTAGCTATCTATTTCAATGCACTTGTTTATATTTTTACTAACGCCACTGCTTATGATTGATTACAAACTCTTGAACTCACCAACCATCGTGTTGACACTTTTAGTATGCTTTTCTCAGGTTGTCTCTAGCAGCTGCCCTTAGGAGCACGCATGTGTCAAGCATTCTTTGTTCAAACATTGTTTACTTTTAATTTAGCATTTACTTACGTATTTTGGTTTGGGCGCGTGTTTTGCGCAGTTTATTTTTAGTACCTTATGTTTGGGTAATTTTCAAAACACTTCCGCAAATATTTTAACGTTTTAAACTCTGATTTGTTCAAATATTGCATATAGAGTCGTTCTGAGTAACTAATGACTGAGATTCTGGTTTGTTCACACGCCTCGCGGTAAAACCCCGCACGTGGAATTTGAGCGTGTGACAGATTGGTATCAGAGCAATTGGTTATAGGGAACTAGGTTGCATACACACTCTACTATGACCGCACAGTTTGTTAGTTACTTGTTACTTATCCCTTACTGTATACTCATTGGCATGCACGTCACGTACCTCGTAGCATGGCATCGTCTTCACGGGCTCTGGGTAAGAGGCCTACATGTTTTGAGTCACCTCCTTTTCCTCCTATACCTGATAGAGGACCTAACTGGCCCCGACATCCTTATCCTTCTGAAGAGATAGACTGGGATCAGCCTTTTGCGCTACCCGAGCGCGACGCTCCACGGAACTGGAGTTACTACCCCACCTATGTTGATCGCATGGTCTATAGGGAGCGTGTTCCAGCTATAGCTACTACTGGCCCTAGGACTAAGTTGGCGACTGCCTCTACGACACCTACCCTTCCTTCTCTGCGTGTTTCTCTCGAGCAGGCGGTTGCAACTTTGGTTTCTA
The DNA here is from genome assembly GCA_025506505.1 of Flaveria sonorensis. Taxonomy (NCBI): domain Eukaryota; kingdom Viridiplantae; phylum Streptophyta; class Magnoliopsida; order Asterales; family Asteraceae; genus Flaveria; species Flaveria sonorensis. The sequence goes on from CM046427.1 coordinate 31,192,599, forward strand.
CACTGGAGACTGAGCTACAGCGTATCAGAGGACTTACTGACAAGAACTCTATTTTGCGACATGAGATGTGTCAGCTGCCTTTACTGATAGAGACACTTCAGGAGAGACTTTCTATGCTATTGGTGGACATCATACCTTGGCTGGTAATGTTTTCGCACTCACTGAGCGTATGTCTATGCAAGAGTTTCATAGTGTAGGGACAGATGATAGACTGACTCAGCTGAAGAGGAAGACCCTGAAGAGGAACCTGAAGAAGAACTAGAAGAGATGGGAAGGGTTGTTTCCCACCCAACTGACAAACTGAAAATTTTGACATTGATAGAATATTTTGTGACTCATTTATAATTTATTTGTCTTTGGTTATTATTTTGGTTATAAATGTTGTGGTTGTGACAAATTCATTATTTCTTACTATTTACCATACTTTAATGAGATTAATATGTTGGATGTTACTCATTATTGTATTTATGAATGTAAAGTGAAATATGGACGGTCGAGGTAGAGGACGTGGTCGTGGCCGTGGACGTGGTGCCGGTGGACGTGGTGCCGGTGCTGTAAACATGACCCCAGCTGAGTTAGCCGCTTTAATCAATCAACATGTGCAGGCAGCGCCGGGCGCTCAAGCTGCCCAATTTGGAGGTAAACGATGACCCTGGTCATCACTTACGTAAATCTGCTATTAGATGGTTAATCTGTTTGGTTTGACTAAACAATCCAAAACATTGAATACAGGACCGCCAGCATGCACATATAAGGCGTTCATGGACTATAAGCCCCACACATATAGTGGAGCTGAGGGATCCGTAGGGCTTGTGCGGTGGTTTGAGAAGACCAAGTCGGTTTTCGCCAAGTGCAACTGTCCGGCGGCGGACCAGGTGAAATATGCCACGGAGACACTTGAGGGTGCAGTGCTTTCGTGGTGGAATGCACAGGTGCAGATGCTTGGCCAGGCAATGGCAAATGCTTTACCGTGGGATGAATTTAAAGCGATAATGATGGAGGAATATTGTCCTAGCAATGAAGTCCAGAAGTTGGAAGCTAAGTTCTGGCAATTGAAGATGGAAGGATCTGAGATCGAGGCTTACACTACGAGGTCTCACGAGTTGGCGACACTTTGCCCTGGCATGATCGACCCGCCGATCAAATGAATTGAGCTTTATTTGTGTGGCTTGGTTCCAGAGATACAAAGTATGGTGACTGCTACGAAACTCCCTACTATTCAGCAGGTTATTCGATTGGCTCACAAGCTTACTGACCAAGCGGTGGAGCAGGGAAAGCTACCCAAACGGGGTGCTGTGGCAAGCGTGCCTGACAATAAACGTAAGTGGGATAACTCTGGAAACAAGGGATCTTCGTCAAGTAGCCAATCTCAGCAACATCAGCAGCAACAACAGCACACTCAGCAACATCAGCATCAACAGCAGCAAAGAAGGTTTGACAACCACCATAGTTTCAATCAGTCATCTTCTTCATCTCAGGGAAAAGGTGGATACGTGGGGAAGTATCCCAAATGTAATCGATGCAACTACCATCACATCGGCAGGTGTGATAATTTTCGATGCCAGCGTTGTGGTAAGGCTGGACACGCGGCAAAGGATTGCCGTGGTGAATAGATGAAGAAGCCTCAGTAACCCCAAGAAACACCAAAAGGTTGCTATGAGTGTGGAAAGGAAGGACACTACAAGAGGAATTGTCCTCAGTTGAAGAAGAATAGGAATGGTGCTGGAAATGGTGGAAACAAGAATAACAATAATGGCAATGGTGACAATAACGGTGGCAACAATGGTGGAGCTAAAGGGAGAGCCTTCGTCATGGGTTCAGGTGAGGCTCTAAACAACCCTACTACTGTTACTTGTAAATTTCCTATTAATGGTTGTTTTACTACTGTATTGTTTGACACTGGAGCCGATAGAAGTTTTATCTCTACTAAGTTTAGTAGTCTCTTAGGTGATATGTCTTCTCCATTGGAATCTAAATATATGGTAGAATTAGCTGACGGTAAGCAAGTCCACGTGACACACATCCTTAAGGGTTACGAGATAGAACATGTTGGTCATACTTTTGACATCGACCTCATGCCTGTTATGCTAGGGAGTTTCAATGTAGTCGTGGGCATGGATTGGCTTTCCGAGAAGCAGGCGGAAGTCATTTTCCACGAGAAGGTTATCCGTATTCCTCTCCTGGATGGGGTCTCAGTTAAGGGCAAGAAAGGTGGTGCTGTGATAGGCATCATATCCTTTATGAAAGCGTAGAAGTGGCTACGTAAGGGTCGCTTAGCCATATTAGCCCTTGTAACTGACAAGCAACCAGAGGAAAAGAAGATAGAGAATATTCCGGTAGTTCGTGACTTTCCAAAGGTGTTTCCAGAGGATCTGCCTGGACTACCACCTCATCGTCAAGTTGAGTTCCAGATTGATTTGACTCCCGGAGCCGCTTCGATTGCGAGAGCACCTTACCGGTTAGCCCCGAACGAACTGCAGGAACTATCTGCACAACTACAGGAGCTGTTGGATAAAAGGTTTATTCGATCAAGCTTATCACCTTGGGGAGCACCTGTTCTCTTCATCAAGAAAAAGGATGGCACATTTCGAATGTGTATCGACTATAGAGAATTAAACAAGGTTACTGTCAAGAACCGATATCCTTTACCTCGTATAGATGATTTGTTTGATCAACTTCATGGATCAAGCTAATACTCTAAGATTGATTTGAGGTCTGGGTATCATCAACTGAGAGTCCGAGTGGAAGACATCTCAAAGACTGCATTTCGTACACGTTATGGTCATTATGAGTTCTTAGTCATGCCATATGGGTTGACAAATGCACCAACAGTATTCATGGATCTCATGAATCGTGTGTGCAAACCCTATCTTGATCAGTTTGTTATTGTGTTTATCGATGACATATTGATCTTTTCTAGGACAAAGGAAGAACATGAAAAGCACCTACGCCTAATCTTGGAATTACTTAAAAAGGAACAACTGTACGCCAAGTTTTCCAAGTGTGATTTCTGGATAAGTGAAGTACAATTTCTGGGCATATTGTTAACGAGAAAGGAATACATGTTGATCCTACAAAGATTGAAGCGATAAAGAATTGGTCGGTTCCCAAGACGCCTAGTGAGATACGACAATTTCTTGGATTGGTAGGATCGGCGATTCATTGAGGGATTCTCTAAGATCACTCAACCTCTCACAGCCTTGACTCATAAGGGAACAATGTATAAATGGGGTGATAGTCAAGAGTCTGCTTTTCAGTTGTTGAAACAGAAACTGTGTAGCGCACTGATACTGGCATTACCAGAGGGAAGTGTGACTTCGTGGTTTATTATGATGCTTCTATCCAAGGACTTGGTTGTGTCTTGATGCAACGTGATAAGGTGATAGCCTACGCCTCGAGACAACTAAAAGTAAACGAGAAGAACTACACCACTCATGACTTGGAACTGGGTGTGGTAGTTTTTGCCTTGAAGATCTGGAGACATTACTTGTACGGTACCAAGTGCACTATCTACACCGATCATAAGAGTCTTCAGCATATCTTTGAGCAGAAGGAGTTGAATATGAGGCAGCTACGCTGGGTGGAATTTTTGAATGATTATGATTGTGCTATCAAATATCACCCAGGAAAGGCAAATGTAGTCGCGGATGCGTTGAGTAGAAAGGAAACTGCTAAGCCAATGAGTGCGAGCTTTGCAGCTTACGATTAGCACTCACTTGCCTGAACAAATCTGAGAAGCTCAAACAGAAGCCTTGAAAATGGAAAACATTGGGTTTGAATCTTTACGGGGAATAGACAAACAGTTTGAAGTGAAAGCGGATGAAATTCGTTACTTCATGGATAGACTATGGGTGCCTTTGTATGGAAACCTTGGATTTGGTTATGAGTGAGGCTCACAAGTCTAAGTACTCTTACATCCTGGTTCAAACAAGATGTATCATGACCTGAAGGCTCACTATTAGTGGCGTAATATGAAGGCGGATGTAGCTACGTATGTGAGCAAGTGCTTAACCTGTTCGAAGGTAAAAGTCAAACACCAAAAGCCATCTGGGTTACTATAACAACCTAAGATTCCTATGTGGAAGTGGGAACAGATTTCTATGGATTTCATTACCAAATTACCCCGGACTCCTATTTGTTGTGACACGATATAGGTTATTGTAGATCGGTTAACTAAGTCTGCTCACTTCTTGGTAATCAAGGAAACGGATAAAATGGACAAGTTAACTCGAATTTATCTGAAGAAGATAATTTCGAGACATGGTGTACCGGTCTCAATTATTTCTGACTGTGATGATCGTTTCTTTACATTTCTGGCAGTCATTACAGAAATCTTTGGGTACGCTTCTAGATATGAGTACTGTTTATCATCCGCAAACGGATGGGCAAAGTGAACATACTATTCAAACATTGGAGGAAATATTACGTGCTTGTGTGATTGATTTCAGGAATAACTGGGAAGTTCACCTACCATTGGTGGAATTTTCTTGCAACAATAGTTATCACACCAGCATTAAGGTAGCACCATTTGAGGCTTTGTATGGGCGAATGTGTAGATCACCAGTTTGCTTGGCGGAAATTGGTGAAAGTCAACTAACAGGCCCCAATTTGGTGCACGAGACTACTAAAAAGATCGTACAGATAAGGAATCGTATAGCTGCAGCACGTGACCAGCAGAAAAGTTATGCAGACAAGTGATAGAAACCTTTGGAGTTTCAGGTTGGCGATAAAGTTTTATTGAAAGTCTCACCATGGAAAGGTGTGATTCGATTCGGCAGAACAGGCAAGCTTAATCCAAGATACGTTGGACCATTTGAGATTCTAGAAAGAATAGGTCTAGTGGCGTATCGATTAGACCTACCTGATTCATTGAGTGGAATTCACAATGTATTTCATGTCTCAAATTTGAAAAAGTGTTTATCGGATGAGACGATGGTTGTAACACTGGAGGAAGTACAAGTAGATGAACAACTACGGTTCATTAAGGAACCAGTTGAGGTGATCGACCGTGAGGTCAAAACTCTTAAGCAAAGCAAGATACCCAAGTCAAAGTTCGTTGGAACTCGAAACTTGGACCGGAATTCATGTGGGAATGTGAGGATCAGATGAAGCTTAAGTATCCTCATCTGTTCGAAACGACGATGTCAACCGGCGGAGGTAATGGTAGACCAGTGATGTAACAAAACCATGTAACATAATTTTCAGGATGAAAATTCTTTCAACATGGGGATAATGTGAAATCCGGTTATTTTCCATTAATAAACTCTGTTAGTTCCGTTAGGTCTTGCATACACGTGTCGTGAGCACACACTAGTTGTCGTTGAACGTTGGTGACTTAATAATAATTAAAAATGGTTATTAGATAATAACTTGATTAACAATGTTGATTATTAATTTGTAGTTATGTGATTTGTGAATTTTAGCTTGTCGTGACAACGTGTTATGTTTATTTCATGTGTTTGTGATTAGTGAAAAATATACATGATTATTATTGTGGATTAATAATACTTGTATTCTGTAGTTAAAGTTCTTTATAATGTTAAAACGATTAAGTTCTTATAAAATGTGATCAAGGAGGGATTATTTTGTAAAAACTACAAAACTTAAATTTGGTAAAAACCCAACCCTAGCCCCCAAACCCCCTTGTCACGGCCGAACATCCCCTCCCCCTACACTTTGCGATTTTGATCAAGAACAAGCACAAACAAGTCGATTTTGATTGGGATTCAAGTGTTACAAGTGTTTGCAAGTGTTAATCATCATCTTTACACACTTAAAAGTTAGATTTTGATTGACTTTTCATGGTTTTTGATTATTGATGAACCCTAGGCCGAAAATTGTGATGAATGTCGAAATTGATGATGGTTTGATGATGATATGATGTTAGTTATGTTGTATGAATGTTAATCTATGTAGATTATGCAAGAAATCCATGGTTTTTGTCATCTAGTTCATACATTGCCAAAAGTGGAAACTTTTATTCATGAGAATTCAATTTTTGATGAATTGTTGATGTTAAATGGATGATTATGAATGCAATGAACTAGATTAGGTATAATATTGTTGAATCTATGATTGAAATTGAGTGGTTAATCATACGTTACTATTAATAGTAACTTTTATGCATAAGATTGATGAATTATGATGAATTGATGATGTTTATCATGTTTAGATGATTGTTATGAACTTGATTAGGTATAAAGTTAATGAATTTTTGAAGGAATTGGATATTAGATTGGTTTTGGGTGTTACTTTCCCGAAAGGGAAACTTTATTTATGTAGATCATTGGATATTGTTAATTGAGCATGTTTATGATGTTAGGATCATGTTAGAATGTTTGTTGATGATGTCTAAGGTGGTAGATTGTTCTGTTTGGGTTGTATGAATACTTGATGCACAACTTTGGAAATTTAGGCTCTTATGGAATATACATGATGATGGATGGTGTAGGATGAGTTTTATAGCATTTAAGGGTTTGTAATGTGACATACGTGAATAAGTTGTGTGATAACCATGTATGATGGATTGCTATACTTGATTAAACAAGAATTTAACTTGACATGTCATCAATGGGTCAAACGGGTCAACTTGGTCAAATGAGTCTTGTTTTCCAAAACCTTAAGTCAATGTGTTTCATAGTTTTCAACTGAGCGGCAGACCTAACACGACTGATAGATAAGCCGACGTTAATGAAACTAGGAGTCTAAACCTGGCCTTCCATCCTTCAATCCTTTTTTTGATATTCAATTCTAAATCATTAAAATAAGATGTTGTTGAGCACTTAGGGTTGTTAAGTTTTCTATGTAAATGTACTTATGTACTTGCGTGTTCTAAGTAACCCTTGAAGGGTTGTCTTTCCACTCATCATTAGCTTTTACAATCATTCGTTTGCGCACCAGGTGAGTTCAATGCCCCACTTTTACTACTTTTCTTTTTGGGGGAGAAAGCATACTTGTTTTAAAACGTTTTACTGATATAACATGTGTTTGGTCAGACATAATGGGTTATACCATAGAAAGTCCTCACACTTTTGGATCGTTAATTAAGGAATTGAGCGGGAAATCTTGGGTAGTACTACTGGGTCTGACAAGCCCCACCCAAGTGACCGGAAGTCAACATGTGCAATATTGTCCTAAACGACTAACAGCGTCACGACCTGGTATGTCGTGGCGGGAGGCAAATAGACAAACATAGTCAGCTTCAACCGCAAAATTACTATTGTTCTTTACTAATGAAATTAGACTAGATATCTATTTCAATGCACTTGTTTATATTTTTACTAATGCTACTGCTTATGATTGATTACAAACTATTGAACTCACCAACCATTGTGTTGACACTTTTAGTATGCTTTTCTCAAGTTGTCTCTAGCAGCTGCCCTTAAGAGCACGCACGTGTCAAGCATGCTTTATTCAAATATTGTTTACTTTTAATTTAGCATTTACTTACCTATTTTGGTTTGGGCGCGTGTTTTGCACAGTTTACTTTTAGTACCTTGTGTTTGGGTTATTTACAAAACGCTTCTGCAAATATTTTAAAGTTTTAAACTCTAAATTATTTAAATGTTGCATATAGAGTCGTTCTAAGTAACTAATGACTGAGTTCCTGGTTTGTTCACACGCCTTGCGGTAAAACCCTGCACGTGGAATTTGAGGGTGTGACAAGAAGGCTTGCGTATCAAAACTCTATTGAGTTGGAGATTGTTAGGGAAAGTTACAAACTATCCATGCGAGAACTTTTGTTGTTTAATGTTTTGGTACAACTAGTTCCTTTTCCATGTATTTAGTTAAGCTTTCGTGAGTACTTTGATGCACTAATCTATAGTTGCACATTTTTATTAAAATACACCGTGTTTGCTTGATTTGACTTCTTTTTCAACGATCAAGCTTTGCTTTTCTTATTTAAAGTCTGATTACTTTCATTTCAGTAGTGTAATTTGATTCTCTTTTCCTTACGAGTAAATACGAGTAATTTCTTGGTTCTTTACACCTCGTTTACTTGCATAGATAGTCAATTAAGTGTTTTATGGATCCATAGTTCTCATTTTGATTGATTTGGTGTATTTTCGAGGCTAGAGAGTTCGAAGTTGGTAGTGGAGTGCTATCGATGAGTTTTGGGTAAGATTGGATTGATTTTAAGAGTTATTCGTGTGGTTTCGTGTTCAGTTTTGGTTTTGATTTAAATAATAGATGCTATGTTCCAATTGTGATTGATTAGTATGATTTTAATGATGATTATAATCTGATTTATTAAGATTGGTTCATAAGTGTGTTCAGAAGGCTTGTGTATCAAAACTCCATTGAGTTAGAGATTGTTAGGGAAAGTTACAAACTATCTCGCAACATAAAGAATGTGATCATGACCTAGGATCTACACCAATGTTTTGATAAGCAACAAGCTAGTGATTTACATTGAAAATTTTAGTCTTTAAACACAATAAACTTCACTTGAAGATTTGCAAAAAAAAATTAGTTTTTTTTTTACCTTTTCTAAAAACTTTTACCAAACCCCCTCATCCCCACACTTGAGATGTACATTACCCCCAATGTACTAACAATGTTACTATTGGTGTGGAAACAAGAGAATTTAAGATCAGGCCCAATCTTATTATATTTACAAACCATTTACAATTAGTCGGGGACTCACCATCAATTACCGAAAATGAAAACTAACTACAAATTAACTATTTTTAATAATTATTAAGGGAAACAAATACACCTGGTTATGTCTTTATGACAAGATCTTCAGTTGTACTAGTGATCTTCAACATTTAGTCCACTAATCTACAAAACATACTAAATCCGTGTTGAAGCGAACTTCTCACTTCATGATTAACACCTCACATTTAAATCAATAATGCATCCCCTTTCCCACACTTAAAGCATTGCATTGTCTTCATTGTAACTTTTAAGTGGAAATTTGATTAAAAATAGTTAAATTTTTAAATAAATATTAAAAAAATCGCAATTAATGATAAAAGTCCTAAACTCACTTTCGTAGGAATCACGGTTGCATTTAGCATATGCAACAAGCCTTTTAAATCACCTAGTAGACCCGAATGGACGAGTGTAGTCTCGTGAGGGTTTCTAGTGAACACACCCACAAAGTTCTTAAAATCAATTAAAATAAAATCATAAATAAACAAAAACAAGACTAAGAAAACAAAATAGCTTGGGTTGCCTCCCAAGTAGCGCTAAGTTTTAGGTCTTCAGCCAGACCTTACCTGATATTTGTTATGGTGGTTTAAGTGCAAATTTGCCTACCAAATTCCCAACAAATGCTCGATAATTGACATGCCAGTTCCATGGTTGCTTCCTAATGATAGACAAGTCTATTGAATAGTTGTTGTAGAGCCACTTTATGATGATTTGTCCAATGTCTTGTAATGCCACCTTATTTTTCTTTGTCCTCAAACCCTCTTCCTAAACTTTATTAGTTGGAGTAATAAGTATAAGGGAAGGACCAGGATAAACTTGGATTATTTTGGGCTTTGGCTCCTTTAAAGCTGTTATGTCTTCTACCAACTTTAAACATACAAATTCATGCTCTTGAAGTCCCTTAACCTATTCAACCACATCACCATCAATCATTGTATCATTATCTAGCTTAGATTGCTCTTGTCTTAGTTGAGCCATACCTTCAACTAGTTGGCCAACCTGCTTAACCAATACCTTTAGTGCTTTATCTCTTTCTTTATCTTCTTTTTTCATTTCTACCAACATGATCAAGATTTCATTAAGGCTAGAGTCCGTTGAAACTTAAGGCTCCTTGAATGACATCTGAAGGTATTCAGGATAGTAGTTATCATACTCCTCCTGGTAACTTGATAAATGTGGCATCTTGTGTTCATAGTGGTTGAGATTCCATTGTTGGGCATATTTGTACTCTATGTCTGCATGATAAAACTTTTGATAATTTGATGATGGAGGTGATTCATAGTGTGGATAATATGAATGGGTTTTTTCATATTCGTAGTTTGCCCTCATATATCCTATTTGTCGCCTGCATTCAAAACATCTTCTTTCTATATTTTCATATTTGCTCTCGAACATTAGACAATCTTGAACCCAATGATAAAGGCTTCCACAACATATACATGGATCATTGTCCCACTCACAATCCATGATGATATCAAAATTCTTGATATTCTGTAAGAAGCAAATACTACGCGTAATTCCGAATGACAAAAGAACAAATAAACTAAAAATAAGAGACAGAAAATCTTTTTGGATTTTTAATGGATTTTTAAGAAAACAAATAACTATTACTAACACTAAGCGCAACGATTCCCTGGCAACGGCACCATTTTGATCGATGTCGTGTGGTCGGTCAAAAATATATATTAAAGAGTACCTAATCACCCTTAATAATAAAGGGTAAGTATGGTGTCGAATCCATAGGGAATCACAAGAAAGTGCTAGCAACGATTAATCTAAAAAAACCAAACATTAAAAAGGAAATTCTTTGATTAATTTAATTGAGAAATAATCAAATTAACGAAATAAAAGTTTAGGTTTTTAACAATCTTTGTGAAAAAGCAACCCACTTCAGGATTCAGATTTGGAAAAGTTACAATTTTTCTTAAATGAAACCTAGTGAGAAGTCATTAATGGTGACTTACATATGATAGGATTTAAGTGATAATCATGGCTTAAAGCTTAAAGGACCTTATTCACACAATTACCAATTTGAATAATGAAACCCTAATTCTAATAATCAATCATATAATGATTAAAGACAACCAAAGTTATAGAATATCAAAACTAGGTTTAAGCATAATCAAACCGTTTAAATAATCAAATCATAAATTGAATCCAAACAAACTTAAAAGGTTCAAGATCCAATCTCAAATCTAGGTTACAACTAAGAAAAATAAGAACTTGCACACACCCGTCCCCTAAAGTGAATCACAATTAATTTAGCCTTGCATCATCATCGGTTCTTCAACAAAGTTGTAATTGATCATGTAAAATCCGGATGAATTTGATGTTGGAAGACCTTTAGAATGATGGAAGATGTTTACTTTTCATCCAAGATTGATGTGTAAAAAATTCTTTTTTGTCCTAGGGTTAAACCCTCTTTAAAACCCCTTAAATTAGGTTAAAATCCACCAAAACACGGCGATCGGTGTTGGTGGTGCCACCAGTGGTGTCGGTGGCGCCCCCAGCGCCATCTGGGCCGAAAGTTGCTGACCAACGGTGGCTCTGACAGTGTTTCTGATGGTATCGGCGTCGGTGGCTCCTATGATGGCGTCGGTGGCGCCACCCCCTGTACAAACTTGATTTTCATGTGTAACTTTTCGAGATCTTTCCGTTGATAGGTCGTGGGCCCCGTAACTCTTTTCCTAGCTCAAGTTATGCCCGTTTTAAGTTATCGTTATCTTGAAACTTCTCTTTTACATATCTTCACCTCCCGAGCCCTAATTTTCGTTCCGTTTCTTCCCACTTTTTCGTATTCTTCACATTTATGCTACAAACACAATATGTAACAACCGACTCCCAGGTCCAACTCCCAGAATCTAAATGTGATTTAGCATTGTATTGTTTACATCATCTCATTTCATAAATGTATCTCCTTTTCTTTGTGATTAGATGATTTCTGTAATTTTTGTAGCTTTCGTTTACTTTTGTATAACATGTTTAAGCCTAAAACTTGTTCTCGAGGCTAGAAAATTCACTTATTGACCTTATCCCTAGATAATTGTACATAAAATTTAAATCCAAGTCTTCCGTATGAAAATTTCCCCTAGGCGCATGACAACTGGTCAGACGCATTTGGCAGTTAGGCGCATCGCCACTGTTTAGGCGCATGACAACTGGTCAGGCGCATGACAACTGGTCAGGCGCATTTGGTAGTTAGGCGCATCGCCACTGTTTAGGCGCATGACAACTGTTCAGGCGCCCTGAAAGTTGGTGCATGAGCACTGTTCGGGCGTTTTTGCCCCACTAAGCATTTTAAAATGTCCGAACCCTTCTAGAAGCATTTGACCAGTCTGTGCACCTCCAAACCAGCCAATGCATGGGTTGTTGCCATGCATTCGGCCACCTCTCCAGCCAACCCCTCTTCACCTTGGTTTTCACTAACCCAAACCCACACTTCATCTTTTCCTTCTAACCGAATTCCTCATTTCATTTCACTCTTTCACAACCTCTCGAAGTCTCTCTCTCTCTCTCTCGGCAAACATTTGCAACCAAACCCGAAAACTTTTCAGCCTTCAACCAAGCAAGAGCAAGATTTTCAAGCCTCAAGACTCTCGGAACATAACTCTTGCACCCCCTGATTCGCTCTAAACTCAGAACAACTTGTGTGTAAGCTTTCTTGTACCCGAATAAAACTTTTATTGTTGTTTCTCTACCTTTCCTCCTTTGAAACCCATCTTTCTTGTTCAAAGGCAGGAACCCATGACCAAGTTGATTGTTTTGTGTGACTTTTAGCTCTACAAAAGGTACACACTCCTTCATACATGTATACCTTGTGTTATTTCCATGAATCTATTGGGGAACCCCTTTTCCCTGGGTTTTCAAGACATCCCGACCACCTACTCACAGCTAACCCCTATTCCACACTTAAAAACCTACTTAAAAAACATATTATAAATGCTCGTATGACCTGGACTTATCGATTTCAGTATGATAATGGGTGGGTGTTTGAAACTCGAGATTTCATGTTACACATGTGTAAATTGTGCTTAGCACCCCAACCTTGACTTTAATAGTTTATATTGTTGTATCCATGGGGTTAATCTGAAACTTCAAAATGTTTGATGATGCTTATCTGATATTTTTGTGGGATGGATGTTTTGGTTTGGTGCTATGGGTGTTAGAAGCACCTTAAAGACCCAAATAAGTGATAGATGTACCTTAAATGACCAAAATACTTGACAACTTGTTAGAAACAAAATTTTCAGTCCCTATGACTATAAATCAGTGGCTAAAACCAGACTTAGGTGAAATTTTTAGGGTCAACATGTTAATTCTATGAATTTATTTAGCTTAAAAGAGCCCGGGAGATTTTTGGAATAAAATTCTAAAAATATTTTAAGGAGCCTTAATCCATGAAAACCATGATTTTCCAGTAAGTTGAGGACCCCAAACACATATTTTAACAAAAATATTTGAAGAGAATAGGTTAAAATGTCAATTTCGGGTAAAAACGGGTTTTAACGGGTTAATTATTGAAAACAAGATTTTGCGCAAAGGACCCCAAAACTCTTTCTAAAACTGATTTAAAAGTAATATAATGACCCCTAGAAACTTTTAAGGGCCATAATGTGTCAAAATTTGAAAAGAACCAACTTCAGGATAAAAATTGTAATTTTGGAAACTTGAGGGGCTAAAGTGTAAATTCTGAAAAATCGACCATATTTTAGTAGCTATGTGACCAGAAACTATTATTGGACTTATCATTATGCAAACCAACTTATAAGAATGAAAATATGTCTTTCACATGCCAAAAATCCAAACTTTCCTAAAAAGGAAACTTTTTGACACAAACTTTTAAGGGATGTGGTCATATGTACTTTTAAACACATATTACGCTTGATTACACTCCCAATAGTCTAAGAATCTATAGCTTATACATGTATCTTACTCTTAGGATGCTAGGACCTGAATCTATCTGTGTTTGAAGAATCTTTTATCTGCTCAAGCTGAGTTTCTCGTGTTCCCTTTTTACCACTATTTTGGGGTGAAACATGCTCTGTTTGAACTAAACTCTATTGGATACTATTATGCGATGCTATTGTATGTTGTGGCTATGTTGGAACCTGCATTATTGAATCATAATCATTAATTCTATGTGAACCGCTTGATTATATAGGTAGATCTACTTGGGGAATCCCCCACGCACAGTGCCTTCCGATGAGAAGGGTACCACACTGAGATCCTGCGGGGTCATTGCGGCATATAATAGGTTTTATAAGATACTATGGTATACCAATCGGCAGGTATGGTATGCTTTCTTGGGCTCAGTTTCCCTCTATGGGATTACCGGCAACACAAGTTTAGAAGAGGCTAGCCGGGGCTGAGTGTAGGGTTGATTTGTGATCCCACAACTGAGATACTATGTTTATTTTGAAATAACTATGGGTTTAATGAGCCCTTTTGTTTTTTTTTTTCAAACTTTAAGCGCTTGAACTCACCAACGTTTTAGTTGACACAATTTCTTTATGTTTCAGGTAACCCTTGATGGGCTTGGATTTTTATGGAGACTCTAAAGATGGCTTAGCACCGTGACTACCCCTTGGCATTACTAGGACTTTTAAAACATTTGAGACATTTGAATTTGTTGAAACTATTATGGATACTTATGTAATGGGTCATTTCTAATTTTGGGTTTGACGGTGTTAACACGGTTAAAATTTTAAGTGATGTAATGCCATGTGATTTCTCTCCTTGTGTGCTCTCGTGTGGTTTCATTTCCGCTGCCATGTATATTGCTAATCTGAGACGTCCCACCCTCCTCTGGGCCCGGGGTGTGACACAATAATATCCCGAAAGTTACTCTATTTCCCATAATTTGACACATAAAACATGGAATTAAAGCCTTTAAACATTGAACCTTCACCACCCGATCACAATCCCCACACTTACCTTTTGCTTGTCCTCAAGCAAAGCTTAATTGAAATTTATAAAACCATCATTGCAAATATATCTCACTAGTCACCCATTAAAAATCAATTAAGGTCCAAGGTCATACCCTTATTCACACGACTTACATCGTTTAATAGATTTACATTCTAGCAAGTCAATTATAAGCAAAATAGGACATCACCCAACTAAGCTTAACATGATTTTGATTTTTAGTTTGTACACACCCCTCACAATAATTCACTCTTCTCGGTTTATATCTGAACTAGTAAAAGATGTACTAGTGTAATCACTTAATAACCTAATATACCATCTTGTCCACATAAGCTTGTATAGTAATCACACTTCCACCACTTGCATAGACTTTGCACATATCTAAAGGACTTACAGGTTTTTGGGCTTAGGTCAAGGTAGGAGATTTTTGGATTTTTATAGTGGTTAACACAAACAGAAATATAAACCAGACCATTAAACCATCCTTATTAACATGATTAACAGAGCTAGATCACTTTGATCCATTCTAAACAACTGCTTTTTTTCTTTTTTTTTTCATTTAGTTTTCCTTTTTCATCAATTTTTTTCTTTCATAATATAAGCTTGACTTCGGATGCTCTTTTACTTTGAATGGTGTCATGGTCGGTTATCAACTAACAGCTTGGGCTTTATATATCAGGTTTAACAAAAGAATGGTTTAAGGCTTGACATGGTTACTAAGGGTTAGGATGGATAACAATAAATGAACGATAACAAGTAAAGGGGTTCCTAAATTGCCTTTGTCATTTGTGTGCAAACACCTTACTTATTGTCTTGGTATGCGTCAAACAATACAAGTTTTGCAACAAGAGTGGTATATGGCCTACCTTAAAAAATGAATATATATGATTGTATTTTAAGTAATAGGCTCAACATCTCACCAAGTAGGAATTTAGGCTACATCATGCACATGAGTTTATTATATCAAAATCTTGTTAACCCTAATCAGGCATCCTTAACATTTTCAAAAATGACCTGCTATCCCGCAACTTAAAGAATGTGATCATCACCTAGGATCTACACCAATCTTTTGATAAGCAACAAGCTAGTGATTTACATTGAAAATTTTAGTCTTTAAACACAATAAACTTCACTTGAAGGTTTGCAAAAAAAAATTTAGTTTTTTTTTTACTTTTTCTAAAATCTTTTACCAAACCCCCTCATCCCCACACTTAAGATGTACATTGCCCCTAATGTACTAACTAAATGTTACTATTGGTGTGGAAACAAAAGAATTTAAGATCAAGCCCAATCTTATCATATTTACAAACCATTTACAATCAGTCGGGGACTCACCATTAATAACCGAAAATGAAAACTAACTACAAATTAACTATTTTTAATAATTATTAAGGGAAACAAATACACCTGGTTATGTCTTTATGGCAAGATCTTTAGTTGTACTAGTGATCTTCAACATCTAGTCCACTAATCTACAAAACATAGTAAAATCCCTGTTGAAGCGAACTTCTCACTTCATGATTAACACCTCACATTTAAATCAATAATGCATCCCCTTCTCCATACTTAAAGCATTACATTGTCCTCATTGCAACTTTTAAGTGGAAATTTGATAGAAGTTGAAGCTAACTTTTTAATGATAAAAGTTTAAGCGAACTTTTTTTTTTGGGTAAAGGGTTACCCTAGTGATTCTATATATAGACAACCGTCTAATGAAGAACAAGTAATGAGGATAAGTTCCACACTGGTTCATATATGGGACATCCCCCACATATGTAAACAAGACAAACAATAAAAAGCAAAAAAACCACTCATCCTAGTCTATTACTAATCAACATACATGACCAATATAATAGACAGATCTGTGAACAAAGAAAAAACTAAAGCCCTCAGCCACCATCATCAAAAATGAAGTTCCCTATCTTGGACCTCCAGCTGAGAATCCTACCTGTAAGTCTATCCATTAGAGACCACTATTGAAGTGGTGCTTGCCCCTGTTTCAAATAACTTAGCATGTGAACCTAAAATCTCTCTAGTTTCATCATAAATTACCTCAACCTTTTCATCCTCCAAATCTTCATTCTTATCAAGCCCCACTTTGTTCTTTGCCTCTGTGTTAAGAGCACTAAAAGAGTTGCCAATCTGAATTTTTGAAGTACTACCAACCTTCTTATTTGCAGACGAAGCTTTAGTGCCCACCATCTTCTTATAATCCAATGGCTTATATTCAAACTTTGGTTTCTGATCTTTCACTTTGAATCCACTTTGCTTAGCCGATTTCCTACCTTGAACCTCAGTAAACCCGTCCTCATCAACTATAAGAGTTTTAAGTTTAGGGGCAGATTTAGATGTAGAAAACCTGTTTAGGGTAATTATTAGTACCGTGCCCAAACACACAACAATGAGCACACCTCGGGGGTTTCCACTCATATTCCATAGTAACATTCTCTGTAACATAGCTGTTACCATCCAACCCAGGAATAGCCATAGATAAGACATCTTTAAAATTATGCTCAGCTGAGATTTCGATTTGAGCCCTAGCATAGCTACTCCTTCCCCAAGTATCGAAACACATATAAGTGGTGTAAGAGTCAAGCAACCTAGGAGAACCAATTTTTGAAGCCAGCATGCTTAAACCATCATCAGTATAAGTAGCGAGTGAAACATCATGCAGTTTAACCCAAACCGCAACTTTCGTTACATCTTTTTTCTTAAGTGTACTAGTAGAGGACCATGTATTCAAAATGATAGGTTTATTTCTTATCAACCATGGACCCCCTTCAAGCACATCAAGCATACCTTTATGATCCGCAAATTTGAAAAAGAAGAAGCCATTTGCATTCATCATAGCTTTTTGCAACCCAAACTTCTGCCAATTCATCCTAGCAAAAGGTTCAACAACTGGATAGGCAATTCTATCCCCCAAAAAGTAACCATACACTGTGCATGCCAATCTATCCTGAACAAGCTTAACTGAGTCCTTTGGGAGAACTACATCTACCCCTTCTTATTTCTCTAGTGGCTCTAAGTACCTAAAATTGATTTGATGTTACGACATACCCGATTGCACTTTATCCGCATATGACATTTGTACAGTATCCTTATTCAAGCTCTGAACTATATCCTTCCCATTATCATCCCTTAGAGTACTAATCCCCAACCTGTCACCCTTCTCTTTCTCATTGTGTTTACCAATTGAGACATCAGATTGATAATCCATACCTGTATTAGGTTTTGAAAACTTTCCACGGCGAGGGAGAAGAGGATTTCCATCACTACTCACCACCTTAGTAGCAATTCCCTCCGGTATCAGATCACAACCATATTTGAATTTGACTTTACGAGCACTTGAAGGTTTAGATCCCAGTTGAATTTGATCCATATTCAAAGTAATTCCAATCAAACAGAAACCCTCAGCGGACAGAAGAAGGCCGCAAGAATAGTAGACCAAGATGAACTCAATCAGATGAACTTTGCGACACCCTAGATCACTCCTTACACCACTGAACGAATTAGATGAGAGAACAGGAAGAAACACCCAAATAGCCGATTGATTGGTTTTGAATAAACCCTAATCAGCCAAAACTCAAAAATTAAAACAAATCCAAATCCTAACCGAACCAAGAAATCAAAACTTCCTAACAACCTGATTAAAGAAAAGATGATTAGGACGATCAAGAACCAAGAAACACGGTCAAGAACCAAGAACCAAGATCAAGAACCAAGAATTCCTAATCGCTCAAACCCTAGGGTTGCTGCCAACAAAATCACAGGATTTTTACACAAACTGGTAGCAAGAATGATTAGGATTAAACAAACAAGAGAAGATCGATCGATCAAGGCAAAAGAAACAAGATTTTGATCGAAACCCTAGAAAAACCCAAATCGCCCTAGTCACCCTATTCTCCTGCTTTCTGCCCTTCTAAACACACTCTAAACAGAAGTTGAAGCGAACTTCTCACTTCATGATTAACACCTCACATTTAAATCAATAATGCATCCCCTTCCCCACACTTAAAGCATTGCATTATCCTCATTGCAACTTTTAAGTGGAAATTTGATTAAAAATAGATATATTTTTAAATAAATATTAAAAAAATTGCAATTAATGATAAAAGTCCTAAGTTCACTTTCATAGGAATCACCGTTGCATTTAGCATATGCAACAAGCCTTTTAAACCACCTAGTAGACCCAGATGGACAAGTGTAGTCTTGTGAGGGTTTCTAGTGAACACACCCATAAGGTTCTTAAAATCAATTAAAATAAAATCATAAATAAACAAAAACAAGACTAAAAAAACAAAATCGCTTGGGTTGCCTCCCGAGTAGCGCTAAGTTTTAGGTCTTCTGCCAGACCTTACCTAATATTTGTTATGGTGGTTTAAGTGCACATTTTCCTACCGAATTCCTAACAAATGCTCAATAGTTGACATGCCAGTTCTATGGTTGCTTCCTAATGATAGACAAGTCTATTGAATACTTGCTGTAGAGCCACTTTATGATGATTTGTCCAATGTCTTGTAATGCCACCTTATTTTTCTTTGTCCTCAAACCCTCTTCCCCAACTTTATTAGTTGGAGTAATAAGTATAAGGGAAGGACCAGGATAAACTTGGATTATTTTAGGCTTTGGCTCCTTTAAAGGTGTTATGTCTTCTACCAACTTTAAACATACAAATTCATGCTCTTGAAGTCCCTTAACCTATTCAACCACATCACCATCAATCATTGTATCATTATCCAGCTTAGATCGCTCTTGTCTTAGTTGAGCCATATCTTCAACTAGTTGGCCAACCTGCTTAACCAATACCTTTAGCGCTTTATCTCTTTCTTTGTCTTCTTTTTCATTTCTACCAACATGTTCAAGATCTCATTAAGGTTAGAGTCTGTAGAACCTTGAGGTTCCTTGTATGAAATCTGAAGGTATTCAGGATAGTAGTTATCATACTCCTCCTGGTAACTTGATAAATGTGGCATCTTATGTTCATAGTGGTTGAGATCCCATTGTTGGGTATATATGTACTCTATGTCTGCATGATAATATTCTTGATAATTTGATGATGGAGGTGATTCATAGTGTGGATAATATGAATGGTTTTCTTCATATTCCTAGTTTGCCCTCACATATCCCGTTTGTCACCTGTATTTAGAACATCTTCTTTCTATATTTTCATATTTGTTCTCGAACATTGGACAATCTTGAACGAAATAATAATGGCTTCCACAACACATACATGGATCATTGTCCCACTCACAATCCATGATGATATCAAAATTATTGATATTCTACTAAGCCTGTAGAAAAGAAGCAAATACTACTCGTAATTCCGAACGACAAAAGAACAAATAAACTAAAAATAAGAGAAAGAAAATCTTTTGGGATTTTTTAATGGATTTTTAAGAAAACAAATAACTATTACTAACACTAAGCACAACGATTCCCCGACAATGATGCCATTTTGATCGATACCGTGTGGTCGGTCAAAAATATATATTAAAGAGTACCTAATCACCCTTAATAATAAAGGGTAAGCAGGGTGTCAAATCCATAGGGAATCAAAGGAAAGTGCTAGCAACGATTAATCTAAAAAGACTAAACATTAAAAAGGAAATTGCTTGATTAATTTAATTGAGAAAGAATCAAATTAACAAAATAAAAGTTTAGGTTTTTAACAATCTTAGTGAAAAAGCAACCCACTTTAGGATTCAGATTTAGCAAAGTTACAATTTTTCTTGAATGAAACCTAGTGAGAAGTCATTAATGGTGACTTACACATGATAGGATTTAAGTGATAATCATGGATTAAAGCTTAAACGACCTTATTCACACAATTACTAATTTGAAAATGAAACCCTAATTCTAATAATCAATCACACAATGATTAAAGACAACCAAAGTTATAGAATATCAAAATTAGGTTTAAGCATAATCAAACCGTTTAAATAATCAAATCATAAATTGAATCGAAACAAACTTAAAAGGTTCAAGATCCAATCTCAAATCTAGGTTACAACTAAGAAAAATAAGAACTTGCACACACCCGTCCCCTAAAGTGAATCACAATTGATTTAGCCTTGCATCATCATCGGTTCTTCAACAAAGTTGTAATTGATCATGTAAAATCCGGATGAATTTGATGTTGGAAGACCTTTAGAATGATGGAAGATGGTTACTTTTCATCCAAGATTGATGTGTAAAAAATTGTTTTTCGTCCTAGGGTTAAACCCTCTTTAAAACCCCTCAAATTAGGTTAAAATCCATCAAAATGCGGCGATCGGCGTCGGTGGCGCCATCGATGGCGCCACCAGTGGCGTCGGTGGCGCCCCCAGCGCCATGTGGGCTGAAAGTTGCTGACCAACGGTAGCTCTGAAGGTGTTTCTGACGGTATCAGCATCGGTGGCGCTTATGATGGTGTCGGTGGTGCCACCCCCTGCACAAACCATAGATGATAAGGTGGATAGGGCGGTGGCTAAGTCTCTAAGGGTCCATCTAAGGCGGCACCTATCCTTTTGACACCTGTCATTTAAACTTCACCTGAAATACACACCCAAAATACAGCAACATAATGTTGGTAAGCTCATAAGTTTATGACACAAGACTTATTGTAAGGTAACAGTAGTAATGGTGCACAAAAGAAAGTATCACAATCAAACCTGGACCCTGGTGACCCTCCCGAGTGCTAGAACATCCCCTAAACCATATCCCTTATTGTTGGGCTTAAGTGTGCCCTGCTAAGCACATATAATCTGCACTAATTTGTGACACAATGATTATTTTTACTCAATGGAGACTTTCCTTGTCCTTAGGGCCTATTGAGTGGGGGATTCCCCAAATAGTACTATCCACAAATCACGTGGCTCCTAATGGAGTTAATGATTATGCTCCGTTCGGGGACAAGAGCAGTTAGGGTCCCAGTTAAGGTCCCCATAATCTGGACCAAGAGGGGCATACTCCCTAATATCATAAGACTGGGGGCGTCTCGGGGTCTTGCACCCACATCTGGTACAAACGTGGGTGGTGGAATGGTGGTCTGGTAATAGTACGGCGGTGGGACATTGGGTGAGTCACTGATGTATATGGTCTTTCCCTTGTTCAGGTTTCCTGCCATCTAATAAGAAAACAAGGTAAAATGCAACATGAATAGTATATGTATATCAAAATCAAAAATTACAACAAAAATCATACAAAATTTAATGAATGTATGCAATGTTGGCGGTTATCCTCACGTCATAGCTTGGGGGTCTATTTCTTAGTTTTCTTAGTTCCCTAGTGTACGGTTAAAGCCAAGGTATCTTATGGGTAAGATCCTAATTCGCTAAAACCATTGGCTCTAATACCAATCTGTCATACCCTGTTGACCGGGTCTGGCCGTGACCGACTGATATTATCATAATGCAGCAGAAATAAATAAATCCAAACTTAAACATTACACCATTTAAAATATCCATATATTAGATTGTTTAAATATCCAAATAAAACATATTAATTTAATTGTTCATAGATGATAAGTTGGATAGGGCGGTGGCTAAGTCTCCAAGGGTCCATCAAAGGCGACACCTATCCTTTTAAGACCTGTCAATTGAACTTCACCTAAAATACACACCCAAAATACATCAACATAATATTGGTGAGCTCATAAGTTTATGGCACAAGACTTATCGTAAGGTAACAGTAGTAATGGTGCACAAAAGAAAGTATCACAATCAAACCTGGACTCGAGTGACCCTCCCGAGTGCTAGAACATCCCCTAACCCATACCCCTTATTGTTATGGGCATAAGTGTGCCCTGCTAAGCACATATAAAATTTGTGACACAACAATTATTAAATCTCAATAGGGGCTTTCCCTGTCCTTAGGGCCCATTGTGTGCGGGGGATTCCCCAAATAGTACTACCCACATATCACATGGATCCTAATGGAGTTAATGATTGTGCTCCGTTCGGAGACAAGAGCATGTAGTATTGCACCACAAATATAATAACCAACGAGTATGTATTTCACCCGAAAAGTTTTAAAGTAAAAAGGGGGTTCAAGAGACTCACCTGTGGTTGATCACGTGGTTGTCTGTAAGGTTTGGATGCTACCGACCGTGAGGGTTCCTCAAGGTGAAGGATGGGTGAGAGGAGTTCAAAGGTTGCTGTAGGATCTTGAAATGATTAGGATTAGCTTGACTTGTAAGGTTGATGGTGTTGCTCTTGTGGGTCGACTATGGCTTCAAGGAAGCTGGACTTCAATATTCCTGAATGTGTAAAGGAGTGTTTAGAGGGTTGAGTGGATGAATTTAAAGTGTGAATGGAGTGTGGGTGTGGGAAATAGAGGAAAGAGAGTGAGATTGGGACTATCAAATATTGGTTTACTCAAGATATGGCTGAGATTTTTGGAGATATGGTCACCTTTACAAGTTACTAGGTTCTTTAAGTGACCCCTCCATGCATTGGGTGGTTTGGGTGGTGATTTGACCAAGCAGGGATTTAGTATTTTCATAAAAAAAATTTATTTTATTATTATTATTATTATCATTATTAATATTATTATTATTATTATTATTATTATTATTATTATTATTATTATTATTATTATTATTATTATTATTTTATAAAGATAACCATGTATGGGGTGGAATGTGTGCGTATATATTTATATTTCGGTGTGTGTGTGCTGGTTTATATATCTATATATGTGTGTATATATATACGGGTGTGTGTGTGCATCGGGTGCATGCATATATGTATGTGCGTATGCGTGTGTTGTAGATATACGTCTATATATATAAGTAGGTATGTATGCATGAGGTATAAAAGTCAAAATAAATGTTGAAGCAAGTTTTCTTTTGAAGCACCAAAATCTTCCGAAGCTTAAGCTACCGGAGTAAAATCCTCCTAAGCTTAGCCACCAAAACAAAATCTTCCAAAGCTTAGCTATTGAAATAAAATCTTCCGAAGCTTATCCATCGCCAAAACTTCCGAAGCTTAACCATTGGAGCCAAAACTTCCGAAGCTTAACCATTGAGACGAAATCTTTCGAAGCTTATCCATCGGTGCCTAAAGCTTCCGAAGCTTAACCATTGGAGCCAAAACTTCCGAAGCTTAACCATTGAAGCCAAATCTTCCGAAGCTTAACCATTAAAACAAAATCTTCCGAAGCTTAACCTTTGAAGCCAAATCTTCCGAAGCTTAACCATTAGAGCCAAAACTTCCAAAGCTTAACCATTGAAGCCAAATCTTCCAAAGCTTAACCATTGGAGCCAAAACTTCCAAAGCTTAACCATTGAAGCCAAATCTTCCAAAGCTTAACCATTGAAACAAAATCTTCCGAAGCTTAACCATTGAAGCCAAATCTTCCGAAACTTAACCATTGAACCAAAACTTCCAAAGCTTAACCATTGAAGCCAAATCTTCCGAAAGCTTAACCAATGAAGACGAAACTTCTGAAGCTTAACCATTGAAGCCAAATCTTTCGAAGGTTAAGCATTAGAGCCAAAACTTCTGAAGCTTATGTCTACCTTCGGAAGTATTAGTTTAATTGTCGTGATATGCATAGTTAGCAAAGGTTAGGGGTCCAAAGTGTATATTTCCATATGTTCTTAAAACTTATTAGTTCATCAGTATCATCTAATATTATTTTATAATTTATAAAGTTATGTTCATTACGTCTTGTTGATACACTTAAGTTGTTAATATACGTTATGTGATCTTTTGGTTGTTTTTATTCGGATGAGCCAATGTTAATGGTTTAGCATACCCAATAATCATGTGTTGGCCCACTGGCCCATATTAATTATGCGAGTCAAAGCCCATTAAGTTTTGTGGCCCAATATCCCAAATCAGGGTTTGATGGGCCAAGCCCATTTAGTTTTATGGCTAGTGGCCTAATTAGATGTGTGCATTGGTGTGGGCCTAAGCCCAAAGCTTGTTGGGCCCAATTTGTGAGCTCCCTAGATAAGGGTTTGGTGTCATTGCGTGGTACAATAAGGTTCCTTAAAAAAAATTTCTAAGCCACCAGTAGTTTGCCTTCAGGTCTTTGTACATCTTGTCATTCCCAGGGTGGATGGAGTACTTGGTCTTATGAGCTTCATGTAGCACCACCTCTCTCAACTCACCTTACTTTGCAATCCACACTCTTCCATTCATTCTCATTATCCCGTCATCTTGGGTATTCAATAGTTTCTTCATTCCACTTAATCCTTCCTTGCTGTAATTCTCTGCTTTTAAGGCGTCCATTTGGGCCCTTCATACTTGATCCACTAGGTTGATTCGAGCTTCTATTCATAGTGCGCAAACCCTCAATGGTTTTGTTCTCTCCTTCCTACTCAATGCATCGGCCACCACGTGTGCTTTCCTGGGGTGGTATCTGATTTCACAATCGTAGTCATTGAATAGTTCCACCCATCTCCTTTGTCTCATGTTTAACATCTTCTGGTCAAGGATGTGTTGCAAACTTTTATGATCTATGAAAATCACACATTTTGTGCCGTACAGGTAGTGCCTCCAAATTTTAAGTGCAAAAACCACGGCTTTGAGTTCTATATCATAGGTGGTCTAATTTTGTTCATGCACTTTTAATAGTCATGAGGCGTACACTATTACCTTACTTCTTTGCATTAATACACACCCAAGTCCTTGCCATGACGTATCGCAGTAGATGGTGAAATCCTCTGTTCCTTCGGATAGGAACAAAATTGGTGCACTACATAGCTTCTGCTTTAGGGTTTCAAAAGCTTCCTGTTGTTTGGTTTCCCATTTGAACTCAGTACTTTTCTGGGTCAGGTACGTCAATGGTTTGGCAATTTTTGAGAAGTTCTCTATAAATCTTCGGTAGTGCCAACCCTAAAAACTATCGTATCTTGGTAGGGGTCTTAGGTGGTTCCCACTTCTTAATAGCCTCAATCTTGACGAGGTAGACTTGAATTGCTTTCTCACTTACTATGTGGCCAAGAAACTGCACTTCTCGTATCCAGAACTCACACTTTGAAAACTTGGCGTATAGCCGCTCAGTTCGTAGTAACTCTAAAATCAACCTCAAATGTTGTTTGTGCTCTGCCTCGGTCTTAGAGTATATCATAATGTCGTCTATGAAAACTATCACAAATTTGTCTAGGTATGACTTACACACCCTATTCATGAGATCCATGAATACTGCAGGTGCGTTGGTTAAACCAAAAGACATCACTAAGAATTTGTAGTGCCCGTACCTAGTACTAAATGTGGTTTTTGGTACATCCTCCTCCTTGATTCGTAACTAGTGATACCCTGACCTCAGGTCTATCTTGGAGTAGTATTGTGACCCTTGGAGTTGATAAAACAAGTCATCAATCCTCGGAAGTGGGTATCGGTTTTTTATTGTGACTTTTTTTAACTCTCGATAGTCAATGCACATCCTTAGGGTTTCGTCCTTCTTTTTAGCAAACAAGAGTGGTGCTCCCCATGGCGAGAAACTTGGTCTAATGAACCCTTTGTCCACGAGTTCTTGTAGTTGGATCATTAGCTCTTGCATTTCCGAAGGGGCCAACCTATATGGTGCCTTAGCTATGGGTGCTGCTCCCGGTACCAAATTGATTCGAAACTCAACCTGCCTCTCCGGTGGCAATCCTGGTAGTTTTTCAGGAAACACGTCTACAAACTCTGACACAACAGGGACATCTTCAAGCCGTTTCTCGTCATCAATACTCCTTACATAAGCTAGGTATGTGACACATCCCTTACATAGACACTTATTAGCTTTCATACATGATATAATGTTCATGCCTTGTCTTGGTCTTTCCCCGTAAACTATGAGGGTTTCTCCCTTCGGTAATGGTATTTTTAACAGCTTCTTATAACACACAATTTCTGCCTTATTCTTTGCCAGCCAATCCATTCCTACCAATATATCGAACCCTCCTAATTCTATGGGTATTAGATCTATGTGGAATTCATACTCATCTAAATCCAACATCACCCAACAATGGTTTTGTCAGCCTTGACTAGGGTTCCACTTGCTAACTATATGGTATAGGTACTAGATAACTTAGATGAATGTAAGTCAATTCTTGGCCTAAAGTTTGTAGAAACAAAGCTCTTATTTGCCCCAGAATCAAACAGTATGTATGCATAATGGTTGTTAACACAACTTCGAGTTCTCCTCTAGCAGCTTCTGCGTTCATGACAAAGGCTCTTCCTTTGGGGCGGACAACTACAGGCTTTTTAGCCTTAAGTTTGGGATAGTCAGGGCAGAGATGTCCAGCTTCTCCACATTCATGACACCTCGCAGGCCCCGTGGTAGTGGATTTGCATTCCTTTACTAAATGCCTCGGCCGGTTGCACTTGAAGCACACATTTGCTTTAACTTCTTTTCCTAGGGGCCTTGCCCCTGGTTTGACTCGAAACAGCCCACATGATGTAACCCATGTTTCCCACAAACCGGTTGCTTTCCCAAATACAGTTTCTTCTCCCTACTTGGCTTACTTCTGCTTTCTCTCCCACTCGGACTTCCACTCACAACCCTAAAATTATCCCACTTCCTCTTAGCTCCCACGTTCTCCAATCCACTAGCTCCTTCACATCTGACTACCTCATCATTTAGTTTCGTAGAAATTTCCACGGTTTCTTGAAATGTCCTTGGTTTTGTAGCCTTTACCATTCCTCTGATCTTCAGGGTCAAATCCCATACATACCTACCTATTTTCTTCGATTCGGGTGTAACCAAGTATGGTACTAGTAATGACAACTCATTAAACTTATTGGTGTACTCCAAGTGTGCAGTTCCCTTCATCTCCAAGCTTAGAAACTCAACCTCCATCTTCTCTATCTCATTTATCGGGCAATAACGCTCAATCAACAACTTCTTGAAATCCTCCCACTTCATCTTGTTTACAATGTTCCTTCCTCGGGTTTGGAGTAACGTATTCCACCAGTTCAAGGCTCCATTTTTAAATGAGTGTGTAGCAAATCTCACCTTGTTTTCCTCAGCATAGTCACGAATATCAAGTACAGCTTCCATCTCCTCTAACCAGCGGATGGTTCCTGTAGCACCTTCAGTTC
Organism: Flaveria sonorensis; assembly: GCA_025506505.1. Lineage (NCBI taxonomy): Eukaryota > Viridiplantae > Streptophyta > Magnoliopsida > Asterales > Asteraceae > Flaveria > Flaveria sonorensis. Next base: position 31,220,201 of record CM046427.1, read on the forward strand.
CAAAGTAATCGGTTGGTTTGCACGCCATAAAGGCCTTATATACACACCTAGTTCGCACTCGTGCCTTTTCACGGTTTTCTTCATTTGTATTAGTATTCTCATCATCATCGTTGCCCTCTGTAGGTGTTTCTTGATTACTTTCAGCATTGACTTGGGCGACAATGGCGGGCAGGGCATTGGCGATGGCCTCGGCAATCAACTATTGGAGTCTAGCTTCTTGGTTAGTTTCATTGTGGGTGTTGGTAGGGTTATCGATGTTATGGTTGTTGTTGAGGTTATTGGTTTCGTTAGTGTTTTTCACCTAAGGTTTCATTGGTTTGGTTGGTGAGTGCCCTAGATCGAGTGGTGGCCCCTGTTCTTGTGTTGGGAGCGCGTCCTCGACCTCTTCCCCTTGGCATGGCTATAACAAACATCTTACATTTTAGTTTACACTAACAGTTAATGTTTTCTACATTAAGTACTCCAAGCATCATCACACGAGACATATATATAATAAACAAAATTTACCCAAACAAGCGTAAAAGTCCAAGTCATAGCAAAACCGCTATGGGTACAAAGCAAATTAAGTCCAAATACAATCCGGTGTGACATGAGTGAAAATTCACTCATATCCTACAAATACATAGTTCTTCGAATTAAATAACACAAATAAAAGGAAAGTAAAACAACATAAATGACGACGGCGGCGGTAGCGGGACCACGGATCGATCACACACTTCTGGGCAGCTCTATAGAGTTTCCTCCTCATCCGTTTCACTACAGACACCACCTCATCCCTCTCTTGCTTCAGTGTGTCGTAGTATTGGTGTCATCGCCATACCTCCTCCATGGCGGCGTCTCCAGTCAACGGTCCCGAGTGGTACAGGGGCGGGTCAGCAAACATCTGGTGAGACGCTCTGGAATAGCGCGGACTCGGCATAGGGGTTGGTGTAGCACATTGACGGGTCCAAATGGAAACTATGATGCGCTACCACATCACGCCCATAGGGCCCATTCGGATATTGTGAAGCTGGCGGTGGTGGCAACGATGGTACGTCCAGTTGTGGTGGCGCCCCGGTTAGTCCTGTAACTAGGTTACCCCATTCCTGCTGGAATATGGGGACAGTTGGACGAACATTCATGCGGTTTGGCTTGATTGAGGTGCCTCGCCCTCATTCCAGCCAAGTCATAGGCAGCTGGCCCGGGCAGTCGTCGACGAATCCGACGAATATTCTGAAGGCTCCGACTCCTCCATCTCCCAATCCTCGCTAGGATCGGGCATCATGAGCTCGTAGGGGGCCGAAGGGGACCAGTTAGGGTCCCCATACTATGGCCCATGAGGGGCATACTCCCCAGTCTCATGAGACTAGGGGAGTCTCGAGGGTCCCGCACCTACATCTGGTACAAACGTGGGTGGTGGAATGGTGGTCTGGTAATAGTGCGGGGGTGGGATATCGGGTGAGTCACTAATGTATATGGTCTTTCCCTTATTCTGGTTTCCTGCCATCTAATGAGCAAACAAGGTAAAATGCAACGTGAATAGTATTTATATATCAAAATCAGAAATTACAACAAAAATCATACAAAATTTAATGAATGTATGCAATGTCGGAGGTTATCCTCAGGCCATAGCTTGGGGGGGTCTATTTCTTAGTTTTCTTAGTTCCCTAATGTGCGGTTAAAGCCTAGGTATCTTATGGGTAAGATCCTAATTCGGCGAAACCATTGGCTCTGATACTAATCTGTCACACCCCGTTGACCGGGTCTGGCCGTGACCGACTGATATTATCACAATGCAGCAGAAATAAATAAATCCAAACTTAAACATTACACCACTTAAAATATCCATACATTAGATTATTTAAATATCTGAATAAAACATATTAATTTAATTGTTCATAGATGATAAGGTGGACAGGGCGGTGGCTAAGTCTCCGAGGGTCCATCCAAGGCGGCACCTATCCTTTTGACACCTGTCAATTAAACTTCACCTGAAATACACACCCAAAATACGTCAACATAATGTTAGTGAGCTCATAAGTTTATGACACAAGACTTATCATAAGGTAACAGTAGTAATGGTGCACAAAAGAAAGTATCAGAATCAAACCTGGATTCGGGTGACCCTCCCGAGTGCTAGAACATCCCCTAACCCATACCCCTTATTGTTATGGGCTTAAGTGTGCCCTGCTAAGCACATATAAACTGCACTAATTTGTGACACAACGATTATTAAATCTCAATGGGGGTTTTCCCTTTCCTTAGGGCCCATTGTGTGCGGGGGATTCCCAAAATAGTACTATCCACAAATCAGGCGACTCCTAATGAAGTTAACGATTGTGCTCGGTTCGGGGACAAGAGCAGGTATTATTGCACCATAAAAATAATAACCAATGAGTATGTATTTCACCCCAAAAGTTTTAAAGTAAAAAGGGGGTTCATAAGACTCACCTTGGTTGATCACGTGGTTGTCTATAAGGTTTGGATGCTGCCAACCTTGAGGGTTCCTTGAGGTGAAGCATGGGCGAGAGGAGTTCAAAGGTTGCTGTAGGATCTTGAAATGATGAGGATTAGCTTGACTTTGTAAGGTTGATGGTGTTGCTCTTGTGGGTCGACTATGGCTTTAAGGAGGCTGGACTTCAATATTCTTGAATGTGTAAGGGAGTGTTTAAAGGGTTGAGTGGATGAATTTAAAGTGTGAATAGAGTGTGGGTGTGGGACTTCAGCTGAAACAAAGGAAAGAGAGTGAGATTGGGATTATCAAATCTTGGTTTACTCAAGATATGGCTTAGATTTTTGGAGATATGGTCACCTTTACAAGTTACTAGGTTCTTTAGGTGACCCCTCCATGTATTGGGTGGCTTGGGTGGTGATTTGACCAAGCATGGATTTAGTATTTTCATAAAATCTTTTTATTTTATTAATATTATTATTATTATTATTATTATTATTATTATTATTATTATTATTATTATTATTATAATTATTATTATTATTATTATTATTATTATTATTATTATTATTATTATTATTATTATTATTATTATTTTATAAAGATAACCATGTGTGGGCTGGTATGTGTGCGTATATATTTATATTCCTGTGTGTGTGTGCTGGTTTATATATCTATATATGTGTATATATATACGGGTGTGTGTGCGCGTCGGGTGAAAGCATATATGTATATGCGTAGGCGTGTGTTGTAGATATACGTCTATATATATAAGTATGTATGCATGAGGTATAAAAGTCAAAATAAATGTAGAAGCAAGTTTTCTTTCGAAGCACCAAAATCTTCCGAAGCTTAAGTTACCGGAGTAAAATCCTCCTAAGTTTAGCCACCAAAACAAAATCTTCCAAAGATTAGCTACTGAAATAAAATCTTCCGAAGCTTATCCATCGGTGCCCAAAACTTCCGAAGCTTAACCATTGGAGCCAAAACTTCTGAAGCTTAACTATTGAGACAAAATCTTCCGAAGCTTATCCATCGGTGCCCAAAACTTCCGAAGCTTAACCATTGGAGCCAAAACTTCCGAAGCTTAACCATTGAAGCCAACTCTTCCGAAGCTTAACCATTAAACAAAATCTTTCGAAGCTTAACCATTGAAGCCAAATCTTCCAAAGCTTAACCATTGGAGCCAAAACTTCCGAAGCTTAACCATTGAAGCCAAATCTTCCGAAGCTTAACCATTCAAACAAAATCTTCAGAAGCTTAACCATTGAAGCCAAATCTTTCGAAGCTTAACCATTGGAGCCAAAAATTCCAAAGCTTTACCATTGAAGCCAATTCTTTCAAAGCTTACCAATGAAGACAAAACTTCTGAAGCTTAACCATTGTAGCCAAATCTTCCGAAGCTTGTGTCTACCTTCGGAAGTATTAGTTTAAGTGTCGTGATGTGCATAGTTAGCAAAGGTTAGGGGTCCAAAGTGTATATTTCCATATGTTCTTAAAACTTATTAGTTCATCAGTATCATCTAATATTATTTTATAATTTACAAAGTTATGTTCATTACATTTTGTTGATAAACTTAAGTTGTTATTATACGTTATGCGATCGTTTGGTTGTTTTGTTTGGATGAGCCAATGTTAATGGTTTAGAAGTTTTGATGTTCATTAATTCATTAACCAGGGTTTATTCTTATAACTTTCGTCTTCTAAGCTGTCAGGCCCGAGGCCTATTTGGTCGGTTCAGCATACCCAATAATCATATGTTGGCCCACTGGCCCATATTAATTATGCAGGTCGAAGCCCATTAAGTTTTGTATCCCAATAGACCAAATCAGGGTTTGATGGGCCAAGCCCATTTAGTTTTGTGGCCCAATGGCCCAATTAGGTGTGTGTATTGGTGTGGGCCTAAGCCCAAAGCTTGTTGGGCCCAATTCATGAGCTCCCTAGACAAGGGTTTGGTTTCATTGCGTGGTCCAATAAGGTTCCTTAAAAAAAATTCTAGGCCCAAAACCGAGGTTGTCACACCAAGTTAATGATTTTCCAAACTATCATATAGTGTTCAAATACTAAGCACATAGTTGATACTACTTGTTTCAAAGTTTCTTTTATGAAAATGTTTATGTGATATGGCCAACATATACATGTTCCATCCCCAAAAGTGTAAAAGTTGAAAAGGGGGCTATGAATCTCACAGTGATTTTGATGAGTTTTTTGAGTCCTTGGTGTGTGTTCGACGGTTAAATATGAAAACCTAGAGTAATAGAAAATAGTAGTTTAGGCTATATGACGATATGATGTTAGTTGATCAAGTGGATCAAAGCATAAGAGAAGAAATGTTAGTTTTTGAAAAACTTAGATTTGACAGCAATTTGTGTTGAACTTTGTACATGTGTTAAAAATAGCAAACATTCATGAAGAATTATAAAAATTTGCAGTCAACTAAATTAATATCTTGTGAACAAGTTTAATTTAGGAAAGTTTTCAATGTGGAACCCGAAAATAGGTCAAAATCGTAAATCTTTACAGCTTGTCCTGCAATCATAATTTTCAGCAATCTGTGATGAATTTTATATGTGTTTTAAAAATAGTAAACGACATTCAAAAATTATAACATTTTACAAAATGATAGATTGAAGTGTACCACAAAACTATCATTTAGAAAAGTTTTTCATTTGAATCCCATAAACGCGTCTAAATATTCATCCAAATTAGAATGTCCAGAATTGCACATCTGATTTATTTTGGCTGTTTGAGTAATCAAACGAAATGATTTCAAAGCGTTTAGTACACCGTTGGAAAGGTAGTTTAATGAACTACGTCGTAGAACTAGAGTTTACATGATTTGATTTTGTTATGAAAGAGTTATGGTTCAATAAAGTTCATCTTAGTTTGCTGTCCAAAACAGAAAAATTCACATAAGTGATGTTTTGAGTGTTTTGGTGTGTTTTAGATATAATGAAAATATAAGCCATGTGTGGTAGAGTGATTACTACATATTTCATCATGTAATAGTTACTATGGTTTATTGAAAACTTTAGTGCTTTTAAAACAAAATAAAATGTAAGAATTAAGGGTGACCATAGTTTATAAACTCGATCATCTCACTTGTGTTCTTTGTCTCGTCCACCAATACACCTAGGTGTATGGATTTCATGGAGTCATAAGCATGAGTGGATTATAGTGATCATATGAACAAGGTACAAAAAAATAAGATTAAAACATAAACTTAAAACCCACCTTCTAAGAACCTTAAAGGTTTTAAAATCATAAAATCTCTTAAAATGCTTGAGGAGAATGATTATAGAGAGAGAGAGGAAGCGTATTTTTCTCTTGAGAGGTGTAGAGAAAAAGGTGCAAGGAATAAGGGAGAAGATCCCTTGTATTTATAGTGCGATTTGGAGGCCTTAAACACGGTAAGTAGAAATGAGGGGAAATATTTAAAATGTTTTTGGGGGAAAACTTGTGACAACTTTATAAATATGTCACACATATTTTTAATGTGTTATAAAATGAAAGTAGGCTAGGATGTTTCATGTAACATGTTATGTGAGGAGTAAATTAATATAAGGTTGTTATAAATACTTTTAGGCCATGAAATAAATTAATTAAGCTTCAAATAAAAACTAAATAAGTCACATGAGAAATTATAAAAGCATGTGACAACTTTCACATGTGAACTTCCATGTTGCTTAGAGAAATGTGTAACCATGTTATGACAATGTTATACATAAAATAGACATTATAAAAAATTGATATAAACAATAATTATTGGTACAAAAGTCATGGATGTTACACTTGCCCAACCATCCACACCAGATCTCACCATCAGTAACCTTGATTCAACAATACCAGTTGATCAAATTGAAACAACCAGAGTTCACAAATATCATCCGTTAGAAAACATTATAGGTGATCTGAACTTCAGATTGACAAGGAGTCAGTCTCACACAACAAACATTTGCTTGTTCTCTTGCTTTTTATACCTCACTATCCCAAAAAAAACATCATAGAAGCACTAAACCATAACAATTAGATAGAAGTTACAGAAGAAGAACTTCAACTATTCAAAAAGCAAGAGGTATGGCATCTAGTTGATCTACCTGAAGGGCAATATGCAATTGGAACAAGATGGCTTTATATAATCAACGTAGATGACAAAGGAATAATTATAAGAAACAAAGAAAGGGATATAGCACAAAGATACACTCAGGAGGAAGGCATTAATTATGATGATGTCTTTGCTCCAGTAATAAAATTAGAAGCAATACGAGTGCTCCTTGCATATGCTTCTTCTAAGAAGTTCACTGTCTTCCAGATGGATGTCAAATGTGCATTCAGAAAGATAGATGAAGAGGTATATGTTGCTCAACCACTATTAAAGACCTAGGATTCCCTCATAGTGTGTTTATAAGTTAGACAAAGCTCTATATGGTCTTCAACAAGCACCCAAGAAGTGTTATGTAACATTATCCAAGTTTCTACTATAGAATGGTTAAACTAGAGGGAAGATTGACCAAACATTGTTCTTGAAGACGCAAGGACAAGACTTGTAGTTGTTCAAGTCTATCTGGATGACATCCTTTTTGGATCCACAAACATACAACTTTGCAAAGATTTTGAAACCCTTATGCAATCCAAATTTCAAATGAGTTCAATAGGAAAGCTTACATTCTTCCTTGTGCTTCAAGTACAATAATCACAAGAAGGGATTTCCATTAATCAAATCAAATATGTCAATCAATTCTTAAAGATGTACAACATGGCTGATTGCACATCAACCAAAAATCGTTTACCACAGGCTTAAAGTTTGGATCAGATCCAGAAAGAACAAAACTAGATCAAAAGTTATACAGATCTATGATTGGCTCTCTGATGCACCTAACTACAAGCATACTAAACATCATGTATGCGGTATGCATGTGTGCAACATATTAAGCAGACCCCAAATAGTCACACATCAATATAGTGAAAATAATCTTAAGATATTAGAAAGGCAAACCAGATCTTGGCCTTTCGTATCCAAAAGATGGAGACTTCTCTTTGTACGGCTACACTAACAATGACTATGGTAGTTGTAACAACACCTAAAAATCAACCACAAGAGGATGCCAGTTTCTTGGATCAAGATAGATCTCTTGGCAGTGCAAGAAACAAACAAATGTCTCTGTGTTAATAGCTGAAGCAGAATACATAGTTGTTTCTGCTTGCTGTTCTCAAGTGCTTTGGATTCAAAACCAAATGGTTGACTATGGTTATAATTTTCTAAAAACATCCATACACATAGATAATTCTGCTACCATGTTCAAAACCAATAATCCTGTTCAACACTCAAAAACCAAAAACATAGACATAAATACCATTTTCTATGAGATTACTCAAAAAAGGGTATGATCAAATTGATCAAAGTTCATAGAGATAATTAATTGCCTGACCTCTTTACCAAACCATTTAATTTAACTAGATTTGAATTTTTGATTCAGTCGCTTGGTATGATTAGTTATGAGTCAAACAAGCAATGTTTTTCAAAACATTAACATCACCCAAACTTGATTTTGTTAAAGTCCATGCTTTATAAAAACATTCACTCTTTTAAAAGTCAAGAAATCAGTCAAACATACATGTTTCAGTCTAAATCAAACAATTTTGAGTCACACATTGCACACACATGAGATATGATAGTACACTAGTTTGATTTCTTCACTTGAGTCACTTTCCATAAATAAAGACTGACATACTTTGTTTGATCTGTGGATAGGCTCAGCATGGAACATATAACATCACATTCAACAGTGAAGAACTTAAATTCTCATAATTATGTTATAAGCAAAACACCCATCTTGGTATATGGTATGTTTCGATCTATCCAATATAGATTGCTTGAAAGTCACTCATATACACCAAGTGATATAGTTTATAAATTCCTCAATTAAACATAAGTTTTGTCTTTTATTATGATAATCATAGGTCTGGAGTACGCTAAGGCATCCTTTGTTGTGCCAAGCACAGACCTGGATGACTTTTATCATGATCCAAAAAGATTCCTAATGAGGAACATATCCATTATGGATGAAAAACGAATAAAGCCTTTTATAGACTACATTCCTTGTGAATGAATCAAAAGAATCCTAAAAAGGATCACCTTCCAAAGTGAAGTGAAAAAGAATCCCAATATGGATCAACCAATAAGGATCAATCAAAAGAATCCAATAGTGGATCTAATTAAGCATTTATTCTCCAAAGTAAATAGCATTTATTCTCAATGTCTATTCTCAAACACAACCAATCAACTCAATGAGAACTTAAGACTAGTATGATCTCATAGTAAGTGAACTTGATTCATGCAAAGATTTTCAAATCATTCATTATTTAGTTAGATGAAGTCACATCTTACTTATGGAAACAATTTTTTCGTTGCAAGAAAACAAATTGGACCTTGATGATTTCTATCGAACAAAATCAAATGTTTGTATAAAAGATTTTATAAATATGCCAAATATTAAGGGAGAAATATGAGTATGGAAATTTCAAAAGGCAGTAGAATATGTCAACCATCATGCATACTAAAATTTGGAAGATTAAAATTTTTAAGATCATAAAATTTTAATTATTTTATGTTTTAAACAAGAAAAATCAACCAAGTCAAGCAAGCATGCAAAAACAGCAGGTTGACACTTATACATGCACATTATTGCATGTGAGTGAAATTTTGACATCCATATAGCAAGCATGTTAAAATTGTTAAAATTTTAACAAACAGATTTTGAAAAACATTTCACAATTTTTGTAAGTATGGGCAGCACATGACAAAACACATATGCATTGCAAGTGCTTTCAAAACAATAAAATAAATTTTATTCAAAATGTTCACAACGTATGTTAAGTTACACAGCTGATGAGCAAAATTTCAAACAAACAAAAAATTTTAAAAGTTTTGGCAAATGTTGTCACAGTGAACACACAAACAGGCATCCGTTGTTGATAAAGTTAACTAGAAAAGTTGTAAACATCAAGTGTTTACAGCGGATACACAAACGCACATCCGTTGTACATTAATGAACACTTAAAAAGTGTTCACAACGCATGTTCAAGGGTAAAACATCCACTGTGAATACAGTGTTTGACCACAACGTATGACCATAGGTAATCATCCGCTGTAAATATAGTTCAAGTGTATACAATGTATGAACATAGGTAAGCATACGATGTGAAAAAACAAAACAAGTGTCCATATCACATGAGTAAACATTCATCCGTTATGAATAAACATTCATAAACAATCAGACAAGTGTCCACAACGTACGTCAAATTAGTCATTCGTTGAGAAGTACCAGAACAAACAAAACAAGTATGCCAGCGCATGACAATTAGTCATCCGCTGTAAACATTCAAAACAAACAAGTATACACGTGTATGAATAAATATTCATCTGCTTTGCACATTGTATCTACAGCGCATGATGAATCAGTCATCCGTTGTGAATTAAAAAAAATCCATTAGTCCATAGTGGATGTTTGAACAAACGTCCGCTGTGTACAAATTTGCAAAACGTACAAGTGTCCACAGCGTATACACAAAAGTGTATAGCGGACACACTGTAGTCACAACGCACATGACACACACTGTGGATGACTTAAAATTATTTTAAATCAGCAGTGTTTATATAACATATGAATAGTGCGATACACATAGCAGACACTTAAATTATCCATTGTATATATAGTGAAACACTTATCATTTTTCATTCATCATAAGTGTGTGAGCCGGATTTTAGAATTTTAAACCATGCTACAATATTCTTTTATTTCACTCATCAAACATATTTCTATTTAACAACATGTTCTATATCATCAAACAACCAAAATATCAATCTTTAAATTTGTTTAAATCTAAGTATTATGAAATCCTAGGTTATGTAATGAATCAGACAAAAAATCTAATTAAAAAGTGTTAACTTTGCAATCAAATAATGATTACATGTTTAACAACCATAGACGCATTCATTAGATAATTTCATTTGATTGAATTCGATTATGTGTTCATCAGGTATACGAACATTTAAGATGTTAATTACCAAGATTCATAAAAATGAGAGTTTGATTCTTGAATAAGTTTTAAAATGTGTCAAACATGATATAACTTATCAAAAACATGGTGTGAACATTAAATGTGAACATTCAATTTGCATTAAATGTAACAATTTTACCAAAAAGTCAACTGTGAATATTGAAACCTATTCTAAATGGTAACCATGAGTCATTTTGAAACAAATTGACACTTTGTTATCAAACAAACATGATTACAATGAATTTTGATCAAAACAACAGAAAATAAATTGTTTTTGCACATTAAAAGTTGACTAAAATTGACTTTTGTAAAATATCATCAATGTCAAACACCCACATGGTCAAAATCAACCAAACATCACAGATATGTCATTGTAACATGATAAACAAACATGTTTTCTTATTCAAACTCCAAGTCATCATTCAATACTCATGAACACTAAATCAAATTTGCATCAAATCAAAATCATTCATTATTTAAATATCACAAGATCTGATTCAACTCTATTTTGTTTTACAAATATGGCAAACTTGGTGTTTGTTAGAGATCTCCACATATGAGACAAAAATGCACATCTAGAGATCAGACAAACATGATTCAAGCAATCAGACAAACAAGGTTATTTCAAGCAATGATCATGAGACTAGAGATCTATCTAGAGCATTTAGAGCAGTTCATGACCAACACACATCTAGAACAAGTGCAAGATCAGCAAGTCATAGTCTCTACTTTTTATGGTCATCAAATCACAGTCTCAAAAGACATGATCAGAAGAGTTTTACAATTAGGAGATGAAGATACCAATAAGCCTATAGAGTTTGATGAAAACTATGTTTTATATATTGGATACACAAGCACTATTAATAGAAAACAAATTAAGAAATCATACATGTGTGAACAATTCAGATTCTTAATGCATACATACTAGAAGACAATGACCAATATGAAGACTAGATGGGATGCAACTTCTCTAAGAAGTTCATCTGCCATAACCAGTATGATTTTGCTGCTCAAATTCTGAATGGAATGGTGTACAATTAAACAGAAGTCAAAAACAAATTCCAAATGACCCTAAGATTCCTATAATTGATCATTAATGATCTGCTCCCTAACATCCCAAGAGAAGGTTCCATCTTTGAACCTGTTCAATTTAATGAACACATGTTCAATAGAATCAAATCAAGTCTATATCATGGTGATGAAGTACCATTGCCACAACACATGGTCAATCATTTAATCAAGCAAAATAATTCATTCAAGCATTCAATTAAACATAATCGTTCAATCAAGCATGATCACACAATCAACCATATCAATCCAATAGAACAAATCATGACTAACAAACAAAATCAATAACAACTAAAATATGTAAAGACTAGCAGCATCATCTTTAGGGGGAGTATTATTGGACTACAACAAGCAAATTGACGTATAATGCCTTCCTTAATCAACCAAATAATTTCTAACATCTAATCATCCATATTCTAACATCTAAACATAAGTATTATCTATGCACAACACAAATTATCTTTTATATTTCTATTAAAGGATTGGTAGACAAAAGAAAATTTTGAACAAGTGTTGGCAGTGGATGAAGAGAGGTCCATAATGGATGAACAAGAAGTCACAGCTGATGAAGAATATGAAGAAATTTTCAAGTACTGATAGCAGATAAACAAGTGCTGTAACAACTGACTCCTAGGTCCAACTCCCAAAATCTAATGTGATTTAACATGGTATTATCGCATCATCTCATTTCATGTATGTATCTCCTTTTCTTTATGGTTAATGAATTTCTATGATTTATGCAACCCTGTTTGACTATTGTTTGACATGTTTAAGCCTAGAACTTGTTCCCGAAGCTAGAAAATTCACTTAATTGACCTTATCCTTTGATAATTGTACATAAAATTTAAATCTGAGTCTTCCTTCTGAAAATTTTTCCCTAGGCGCTTCACAACTATTTAGGCGCCTCACAACTGTTTAGGCGCATGACGACTGTCTAGGCGCATTTGGCAGTTAGGCGCATCGCCACTGTTTAGGTGCATGACGACTGTCCAGGCGCATTTGGCAGTTAGGCGCATCGCCACTGTTTAGGCACATAAAGACTATTCAGGTGCCCTGAAAGTGGGCGCATGAGCACTGTTCGGGCGTTTTTGCCACACTTAGCATTTTAAAAACGTCCGAACCCTTCTAGAAGCTTTTGACCTGGTCTGCGCACCTTCAAAGTGACCAATGCATGGGCTGTTGCCATGCATTCGGCCACCTCTCCAGCCAACCCCTCCTCACCTCGGTTCTCACTAACCCGATTTCCACACTCCATCTTTTCCTTTCAAAAACCGAATCCCCACTCCCTCAACCCTTTACACACACACTCAAACTCTCTCTCTCTCTCTCTCGGCAAAGATTTCAACCGAAATCAAGAACTTCTTTCAGTCTTCAACCGAGCAAGAACAAGGATTTCCAGCTTCAAGACTCTCAGACCAACAGTTCATACACCCTCTAAACCTTCCTTGCACACGAGTATCTTGGGTGTATGTTTTCTTGTACCCGAACAATTATTGTTGTTGTTTCTCTACCTTTCACTCCCTTAAATCCTATTTTCTTGTTCAAAGGCAGAAAAACCATGACCCAATCCTTTCTTTTGTGCGACTTACAGCTCTACAAAAGGTACACACTTCTTACACACTCGTATACTTCGGGTTGTGCACTTGAACCTACCCGAAGACCTCTCTTCTTGGGTTTTTAGGACCGTTCCACTCATTGTTCCGAGTCTAACCTCCATTTTGATACTTAAAAATCTGGTTACTAAACATTTTATGATCTGGACTTATCGAATTTTGAATGTAAATGGGTGTTTAAACCAGAAGTCTCATGTTACACATGTGTTAATACGTGCTTGGTACCCCAACCGTGACTTTGATAGTTTATATTGTAGAATTTGTAGGGTTAATCTGAATTTTCAGAATATTTGGTGATGCTTTACTGATATCTATGTGGGTCGGATGCTTGGGTATGGCAATTTGGGCATTAAGAGCACATGTAGAGACCCGAATAAGTGATAGATGTACCTTAACATAACTAAATTCGTGACAACTTGTTAGAAACAAAATTTTCAGGCCCTAAAAACTATTAAAACAGTGGCTAAAACCGGACTTGGTGAAATTTTGGGTTAACATGTTAATTCTATGAACTTACTTGGCTTAAGCGGGTCATATTACGCCGAAAACTCAAACTTTTCTAAAAAGGAAACTTTTTGACACAAATTTCTAAGGGATGTGGTCATATGTACTTTTAAACACCAATTACCATTGATTACACTCCAAATAGTCTAAGAATCTATATGCTCTTAGGGTGCTAGGACCTGAATCTATCTGTGATTGAAGAAATCCTTTATCTGCTCAAGGTGAGTTTCTTGTTTCCCCTTTTTACTACTATTTTGGGGTGAAACATGCTCTGTTTGAACTAAACTTTATTGGATACCATTATGCGATGCTATTTTATGTTGTGGCTATTGTTAGAACCTACATCTTTGTATCACAATCATTATATCTATGTGAACCGCTTGATTATATAGTGTAGATCTACTTGGGGAATCCCCCACGCACAGTGCCTTCCGATGTGAAGGGTACCACACTGAGATCCTGCGGGGTCGTTTGTGGCATGTAAACAGGTTTTATAAGATACTATGGTGTACCAAACAGCAGGTATAGTATGCTTTCTGAGGCTCAGTTTCCCTCTAAGGGATTACCGGCAACACAAGTTTAGAAGAGGCTAGCCGGGGCTGAGTGCAGGGTTGATTTGTGATCCCACAACTATGATACTATACTTTTTAAACTATACTATGGGTTCAATGAGCCCTTTTGTTTTTGAACTTCAAGTACTTGAACTCACCAACTTTTTAGTTGACACAAAATCTTTTTGAGCATGTTTCAGGTAATCCTCGTTGAGCTTGGACCTTATGAAAGCCTCCAAAGATGACTTAGCACCATGACTACCTAAATGGCATCACTAGGATTTTTAAATCATTTGAACATTCAGCTTTTAATATGTATGTTTTTGGGATAGTATTGTATTTGTGCTTCTATTGTTAGGGTTTGACTGAGTTAACCCGGATAACATTGATGTAATGTAATGCCATTATGATTTCTCTCCTTGTGCGCTCTTATGTGGTTCTGTTTCCGCTACCATGTATGTTGCTAGACTGAGACGTCCCACCCTCTTCTGGGCCCGGGGTGTGACAGATTGGTATCAGAGCCGCAAGTTGTAGAGAAATCGGGAATACCTTAGTAGACCCTAGGCTACAACTCTGATACCCTAGGACTGTCCTGTTTTGGAATGTGTTGGGATGAATGGGTTGGGTAAATTGATGATTACACTTGATCAACGTAATCATGAATTTACCGGATGCGTGAATTCCGGCACGATCCCCTATTTGGTGTTAAAAATATTTTCTTTGCATAGAAAATGCTCTGTGTGAGTCTAAATCTTGTCTTGTCTATGAGGTAACCTGTGTTTCTATTAATACGAGATACTACTACCTTCGTTACTACTGTAACTATTATTATGAGATGCTATCGTCACTATTGCCACGAGCTATGAGAAACCAAATTACTCATGATGATTTTACAGGAACTCGAAGACTATGGCCAACAACGGTAAAGCACCCGCACTCCCCGTGGATGAGACCTCCCCTGTAGGACGGCTGAGAAGGGCGACTTCTCCCTCACAATACAAGGAGTACATTAGGTGGTGCAGTCACCCCGGATGGATATCTGTTACATCCGATGATACCGATCCATCCGAAGATTCATCCCCGACATCTCAGTTAAGGAGCCAGACCCGCTCCAACTCACCCCATGTACCAACACCGGTGCACTCGCCCATCCCACCTATTGGGAATAGGGGTGTGCGAGTCATCACTCGACCACGGAAGAGCACCCGACCTGGAGCTTCTGTCTCGTTTAGGGTGCCGCCTCCTCCACCTCCACCGGCGACTGCTCCTGCACCGGCGCCCCCGATGATGGGACCACCTAGACGCCTACCTCAGGACGAGTTTTGGATGCCTCCGAGGCGCAACATGTACGATGGACCGAGCATTCTAGCGGGAGACCATTACTCGTTGTCCAGCCGTCGTGCTAGTGACTTTGGCTCGTCTGACCCCACGTTGAGCGATATATTGAGGACCATCAATCGTCACGAGTTGACGATTCAGCACGCCACACGGACCTCGCAGTCCGCCCAATTTCAGGCACTAATGGCATCCCATGGTGTCCAAGGCTTGGAGCAAGAACAAAAGAAGAAGGGGTCAGGCTGGTTTGGGTGGTTAAAGAAGAAATGGCAGTAGTGACTGGATGAAACTTGATTATTAAATGATGCTATCTTTATGAGAAACTATTGATCTCTGATACTATTTTTGGGGGTGATGGCACCTTCCAGCTTGTATTGCTACGAAACTACCGACCCTATTTGATGTTTGTTTTACTATCTATGATTGAACTTCTCTTATGATACTATCTTATCTATTGCTGGTTGCCTGTTTGGGTTATGTATTTGTTTATTCTAGGAATCTATCTTGATTGCCCTTTTGAATTGCTAATTGATTCCATATATATGTGAGGCTATGTATAACTTATTGTGTGTTATGAGAGTCTTTGTGTGTTGTGGATGACCTTAGGGAGTCAATTGATGTGTGGGATACTCGAAATAAATTATGAGACACTAAATGAGTTTAACTATGATTGACACCAGAATGCCGCCTGGAAGGGAAACACGCGAGGGAAGAAACCGGGGTGTTGGACGCCCCAGGGGTCGAGGTGGGAATCGATCACCCACTCCACCTAGGGCCGACCGAGAGGAGAACTCTAACCACGAAAATGATGAGAGGATCGCCAACTTGGTGGCCCAACAAATTGCAAATGCTATTCCCACCACATCGCGCAAATAAATGCCGATCGAGGAAATACATCCCAGAATGATGGACTCGGAAACAATGAGGGGGATGCTGGGAACGTTGAAGAAGAAAGAACCGGGTGTTCTTACAAAACTTTCATGTCATGCAAGCCTAAAGACTTCTTCGGCACTAAGGGAGCAATAGACACCTACCGCTGGCTGGACGAAATGGAAGCTGTACTAGACATAAGCGAATGCAAGAACGAGCATATAGTAAGGTTTGCCTCCCAATCCCTAAAGGGGTCAGCCTTAGAATGGTGGAAGACTATCGTTCAGCCAAGGGGCAGGGATGCCGTCGGCCGCATGAAGTGGTCAGAATTTCGAGAACTGATGACCGGTAAGTACTGTCCCATGAACCAGCTGGAGAAGCTAGAGGCGGAATTTCTGAGCCTAGAAATGAGGGGCTCAAATTACACTGAGTACATCAACCGATTCTCTGCTCTATCCTGACTTGTGCCTCATTTGGTAACTCCCGAATCTAAAGGCGTAGCCCGATTTATCTAGGGCCTGCATCCCAGAGTCAAAAGCATGGTCCGATCTGCTAGACCTACAACCCTTCAATCGGCTGTTGATCTTACTGGCAGCTTAACAGACGACCTGATCAGGGCTGGATGGACAGATTAGGGAAGGAACGAGGATAAAAAGAGGTTATCGGGCGAGAAGAGAAGGTGGATTGATGTTAGAAGGCCCAGTGGCGGTGGTAGTAGCTCAAACAGGAGGGCCGATGAAAGGTCAAGGAGTGATGGACAAGGAGCAAGAGGTCAAAGGCTGTATGTAGTCACCAACCCCTTATGCACCAAATGCAAACTGCACCACCAAGGGGAATGCAATCCGATGCCCTGCTTTAGGTGCAAACGAACCGGCCACCTAATTAAGGATTGCACATTCGAGCCCGGGAAGCAATGTTACGAATGCGGGGATCTAGGACACATGCAAAATAGGTGCCCCAAACTAGCAAGAGACAGGGACGCTAGGCCTAACAAGCCTAAAGGGAGAGCGTTCGTGATGGACCCCAATGGTGCTCGCAAAGATCCCGACATGGTAAACGGTACGTTCCTCATTAATAACCACCCTGCTACTGTTTTGTTTGATACTGGAGCAACTGGAAGTTTTGTTTCCCCTACCTTTAGGCATTTAATTGATTTGGAGGCTTGTGCCCTAACTGATGCTTACGCGGTGGAATTAGTTGATGATAAAATAATAGAAACCAATGAAATTATCAAAGATTGCACAATAGAACTAGAGGGTATTCCGTTTAAGATAGAATTGATGCCTATCACTTTAGGGTGATTTGATGCAGTTGTGGGAATGGATTGGTTAGCAAAATATAAGGCTGTAATTGTATGTGGTGAGCGCTTGCTTAGGATACCTTTAACTGATGGAAGCACGCTAACAATCCACGGTGACAGAAACAACACGCTATACCCTATGATTTCGCACTTGAAGGCTACCAAGAGTCTCCGCAAGGGATGCTCAGCTTTCATAATCTACGTTAAGAAAACGAGAAAGGAAAGGAGGATCGAAGATATATCGATGGTGGCTGAATACCCGAAAGTTTTTCCTGAGGATCTACCGGGACTACCTCCGACTAGACAGGTTGAATTCCAGATAGATCTGGTACCTGGTGCCGCACCAGTGGCCAAGGCACCCTACCGACTCGCTCCACCCGAGATGAAGGAGCTAATGATGCAAATCTAAGAATTGTTGGATAAGGGATTCATCCGGCCAAGTGTTTCTCCGTGGGGTGCACCGATATTGTTCGTTAAGCACGAGAGAAGAACCTGGATACCGAAACATGGGGGGATTAGAGAGATAGTCCTGGATGAAGCACACAAATCAAGATACTCAGTTCATTCGGGAAGTGACAAAATGTATCAGGATTTAAGGGCTCTTTTCTGGTGGCCCGGAATGAAGAAATCCATTGCTACCTATGTGGGGAAATGTCTGATGTGAGCAATGGTAAAGGCAGAGAACCAAAAGCCATCAAGAACCTTACAACAGCCAGAAATCCCGGAATGGAAATAGGATAACATTACTATGGATTTCGTTACAAAGTTTCCAAGAACTTCTCGTGGGCATGATGCAATCTGGGTAATAGTGGATAGGCTGTCCAAATCGGCTCACTTCCTACCGATACGAGAAGATTACGACTTACCGAAACTAGCGCGAATATACATTGATGAGATTGTAACAAGACATGGAGTGCCACTATCGATTATCTCAAACCTTGACAGTCGTTTCACGTCATGATTTTCGAAGTCTCTCCATGTCACACCCTCAAAATCCATGAGCGGGGTTTTACCGCGAGGCGCGTGACATACTCGGATCTCAGTCATTAGTTACCAAGAACGACTCTATATGATTAATAAACAAAACCAGAGTTAACATTTAAAATACTGCGAAAGTGTTTTTAAAACAGAAAACCCAAAACAAGTAGTATGTAAAGAGAATGCGCAAAACATACGCGCCCCAAACACAATTATTTAATATGAAAATAATCCCAAATTTGTAAACAAGGCAAATGTAGACAACTCAACGATGCTGGTGTGCGTGCTCCTAGGCAACTGGCAACCTTAACCTGAGAATAGCATACTAAACAAGTCAACACATGGTTGGTGAGTTCAAGAGTTTGCGTTAAAATATAAACCAATCAACAGTTTCTAGAGCATAAGTAGTGTATTGCAATAGATAGCTAGTCTATTAACATAAAAATATTAATCATAGTGATTTCGCGATCGAAGCTGACTGTGTTACATTTGTTGCCTCCCGTCACGACTTACCAGGTCGTGACGAATATATGTTAGGACAAAATTGCACCCGTTTGACCTCGAGTCGCACAGGTGGGGCTCGTCAGACCCAGTGGTACTACCCAAAATTTCCCCGCTAGTCAATGTTAACAATCCGAAAGTGTGAGGACTTTCCATGGTAAACAACACTATATCAATATTATACACACTCATATATAAAAGCGTTTGTGATCAACAGTATGCTATCTCCCCCAAAAGAGATTATGTAAAATGAGTGGGGCAAGAACTCACCTGATGCGCGCAAGAGTTAACTTAGAGCTTAACTTGAAAGAAAGAGGGAAAAGACAACCTTCAAAGGTCACCTAGAACACAAGAGTACATAAGTACGTGTACACAGAATCAACATGAAACCCTAAGTGTTCTACAAACCAAGAGACTCAAGGTTTAAGAAATACAAGACACATTTGACCCAGTTGACCCGTTTGACCCGTTGGTGACATTATAGGTGATAACTCGTTAATACTAACACAACAGCATATCATACATGTTTACATACTACTTGTTTTGGGTTTTCTGTTTTAAAAACGCTTCCGTAGTATTTTAAACGTTAACTCTGGTTTTGTTTATTAATCATATAGAGTCGTTCTTGGTAACTAATGACTGAGATCCTGGTATGTCACGCGCCTCGCGGTAAAACCCCGCTCGCGGATTTTGAGGGTGTGACACTCCAGCAGGCTTTGGGGACGCGACTTAACTTAAGCACTGCATACCACCCTCAGACCGATGGGCAAAGTGAAAGAACCATTCAAACGTTGGAGGACATGTTGAGAGCTTGCGTACTCGATTTCGGGGGAAGTTGGGATAATCACCTTCCTCTGGTGGAGTTTTTCTATAATAATAGTTATCACGCAAGTATAAAAGCAGCCCCATACGAAGCCCTATATGGCAGAAAGTGTCGTTCACCTTTGAGTTGGAATGAGATTGGTGATAGCCAAATTATGGGTCCTGATATTGTAATGGAAACCATGGACAAAGTGTTCAAGATTAAGGAACGATTGAGAGCAGCCCGAGATCGTCAAAAGAAGTACGCCGATAGAAGGCAAAAGCCCCTAGAATTTCAAGTGGGCGATAGAGTGATGCTAAAAGTGGCGCCATGGAAAGGCACGGTAAGATTTGGCAAGAAGGGTAAGTTAAGCCCAAGATACATTGGGCCATTTGAAATATTATCGAGAGTCGGCCTGGTAGCATACCAGTTAAGGCTACCCCAAGAGCTAAGCTATGTACATGACACTTTTCATGTGTCCAACTTAAAGAAGTGTTTCGTTGATAAGGCCTTGGAACTCCCATTGAAAGATGCCAAAATCAATAACGAGTTGAAGTTTGTGGAAGAACCCATAGAGATCACCTACCGACTAGTCTAGAAACTCAGATGAAGTCGGATACCCAAAGTGAAAGTAAGATGGAACTCTAGGCGAGGACCCGAATTCACATGGGAACGAGAAGATGTGATGAAGAAGGAGTATCCACACCTCTTTAAGCCCACTCGTTCAAAATCTAATTGAAGCTAAAATTTCGGGACGAAATTTCCTAAACGGTGGGTGAATGTAACAACTGACTCCTAGGTCCAACTCCTAGAATCTAATGTGATTTAACATGGCATTATCACATCATCTCATTTCATGTATGTATCTCCTTTTCTTTATGGTTAATGAATTTCTATGATTTATGCAACCCTGTTTGACTGTTGTTTGACATGTTTAAGCCTAGAACTTGTTCCCGAGGCTAGAAAATTCACTTAATTGACCTTATCCTTTGATAATTGTACATAAAATTTAAATTCGAGTCTTCCTTATGAAAATTTTTCCCTAGGCGCTTCACAACTATTTAGGTGCCTCACAACTGTTTAGGCGCATGACGACTGTCCAGGCGCATCTGGCAGTTAGGCGCATCACCACTGTTTAGGCGCATGACGACTGTCTAGGCGCATTTGGCAGTTAGGCGCATCGCCACTGTTTAGGCGTATGAAGACTATTCAGGCTCTTTAAAAGTGGGCGCATGAGCACTGTTCGGGCGTTTTTGCCACACTTAGCATTTTAAAAATGTCCGAACCCTTCTAGAAGCTTTTGACCTGGTCTGCGCACCTTCAAAGTGACCAATGCATGGGCTGTTGCCATGCATTCGGCCACCTCTCCAGCCAACCCCTCCTCACCTAGGTTCTCACTAACCCAATTTCCACACTCCATCTTTTCCTTTCAAAAACCGAATCCCCACTCCCTCTCACCCTTTACACACACACTCGAACTCTCTCTCTCTCTCTCTCTTGGCAAAGATTTCAACCGAAATCGAGAACTTCATTCAGTCTTCAACTGAGCAAGAACAAGGATTTCCAGCTTCAAGACTCTCAGACCAACAGTTCATACTACCTCTAAACCTTCCTTGGGCACGAGTATCTTGGGTGTAAGTTTTCTTGTACCCGAACAATTATTGTTGTTGTTTCTCTACCTTTCACTCCCTTAAATCCTATTTTCTTGTTCAAAGGCAGAAAAAACCATGACCCAGTCCTTTCTTTTGTGCGACTTACAGCTCTACAAAAGGTACACACTTCTTACACACTCGTATACTTCGGGTTGTGCACTTGAACCTACCCAAAGACCTCTCTTCTTGGTTTCTAGGACCGTTCCACTCATTGTTCCGAGTCTAACCTCCATTTTGATACTTAAAAATCTGGTTACTAAACATTTTATGATCTGGACTTATCGAATTTTGAATGTAAATGGGTGTTTAAACCTGAAGTCTCATGTTACACATGTGTTAATATGTGCTTGGTACCCCAACCGTGACTTTGATAGTTTATATTATAGAATCCGTAGGGTGAATCTGAATTTCCAGAATGTTTGGTGATGCTTTACTGATATCTATATGGGTCGGATGCTTGGGTATGGCAATTTGGGCATTAAGAGCATATGTAGAGACCCGAATAAGTGATAGATGTACCTTAACATAACTAAATTCATGACAACTTGTTAGAAACAAAATTTTCATGCCCTAAAAACTATTAAAACAGTGGCTAACACCGGACTTGGTGAAATTTTGGGTTAACATGTTAATTCTATGAACTTACTTGGCTTAAATAGGTCATATTACGCCAAAAACCCAAACTTTCCTAAAAAGGAAACTTTTTGACACAAATTTCTAAGGGATGTGGTCATATGTACTTTTAAACACCAATTACCCTTGATTACACTCCCAATAGTCTAAGAATCTATAGCTTATATATGTATCTTGCTCTTACGGTGCTAGGACCTGAATCTATTTGTGATTGAAGAAATCCTTTATCTGCCCAAGGTGAGTTTCTTGTTTCCCCTTTTTACTACTATTTTAGGGTGAAACATGCTCTGTTTGAACTAAACTTTATTGGATACCATTATGCAATGCTATTGTATGTTGTGGATATTGTTAGAACCTGCATCTTTGTATCACAATCATTAATTCTATATGAACCGCTTAATTATATGGGTAGATCTACTTGGGGAATCCCCCACGCATAGTGCCTTTCGATGTGAAGGGTACCACACTGAGATCCTGCGGGGTCGTTTGTGGCATGTAAGCAGGTTTTATAAGATACTTTGGTGAACCAAACGGCAGGTATAGTACGCTTTCTGATTCTCAGTTTCCCTCTAAAGGATTACTGGCAACACAAGTTTTGAAGAGGCTAGTCGGGGCTGAGTGCAGGGTTAATTTGTGATCCCACAACTGTGATACTATACTTTTTAAACTATACTATGGGTTCAATGAGCCCTTTTGTTTTTAAACTTCAAGTACTTGAACTCACCAACTTTTTAGTTGACACAAAATCTTTTTGAGCATGTTTCAGGTAATCCTCGTTGAGCTTGGACCTTATGAAAGCCTCCAAAGATGACTTAGCACAGTGACTACCTAAATGGCATTACTAGGATTTTTATATCATTTGAACATTCAGCTTTTAATATGTATGTTTTTGGGATAGTATTGTATTTGTGCTTCTATTGTTAGGGTTTGATTGAGTTAACCCAGATAACATTGATGTAATGTAATGCCATTATGATTTCTCTCCTTGTGCCCTCTTGTGTGGTTCTGTTTCCGCTGCTATGTATGTTGCTAGACTGAGACGTCCCACCCTCTTCTAGGCCCGGGGTGTGACAAGTGCAGAGCTGATGAACAAGTACATAGTGGATGCACAATATCCACAGTGGACAACCTTAAACATAACACAAGTGTTCACAGTGGACAACCAACTCACATAGCGGATAGCTCGGTCATTCATCCACAACAGACATTCTATCATCCAGGGGACACTTTATCATTCACAGCGGACAACACTTAGACTTGGGATTATTATGTAATTTTGTTTACATAAGGGTACTTTTATAATTATACAGAGTATGTGCATAGGTTATAAATAGCCTTGTATGTTAATCCTTTGTAAGCTTTTGAACATATTATCAATCAAACAAGCAAATTCATCACTCTGTGTATTTAATCACACAAACATACCAAAACAATCACCCACAGACACAAGAGATCATGCGATTCATCATGGGTTTCTGCAGCATGATAATTGAGTGTTGATTCATTGTTGAGAGATTGAAAATATCCTTGGAGGATCATCATTGATTACAAACAACATGCTTGTATGCACAAAGGTTGATTCCATCAAAGTTTCATTAAATAAGACATTTTCAAATTCCTTAATGGTGTGGTCAACTTTGTTGTATACTCTATAAGCTTTAGCATGTAATGACTATCCTACACAGAACCCATCTATTGATTTCTCAACAAATTTGGATAATTGATCTTTAGTATTTAGAAGAGTATAAGGACATTTGAAAGGTCTTAAGAACCCTATGAATGGTCTTCTCTTATGCCATAATTCATAAGACGTTTTCGCATGTCTCTTAACCATCAACACATTGAATCACTATCGAAAAATGGCTTTCTTTTCAGCTGCTTTCCTATTTCATTAAGGTAGTTTGCACACAGTGCTAATTGCTTCAACATAGAATGTTATAGGTAGTTTGGAGTGAGACAACATGGTCCTTGCAGCCTCAATAAGTGTCATGTTTCTTCTCTCAGCAACTCCGTTTTGCTAAGGTGTTCTAGGAGCACTATATTATCTAACAACACCTTGGATTCACAAAAAGAATCAAGAGTGTGGTTTTTTAATTCTATTCCATGATCACACTAGATAATTTTAACCTTTTGATTAATTTGGTTCTTAATTTTGATAACAAATGATTTTATAATTTTAGCAGTTTAGTCTTTAGTTTCTAAAAAGAAAACATCGGTGAATCTTGTAAAATCATCTATTATTAGCAAGTAATATAACTCTTTACACCTGTTGGACCAAACAAATCCATCCATATGTAGCAAGTGTAAAGGAGTTGTTATAGAATTCAACTCTTGGACTTATGAGAAGTTCTATGTTTCTTACCCTTTTGACAAGCAACACAATGATCAGCACATGTAACTCCTTATTTGGTAGCCCAGTCACTAACCCATTTTAAACTACTTTATTCATGTTTTTAAGATTCATATGTGCTAGTCTTATGTGCCAAATAGAGGATTCATTTATTGAAGATTTACAAATGAAACAGGATACGTTTTGTTGGACTACAACAAGCACATTTAAGGATAGTGCTTGCCTTAATCAACCAAACAAGTTCTAACATTCAAACAACCATATTCTAACATCTAATCATAAGTATCATCCAAGCAAAACACTAATTATAATTTACATTTCTTTTACAGGATTTGTAGATAAAAGAAATTTTGACAAGTTTTGGTAGCGGATGAAGAAAGATCCAAGCAGATGAATAAGAAGTCCCAGTGGATGAAGACTTTGAAGAAATGTCCAATTGCTGAAAGCAGATGAATAAGTTCATAACTAATGAACAAGTCCACAGTGGATGCACAACATCCACATCAGATGAACAACATCCACTACGGACAACATCAATCAAAACACAAGTGTTCATAGTGAACAAACGACATTCACATCGAGCAACGAAACAAACATCCACAGGAGATATTAAATCATCCATAGTGAAAATTTCATTATCCACAGCGGACAACACTTAGACTTAGGAATTTTTATGTATTTTTTTACATAAGGGTACTTTTGTAATTGTACATAGGTTGTGCATTGGTTATAAATAGTCTTGTACCCTAATCCTTTGTAAGCTTTTGAACAGATTATCAATCAAACAATCAAATTTATTACTCTACGCATTCAATCACCCAAACACACAAACACACACAATCAATCACACGCTAGAGATCATGTTATTCATCATGGGTTTCTGCACCATGATGCTTGATTGTTGATTCATGGTTGAGAGATTGAAATTATCCTTGGATGATCATCCTTTTCACACAAACTCTATGTTTGTGTGAGAGAAGATTAAATCCTTAAATCATTACAAATTTTTTATCCTCTTAATCAACACAATGATCTCTACTGTTCTTATCTTCAAAATTGTCCATATCAAGCATAAAACCACACAAGAACACTCTTTCACATACCCATTCATCAAATAGTATGAAAACCTATCTTAATAGACTATTTTGGTCCATATTGAAGAAGAATTTGTGTTATTGCTGGTAACATTGCTCTCAAAGCATTCACAAATTGTTTTTCAACAGAATCATCACAAATCTTAGAAAACCAAATTGGTTTTAAGAAGATTTTTGATAAAACAGTACACATGTAATGTTCTATCAATTTTTTAGCATTTCAAACAATATTTCAGGGTTTTCAACCTAGAAATTGTGTTAGAACATTATTTTCGAGTTGTTTTACACTCGAATCAGTCACAAAATGTAACGCCCGAAATTTTGTCACATAAAATAAAAGAAAAGAAAAGTAGTTTGAAGAGAACTAAAAGAAGCCAAAGTTGAGGGGTGCTTTGTGTAAATAGTACAAAAAAAGTCAAAAAGGTTACTTTTAAGGTCATTGCCGCCCATGCCATGCCCACTTTGCTGCTGCTGTTCGACTAGAAGGAGAAAGGAAGCTAAAATTTGGGTTCTCTCGGCTGTGAAGGAGAAGAAAGGTTGATTTTCAAAATTTGGTGAGTGTTGTTTATTAGGCTCGGTTTTTGTTGGGTTTTCAACTTTAAAAACCGATTTATATGTGTTTTATGTGTTTTGGTGCTTGTTTTTGCTTGTTTAGGTGCTTGAACTCGTGTGCAAGCAGGTTAGGTGGAGTTTTACTTGTTTTCCGCACTAGGTGAGTTCTAGACCCCGGTTTCTATGTGTTTTAAACTTTTTTGGGGCTGAAAATACATGATTAAAATGTTTTACAATTGGTTTATGTATACCTGTATGTTGTGTATGTTTATGCTTATGTTTATGCTTGTTTATGTGTTGTGGGTGCTTAGAATGTTAAGTTTTTACTTAGAACAGGTGCAAAGGCAGATCTGGGATTGTTGTGATTCTGAAAAATGAATAACAGGTGGTCATGCGCCCAAACAGGGCCCATGCGCCTTGAAAATTTGCCTTAGAAAAATTAGGAGGGGCTTATGCACCCCAATAGTGCCCATGCGCCTAAGATGTTTGCATGAAATTACTAAGTATAATCTCATGCGCCTAAATAGTGTCATGCGCCCAACCAATTGTTCAGACGCCTAAGTGCTAGTCCATGCTCCTGAACAGTTCATGCGCCCTGAATGTAAACTACAATGCCCAAGTGTAGGATTCATGCGCCCGAATACTGTTGATGCGCCTAAGCAGGGCTCATGCGCCTGCATAGTTGCCATGTGCCTAAATACTTGGAAAATTTTCTAGAATTTTGGGAAATCAGAATTTTAGGGTTTGACCCTGGTTTGACTTGATGTTATTATCTGATTATTTTATTTATGTTTTGGGCTGTTCTTGTGTTCCTATTTATTATATTATTATGTGACTTTACGTGGTGTGATTTATCCGTATACGTAAAGTATTATCATTAAAGAAAGTGGAAAGATTAATGATAATGAGAAGTGGAACATAAAGAACGGAAGAAAGTCTTGCAAGCAAATTCACTCGAGGTTCACAACAACTAGGTTGTTAGCTCAATTGTGTGTGGTTTAGCTAACCCGTTGGATGCACACAGGGTCAATCTTTGAGATTGAGGAGACCCTTGTTGCTGCCCCGGTACTGGAGTCAGCTACATGCACTAGTTTGGGGTCTATTTGTAGACCTCGGCCCAGTACTAGTTTTGTGCGCAATATCAGGGGCGTAGCACATTGGTCCGGATTAAGTGAAAGATTAATATAAAGGTTCGAATGAACGTTGATGGAAATGGTAAAGAAGATAATGGATGTTATCTTAACTGTACGTATGATGTGTGATCACGTACGAAAGAAAAGTATATTATTTTAAAAAGGGTATTTTCATATACAATTCTTTCAAGGTATTTTAACATTCTTAAACTAGAGCTCACTCAGTAATGCTGACTTTTATATGTTTTCAGTTGGCAGGTAAATTGCTGAGGATGGCACTCGGGGAGGCTACTCGTCGGGGCTAGACTGGCATCCGTTCACGCATACTAATATTGTTGTTTTGTAATGTAGTTAATATGATCATTTTTAACTATTAACAATTAACAATGTATTGCTTAGCAATAGTATTTATTAATGAAGTGAATGGCTTTTGATATTAATTCTGCTGCACTGGTTTATGAACTATGAAATGTTTTATATATATTGTGCTATGATTGACCAACTGTGAGGTCTCTGGGAACGGGGCCTTACAAGTTGGTATCAGAGCCAAAGTTTAAGAGAAATAGGTAAATATTTTCAAAACCTAAACTTAAACTGAGAATGGGACGAATGGAGGGATGCCAGCCCGAGTAGCTACGTGCCATCAGGTATTTCTCTTCTTAATGTAACCGGTATTATGTGCGTGTGCTATTTGATTTATGTGCCTTTAGTAGATTTGAATACTAATGTAGTCAGGATAGGAAATGCTCGGGGGATGAAGAGTAAAGTAAGTGGCTAGTCACAACTAGCCACTGTAATTAGGGACTTACTATACTTGACATAAACTGAGCTATTACCTTGAATGACCGTGTTGGTGTTTGAATCTTATAGTGATTAGAGGATGGCCGGAGGTAGATCATCAAGGCTTCTCGAGGTGGAACGCGGAGTGGTCGTGCTGGTAGGTCACGGGCCACAAAGAATAAGACGAGGACTGCAGAGACGGCTCCTGGTGAGCCTGGGCTTCATCACCCGGAGGGCGGTGATGAGAGTGCCAATTTGAGGGCCTCAGTGAAAGAGGCAATGGTGGAGGAGGTTCACCAAGTCATGCAGACGATTCTACCGTCTGTAGTGACTGAAGTCAGTCGGGCTGTTAGAGAAGATGAAAGGAAAGAGAAGGAGGAGGAAAGGAGGACGACTGCTGGTAGGAGGGGTAACATGAGGAATCATAATGATGAGGAGGAGATGAATGCTGGAAGGGGAGCCTCTAGTGATAAAGAAGAGGTGGTGGTGCGAGAAACCGCGAGGGGATGCAGCTACGGGGCATTCCAACGATGTAAACCCCCTGCTTTTGATGGTAATGGGAATGCTGCAACTGCCCAACGCTGGATAAGGGAGATGGAGGCAGTTTTGAAGATCAGTGAGTGTCAGGAGGACCAGAAAGTAAAGTTCGCCACTCACTCGTTTGTCGACTTGGCATTATGTTGGTGGGACAATCTTGTCCAAGCTGAGGGTGATAGGGCCATCGAGAGAATGAGGTGGGGAGAGCTGAAGAAGTTGGTGATTAAGGAATACTGTCCTCACCGAGAACTCAGCAAGATCGAAAGGGAGTTATTGCAGCTGGAGGCTGGAACTATGACCCACCAGCAATACACCGCCAAGTTTAATGAAATGGCGAGGTTGGTGCCGGATCAGGTTACGCCGGTATCGAGGAAGATCAATCGGTACGTCCAGGGATACCGGCCGACATCCGCAGATACTTGATCGCTGCCCAACCAAGCACTTTTAGGTCGGCAGTGGATTTGGCGGGAATGTTGTATGATGAAAGGGAAGTAGCGGGGTGAAGAAGGCAGATGGAGGTGATAAGAACTGGAGAGGTAAGAGGTTTGGGCATGGCGGTTACACCCCAAACAACAAGAGGAGGAGGATGGATGACCGGCGGGTGGTGTCATCAGGGCCAGGGTTGAGGAAGTGTGACTGATGTGGTAGGGAGCACACTGGTGATTGTATGAGGGGAGTGACTATGTGCTTTAAGTATGGGAAGCCCGGTCATACAGCAAAAGATTATGGAGTGCCGAAATGCTTCAACTGTGGCGGGACTGGCCATAGGAGCTATGAGTGCAAGAAGCCAAGAGCTGAGAGCTCTGGGGCCAAGAAGGGGACCAAAGAAGGAGGATAGAGGGTGAGTGCTAGAGCCTTCATGATGACCCGAGAAGAGGCCCGGGTTGACCCAGACATCGTGTCAGGTATGTTTCTAGTAAACCAAACTTGTGCCTCTGTATTATTTGATTCTGGTGCTAGTAGGAGTTTCATTTCTGCTACTTTCTGTGCTAAGTTGCCTGTTAGTAGTGGGAATATTGACGAACCATTTGATGTAGAAACTGCTATTGGTAAGTCAACCAGAATTTCTAAGATGATTGAGGATTATGGCATAGAGTTAGAAGGCCATAGGTTTGCTGCTAAACTATATGTGATGCCCCTAGGAAGATTCGATGTAGTACTAGGGATGGATTGGTTAGCAGCCTATGAGGCAAATATCGTGTGTCACAAGAAGATGATTCGATTAGTTGTGCCCGATGGGAGTTTGGTGACAGTCTACGGTGATCGCGTCATTACGGTTCTAAGGGTGATTTCGATGGCGGTGGCAGAGAAGTGCATGAAGCGGGGATGTAGTGCCTACCTGGCTTATGTGAAGGATGTGGACGCGTCAATACCATAGTTTTCTGAAGTACCCGTGGTGTGTGACTTTCCAGACATGTTCCCAGAAGATTTACCAGGTGTGCCACCGGACCGCGAGATCGAGTTTCAGATTGATCTGATACCCGGTGCTCAACCCGTTGCCAAAGCACCGTACCGATTAGCTCCAACTGAGATGGTCCTACTAATGGTTCAACTGCAGGAGTTGATGGACAAGGGATTCATCCGATCGAGCTTCTCACCTTGGGGTGCTCTGGTCTTGTTTGTAAAGAAGAAGGACGGTAGAATGAGAATGTGTATCGACTACCAAGAATTGAACAAGTTCACGGTGAAGAATTGATATCCCCTACCGAGAATTGATGACTTGTTCAACCAGCTCCAAGGTGCCAGTTGTTTCTCGAGGATAGATCTCCGATCTGGTTACCATCAGTTGAAGGTTAAGTAGCAGGATATCCTTGAGACAGCTTGTCGCACACGTTATGGACACTACGAGTTCCTCGTTATGTCTTTCGGTTTAACTAACGCGCCAGCTACCTTCATGGATTTGATGAATCGAGTGTGTCGGCCGATGCTATATAAATCAGTGATTATGTTTTTTGATGATATCCTGATTTATTCAAGGAGCGAAGAAGAACATGCCGGTCACATACACGAAGTGTTGGAGACACTTAGAAGGGAGAAGATAAATAAGTGATTATGTTTTTTAATGATATCCTGATGTTTCGACATACCCGATTGTA
Source organism: Flaveria sonorensis (assembly GCA_025506505.1). Lineage (NCBI taxonomy): Eukaryota > Viridiplantae > Streptophyta > Magnoliopsida > Asterales > Asteraceae > Flaveria > Flaveria sonorensis. Next base: position 31,251,042 of record CM046427.1, read on the forward strand.
CTTTATCCGCATATGACATTTGTGCAGTATCCTTATTCAAGCTCTGAACTATATCCTTCCCATTATCATCCCTTAGAGTACTAATCCCCAACCTGTCACCCTTCTCTTTCTCATTGTGTTTACCAATTGAGACATCAGATTGATAATCCATACCTGTATTAGGTTTTGAAAACTTTCCACGGCGAGGGAGAAGAGGATTTCCATCACTACTCACCACCTTAGTAGCGATTCCCTCCAGTATCAGATCACAACCATATTTGAATTTGACTTTACGAGCACTTGAAGGTTTAGATCCCAGTTGAATTTGATCCATATTCAAAGTAATTCCAATCAAACAGAAACCCTCAGCGGACAGAAGAAGGCCGCAAGTATAGTAGACCAAGATGAACTCAATCAGATGAACTTTGCGACACCCTAGATCACTCCTTACACCACCGAACGAATTAGATGAGAGAACAGGAAGAAACACCCAAACAGCCGATTGATTGGTTTTGAATAAACCCAAATCGGCCAAAACTCAAAAATTAAAACAAATCCAAATCCTAACCGAACCAAGAAATCAAAACTTTCTAACAACCTGATTCAAGAAAAGATGATTAGGACGATCAAGAACCAAGAAACACGGTCAAGAACCAAGAACCAAGATCAAGAACCAAGAATCCCTAATCGCTCAAACCCTAGGGTTGCCGCCAACAAAATCACAAGATTTTTACACAAACTGGTAGCAAGAATGATTAGGATTAAACAAACAAGCGAAGATCGATCGATCAAGGAAAAAGAAATAAGATTTTGATCGAAACCCTAGAAAAATCCAAATCGCCCTAGTCACCCTATTCTCCTGCTTTCTGTCCTTCTAAACACACTCTAAACAGAAGTTGAAGTGAACTTCTCACTTCATGATTAACACCTCACATTTAAATCAATAATGCATCCCCTTCCCCACACTTAAAGCATTGCATTGTCCTCATTGCAACGTTTAAGTGTAAATTTGATTAAAAATAGTTAAATATTTAAATAAATATTAAAAAAATTGCAATTAATGATAAAAGTCCTAAGCTCACTTTCGTAGGAATCACCGTTGCATTTAGCATATGCAACAAGCCTTTTAAACCACCTAGTAGACCCGGATGGACGAGTGTAGTCTTGTGAGGGTTTCTAGTGAACACACTCATAAAGTTCTTAAAATCAATTAAAATAAAATCATAAATAAACAAAAACAAGACTAAAAAAACAAAATCGCTTGGGTTGCCTCCCAAGTAGCGCTAAGTATTAGGTCTTCAGCCAGACCTTACCTGATATTTGTTATGGTCGTTTAAGTGCATATTTTCCTACCGAATTCCCAACAAATGCTCGATAGTTGACATGCCAGTTCTATGGTTGCTTCCTAATGATAGACAAGTCTATTGAATACTTGCTGTAGAGCCACTTTATGATGATTTGTCCAATGTCTTGTAATGCCACCTTATTTTTCTTTGTCCTCAAACCCTCTTCCCCAACTTTATTAGTTGGAGTAATAAGTATAAAGGAAGGACCAGGATAAACTTGGATTATTTTAGGCTTTGGCTCCTCTAAAGGTGTTATGTCTTCTACCAACTTTAAACATACAAATTCATGCTCTTGAAGTCCCTTAACCTCTTCAACCACATCACCATCAATCATTGTTCATTATCCAGCTTAGATTGCTCTTGTCTTAGTTGAGCCATATCTTCAACTAGTTGGCCAACCTGCTTAACCAATACCTTCAGTGCTTTATCTCTTTCTTTGTCTTCTTTTTTCATTTCTACCAACATGTTCAAGATTTCATTAAGGTTAGAGTATGTAGAACCTTGAGGCTCCTTGTATTAAATCTGAAGGTATTCAGGATAGTAGTTATCATACTCCTCCTGGCAACTTGATAAATGTGGCATCTTGCGTTCATAGTGGTTGAGATCCCATTGTTGGGTATATTTGTACTCTATGTCTGCATGATAATATTCTTGATAATTTGATGATGGAGGTGATTCATAGTGTGGATAATATGAATGGGTTTCTTCATATTCGCAGTTTGCCCTCACATATCCCGTTTGTCGCCTGTATTTAGAACATCTTCTTTCTATATTTTCATATTTGCTCTCGAACATTGGACAATCTTGAACCCAATGATAAAGGCTTCCACAACACATACATGGATCATTGTCCCACTCACAATCCATGATGATATCAAAATTATTGATATTCTACTAAGCCTGTATACAAGAAGCAAATACTACTCGTAATTCCGAACGACAAAAGAACAAATAAACTAAAAATAAGAAAAAGAAAATCTTTTGGGATTTTTTAATGGATTTTTAAGAAAACAAATAACTATTACTAACACTAAGCACATCGATTCCCCGGCAATGACGCCATTTTGATCGATACCATGTGGTCGGTCAAAAATATATATTAAAGAGTACCTAATCACCCTTAATAATAAAGGGTAAGCAGGGTGTCAAATCCATAGGGAATCACAGGAAAGTGCTAGCAACGATTAATCTAAAAAGACTAAACATTAAAAAGGAAATTGCTTGATTAATTTAATTGAGAAAGAATCAAATTAATGAAATAAAAGTTTAGTTTTTTAACAATCTTGGTGAAAAAGCAACCCACTTCAGGATTCAGATTTAGCAAAGTTACAATTTTTCTTGAATGAAACCTAGTGAGAAGTCATTAATGGTGACTTACACATGATAGGATTTAAGTGATAATCATGGATTAAAGCTTAAAGGACCTTATTCACACAATTACTAATTTGAAAATGAAACCCTAATTCTAATAATCAATCACACAATGATTAAAGACAACCAAAGTTATAGAATATCAAAATTAGGTTTAAGCATAATCAAACCGTTTAAATAATCAAATCATAAATTGAATCGAAACAAACTTAAAAGGTTCAAGATCCAATCTCAAATCTAGGTTACAACTAAGAAAAATAAGAACTTGCACACACCCATCCCCTAAAGTGAATCACAATTGATTTAGCCTTGCATCATCATCGGTTCTTCAACAAAGTTGTAATTGATCATGTAAAATCCGGATGAATTTGATGTTGGAAGACCTTTAGAATGATGGAAGATGGTTACTTTTCATCCAAGATTGATGTGTAAAAAATTCTTTTTCATCCTAGGGTTAAACCCTCTTTAAAACCCCTCAAATTAGGTTAAAATCCACCAAAACGCGGCGATCGGCGTCGGTGGCGCCACCAGTGGCGTCAGTGGAGCCCCCAGCGCCATGTGGGCTGAAAGTTGCTGACCAACGGTAGCTCTGAAGGTGTTTCTGACGGTATCAGCATCGTTGGCGCTTATGATGGTGTCGGTGGTGCCACCCCCTGCACAAACCATAGATGATAAGGTGGATAGGGCGGTGGCTAAGTCTCCAAGGGTCCATCTAAGGCGGCACCTATCCTTTTGACACCTGTCAATTAAACTTCACCTGAAATACACACCCAAAATACTACAACATAATGTTGGTAAGCTCATAAGTTTATGACACAAGACTGTAAGGTAACAGTAGTAATGGTGCACAAAAGAAAGTATCACAATCAAACCTGGACTCGGGTGACCCTCCCGAGTGCTAGAACATCCCCTAACCCATACCCCTTATTGTTATGGGCTTAAGTGTGCCCTGCTAAGCACATATAAACTGCACTAATTTGTGACACAACGATTATTAAATCTCAATGGGGGGTTTCCCTTTCCTTAGGGCCCATTGTGTGTGGGGGATTCCCAAAATAGTACTATCCACAAATCAAGCGACTCCTAATGGAGTTAACGATTGTGCTTCGTTCGGGGACAAGAGCAGGTAGTATTGCACCAAAAAATTAATAACCAATGAGTATGTATTTCACCCCAAAAGTTTTAAAGTAAAAAGGGGGTTCATAAGACTCACCTTGGTTGATCACGTGGTTGTCTATAAGGTTTGGATGCTGCCAACCTTAAGGGTTCCTTGAGGTGAAGCATGGGCGAGAGGAGTTCAAAGGTTGCTGTAGGATCTTGAAATGATGAGGATTAGCTTGACTTTATAAGGTTGATGGTGTTGCTCTTGTGGGTCGACTATGGCTTTAAGGAGGCTGGACTTCAATATTCTTGAATGTGTAAGGGAGTGTTTAGAGGGTTGAGTGGATGAATTTAAAGTGTGAATAGAGTGTGGGTGTGGGACTTCAGCTGAAACAGAGGAAAGAGAGTGAGATTGGGATTATCAAATCTGGGTTTACTCAAGATATGGCTTAGATTTTTGGAGATATGGTCACCTTTACAAGTTACTAGGTTCTTTAGGTGACCCCTCCATGTATTGGGTGGCTTGGGTGGTGATTTGACCAAGCATGGATTTAGTATTTTCATAAAATCTTTTTATTTTATTAATATTATTATTATTATCATTATTATTATTATTATTATTATTATTATTATTATTATTATTATTATTATTATTATTATTATTATTATTATTATATTATTATTATTATTTTATAAAGATAACCATGTGTGGGCTGGTATGTGTGCGTATATATTTATATTCCTGTGTGTGTGTGCTGGTTTATATATCTATATATGTGTATATATATACGGGTGTGTGTGCGCGTCGGGTGAAAGCATATATGTATGTGCGTAGGCGTGTGTTGTAGATATACGTCTATATATATAAGTATGTATGCATGAGGTATAAAAGTCAAAATAAATGTAGAAGCAAGTTTTCTTCCGAAGCACCAAAATCTTCCGAAGCTTAAGTTACCGGAGTAAAATCCTCCTAAGTTTAGCCACCAAAACAAAATCTTCCAAAGATTAGCTACTTAAATAAAATCTTCCGAAGCTTATCCATCGGTGCCCAAAACATCCGAAGCTTAACCATTGGAGCCAAAACTTCTGAAGCTTAACTATGGAGACAAAATCTTCCGAAGCTTATCCATCTGTGCCCAAAACTTCCGAAGCTTAACCATTGGAGCCAAAACTTCCGAAGCTTAACCATTGAAGCCAACTCTTCCGAAGCTTAACCATTAAAACAAAATCTTTCGAAGCTTAACCATTGAAGCCAAATCTTCCAAAGCTTAACCATTGGAGCCAAAACTTCCGAAGCTTAACCATTGAAGCCAAATCTTCCGAAGCTTAACCATTCAAACAAAATCTTTCGAAGCTTAACCATTGAAGCCAAATCTTTCGAAGCTTAACCATTGGAACCAAAAATTCCAAAGCTTAACCATTAAAGCCAATTCTTTCAAAGCTTACCAATAAAGACAAAACTTCTGAAGCTTAACCATTGTAGCCAAATCTTCCGAAGCTTGTGTCTACCTTCGGAAGTATTAGTTTAAGTGTCGTGATGTGCATAGTTAGCAAAGGTTAGGGGTCCAAAGTGTATGTTTCCATATGTTCTTAAAATTTATTAGTTCATCAGTATCATCAAATATTTTTTATAATTTACAAAGTTATGTTCATTACATTTTGTTGATACACTAAGTTGTTATTATACGTTATGCGATTGTTTGGTTGTTTTTGTTTGGATGAGCCAATGTTAATGGTTTAGAAGTTTTGATGTTCATTAATTCATTAACTAGGGTTTATTCTTATAACTTTCGTCTTCTAAGCTGTCAGGCCCGAGGCCCATTTGGTCGGTTCAGCATACCCAATAATCATATGTTAGCCTACTGGCCCATATTAATTATGCGGGTCGAAGCCCATTAAGTTTTGTATCCCAATGGACCAAATCAGGGTTTGATGCGCCAAACCCATTTAGTTTTGTGGCCCAATGGCCCAATTAGGTGTGTGTATTGGTGTGGGCCTAAGCTCAAAGCTTGTTGGGCCCAATTCATGAGCTCCCTAGACAAGGGTTTGGTTTTATTGCGTGGTCCAATAAGATTCCTTAAAAAAAAATTTCTAGGCCCAAAACCGAGGTTGTCACACCATGTTAATGATTTTCCAAACTATCATATAGTGTTCAAATACTAAGCACATAGTTGATACTACTTGTTTAAAAGTTTCTTTTATGAAAATGTTTATGTGATATGGCCAACATATACATGTTCCATCCCCAAAAGTGTAAAAGTTGAAAAGGGGGCTATGAATCTCACAGTGATTTTGATGAGTTTTTTGAGTCCTTGGTGTGTGTTTGACGGTTAAATATGAAAACCTAGAGTAATAGAAAATAGTAGTTTAGGCTATATGACGATATGATGTTAGTTGATCAAGTGGATCAAAGCATAAGAGAAGAAATGTTAGTTTTTGAAAAACTTAGATTTGATAGCAATCTGTGTTGAACGTTGTACATGTGTTAAAAATAGCAAACATTCATGAAGAATTATAAAAATTTCCAGTCAACTAAATTAATATCTTGTGAACAAGTTTAATTTAGGAAAGTTTTCAATGTGGAACCCGAAAATAGGTCAAAATCGTAAATCTTTACAGCTTGTCCTGCAATCATAATTTTCAGCAATCTGTGATGAATTTTATATGTGTTTTAAAAATAGTAAACGACATTCAAAAATTATAACATTTTACAAAATGATAGATTGAAGTGTACCACAAAACTATCATTTAGAAAAGTTTTTCATTTGAATCCCATAAACGCGTCTAAATATTCAACCAAATTAGAATGTCCAGAATTGCACATCTGATTTATTTTGGCTGTTTGATAATGATTTCAAAGCGTTTAGTACACCGTTGGAAAGGTAGTTTAATGAACTACGTCGTAGAACTAGAGTTTACATGATTTGATTTTGTTATGAAAGAGTTATGGTTCAATAAAGTTCATCTTAGTTTGCTGTCCAAAACAGAAAAATTCACATAAGTGATGTTTTGAGTGTTTTGGTGTGTTTTAGATATAATGAAAATATAAGCCATGTGTGGTATAGTGATTACTACATATTTCATCATGTAGAATCAATAGTTACCATGGTTTATTGAAAACTTTAGTGCTTTTAAAACAAAATAAAATGTAAGAACATTAAGGGTGACCATAGTTTATAAACTCGATCATCTCACTTGTGTTCTTTGTCTCGTCCACCAATACACCTAGGTGTATGGATTTCATGGAGTCATAAGCATGAGTGGATTATAGTGATCATATGAACAAGGTACAAAAAAATAAGATTAAAACATAAACTTAAAACCCACCTTCTAAGAACCTTAAAGGTTTTAAAATCATAAAATCTCTTAAAATGCTTGAGGAGAATGATTATAGAGAGAGAGAGAGGAAGCGTATTTTTCTCTTGAGAGGTGTAGAGAAAAAGGTGCAAGGAATAAGGGAGAAGATCCCTTGTATTTATAGTGCGATTTGGAGGCCTTAAACACGGTAAGTAGAAATGAGGGGAAATATTTAAAATGTTTTTGGGGGAAAACTTGTTACAACTTTATAAATATGTCACACACATATTTTTAATGTGTTATAAAATAAAGTAGGCTAGGATGTTTCATGTAACATGTTATGTGAGGAGTAAATTAATATAAGGTTGTTATAAATACTTTTAGGCCATGAAATAAATTAATTAAGCTTCAAATAAAAACAAAATAAGTCACATGAGAAATTATAAAAGCATGTGACAACTTTCACATGTGAACTTCCATGTTGCTTAGAGAAATGTGTAACCATGTTATGACAATGTTATACATAAAATAGACATTATAGAAAATTGATATAAACAAGAATTATTGGTACAAAAGTCATGGATGTTACACTTGCCCAACCATCCACACCAGATCTCACCATCAGCAACCTTGATTCAACAATACCAGTTGATCAAATTGAAACAACCAGAGTTCACAAATATCATCCGTTAGAAAACATTATAGGTGATCTGAACTTCAGATTGACAAGGAGTCAGTCTCACGCAACAAACATTTGCTTGTTCTCTTGCTTTTTATCCCTACTAACCCAAAAAAACATCATAGAAGCACTAAACCACAACAATTAGATAGAAGTTATAGAAGAAGAACTTCAACTATTCAAAAAGCAAGAGGTATGGCATCTAGTTGATCTACCTGAAGGGCAATATGCAATTGGAACCAGATGGCTTTATATAATCAACGTAGATGACAAAGGAATAATTATAAGAAACAAAGAAAGGGATATAGCACAAGGATACACTCAGGAGGAAGGCATTAATTATGATGATGTCTTTGCTCTAGTAATAAAATTAGAAGCAATACGAGTGCTCCTTGCATATGCTTCTTCTAAGAAGTTCACTGTCTTCTAGATGGATGTCAAATGTGCATTCAAAAAGACAGATAAAGAGGTATATGTTGCTCAACCACTAGGGTTTAAAGACCTAGGATTCCCTCATAGTGTGTTTATAAGTTAGACAAAGCTTTATATGGTCTTCAACAAGCACCCAAGAAGTGTTATGTAACATTATCCAAGTTTCTACTATAGAATGGTTAAACTAGAGTGAAGATTGACCAAACATTGTTCTTGAAGACGCAAGGACAAGACTTGTAGTTGTTCAAGTCTATGTGGATGACATCCTTTTTGGATCCACAAACATACAACTTTGCAAAGATTTTGAATCCCTTATGCAATCCAAATTTCAAATGAGTTCAACAGGAGAGCTTACATTCTTCCTTGTGCTTCAAGTACAACAATCACAAGAAGGGATTTCCATTAATCAAATCAAATATGTCAATCAAATCTTGAAGATGTACAACATGGCTGATTGCACATCAACCAAAAATCGTTTACCACAGGCTTAAAGTTTGGATCAGATCCAGAAAGAACAAAACTAGATCAAAAGTTATACAGATCTATGATTGGCTCTCTGATGCACCTAACTACAAGCATACTAAACATCATGTATGCGGTATGCATGTGTGCAACATATTAAGCAGACCCTAAAGAGTCACACATCAATATAGTGAAAATAATCTTAAGATATTAGAAAGGCAAACCAGATCTTAGCCTTTCGTATCCAAAAGATGGAGACTTCTCTTTGTACGGCTACACTAACAATGACTATGGTAGTTGTAACAACAACTAAAAATCAACCACAAGAGGATGCCAGTTTCTTGGATTAAGATTGATCTCTTGGCAGTGCAAGAAACAAACAAATGTCTCTGTGATAATAGTTGAAGCAGAATACATAGTTGTTTCTGCTTGCTGTTCTCAAGTGCTTTGGATTCAAAACCAAATGGTTGACTATGGTTATAATTTTCTAAAAACATCCATACACATAGACAATTCTGCTGCCATGTTCATAACCAATAATCCTGTTCAACACTCAAAAACCAAAAACATAGACATAAATACCATTTTCTATGAGATTACTCAAAAAAGGGTATGATCAAATTGATCAAAGTTCATAGAGATAATCAATTGCCTGACCTCTTTACCAAACCATTTAATTTAACTAGATTTGAATTTTTGGTTTAGTCGCTTGGTATGATTAGTTATGAGTCAAACAAGCAATGTTTTTCAAAACATTAACATCACCCAAACTTGATTTTGTTAAAGTCCATGCTTTATAAAAACATCCACTCTTTTAAAAGTCAAGAAATCAGTCAAACATACATGTTTCAGTCTAAATCAAACAATTTCGAGTCACACATTGCACACACATGAGATATGATAGCACACTAGTTTGATTTCTTCACTTGAGTCACTTTCCATAAATAAAGGCTGACATACTTTGTTTGATCTGTGGATAGGCTCAGCATGGGACATATAACATCACATTCAACAGTGAAGAACTTAAATTCTCATAATTATGTTATAAGCAAAACACCCATCTTGGTATATGGTATGTTTCGATCTATCCAATATAGATTGCTTGAAAGTCACTCATATACACCAAGTGATATAGTTTATAAATTCCTCAATTAAACATAAGTTTTGTCTTTTATTATGATAATCATAGGTATGGAGTACGCTAAGGCATCCTTTGTTGTGCCAAGCACAGACCTGGATGACTTTTATCATGATCCAAAAAGATTCCTAATGAGGAACATATCCATTATGGATGAAAAACGACTAAAGCCTTTTATAGACTACATTCCTTGTGAATGAATCAAAAGAATCCTAAAAAGGATCACCTTCCAAAGTGAAGTGAAAAGAATCCCAATATGGATCAACCAATAAGGATCAATCAAAAGAATCCAATAGTGGATCTAATTAAGCATTTATTCTCCAAAGTAACTAGGTTCAAAGTTATTGGAAGTGCTTTCTTTCATATCTTGAGGAGGGTTGATTTTAACATATATCTAGGTGTGGTGTTCATACATATCATCTAAACAAACACAAAACATGATAATCACTCACTATTTAAACATGCATGAGTTTAAGTGGACAACAATATCTACAATCAACATCGTATTAGTCAATGTCTATTCTCAAAGACAACCAATCAACTCAATGAGAACTTAAGACTAGTATGATCTCATGGAAAGTGAACTTGATTCATGCAAAGATTTTCAAATCATTCATTATTTAGTTAGATGAAGTCCATCTTACTTATGGAAACAATTTTTTCGTTGCAAGAAAACAAATTGGACCTTGATAATTTCTATCGAACAAAATCAAATGTTTGTCATTTTATAAAAGATTTCATAAATATGCCAAATATTAAGGGGAGAAATATGAGTATGGAAATTTCAAAAGGCAGTAGAATATGTCAACCATCATGCATACTAAAATTTGGAAGATTAAAATTTTTAAGATCATAAAATTTTAATTATTTTATGTTTTAAACAAGAAAAATCAACCAAGTCAAGCAAGCATGCAAAAACAGCAGGTTGACACTTATACATGCACATTATTGCATGTGAGTGAAATTTTAACATCCATATAGCAAGCATGTTAAAATTGTTAAAATTTTAACAAACAGATTTTGAAAACCATTTCACAATTTTTGTAAGTATGGGCAGCGCATGACAAAACACATATGCATTGCAAGTGTATTCAAAACAATAAAATAAATTTTATTCAAAATGTTCACAACGTATGTTAAGTTACACAGCTTTGATGAGCAAAATTTCAAACAAACAAAAATTTTAAAATTTTTGGCAAATGTTGTCACAGCGAACACACAAACAGGCATCCGTTGTTGACAAAGTTAACTAGAAAAGTTGTAAACATCAAGTGTTTACAACGGATACACAAACGCACATCCGTTGTACATCAATGAACACTTAAAAAGTGTTCACAGCGCATGTTCAAGGGTAAAACATCCACTGTGAATACAGTGTTTGACCACAGCGTATGACCATAGGTAATCATCCGCTGTAAAAATAGTTCAAGTGTATACAATGTATAAACATAGGTAAACATACGATGTGAAAAAACGAAGCAAGTGTCCATATCACATGAGTAAACATTCATCCGTTATGAATAAAGATTCATAAACAATCAGACAAGTGTCCACAACGAACGTCAAATTAGTCATTCGTTGAGAAGTACCAGAACAAACAAAACAAGTATGCACAGTGCATGACAATTAGTCATCCGTTGTAAACATTCAAAACAAACAAGTATACACATGTATGAATAAATATTCATCCGCTTTGCACATTGTATCTACAGCGCATGATGAATCAGTCATCCGTTGTGAATTTAAAAAATCCATTAGTCCAAAGTGGATGTTTGAACAAACATCCGCTGTGTACAAATTTGCAAAACGTACAAGTGTCCACAGCGTATACACAAAAGTGTATAGCGGACACACTGTAGTCACAACGCACATGACACACACTGTGGATGACTTAAAATTATTTTAAATCAGCAGTGTTTATATAACGTATGAATAGTGCTATACACATAGCAGACACTTAAATTATCCATTGTATATATAGTGAAACACTTATCATTTTTCATTCATCATAAGTGTGTGAGCCGGATTTTAGAATTTTAAACCATGCTACAATATTCTCTTATTTCACTCATCAAACATATTTCTATTTAACAACATGTTCTATATCATCAAACAACCAAAATTTCAATCTTTAAATTTGTTTAAATCTAAGTATTATGAAATCCTAGGTTATGTAATGAATCAGACAAAAAATCTAATTAAAAAGTGTTAACTTTGCAATCAAATAATGATTACATGTTTAACAACCATAGATGCATTCATTAGATAATTTAATTTGATTGAATTCGATTATGTGTTCATCGGGTATACGAACATTTAAGATGTTAATTACCAAGATTCATAAAAATGAGAGTTTGATTATTGAATAAGTTTTAAAATGTGTCAAACATGATATAACTTATCAAAAACATGGTGTGAACATTAAATGTGAACATTCAATTTGCATTAAATGTAACAATTTTACCAAAAAGTCAACTGTGAATATTGAAACCTATTCTAAATGGTAACCATGAGTCATTTTGAAACAAATTGACACTTTGTTATCAAACAAACATGATTACAATGAATTTTGATCAAAACAACACAAAATAAATTGTTTTTGCACATTAAAAGTTGACTAAAATTGACTTTTGTAAAATATCATCAATGTCAAACACCCACATGGTCAAAATCAACCAAACATCACAGACATGTCATTGTAACATGATAAACAAACATGTTTTCTTATTCAAACTCCAAATCATCATTCAATACTCATGAACACTAAATCAAATTTGCATCAAATCAAAATCATTCATTATTTAAATATCACAAGATCTGATTCAACTCTATTTTGTTTTACAAATATGGCAAACTTGGTGTTTGTTAGAGATCTCCACATATGAGACAAAAATGCACATCTAGAGATCAGACAAACATGATTCAAGCAATCAGACAAACAAGGTTATTTCAAGCAATGATCATGAGACTAGAGATCTATCTAGAGCATTTAGAGCAGTTCATGACCAATACACATCTAGAACAAGTGCAAGATTAGCAAGTCATAGTCTTTACTTTTTATGGTCATCAAATCACAGTCTCAAAAGACATGATCAGAAGAGTTTTACAATTAGGAGATGAAGATACCAATAAGCCTATAGAGTTTGACGAAAACTATGTTTTATATGTTTTCAGGTAGATTGGATACACAGGCACTATTAACAGAAAACAAATTAAGAAATCATACATGTGTGAACAATTCAGATTCTTAATGCATACATACCAGAAGACAATGACCAATATGAAGACTAGATGGGATGCAACTTCTCTAAGAAGTTCATCTGCCATAACCAGTAAGATTTTGCTGCTCAATTTCTGAATGGAATGGTGTACAATTAAACAGAAGTCAAAAACAAATTCCAAATGTACCTAAGATTCCTATAATTGATCATTAATGATCTACTCCCTAACATCCCAAGAGAAGGTGCCATCTTTGAACCTGTTCATTTTAATGAACACATGTTCAATAGAATCAAATCAAGTCTATATCATAGTGATGAAGTACCATTGCCACAACACATGGTCAATCATTTAATCAAGCAAAATAATTCATTCAAGCATAGCCATTCAATCATTCAATCAAACATAATCGTTCAATCAAGCATGATCACACAATCAACCATATCAATCCAATAGAACAAATCATGACTAACAAACAAAATCAATAACAACTAAAACATGTAAAGACTGGCAACATCATCTTTAGGGGGAGTATTATTGGACTACAAAAAGCAAATTGACGTATAATGCCTGCCTTAATCAACCAAATAATTTCTAACATCTAATCATCCATATTCTAACATCTAAACATAAGTATTATCTATGCACAACACTAATTATCTTTTATATTTCTATTAAAGGATTGGTAGACAAAAGAAAATTTTGAACAAGTGTTGGCAGTGGATGAAGATAGGTCCATAATGGATGAAGATAGGTCCATAATGGATGAACAAGAAGTCACAGCTGATGAAGAATATGAAGAAATTTTCAAGTACTAATAGCAGATAAACAAGTGATGTAACAACTGACTCCTAGGTCCAACTCCCAGAATCTAATGTGATTTAACATGGTATTATCGCATCATCTCATTTCATGTATGTATCTCCTTTTCTTTATGGTTAATGAATTTCTATGATTTATGCAACCCTGTTTGACTGTTGTTTGACATGTTTAAGCCTAGAACTTGTTCCTGAGGCTAGAAAATTCACTTAATTGACCTTATCCTTTGATAATTGTACATAAAATTTAAATTCGAGTCTTCCTTATGAAATTTTTTCCCTAGGCGCTTCACAACTATTTAGGCGCCTCATAACTGTTTAGGTGCATGACGACTGTCCAGGCGCATTTGGCAGTTAGGCGCATCACCACTGTTTAGGCGCATGACGACTGTCCAGGCGCATTTGGCAGTTAGGCGCATCGCCACTGTTTAGGCGTATGAAGACTATTCAGGCGCCTTGAAAGTGGGCGCATGAGCACTGTTCGGGCGTTTTTGCCACACTTAGCATTTTAAAAATGTCCGAACCCTTCTAGAAGCTGCGCACCTTCAAACTGACCAATGCATGGGCTGTTGCCATGCATTCGGCCACCTCTCCAGCCAACCCCTCCTCACCTCGGTTCTCACTAACCCGATTTCCACACTCCATCTTTTCCTTTCAAAAACCGAATCCCCACTCCCTCTCACCCTTTACACACACACTCGAACTCTCTCTCTCTCTCTCTCGGTAAAGATTTCAACCGAAATCGAGAACTTCTTTCAGTCTTCAACCAAGCAAGAACAAGGATTTCCAGCTTCAAGACTCTCAGACCAACAGTTCATACACCCTTTAAACCTTCCTTGGACACGAGTATCTTGGGTGTGAGTTTTCTTGTAACCAAACAATTATTGTTGTTGTTTCTCTACCTTTCACTCCCTTAAATCCTATTTTCTTGTTCAAAGGCAAAAAACCAAGACCCAGTCCTTTCTTTTGTGCGACTTACAGCTCTACAAAAAGGTTCACACTTCTTACACACTCGTATACTTCGGGTTGTGCACTTGAACCTACCCGAAGACCTCTCTTCTTGGGTTTTTAGGACCGTTCCACTCATTTTTCCGAGTCTAACCTCCATTTTGATACTTAAAAATCTGGTTACTAAACATTTATGATCTGGACTTATCAAATTTTGAATGTAAATGGGTGTTTAAACCCAAAGTCTCATGTTACACATGTGTTAATACGTGCTTGGTACCCCAATCATGACTTCGATAGTTTATATTGTAGAATTCGTAGGGTTAATCTGAATTTTCAGAATGTTTGGTGATGCTTTACTGATATCTATGTGGGTCGGATGCTTGGGTATGGCAATTTGGGCATTAAGAGCACATGTAGAGACCCGAATAAGTGATAGATGTACCTTAACATAACTAAATTCGTGACAACTTGTTAGAAACAAAATTTTCAGGCCCTAAAAACTATTAAAACAGTGGCTAAAACCGGACTTGGTGAAATTTTGGGTTAACATGTTAATTCTATGAACTTACTTGGCTTAAACGGGTCATATTACGCTAAAAACCCAAACTTTCCTAAAAAGGAAACTTTTTGACACAAATTTCTAAGGGATGTGGTCATATGTACTTTTAAACACCAATTACCATTGATTACACTCCCAATAGTCTTAGAATCTGTAGCTTATATATGTATCTTGCTCTTAGGGTGCTAGGACCTGAATCTATCTGTGATTGAAGAAATCCTTTATCTACTCAAGGTGAGTTTCTTGTTTCCCCTTTTTACTACTATTTTGGGGTGAAATATGCTCTGTTTGAACTAAACTTTATTGGATACCATTATGCGATGCTATTGTATGTTGTGGCTATTGTTAGAACCTGCATCTTTGTATCACAATCATTAATTCTATATGAATCGCTTGATTATATGGGTAGATCTACTTGGGGAATCCCCCATGCATAGTGCCTTCCGATGTGAAGGGTACCACACTGAGATCCTGCGGGGTTGTTTGTGGCATGTAAACAGGTTTTATAAGATACTATGGTGTACCAAACGGCAGGTATAGTACGCTTTCTGAGGCTCAGTTTCCCTCTAAGGGATTACCGATAACACAAGTTTAGAAGAGGCTAGCCGGGGCTGAGTGCAGGGTTGATTTGTGATCCCACAACTATGATACTATACTTTTTAGACTATACTATGGGTTCAATGAGCCCTTTTGTTTTTGAACTTCAAGTACTTGAACTCACCAACTTTTTAGTTGACACTAAATCTTTTTGAGCATGTTTCAGGTAATCCTCGTTAAGCTTGGACCTTATGAAAGCCTCCAAAGATGACTTAGCACCATCACTAGGATTTTTAAATCATTTGAACATTCAGCTTTTAATATGTATGTTTTTGGGATAGTATTGTATTTGTGCTTCTATTGTTAGGGTTTGACTGAGTTAACCCGGATAACATTGATGTAATGTAATGCCATTATGATTTCTCTCCTTGTGCGCTCTTGTGTGGTTCTGTTTCCGCTGCCATGTATGTTGCAAGGCTGAGACGTCCCACCCTCTTCGAGGCCCGGGGTGTGACAAGTGCACAGTTGATGAACAAGTACATAGTGGATGCACAATATCCACAGTGGACAACCTTAAACATAACACAAGTGTTCACAGTGGACAACCAACTCACATAGCGGACAGCTCGGTCATTCATCCACAACAGACATTCTATCATCCAGGGGACACTTTATCATTCACAGCGGACAACACTTAGACTTAGGATTATTATGTAATTTTGTTTACATAAGGGTACTTTTGTAATTATACAGAGTATGTGCATAGGTTATAAATATCCTTGTATGTTAATCCTTTGTAAGCTTTTAAACATATTATTAATCAAACAAGCAAATTCATCACTCTGTGTATTTAATCACACAAACATACAAAAACAATCACCCATAGACACAAGAGATCATGCGATTCATCATGGGTTTCTGCAGCATGATAATTGAGTGTTGATTCATTGTTGAGAGATTGAAAATATCCTTGGAGGATCATCATTGTTATACAAACAACATGCTTGTATGCACAAAGGTTGATTCCATCAAAGTTTCATTAAATAAGACATTTTCAAATTCCTCAATGGTGTGGTCAACTTTGTTGTATACTCTATAAGCTTTAGCATGTGATGACTATCCTACACAGAACCCATCTATTGATTTCTCAGCAAATTTGGATAATTGATCTTTAGTATTTAGAAGAGTATGAGGACATTTGAAAGGTCTTAAGAACCCTATGAATGGTCTTCTCTTATGCCATAATTCATAAGAGGTTTTCGCATGTCTCTTAACCATCAACACATTGAATCACTATCAAAAAATGGCTTTCTTTTCAGCCGCTTTCCTATTTCATTAAGGTAGTTTGCACACAGTGCTAATTGCTTCAACATAGAATGTTATAGGTAGTTTGGAGTCAGGCAACATGGTCCTTGCAGCCTCAATAAGTGTTATGTTTCTTCTCTCAGCAACTCCGTTTTGCTAAGGTGTTCTAGGAGCACTATATTATCTAACAACACCTTGGATTCACAAATAGAATCAAGAGTGTGGTTTTTTAATTCTATTCCATGATCACACTAGATAATTTTAACCTTTTGATTAATTTGGTTCTTAATTTTGATAACAAATGATTTTATAATTTTAGCAGTTTAGTCTTTAGTTTCTAAAAAGAAAATATCGGTGAATCTTGTAAAATCATCTATTATTAGCAAGTAATATAACTCTTTACACCTGTTGGACTAAACAAATCCATCCATATGTAGCAAGTGTAAAGGAGTTGTTATAGAATTCAACTCTTGGACTTATGAGAAGTTCTATGTTGCTTACCCTTTTGACAAGCAACACAATGATCAGCACATGTAAACTCCTTATTTGGTAGCCCAGTCACTAACCCATTTCAAACTACTTTATTCATGTTTTTAAGATTCATATGTGCTAGTCTTCTATGCCAAATGGAGGATTCATTTATTGAAGATTTACAAATGAAACAGGATACGTTTTGTTGGACTAGAACAAGCACATTTAAGGATAGTGCTTGCCTTAATCAACCAAACAAGTTCTAACATTCAAACAACCATATTCTAACATCTAATCATAAGTATTATCCAAGCAAAACACTAATTATCATTTACATTTCTTTTACAGGATTTGTAGATAAAAGAAATTTTGACAAGTTTTGGCAACGGATGAAGAAAGATCCAAGCGGATGAATAAGAAGTCCCAGTGGATGAAGACTTTGAAGAAATGTCCAATTGCTGAAAGCAGATGAATGAGTTCATAACTGATGAACAAGTCCACAGTGGATGCACAACATCCACAGCGGATGAACAAAATCCACTACGGACAACATCAATCAAAACACAAGTGTTCACAGTGAACAAACGACATTCACATAGAGCAACAAAACAAACATCCACAGGGGACATTAAATCATCCATAGTGAAAATTTCATTATCCACAGCGGACAACACTTAGACTTAGGAATTTTTATGTATTTTTTTTTACATAAGGGTACTTTTGTAATTGTACATAGATTGTGCATTGGTTATAAATAGTCTTGTACCCTAATCCTTTGTAAGCTTTTGAACAGATTATCAATCAAATAATCAAATTTATTACTCTAAGCATTCAATCACCCAAACACACAAACACACATAATCAATCACACGCTAGAGATCATGTTATTCATCATGTGTTTTTGCACCATGATGCTTGATTGTTGATTCATGGTTGAGAGATTGAAATTATCCTTGGATGATCATCCTTTTCACACAAACTCTATGTTTGTATGAGAGAAGGTTAAATCCTTAAATCATTACAAATTTTTTATCCTCTTAATCAACACAATGATCTCTACTGTTCTTATCTTCAAAATTGTCCATATCAAGCATAAAACCACACAAGAACACTCTTTCACATACCCATTCATCAAACAGTATGAAAACCTATCTTAATAGACTATTTTGGTCCATATTGAAGAAGAATTTGTGTTATTGTTGGTAACATAGCTCTCAAAGGCATTCACAAATTGTTTTTCAACAGAATCATCACAAATCTTAGAAAACCAAATTGGTTTTAAGAAGATTTTCGATAAAACAGTACACATGTAATGTTCTGTCAATTTTTTAGCATTTCAAACAATATTTTAGGGTTTTCAACATAGAAATTGTGTTAGAACATTATTTTCGAGTTGTTTTACACTCGAATCAGTCACAAAATGTAACACCTAAAATTTTGTCACATAAAATCAAAGAAAAGAAAAGTAGTTTGAAGAGAACTAAAAGAAGCCAAAGTTGAGGGGGTGCTTTGTGTAAATAGTACAAAAAAAGTCAAAAAGGTTACTTTTAAGGTCATGGCCGCCCATGCCATGCCCACTTTGTTGCTGCTGTTCGACTAGAAGGAGAAAGGAAGCTGAAATTTTGGTTCTCTCGACTGTGAAGGAGAAGAAAGGCTGATTTTCAAAATTTGGTGAGTGTTGTTTATTTGGCTCGGTTTTTGTTGGGTTTTCAACTTTAAAAACTGATTTATATGTGTTTTATGTGTTTTGGTGCTTGTTTTTGCTTGTTTAGGTGCTTGAACTCATGTGCAAGCAGGTTCGGTGGAGTTTTACTTGTTTGCCGCACTAGGTGAGTTCTAGACCCCGGTTTCTATGTGTTTTAAACTTTTTTGGGGCTGAAAATACATGATTAAAATGTTTTACAATTGGTTTATGTATACCTGTATGTTGTGTATGTTTATGCTTATGTTTATGCTTGTTTATGTGTTGTGGTGCTTAGAATGTTAAGTTTTTACTTAGAACAGGTGCAAAGGTAGATCTGGGATAGTTGTGATTCTGAAAAATGAATAACAGGTGGTCATGCGCCCAAATAGGGCCCATGTGCCTGGAAAATTTGCCTTAGAAAAATTAGGAGGGGCTTATGCACCCAAATAGTGCCCATGCGCCTAAGATGTTTACCTGAAATTACTAAGTATAATCTCATGCACCTAAATAGTGTCATGCGGCCAACCAATTGTTCAGGCGCCTAAGTGCTAGTCCATGCGCCTGAACGGTTCATGCGCCCAGAATGTAAACTACAATGCCCAAGTGTAGGATTCATGCACCCGAATACTGTTGATGCGCCTAAGCAGGGCTCATGTGCCTGCATAGTTGCCATGCGCCTCAATACTTGGAAAATTTTCTGGAATTTTGGGAAATCAGAATTTTAGGGTTTGACCCTGGTTTGACTTGATGCTATTATCTGATTATTTTATTTATGTTTTGGGCTGTTCTTGTGTTCCTATTTATTATATTATTATATGACTTTATGTGGTGTGATTTATCCGTATACGTAAAGTATTATCATTAAAGAAAGGGGAAAGATTAATGATAATGAGAAGTGGAACATAAAGAACGGAAGAAAGTCTTGCAAGCAAATTCACTCGAGGTTCACAACCACTAGGTTGTTAGCTCAACTGTGTGCGGTTTAGCTAACCCGTTGGATGCACACAGGGTCAATCTTTGAGATTGAGAGGACCCTTGTTGCTGTCCTGGTACTGGAGTCAGCTTCATGCACCAGTTTGGGGTCTATTTGTGGACCTCGGCCTAGTACTAGTTTTGTGTGCAATATCAGGGCCATAGCATATTTGTCCGGATTAAGTGAAAGATTAATATAAAGGTTCGAATGAACGATGATGGAAATGGTAAAGAAGATAATGGATGTTATCTTAACTGTACGTATGATGTGTGATCGCGTACGAAAGAAAAGTATATTATTTTAAAAAGGGTATTTTCATATACAATTCTTTCAAGGTATTTTAACGTTCTTAAACTAGAGCTCACTCAGCAATGCTGACTTTTATACGTTTTCAGTTGGCAGGTAAATTGCTGAGGATGGCACTCGGGGAGGCTACTCGTTGGGGCTAGACTGGCATCCGTTCACGCATACTAATATTGTTGTTTTGTAATGCAGTTAATATGATCTTTTGTAACTATTAACAATTAACAATGTATTGCTTAGCAACGGTATTTATTAATGAAGTGAATGGCTTTTGATATTAATTCCGCTGCACTGGTTTATGAACTATGAAATGTTTTATATATATTGTGCTATGATTGACCAACTGTGAGGTCTCCGGGAATGGGGCCTTACAAGTTGGTATCAGAGCCAAAGTTTAAGAGAAATAGGTAAATATTTTCAAAACCTAAACTTAAACTGAATATGGGACGAATGGAGGGATGCCAGCTCGAGTAGCTACATGCCATCAGGTATTTCTTTTCTTAATGTAACCGGTATTATGTGCGTGTGCTATTTGATTTATGTGCCTTTAGTAGATTTGAATACTAATGTAGTCAGGATAGGAAATGCTCGGGGGATGAAGAGTAAAGTAAGTGGCTAATCACAACTGGCCACTGTAATTAGGGACTTACTATACTTGACATAAACTGAGCTATTACCTTGAATGACCGTGTTGGTGTTTGAATCTTATAGTGATTAGAGGATGAACAGAGGTAGATCATCTAAGGCTTCTCGAGGTGGAACGTGGAGTGGTCGTGCTGGTAGGCCACGGCCCACAAAGAACAAGACGAGGACTGCAGAGACGACTCCTGGTGAGCCTGGGCTTCATCACCTGGAGGGTGGTGATGAGAGTGCCAATTTGAGGGCCTCAGTGAAAGAGGCAGTGGTAGAGGAGGTTCACCAAGTCATGCAGACGATCCTATCATTTGTAGTGACTGAAGTCATTCGGGCTGTTAGAGAAGATGAAAGGAAAGAGAAGGAGGAGGAAAGGAGGACGACTGCTGGTAGGAGGGGTAACATGAGGAATCATAATGATGAGGAGGAGATGAATGCTGGAAGGGGAGCCTCAAGTGATGAAGAAGAGGTGGTGGTGCGGGAAACCGCGAGTGGATGCAGCTACGGGGCATGCCAACGATGTAAACCCCCTGCTTTTAATGGTAATGGCAATGCTGCAACTGCCCACCGCTGGATAAGGAGATGGAGGCAGTTTTGAAGATCAGTGAGTGTCGGGAGGACCAGAAAGTAAAGTTCACTACTCACTCGTTTGTCGACTCGGCACTATGTTGGTGGGACAATCTTGTCCAAGCTGAGGGTGATAGGGCCATCAAGCGAATGAGGTGGGGAGAGCTGAAGAAGTTGGTGATTGAGGAATACTGTCCTCACCGAGAACTCAACAAGATCGAAAGGGAGTTCTTGCAGCTGGAGGCTGGAACTATGACCCACCAGCAATACATCGCCAAGTTTAACGAAATAACGAGGTTGGTTCCGGATTAGGTTACGCCGGTATCGAGGAAGATCAATCGGTACGTCTAGGGACTACCGGCGAACATCCGCAGACACTTGGTCGCTGCCCAACCGAGCACTTTTAGGTCGGCAGTGGATTTGGCGGGAATGTTGTATGATGAAAGGGAAGTAGCGGTGATTGAGGTGAAGAAGGCAGATGGAGGTGATAAGAACTGGAGAGGTAAGCGGTTTGGGCGTGGCGGTTACACCCTAAACAACAAGAGGAGGAGGATGGATGACCGGCGGGTGGTGTCATCAGGCCCAGGGTTGAGGAAGTGCGACCGATGTGGTAGGGAGCACACTGGTGATTGTATGAGGGGAGTGACTATGTGCTTTAAGTATGGGAAGCCCGGTCATACAGCAAAAGATTGTGGAGTGCCGAAATGCTTCAACTGTGGCGGGACTGGCCACAGGAGCTATGAGTGCAAGAAGCCGAGAGCTGAGAGCTCTGGGGCCAAGAAGGGGACCAATGAAGGAGGACAGAGGGTGTGTGCTAGAGACTTCATGATGACCCGAGAAGAGGCCCGGGTTGACCCAGACGTCGTGTCAGGTATGTTTCTAGTAAACCAAACTTGTGCCTCTGTATTATTTGATTCTGGTACTAGTAGGAGTTTCATTTCTGCTACTTTCTGTGCTAAGTTGCCTGTTAGTAGTGGGAATATTGACCAACCATTTGATGTAGAAACTGCTATTGGTAAGTCAACCAGAATTTCTAAGATGATTGAGGATTGTGGCATAGAGTTAGAAGGCCATAGGTTTGCTGCTAAACTATATGTGATGCCCCTAGGAGGATTCGATGTAGTACTAGGGATGGATTGGTTAGCAGCCTATGAGGCAAATATCGTGTGTCGCAAGAAGATGATTCGATTAGTTACGCCCGATGGGAGTTCGGTGACGGTCTATGGTGATCGCGTCATTACGGTTTCGAGGGTGATTTCGATAATAGTGGCAGAGAAGTGCATGAAGCGGGGATGTAGTGCCTACCTGGCTTATGTGAAGGATGTGGACGCGTCAATACCACAGTTTTCTGAAGTACCCGTGGTGTGTGACTTTCCAGACGTGTTCCCAGAAGATTTACCAGGTGTGCCACCGGACCGTGAGATAGAGTTTCAGATTGATCTGATACCCGGTGCTTAACCCGTTGCCAAAGCACCATACCAATTAGCTCCGACTGAGATGGTCCTACTAATGGTTCAACTGTAAGAGTTGATGGACAAGGGATTCATCCGATCGAGCATCTCTCCTTGGGGTGCTCTGGTCTTGTTTGTAAAGAAAAAGGACGGTAGTATGAGAATGTGTATCGACTACCAAGAATTGAACAAGTTCACGGTGAAGAATCGATATCCCCTACCGAGAATTGATGACTTGTTCAACCAGCTCCAAGGTGCCAGTTGTTTCTCGAGGATAGATCTCCGATCTGGTTACCATCAGTTGAAGGTTAAGGAGCAGGATATCCCTAAGACAGCTTGTCGCACGCGTTATGGACACTACGAGTTCCTCGTTATGTCTTTCGGTTTAACTAACGCGCCAGCTACCTTCATGGATTTGATGAATCGAGTGTGTCGGCCGATGCTAGATAAATCAGTGATTATGTTTTTTGATGATATCCTGATTTATTCAAGGAGTGAAGAAGAACATGCCGGTCACATATGCAAAGTGTTGGAGACACTTAGAAGGGAGAAGCTATATGCTAAATTCTCTAAGTGTGCTTTTTGGTTGCGCGAAGTTCAATTTTTGGGTCACGTGGTGAATCCTGAAGGGATCATGGTGGACCCGGCAAAGGTTGAGGCGGTGTGCAATGGAAGTCTCCAAAGATGCCATCCAAGATTCGTAGTTTCTTGGGTTTGGCGGGCTACTACAGAAGATTTATCCAGGACTTTTCCAAGATAGCCTCACCTTTGACCAAATTTACGTTCAAGGAGGTGAAGTTTTTGTGGGGTCGAGAATAGGAAGATGCTTTTGAAGAGTTAAAGGC
This sequence comes from Flaveria sonorensis, assembly GCA_025506505.1. NCBI lineage: Eukaryota > Viridiplantae > Streptophyta > Magnoliopsida > Asterales > Asteraceae > Flaveria > Flaveria sonorensis. Next base: position 31,275,163 of record CM046427.1, read on the forward strand.
AAGATTAACTCAAGCTCCTGTTTTGACATTACCCGAAGGGAGTGAAGACTTAGTGGTGTATTCGGATGCCTCCTATTCCGGACTGGGTTGTGTGTTAATGCAACGTGGGAGAGTAATAGCCTATGCGTCCCGACAACTAAAAACCCACGAGGTCAATTATCCCACGCATGATTTGGAGCTCGCAGCTGTGGTCTTCGCCTTAAAGATTTGGAGGCAAGTATTTCTTTGAGCAAAAGGATCTCAACATGAGACAGAGGAGGTGGTTGGAATTGATCAAGGATTATGATTATGAGATCCACTACCATCCAGGTAAAGCCAATATAGTGGCTGATGCCCTGAGCCGAAAGGAGAGACCCGAGCCAATCCGGATGAAGGCTTATCAATTGGTGATGACCTCGGATGTGATGACACAGGTCAAAGAATTTCAAAATGAGTCATTGAAAGAAGATCGCCTTAACTCTGAAAGGATGAGAGGTCTGGTCACAGAGTTGGGAGAGAATACCCATGGAGTTAGAACCCGCTTCGGGCGGATGTGGATTCCCCGATATGGAGATCTACGGGGGCGATTTCTGGACGAAGCTCATAAGACTCGATACTCCATTCATCTCGGTGCTACCAAGATGTATCAAGACATGAAGAAAGATTTTTGGTGGCCGGGAAAAAGCGTGATGTAGTGGAATATTGAGTAAGTGCCTTACTTGCTTGCAAGTGAAGGCAGAACACCAGAAGCCATACGGGAAGATCCAGCCATTGGATATACCCGAGTGGAAGTGGGGGCACACCACCATGGACTTTATCACAAAGTTACCCCGTACTGCGAGGGGGTACGATACCATATGGGTGATAGTTGATCGTCTGACAAAGAGTGCTCACTTCTTATCGATCCGCGAGACGTATTCCTCCGAGAGACTGGCAGATCTGTTCATCAAGGAGATTGTGGCTCGTCATGGTGTGCCGGTGTCTATTGTGTCGGACCGTGACACCCGGTTCACATCGAAGTTTTGGAAGAGATTCCACGATGCGATGGGGACGAGGCTACATATCAGTACTGCTTATCATCCTCAGACAGATGGTTAGTCTGAGAGGAAAATTCAGACGCTCGAGGATATGCTCCGAGCATGCGTAGTCGACTTTGGAGGAAGTTGGGATGATCACCTACCGTTAGCAGAGTTCTCGTACAACAACAGTTATCATGCCAGCATAGGCATGCCACCATATGAGATGTTATACGGTAGAAGATTTAGGAAGTACTGAGGTGGTGGAGGCTACGTCGGAGAAATTGGAAAAGATCAAAGCCTTTATGAAGGCGGCAAAGGATAGACAAAAATCGTATGCCGACAAAAGGCGTAGACCAATTGAATTCAACGTAGGTGATAAAGTTATGTTGAAGGTCTCGCCTTGGAAGGGAATTATTTGGTTCAGAAAGAGAGGCAAGCTAAGCCCAAGATACATAGGGACTTTCTGAATCATCGCACGAGTAGGAGTGGTAGCCTATCGCTTAGATTTACATGATGAGTTAAGTGGAATTCATCCAACCTTCCATGTATCTCATCTGAGAAAGTGCTTAGCCGATGAAGACATGATTGTACCACTGGAAGATATCAAAGTGGATTAACGGCTTAACTATGTGGAGCAACCGTTGGCAATCATCGACTGGAAGGAGAAGAGACAAAGAAATAAAGTGGTTCTGCTTGTGCGGGTGCAGCAGAAACACCGAAAGGGTTCTGAGTCTACGTGGGAGACCGAAGATGAGATGAGACAGCATTACCCACAGTTATAAAAAGAGTGACAGGTTTCAGGGACGAAACCCCTTTAAGGGGGGTAGACTTGTAACGCCCGAAATTTTGTCACATAAAATAAAAGAAAAGAAAACTATTTTGAAGAGAACTAAAAGAAGCCAAAGTTGAGGGGTGCTTTGTGTAAATAGTACAAAAAAAGTCAAAAGGTTACTTTTAAGGGCATGGCCGCCCATGCCATGCCCACTTTGCTGCTGCTGTTCGACTAGAAGGAGAAAGGAAGCTGAAATTTTGGTCTCTCGGCTGTGAAGGAGAAGAAAGGCTGATTTTCGAAATTTGGTGAGTGTTGTTTATTTGGCTCGGTTTTTGGTGGGTTTTCAACTTCAAAAACCAATTTATATGTGTTCTATGTGTTTTGGTGCTTGTTTTTGCTTGTTTAGGTGCTTGAACTCATGTGCAAGCAGGTTCGGTGGAGTTTTACTTGTTTGCTGCACTAGGTGAGTTCTAAACCCCGGTTTCTATGTGTTTTAAACTGTTTTGGGGATAAAAATGCATGATTAAAATGTTTTACAACTAGTTTATGTATACCCATATGTTGTGTATGTTTATGCTTATATTTATGCTTGTTTATGTGTTGTGGGTGCTTAGAATGTTAAGTTTATGCTTAGAACAGGTGCAAAGGCAGTTCTAGGATAGTTGAGATTCTGAAAAATGAATAACAGGTGGTCATGCGCCCAAACAGGGCCCATGTGCCTGGAAAATTTGCCTTAGAAAAATTAGGAGGGGCTTATGCGCCCCAATACTGCCCATGCACCTAAGATGTTTGCCTGAAATTACTAAGTATAATCTTATGCGCCTAAATAGTGTCATGTGCCCAACCAATTATCAGGCGCCTAAGTGCTAGTCCATGCGCCTGAACAGTTCATGCGCTCGAATACTGTTGATGCGCCTAAGTAGGGCTCATGTGCCTGCATAGTTGCCATGCGCCTAAATACTTGGAAAATTTTCTGGAATTTTAGGAAATCAGAATTTTAGGGTTTGACCCTAGTTTGACTTGATGCTATTATCTGATTATTTTATTTATGTTTTGGGCTGTTCTTGTGTTCCTATTTATTATATTATTATGTGACTTTATGTGGTGTGATTTATCCGTATACGTAAAGTATTATCCTTAAAGAAAGTGAAAAGATTAATGATAATGAGAAGTGGAACATAAAGAACGGAAGAAAGTCTTGCAAGCAAATTCACTCGAGGTGCACAACCACTAGGTTGTTAGCTCAACTGTGTGCGGTTTAGCTAACCCGTTGGATGCACACAGGGTCAATCTTTGAGATTGAGGGGACCCTTGTTGCTGCCCCGGTACTGGAGTCAGCTTCGTGCACCAGTTTGGGGTCTATTTGTAGACCTCGGCCCAGTACTAGTTGTGCACAATATCAGGGGCATAGCACATTGGTCCGGATTAAGTGAAAAATTAATATAAAGGTTCGAATGAACGATGTGGAAATGGTAAAGAAGATAATGGATGTTATCTTAACTGTACGTATGATGTGTGATCGCGTATGAAAGAAAAGTATATTATTTTAAAAAGGGTATTTTCATATACAATGCTTTCAAGGTATTTTAACGTTCTTAAACTATAGCTCACTCAGCAATGCTGACTTTTATGCGTTTTCAGTTGGCAGGTAAATTGCTGAGGATGGCACTCGGGGAGGCTACTCGTCGGGGCTAGACTGGTATCCGTTCACGCATACTAATATTGTTGTTTTGTAATTCAGTTAATATGATCTTTTGTAACTATTAACAATTAACAATGTATTGCTTAGCAACAGTATTTATTAATGAAGTGAATGGCTTTTGATGTTAATTCCGCTGCACTGGTATATGAACTATGAAATGTTTTATATATATTATGCTATGATTGACCAACTGTGAGGTCTCCAGGAACGGAGCCTTACACAAAAACATCATCAAAACAATCAAATCGTTGATATTCACACAAGTTGCTTAGCCACAACTGTTCTAGGGTAAACCCTAGTTCATCATAATAAAATCTTCAATATCTCTGGTGATTTTATTGATATAAACATCAAAACAAGTGGGGAAACGGTTCTTCATTTGAATTTTAACAAAAATCATTAAGTTTAACTTTTTGATTCATTCAGCCGGCACATTTATTGTGTTTTAAGGTTTAATTGGTTTTTGGCTTTCATTGACTAGAATTAAAAAGGCGTTTTGAACGTTGACCGAATATTCCTTATTCAGTGACTATATTAACTAGCGTTACATAGGAATGAATTAATTAAACTTGAAATTGATTAATTTCCTTTATTTTGTATTTGTACGTCATAAAATCAAACAAACAAATCGTACAGACAAATTTGGACTTGGAAAAATATCACCTTAGGATAAATTAATTTAGCACCAAGCTTATAATCAAACAATTTAACTTAAACTGTTAAGCTAAACAAACACAAACACGTTTGATGAAGTTTCTAGATCAAACAATGGCCTTAAAGCACCAAGATTGAAGAACAAAGCAAACTTTAAACAATGAAAGAATATATTCAGGATTTAGATTATCTTCCAGGACACTTATCCATGAACTTCAATTACTGAGGGACCGTACATACAAGTGGCTCTAGGTCCCGATTACAACACATAAAAGCCAATTAGCCTGAAAAGTGTAGCTGATGATGACTTGAAGAAAGTCAAAACAGACATAAAAGCATATAGTATTCTAGTCATGACTCTTCCTTTTCAGATATTAACCAGGGTAGAGAACTTTAAAATAGCAAATAAGCTTTTGAAAGTTCTTCACACCATGTGTGAAGGAAGTGATGAAATTAGAGAAATCAAAAAGGAGAAACTAAGAACACAATATGAAAAATTTCATCACATCCAAGGTGAATCAATACCATGACAACTCCATAGATTTATATAGTTAGTCAATGAAATGATTGTCTAGGGACTCAAGTATGAATCAGTGGAGAACAATAAGAAAATACATCACACTCTACTAGAGAGCTGGACACAGTCTGCCTATTTAATGAAAGCAACACTTGATCTTGAAGTATTATCATTAGATGCTCTAGTTGCAAAAGTGGAGGCACTAGAACTTGATGAAAGATCTAGAAACAACAACGTAATAAGGCATGTTGAATCATACAAATTTAAGGAGATGCAAACAATGGATAGTGCATTCCTAACATGCATTGGCGAAGATGAAGATGAAGAATTCCTCAACTCAAGTGAAACATCATTCTTCTTAGCTCCAGAATCATCTAAACAAAGAGAAAAGTCAAAATTGACTGGTGGTCACGCTTCATCTAAAGCAACACCTCAAAGCAAACATTAGCATCAACATCAACATAGATGCTCTCACCATCAAAACAGCAACAAGTTTCTAGGAAACAGCAACATCCTCAGCATCAAAACATCTCCAAGTTTGATTAACCAATAGTTGCTCTCACCATCATTCTTCAAAGTGAAGAACAAAAGGCAGCATTTGCAGCCTTTTCAACTAGTTTTGAGGCATACCTTGGTGCAAACTTGACTCCATTACACATCATTCAACAAGACATGGATGAACTTCCACCAGACATGGTTGAAGAAATGGATCTTCAATGGTCCATGGCTATGATTGCCTATAGATCCAAAAGATTTCAACAAAGAAATAGGAGTCTAACCAAGGACAAAAAGACCAAAATTGGGTTTTATAAATCCAAATTGAGGTATTACAATTATCAGCTGTATGGACATTTCTCTAAAGAATGTCAACAACTAAGAGCAGAAAGAGACAATCAACAGCCACAATCATACAATGGATATTAGTCAAATAGAACAATTCCACCACCAACTATCTGCTCAAGCACCGCCTCAAATCACTTATCATAACCCCAATCAACATAACAAATCCTTAACAATGATTATCAAACAGGATGGTGAATGTGATTGTGGTATGTATGAAGCAGAGATCAAATCTCTAGATCATGCCCTCATGGTGCAACTTGTGGAGAAACTAATAGAGATCCTAAAGGAGGTTAAAGAGAATCTCTATACTCAAACATGTATTGATGAAGTTACTAGATATAAAGAGCATGCTGATCAACCTTCTAGGAAAGAGATTGAAACAATCATTTTAAATGACAGTCATAAAACTAAACCAAAACAATAAGAAATTAACCTTTTGTCACTTAAAAATGATTTAGACAAGCTGTTGTCTAAAATACTAATATTGATAGCACAAGTTGAGCAGCTCTCTGAAACATTAACACAATCCAAAACAGCACTGGCTAAAACAAATGTGAAACTTCAAAAGTTTAAAGTAAGTAATAAAAAATTTAAAGAACTTCTGGCTTAGGCAATGGCTTTTAAAGACCCTTCAGGCATTGGGTATAACAAAGTTAACGACCATACAATGACTATTATATGCCATTGCCTAAATCAATGACCAACAAGCATGGGGATTCACTTGATCCTCATGATAGAACAAATGACTCAAAACCTGCATCATCATCATCAAATTCACCTTTAATTAAGTTTGTTAAAAGTCAAAATCCACCATAAATTAAATCAACAGACTTTTATCAAGGTGAAAACAATGAATTTGATGTACACACGTTTGATGATGGTGATCAAGATCTTTTGTATGATGAAGCTAATCAACCAATCATTGAAACTACAAAAGTTTCTAATGTATCAGTGATTGTTGATCCATCACCCAAACAATCAAAACAAAATCAAATGTTTGACATTTGCTCAGGTGGAAGAAAGGCTAAATCTTCCACTGCCACTCTTAAAAGAATAAATAAAGGAAAGGGCAAAACTATCACTCAACCAAAGAAAAAAAGTGTCACTTTTGATATACCATTAAAATCATCCATTAAAGCAAAAGTTGCAAGCAAACCAAAATACCCCAATTTACCATATTGTGAACGGTGTGATCAAACACTCACAGTACTGAGAATTGTAAATTTGGAAAGTATTGTAAGTATTATGACATGAATAACCATAATACTAAAACATGTTCAATTTATGATAGAAACAATCACAACACTACAAACTGCTTTTTCAATAAAAATAGTAAGAAGCAAAACAAACAATCTCAGACTAAGAAATCAACTAAAAAGCAAACAATTATTCCTAACAAGAACGAAGGTGGAGCACCTAAACAGACTCCACACATTGAAGTTGTTTTGAATTTTGATAGATCTTTTTATGACAACATTAAACAACCAAATAGAAGACATAAGTCTTAAATCAGACAACAATGTGACCTTAACAATTAAAGGAGCTCAAAGCACCTCTCATGAAAAACCCATGACTAATCAAAGGAAATCTAGTGTACTAGAGTTCTAAAACCAGCAGATAATGCATCTCTTGAAGAGATTTGTGTGTTAGGAAAAGACAGAAAACCCAAGACCATCTTGGCTTGGGTTGCACCCTCTAAGTAAATTTATTGTCTATGTATGGACACCAAAAAAGGCCTAACAACATTTGGTATGTTGATAGTGGATGTTCTCACCATATTACCAGAAATCATTCCCTACTTTGGGATTTTAAGAGAAAACATGGAGGAAATGTAACCTTTGGAGGAGATAAAACATGTGGAAAGATTATTTATGAAGGAACAGTATCCAATGGTTTCATAAGCTTTGAAAATGTCAACAACTGCTCCACTTAATCTTTTGAGTATATCTCAGATCAGTGACAAGGGATATGCCACACTCTTTGACTCCAACAACTGCTACATCCTCAAGACGGGTTTTCATATTCAAGAATATTGTATTCTTTTGAAAACACCTCGTCAAAACAACACACACATAGTTGATATGACAGTTTCAGCTTCAACCCTAGAAAGTTGTTTATTATCAAAAGCATCAGAAGATGTTTTCCAATTATGGCATAAAAGACTAGGACACTCTTACTTTAACAGAATGAATCAATTAGTCAACAGTGATATAGTAATAGGTTTACCTCAAAAAGAATTTTTTTGTACAGACCACTTCATTACATGTTTGAAAGGCAAACAGCATAGAGTGTCTCATTGTTCTAGATTGGTAAGCTCTAATCAAACACCACTTAAATTACTTCATATGGAACTATCTAGTGATAATAGATGATTACTTAAGGTTTACATCGGTATCCTTTCTGCCACATGTTAGAAGCACTAGAAATTATCAAATCATTTATCACTAAGATAGAAAATCAACTTGATCTTAAAGTAAAAACTTTAAGAAGTGATAATGGTACTGAATTTAAGAATGACATTATTTTGTAAGGCCCCAATCAGGGAAACCTCACAGTAGGATTTGGACATCAGAAACACAAGTTCTAGAACATCAAATTTCATTAATATACGCAGCGAAACATACAAAAATTTCTATTGTTTAAACATTTACATCAAAAGATCACTTTAGCTATCTAACAAAAGTTTGATGCTAGGATGCCAGTCTCGATCATGTGCCAGGTAGCTCTCCCATCTATGCCAAGCTCACCCCAAAATGTATAGCATACCTGTCAATCTAATATGCATACAAAAGTGAGCGACGTTGAGTGAGCTCTAGGTTTACTTTAACAAAACTGTATCATACATTAACATCATAAAAACTTTAACCTTGTTCATCATCAATATCATCATCAAACTCGTTCGATAACCAAACTTAAACTTTTACTTTACCATTCACTTTACCGTTATGTTACCCATACATTACTTTACTTTCCTTTGCTTTACTTTACTTTACTTTACTTCATCTTTTGAACTTAGCACGAAGCTTAGTTCCTATCGGGTGAGAATGCACCAAGCATATCTTCCTATCAGTTTGAGCACACCAAAGTGTAGCTCCTATCCGAGAATGCACGAAGCATATCTCCTATCAATTTGAGCACACCAAAGTGTAGCCCCTATCCGAGAATGCACAAAGCATATCTCCGATCAGTTTGAGCACACTAAAGTGTAGCTCCTATTTGAGAATGCACGAAGCATATCTCCTATCAGTTTGAGCAAACCAAAGTGTAGCTCTTATCCGAGAATGCACGAAGCATATCTCCTATCAGTTTGAGCACACCAAAGTGTAACTCCTATCTGAGAATCCACGAAGCATATCTCCTATAAGTTTGAGCACACCAAAGTGTAGCTCCTATCCAAGAATGCACGAAGCATATCTCAAATCAGTTTGAGCACACCAAAGTGTAGCTCTTATCCATTGCTTGTAAGACTTCTTCAGCGCTTTAAAATTTTTTTTCACAGCTGTGCTTTATCGGGTAACTGGGTAACAGTTCTTTAGCGTTTCACATATGAATTATCATCGTTCTTTAGCTTTTAACTATCATGATATATATATATATAATATATCTACATACGTACTTTAATTCTTTAGCATTAAGTTCATCATTAATTCATTATTAACGCATGTTTACGGGGTAACATAACATGTAACAGACCAAAGTTTTCGGGCGAGAACCCATATTCGCGCGAGAACTTTTCCCTTCGAGCGACAACTCCTCCTTTATGCGAAAACTCATCCTTCAAGCGAGAACGTCATTATTCACGTGAGAACTTCATCATTCGCGTGAGAACTTTCAAAAGATAACCGTTAGCCGCGAACTATATTTCGCACGAGAACTCGCCTCTCGCGCGATAACTTTTCTGCTGTACACAAGTTTATCCACAAGTTATCGCTTCTTTAACCACTTTAACGCCCAAAACATGCAATAATAGTTTATAACATCATTCTTTAACAAAGCATTCATAAAGTATGCGTATTAGCCCTAAAACATGGATAAAACACGTAAAAGAGGGGTCTAGAACTCACCTATTGAAGTTCTAGCACAACCACAACTTTCCTGAAGCTTTTACCGAGCAAAAACTACATAACCATGCATTTTATTCATCAATAATCCATCCTTAGTACATAACACGAGTTACTACACGAGTTACATACCTTAAACACTTTGTTTCTTCACTTTCTCTCTCTACGCAGCCGTTTTCTCTCTCTAGCAGCAGTACTTCTTGGGTGAAACTAGAGTCTGGCTGGGTGTTCTCAGCTATTTATACCCAGCTCAAACTTTTCGCCAGACTTCTCGCGCGAGAACTTTCAGTCACGCGAGAACCGTCCTCCACGGGAGAACTTCATGACTCGCGCGAGAACTCAACATCTCGCACGAGAACTTTGCCTTTATTCAAAAATTCGAGCCATTACAAGTCCACCCCCTTATTTGGGTTTCATCCCCGAAACCTGTCATTCCTCAAACAACTAAGGGTAATGCTGTCTCATCTCATCTTCGGATTCCCAAGTGGACTCCGACCCTTTTATGTGCTTCCACTATACTCGTATAAGTGGAACGACTTTATTCCTTAGTCTTTTCTCCTTCCTGTCTATTATTGCTACGGGTTGTTCCACATAGTTTAGTCTTTCTTCTATCTCCACGTCTTCCAGTGGAACATGAGCATATTCATCTGCTTGACACTTACGCAGATGTGATACGTGGAAGGTAGGATGAATTCCACTCAACGCATCTGGAAGTTCCAGCCTATACGCCACTTCCTCCACACGGGCTACGATCTTGAAAGTCCTAATAAATTGAGGGCTCAACTTTCCTCTTTTTCAGAATCGAATGATTCCACTCCAAGGTGACACCTTTAACATCACTTTATCACCGACCTTAAACTCGATAGGTCTTCGACGTTTGTCGGCATAGGATTTCTGCCTATCTTTAGCAGCTTTCATGTAGGCTTTAATTCCGCCTAACTTCTCATTGGTCGTCTTAATGACCTCAATACTCCCCAACTCCTTCTGACCAATCTCCCCCCAACAAACCGGGGTCCTATATTTTTGGCCATACAACATCTCGTACGAGGGCATACCAATACTGGCATGGTAGCTGTTATTGTATGAGAACTCTGCCAACGGTAGATGACTATCCCAGCTCCTACCAAAGTCTATAATACACACCCGAAGCATGTCCTCCAAGGTCTGGATAGTCCTTTCGATTGGCCATCTGTCTATGGGTGGTATGCTGTACTGATGTGCAGTCTAGTTCCCATTGCATCATTGAACTTTTTCCAAAATTTGGATGTAAACCGTGTATCTCTGTCAGAGACAATCGACACCGACACACCATGACGGGTAACTATCTTATTGATGAACAGTTCGGCTAGCCTTTTCGAGTATGGGTAGAAAGTGAGCACTTTTCTTCAGTCTGTCCACTATGACCCATATGGCATCATAACCTTTAGCTGTGCGAGGTAGCTTCATTATGAAGTCCATAGTAATTTCCATTCGGGAATTTCCAAGGGTTGGATTTTCCCATATGGCTTCTAGTGCTCGGCAGACCTGGAGACAGGTCAAGCACCTTTCTACATACCTTGCTATGTCGGCTTTCATTCTCGGCTACCAATAGTTCTTCTTTAGGTCTTGGTGCATTTTGTTGGTTCCCGGGTGAATGGAGTAGCGAGTCTTGTGGGCTTCGTCCAACACCTTCTCTCACAGACCTCCACATCTAGGAATCCACATACGTCCAAATCTAGTTTTGACACCATTGGCGTTTTCTTCCAGGTTTACGATCTGCCCTTTCATCCTTTTTTCATTAACATGCTCGGGCTTTAGAGCCTCTTTCTGAGCTTCGCATATTTGATTTATCACATCAGGAGTCATAATCAACTGGTAAGATCTCACCCGAATTGGTTCCTAGTTTTCCTTCCGGCTTAGGGTATCGGCCACCACGTTAGCTTTACCCGGGTAATAATGAATCTCACAGTCATAGTCTTTTATGAGCTCCAACCATCATCTCTGTCTCATATTAAGATCTTTCTGCTCGAAGAAATACTTCAGGCTTTTGTGGTCCGTGAAAGTCATACATTTGACACCATATAAGTAGTGTCTACATATCTTTAATGCGAAAACCATAGCAGCCAACTCCAGATCGTGGGTAGGGTATTTCACTTCATGAATCTTTAACTATCGAGATGTGTACGCTATGACTTTGCCTCGTTGCATTAGTATGCACCCTAACCCTTAATATGAAGCATCGGAATAGACAACCAAGTCCTCATTCCCTTTAGGCAGCGTTAGCACTGGAGCTTGTGTAAATCTCCTCTTTAACTCCATGAACGCATTCTCTTGGCTTTCACCCCATTCAAACTTCACATCCTTCCTCGACAACTTGGTTAGTGGCGAGGCAATCTTGGAAAAATCTTGAATGAACCTCTTGTAATAACCCACCAATCCGAGGAAGCTTCAGATTTCAGACGGCATTTTAGGTGAATTCCACTTCATCACCGCCTCCACTTTAGCAGGATCAACCATGATTCCTTTTGGGTTAATCACATGACCCAAAAATTGCACCTCACGTAACTAAAATGCGCATTTGGAGAATTTTGCATACAACTTCTCCCTCCTTAGAGTTTCCAGCACCTCACGGATATGACAGGCATGGCCTCCCTCATTCTTTGAGTAGATCAGGATATCGTCTATTAACACTATTATTGATTTATCAAGCATCGGTCGACAAACCCTACTCATCAAGTCCATGAAACCTGCAGGAGCATTGGTTAGACCAAATGACATCACGAGAAATTCATAATGCCCATATCGCGTCCGAAACGCAGTCTTTGGAATATCTTGTTCCTTAACCTTTAGCTGGTGATAACCCGACCGAAGATCGATCCTCAAGAACCAACTTGCACCTTGCAACTGGTCGAACGGATCGTCTATCTGAGGTAACGGGTATCTATTCTTCACAGTGAGCTTATTCAGCTCCTTGTAGTCTATACACATACGCATGCTACCATCCTTCTTCTTCACGAACAGCACCGGAGCACCCCAAGGAGAAATGCTCGGTCTGATAAATCCTTTATCAAGAAGGTCCTGTAATTGGGCTAGCAAATCATTCAACTCTGACGGAGCCAGACGATACGACGCTTTAGCAACGGGCTGAGCTCCTGGCACGAGGTCTATCTGAAACTCTATCTCCCGATAGAGTGGTACCTCCGTCAAGTCCTCAGGAAACACATCCGGGAAGGCACACACCACGGGCACATCAGTCAACTTCATAGTTTCAGCTTTAGCATCTTTAACGAATGCCAAGAATGTTCTGCACCCTCATCTCATCAACTTCTCTGCCTTTATCATGGATATTATCTTTGGAACTTCGCAGACTTTATCGCCGAAATCATGCCTAAGCTACCATCAGGCGCTTTCATTTGAATCATCTTCCTCTGGCAAACTATATTAGCTTCGTAGGTGGCTAACCAGTCCATACCTAACACAACGTCGAATCCTCCAAGGGTCATGACAAATAACCTAGTGGGGAATCTATGACCTTCCAGTTCTATGCTATAATCCTCTAAGGCCTCAATTATCTTAGTAGTCTTTCCAATGGCAGTTTCTACTTCAAACACATGATCTATTTCTTTGGCCTTAGCATTCATCACATCATAGAAGGTAGCAACTATGAAACTTTTACTTGCACCAGAATAAAAAAGGACAGAAGCAAGTATGTTGTTAACTAGAAACATACCTGACACAACATCAGGTTCCGCTCTAGCCTCCTCTCTGGTCATCGTGAAAGCCCTAGCATTGTCCCTTGGCTTGTCACCAGCTTTCTTTTCTTTCTCAGCCTCCTTTCCTCAAGCCGAGTCAACCACAGAGGCTGTAGTGCCCCAACTTGCCATAATTGTAGCACTTTCCCATACTAGGGCAATCCTTAGAGAAATGCCCCATCTTTCCACACCTGAAACACATACTCGAACCGAGCCTGCATTCACCATCGTGCTTCCTCCCACATTTCCGACACTCACCGGATGATTCCACCTTTATCTTTTTGGCCTGAGCAGCAGACCTCTCATTTCTCTCCCGCTTCACATTCCCCGACCAACTCTTCTTCTTTGCCTCCTCAACGGGCTCTTCAGCCACCACATCATCATACACTCCCCTACTCAACTCCACCAAAGACTCAAAGGTCTCCAGCCCGCTTGCCTTCACATACGTCCTCTTCGAAGGCAAACCATGTACATAATACTTCATCCTCCTTTCTTCGGTACTCACCAGGCGAGGCACCAACCTGGCCATCTCTTTGAAGCAAAATGTGTACTGCCTGTGGGTCATACTTCCAGCTTTAAAACCCAAGAATTCCCTTTCCACCATGTCGATCTCATTCTGAGGGCAGAACTTCCTCATAACTATCTCTTTTAGGTCATTCCACTTCAATTTCCTAAACTCACGAGTGTCCTTAGTCTGCTTGATGTTGTTCCACCAATGAATAGCTTTGTCAACAAATTAGTGAGCTACGAACTTCACAGCCTGGTCAGCTCTACATTCACTGATCTCAATCACCGCTTCCATCTCAGACACCCACTGGAGAGTGGCAATAGCACCACCCTTGCCATCCAGGGATGCAGGATTGCACCCCTTGAAGATGCGATACGAACACCCTTGGCTAAATCCCCATCAGTTTCATCCCCCTCATCCTTTCCATCCTTCCCCGAGCCTTCCTTGGTACCTTCACTATCTTTCTTGCTAGCTTTGTTCTTTATCTCCAACGTCCACTCCTTGGTTACCTCCTTCATGGCCTCAGTCATGATCGAAGGCATGATGTCCTGAAGGATCTTGTGGACCTTTTTGGCGATAGCCTCCCTAACAACAGGCTTCAAGGTAATCATCTCTTCAGAATGATGAGAGTTTTCATTGCTAGCAATGTGAACAGAATCCACATGCACCTCCTCAATCATCTGCTTCTGGTTTCTGTTGACTGGCAGTCTACCCCTACCACCACGAGCACTTCCTCGAGTAGCTTTTCTTCCAGCCATAGCTTGCTATAAGACATGAAAGGCTAACATTATCATTCCAGGTAATAATTCAGATCATGTCAAGTAATGTAAGTTTCTAATGACAGTGTCTAGTTGTAATTAACTACTTACTTTACTCTTCATGCCCAAAACATTTCCTATCTTGAGTCACATTAGCTCTCAATCTCACTATGAGCACAATAACCTCAAGGAACCTTTATCAGTCATAACCTTCCTAGCATGGAGCTACTGGCACTAGCATCCCTTAATTGATCCTATTCTCAGTTCGAGTCTGGGCATCGAAGTGTCTAAATCTCTCAAACTATGGCTCTGATACCAACTTGTAAGGCCCTAATCCGGGAAACCTCACAGTTGGATTTGGACATCAGAAACACAAGTTCTCGAACATCAAATTTCATTAATTTACGCACCGGAACATACAAAAATTTCTATTGTTTAAACATTTACATCAAAAGATCACTTTAGCTATCTAACAAAAGTTCTATGCCAGGATGCCAGTCTTGATCATGTGCCAGGTAGCTCTCCCATTCATGCCAAGCTCACCCCAAAATGTATAGCATACCTGTCAATCTAATATGCATACAAAAGTCAGCGACGCTGATTGAGCTCTAGGTTTACTTTAACAAAACTGTATCATACATTAACATCATAAAAACTTTAACCTCGTTCATCATCAACATCATCACTGAACACGTTTGATAACCAAACTTAAACTTTTACTTTACCATTCAACTTACCGTTATGTTACCCATACATTACTTTACTTTACTTTGCTTTACTTTACTTTACTTCATCTTTTGAACTTAGCATAAAGCTTGGTTCCTACCGGGTGAGAATGCACCAAGCTTATCTTCCTATAAGTTTGAGCACACTAAAGTGTAGCTCCTATCCGAGAATGCATGAAGCATATCTCCTATCAATTTGAGCACACCAAAGTGTAGCTCCTATTCGAGAATGCACGAAGCATATCTCCTATCAGTTTGAGCATACTAAAGTGTAGTTTCAATCCGAGAATTCACGATGCATATCTCCTATCGGTTTAAGCACACCAAAGTGTAGCTCCTATCCGAGAATGCACGAAGCATTTCTC
The DNA here is from genome assembly GCA_025506505.1 of Flaveria sonorensis. Taxonomy (NCBI): domain Eukaryota; kingdom Viridiplantae; phylum Streptophyta; class Magnoliopsida; order Asterales; family Asteraceae; genus Flaveria; species Flaveria sonorensis. Next base: position 31,290,797 of record CM046427.1, read on the forward strand.
CTATCCGTTTGAGCACACCAAAGTGTAGCTCCTATCCGAAAATGCTCGAAGCATATCTCCTATCAGTTTAAGCCCATCAAAGTGTAGCTCCTATCCAAGAATGCACGAAGCATATCTCCTATCAGTTTGAGCACACCAAAGTGTAGCTCCAATTCGTTGCTTGAAAGACTTTTTTAGTTCTTTAACGTTTTTTTTTCATAGCTATGCTTTATCGGGTAACTGGGTAACAGTTCTTTAGTGTTTCACATATGAATTATCATCGTTCATTAGCCTTTAACTATCATGAAATATATATATATAATAATCTACATACATACTTTAATTATTTCGCATTAAGTTCATCATTAATTCATTATTAACGCACGTTTACGGGGTAACATAGCACGTAACAGACCAAAGTTTAGGCGCGAGAATCCAAATTGGCTCGAGAACTTCTCCCTTCGAGAACTCATCCTTCGCGCGAGAACATCATCATTCGAACGAGAACTTCATTATTCATGTAAGAACATTCAAAAGATAACCGTTAGAGGCGAAAATTATATTTCACGCGAGAACACGCCTCTCGCGTGATAACTTTTCTGCTGTACATAACTTTATCAACAAGTTATCACTTCTTTAACCACTTTAATGCCCAAAACATGCAATAACAGTTTATAACATCATTCTTTAATAATACATTCTTAAAGTATGCATATTAGCCCCAAAACATGGATAAAACACGTAAAAGAGGGGTCTAGAACTCACCTCTTGAAGTTCTAGCACAACCACAACTTTCCCGAAGCTTTTACAAAGCAAAAACTACATAACCATGCATTTTATTCATCAATAATCCATCCTTAGTACATAACACGAGTTACTACACGAGTTATATACCTTAAACACTTCGTTTCTTCACTTTCTCTCTCTAGGCTGCCTCTTTCTCTCTCTAGCAGCAGTACTTCTCGCGTGAAACTAGAGTCTGGCTGGGTGCTCTCAGCTATTTATACCCAGCTCAAACTTTTCGCAAGACTTCTCGTGTGAGAACTTCCAGTCGCACGATAACCGTACTCCACGCGAGAACTTCATGACTTGCGCGAGAACTCAACCTCTCGCGCTAGAAATTCGCCTTTATTCAAAAATTCGGGGCGTTACATATTTCTACATTCTATACAGAAAAAGGAATAAGTTAACAATTCAGTGTAGCAAGTACTCTTTAATAGAATGGTGTTGCTGAAAGGAGAAACATAACATTAATAAAAGCTGTAAGATCTATGCTAGCAGACTTTTTATTACCCATATCCTTTTAGGCATAAGCAATCAATACAGCTTGCTACATTTAAAATAGAACATTAATCATTAAAGAACATACTAAAACACCTTATGAACTTATCTTTAGAAGAAAACCATGTATAGGATTTCTTAAGGCGCTTGGTTGTTTGGTGTCTACATTAAACACGAGAGAACATCTATCAAAGTTTGCTCCTAAAGCAGACATTGGGTTCTTTGTTGGGTACACTTGAAGCTCTAAAGCTTATAAAGTATACAACCTAAGACTTAATATAAGGGAAGAAACAACTAATGTTGTTTTTAATGAACATTTTTTCACTAAGAAAGTCATTAGATCAGATTGGCTGTTTGATATAGATTTACTAACAAAATCATTTGACTCATCTTATTTTGATGTTTTAGGTCCAATGAAGATATTGGATATCCAATGGTTCCACCAACAAGCATAGTTATTCCATTAACAGCAGATCCTCCACAGAGAACAACAACTCCATCAAGTACAATTACCACAACTCCACCAGATCAAATCAACACATCAAATAGAACATCATCTACAACACCATTAACAAAAAATGTTAGAGACAACACAACATCATCCTCTACTTTAGTAAACAATCAATCACAAGCTCAAGTTGATCCTCAACCAAGCAAACCAAGTCAAATCAACATGAGGTTATAGAAGATGATGATTATCAATCCCTCCTAGGCACACATAATGAGGATGAAATCTTAGATTTCTTCCATGATTCTCCACAAACATTTCACGACAACCAACAAATAGATGATGCAAAACCATTGAACACTCTTCCCAACCATCAGCATCAGACCTCACCATCAGACCTCACATCAATAATCTTAACTCAACAATAACTGTTGATTAGATTGAAATAACCAGAGCTCACAAATATCATCCATTACAGAACATTATAGGTGACCAAAATATGAAATTGACAAAGAGTCAATTTGAGGTAGCAAACATTTGCTTGTTCTCTTTCTTTTTATCCCTTACTATTCCAAAAAACATCACTAAAGCTTTTAAACAAATTATCAATCAAACAAGAAAATTTATTACTCTATGCATTCAATCACATAAACAAACAATAATCAATCACACAATCACACACTAGAGATCATGTCATTCATCATGGATTTTCGCACCATGATGCTTGACTGTTGATTCATGATTGAGAGATTGAAAAGTTCCTTGGAGGATCATCCTTATCACACAAACTCCATTGTTTGTATGAAAACATGTTGAATCCATCACATTTCCTAAAGGTGATGCATTTTGCATGTTGAGACATACATATTGTCTATCTTAGGAGCTCTTAAAAGTATTTTATCATTGGGTATTAAAAAACTAGGAGATAAAACAATACATTCATGCTCTGTGAATGGAGTGTTATATTTTTTTATCACATAACTAAGATACACTCAGGAAATTATAGTTCAGCTTTTTCACATATTCACCTTATCAATGCTTACTTTCCCATTGCTGACTGTCCCTCTACTAGTAATGTATTCTCATGTTGTATCACTTCCAAAAGCAACAGATCCACCATCACATGGTTCAAGATTTGGTAGGCATGGCCTGTTACCGGTCATGTGCCAAGAGCATCCACTATCCACAATACACAAGTTATCTTTGGTCTGTAGATGTTCTTGCATATGAATGAGTTAGAAAGTGATGAATGGGAACCCAAGCTTGTTTGGTCTCGGGTCTTCTATATCTTAGAAAAGTTTCATTATTTTTAATGTAGAAACTTTGATTTTAGGTTTTAGATCATCTAAGGTTTTGTTAGATTCGGTAGATGACTTAGGTCTCCGGCCTTTCTTGTTGCCTTTGGATTTGCTAGACTCTTTCACATCATCTTTCCTTTTGCTGGATCTTTTGAAGCTTTTGAAGATGGTGAAGATTCTTCAAAAGTCTTCTTGTTAAGGTTTGCAGCTACTGATTTGTTCTGCAGATTCTTCAAAAGTGCTGAAATTTTCTTGAAATCAGCACTTGACTTGTTTGTCTTCCAAACGGCCTTGTGAGTACCATTTATTCTTTTTAATGGCTGATTAGCAGCTGCAAAACCTTTTGAGGATCTAAACTAGTGAGCTACGGGATCGAATGGATACTCTTTTGTAAATTGCCTATCTTCCCCACATACTAGGCATATGATCTTCAATTAGTAGCCTAGCTATCTTGATTTCCAGCTTGAGTTCTTGTAGCTCTCTCTTCATCTCCTCTTTCTTTCCTTTCTTTATTAGCTCATGATCAATGAAATATTCATGTGTCACCTTATTCTTTGAAGATTAAAAGATTTTCCTTAGTACCACATATGTTTTTATGTTTTTGTTCTGCTTATGGTCAATATGAGTGGAAAGATCAATCTTCTTCTGTGGGAACTTCTTGTTGTGAATCTTTATTGCTTCAGAAGTAGATTTTTGAACATAAGGAAATGATCTCGCTTCTAAAGAGTCTGAAGTTCCTACATAGCAGTTTCTATTATGTATCTTCTTATTGTAGTTGTGCTTTGACTTGAAATAGGGTTTAACTCCGTTGTTGATTTGTTGATGTAGTAAGATGAGTTTTCCTTGACAAACTTCACTTTCAAAATCACCATCTTCTTTGTTTTTCTTTGAGTTTCTTCCTTTTTTCCTTTCATCTCTTCCTTATTACATTCCTACTCTTTCATCATTCCTTCCTTTTCATTCATATAAATTGGTTTGGCAGATACTTGCTTTCTTACTTCTAGGCTGCACTTAGGGTGTATGTGGGAGTGTATATCGCTGGAGGTTCCACAATGTTATACCCTAATCCTGTCTTGGTTTAATACAACGTTTGGGAGTTTTTAGTAAAAGCATGCCATTTTTCAAACTTTTCAATTTGAACATTGTATTTATCAGCATATGTTTTAGTATAGCTAAATCATATTACGCTGATTTTAATCTACTCAAGAGATCATCAATCTGGGTCTCCAAGTTAGTTTGTTCGTGTTTTAGTTGTGAAACAGTGTTTTCTAGCTCTATGATCTTTTCTTTTTGAACTTGATCAATTTTCTTAAAATCCATTTTAAGAATGCTGACTGATTACACATCTTCTATGGAGATTATGAATTTTGTACCTGTTTACTTTGGCAATACACTTAGAAGTATAACAAGGTTCAGGAGTTACCTTAGATGAAGAGGTTGAGCTTCCTACCATCAGTGCATTATTGATGGGAGTGATATATTACACTTGAAAGCTCCCGTCAATTGCCTCTTCTTCTAAAGCTACAACTGTTATATGTCTTGAATGCTAGAAGTAGAAGGGTGTTGAAAGGGTGTTGTTGGTTTGTAGTTTGATGAGCTTGATGGGTAGTTCGGTAAGAAAGATGTTAAGGGCTACTAATTCCATCTGCTGAAAGCTTGTGAAGACTATGTGTAAGAGTATACTTAGAGGCTGACACAACCAAAGAGCTCTCAGCATGCACATGAGAAGTACAAGGAAAATTACTTTGGAAGATTTGATACAACTAAATGAAATTCACTAAGTATCAAATCTTCCAAAGCCAAAAGACCATTTCTTCCAACGCCAAAGATGAAGTCTTTCGAAGCTTCAATACAAAGTCTTCCAAAGCCAAGAACTGATTTCTTTCTAAGACAGAGAAAACATGCTTTCTCTGACTCACTTTTAACAAAAGCTTAACCACTTTCCGCTACCATCTCTGAAGACTCACCAACTTATACAAGTTGGTGAAACATCCATACTTTTGTCAACTATAGTATATGGTTTTAGAGTCTATAACTTTCTACTCTTGTACTTTAATCCATTTTATAATATATTAGGATGTGAGCTATGGTATGTCAGGGTCACCAGTCAAAAAGGCAATTTGCCTTTTGACTTTACATTGAGCTTGTTGTCTAGATTAGTGTTTCCAGCTGCCTTCAAAGTATGGCCGGTTATAGGATGTAATACAAAGTGTCTCATGCTACAAGTCCATTGGACAAGCAATTATATACAATATTCTTGAAAAACCAACTGCTTGTGTTCTTATTATGTTCTTTACACGTTGTTCTTAGCTTTAATTAAACCGGTTCCCTATTTTGATCTGTTAAGTGTTCTAATTTTCTCCAACCTTGTGAAACTGTTACATTAGTCCCCTGCCTTGGTCCTGCAATTGTATCAAAGCATTTCAGGCTCATTATTGTAAGATCTCATCATCTTTAATCCCTTCAATTTCACAAAACACTTACCAGCTAAAATGGCAGCTCTTTCTAAGGCTGATATGGAAAATGATACCATGAAAAAATTTCCACTGATCATTCCTGATGACTTTGATACTTGGTGCCAAAGAATGGAAGGCTTCATCAAGTCTCAAGATAGCAGGATGGGGAGATTTGTTGGCACAGGACCTCACATCCCAAGCACCAAAGGAAGTGGCTACTTTTCTGAAGAAGATTGGAAGAAGATAGACATAGATCAGAAGGCCGTGACCGCTCTATATATTGCTCTTCCTAAATCTATATACAGAGGCTTCAAGAAGTGCAAAACTACTAAGCAGCTCTGGGATGCACTGAAGCTCATGTATGAGGGGTCTGAAGAGGCTAAAGAAAACAAGAAGGACCTCATGAAGCAGTAATTTGAGAACTTCACCTATAAGACAGCCAAAACTATGACTCAATAATACTTTAGGTATGTTAAGATTGTAGATACTATCATGGATGTTGGAGTAAAACTTTAGAATTAGGACATTGAGAGAAAGTTCATGTTCTCTTTTCCCAGACAATGGACTCACTGTTATATGGCCATTAACAGAACCGAAAACATTTCCACCTTACTCTCATAGAACTGTATGGTATCCTTAGTGGTTACTAGATGGAGATGAACATGCAAAATCCATCAGGTAGCTCTTCCAGCAATCAACAAAGTTCAACCCTCCATATGATTAAAAGGGATAGAAGAGAACTACACCATCATCTCATCTACTTCCCTGACAATTCACAAAGGGGCCCCTTCCCATAGACACCAAGGGATAACTACATCCAAGGAAGCCTATTCCAAGAGACAAGCTTATCATAAGCCTTTGAGTCAGTTGATTAAAGTTGTGGTAACTTTCTCTTCATTCTTGAAGACTTGGACTATATCCATCCAGATGACTCAAAGTATATGGAGATAGTTCAACAAATGGCTTTTCTCACTCATAGAGCCAATAAGTTCTACAAGAGAACCGGAAGAAAGTTTCCCAATAATGTGGCCAGAGGAAAGTTTGGACTGGATAAAAGCAAGGTGAAGTGTTACATCTATAACCAAATGGGACACATTGTTAGGGAGTGCAAGGCACCAAGGACAAATGGTGGCCGAGCACAATCCAAACCAAAATACACTTATGCAGCTCCCAGATCTGAGAAGCCAAGCCAAACAAAACAAAAGGCTATTGTTGCTGTTAAAGAGGGAGGCTTTGATTGGAGCTTTCTGGTAGAAGATGATTCTCCAAATCAAGGACAGATGGCTGACCATAAAGAAGCCAAGAATGAACATCTTTGTACACCTAAATGCATTGCTAAAGTTAACATGTATAAGTTCTCTAACTTTGAAGTGAGATATGACCTTGAGTCCTTGAATATTTTAAAAACTGATTTTAAAAGAGCAGAAAATGATTATAAACTTAAAATAGAATATTTAGAGAAAAAAAATTTCTACTCTTAAGCATGAGGACACAAATTATAGGACTCAAATCCAAGATCTCATAACCAAGTTAACTGAATGCCAGTTGAGCTTGTGATCAGTAAAGCCAAGGCAGAAAAGTGTGTTCTTAAAGACGAAACCTTCATGAACATAAAATCATCATCCTTGCATGCAAATATTTGTAATCAGAATAGGCAGGGACTAGGTTCAAGTGAGATACCTCCTTTAAGCACACTACTATCTGTAAGATCACCATGGTGTGGAACTTATCAAGATGAGCTGCCCCTTATTGATCCTATCCAAGAAGAGGATGAAGATGAAAAGGAGATAGTGAAGGATGAACCTGAAGTGAGTGAGAAGGGTTATCCTAAAAAGGGTCACTATTCTCCTGGAGAAAAGAAAGAACCATGGATGATGAAGTTAGCTAGGAAGAACTTAATCAAGGCAGCCAAAAGAAAATCAAAGAAAGCCCAAGAGATCAAGGCCACTTTCAAATCCAAGCAAAAACAAGTCTTTATTTCTAATGGGTTTGAAGTGGTAAAGATTGAAGACTCAACTATGGATTATAGTACCAGGAGTACTAGTTCATGTCCAAATCATCATGGTCAAGAGAAGGAGATTGATCAGATACAAACAAATGTTGTACTACCTAAACCATCCAGCTCCAAGAGCAAGCCTCACCCGTAGAAGCCTTCTCCATCATCTATGAAAATGAAAAAGGAAATGAAAAGAGATCAAGCTTAATCTTCTCAAAAGAAGACTCTTAGAGGTATGCCAGTCGATTGCATCATGTGTGGTGGTACGTCTCACTTTGCTAGCGATTGCATCTACAATCCCAAGAGTACCATCCATATGACCAAGAAGAACACTTTAGAAGAAGAAGAAGATAGCTTCGAAAGGAAAATATCTTTCCTTTGGAAGCTCCAAGGTGATCAAGATGAAGAGAGGTGGAAAATTTCCTTCGGAAGAAAATTTTGTCTCGGAAGAAAGGAATGCTTCCGAAGCACTAAAGTCCGCGGTAGTGGATGCAAAAGCTTCTAAAGGTTCAATCTCCAAAACTTTCAAAGTGCTCAAAACTTGATGTCTTGAAGGTCAAGTCTAGTATTCCAAAGGTGGTGCAGACGATGAAGGAAGACCATATGACTGAAGTTTCTTCATCAACAACAGCCAAAGATCCTTAAAGCTTGAATATAGGATCAATAACTGTTGAACTATCTTCAGTTCATCTTGATGAGCCCAAGACCAACAAGGCTTAGATTTTCAAATGTAACTAACTATCTCTTTCTGTGAAGGAGCAGTTGAAGACCAAGGGCAATGTATGGATCATTGATAGTGGTTGTTTCAGGCACATGACAGACAATGGCTCTTTGCTTTAGAATTTAAGAAAATTGATGGAGGACCAATCGCTTTTGGAGGAGAATAAGGTGGTTACATCACTGGAAGGGGCAGGGTCATAAATGATAAGCTCAACATTGAGAAGGTAAACTATGTTAAGGAGTTTGGGTATAATCTCTTGAGTGTATCCCATTTTTTTGACTAGAGACACAACATGCTCTTAACTGAGCATGAGTGTATTTCTCAAGCCCAAGGTGGTCATTCCTCAAAAGCATGTCCTACTCAGAGCCCCCAGGAAAGGGAACATGTACAAGATGGATTTGCAGGAAACCTTCCCATCTGGAGAAGTTTCTTGCTTTTTATCTAATGCCAATAGTCATGAATCATTCCTTTGGCATAAAAGAATATGCCATGTAAACTTTAAGAACATGAATAGATTAATTAAAGATGATTTGGTAACTGGAATGCCAAAGAAAGAGTTTATAAGTGCTGGTCATTGTGTTGCATGTCTAAAAGGAAAGCAACACAAAGTGTATCACAAGCCAAAGAAAAAGAACTCCATCACTACTCCCCTACACTAATTACATATCGATCTCTTTAGCCCCACCAGTGTAATGAGTTTAGGAAGAACTTCATATTGCCTGGTGATCAAAGAAGATTTCACAAGATACACTTTGGTCTTTTTTCTTAGAACTAAGGATGATACCTCTGAGATCTTGAAGAACTTCATTATAAAAAATGAGAATCAATGTGATCACAAGGTCAAAACCATAAGATATGATCAAGGAATCAAATTCAAGAACCAAATCCTTGATACATTTTGTGATGAAAAAGGTATTACATGACAATATAGTTGTGACAACCCGAGTTTTCAGGTTAACCTCGCTCACTTAACCTACACTCTCTCTGTTATGTTATAATTAATCAAATCATATATGTTATTATTAATCAAATCATAATTAATCAAATTTTGATTAACCAAGTTATGATTATTAAGTAATAATGATTAAATAATTGTTAATGTAAATACCAACAATACATAATTAACTTTACTAACCAAACCTAAATAAAAAAAACAAAAACAAAAAATGCTATCTTGGTGAATTAGAGGGGCTTGTTGGTCATGTTGCAAAACATGATCCCCCTTATTAACCAAAAGCCCCCATCGACTTCATTCCTGCCGTCAACCCTAGAGCCACCATTCCAACACAATTTCAACCGCAATCCCTCCCTCTGGCAGTCTCTCGTCTGCGCGACGCCTTCTTCGGCAAAAGCTCTCACAACCGCTAGCCTCGTTGACGCACCGCTATTAAATCGCAACACCTCATTCGTCGTATGGTTATCTGGAAACCTAGCGCATCATCGAAACTGTCATGCACCTTGTCAGGTTAGAATCCTCATTCGTTACTTTATTGTTAGCTGCATTTTCCGTGTTGGACACGGTCTGCCCAAGACACATATAGGATTGATGTGGCTAGTACGTTATGATCCAAGTCAGGTCATACCCAATAACAAGCTAGACAAACACCTACAATATTTATTTTATGATATGATCATATAAACAAAAATTAATACTTAGAGTATTTAGAAATTGGGTTTCTAAATATTTGTACTTATGTTGTAAGTAAATTATTTGGATAATTTATATTTAGAGAGAGTATTCTACATTGTTATTCAAATGGTTTAATAACACTGTATATTGGTTTATGTCCACATTTCCAATTACTCATCCACATTTACTAATACGGATGTGCATTTGAGGAAATGATGGAAATTACTCATCCGTATTTACTAATACGGATGTGCATTTAAGGAAATGCTGATGGAAATTACTCATCCGCATTTACTAATGCAGATGTACATTTGAGGAAATACTGATGGAAATTACTCATCCGCATTTACTAATACGGATGTGCAATTGAGGAAATGAGGATGGAAATTCTTCATCCGCATTTACAAATGCGGAAGAAGACCATTCATCCGCATTTACTAATGCGGGTGAATGTTTGAAGAAATGCGGATAGGATAAGGGGCTAGGCCCCGCCCCTGCTTTCTCTCTCCTCATTTGAAATTTTAGTTTCCCCACCCAGACCCTATAAGTGAGTTCTTTTGGGTTTTCGGTTTACGTTTTTTTTGGGTTTAAAAAAAATAACTGACAACAAAAGAATAAGAGGGTTCTTCTAAAAGTGTGAAAAATCCTAGCAACAGGGGTGTTTGTTGGGAGCTTGAAGGGTATAGAAGCTTGACGTCTTCTTCTTTGGAGGCTGTCATTCAAGTTTCAACAATCATCTTCCTCGTATTCCTTACAAAAGGTAGTCTACTGGAACACCCTATGGTTGTTTTGTAAGCATGTACTTTCATATATCGATCCATAATGGGTTTTGCAACATATAAAATGCTTTATATATATATGCTTACTTGAACAAGTTTTGAATCTAATCTCCGCTGCGTTTTCATTTTATATGGATAAAATGACTTTAATAAACTTGTTAAAACCCAACAACAATGACACACTTTTCAGCTGATACATCTGATATGTCTATAATTTCTAACACAGAGGCACAAAATTCAAATGAAGGGATTTCCAATGTATGAGTAGATGGAGATGGTGACAGTCATTAAGAATTCCATGATGTAGACAACCCCTCCACTAAAGACAACCTCAATGATGTCACACACTCTTATTGGATCAAGTCTCTCTTGATAAGTGTGCTAATGTGGTAGACGTTACTTAATCACCAAATCTGAATTTCTTAAACTTAGATATGTTAAATCAACTTGCTATTATTCCTTAACTAAGAATCCTAAAGTCCTATCCCACCACAAACATCTTTGGGAATGTTGAGACTAAGGTGAGAAGAAGAGGACAAACCCATGACAATGATGTTTTTCTATACTCTTGGTTCCTATCCCAGATTGAGCCAAGGAAAATTGATGAAGCTTTGAAAGATTGAAGTTGGGATAAAGCAATACAGAAGGAGCTGCTTCAATTCAAGAGATAAAAGGTTTGGAACCTATGCCCTCTTCCTCATAGGAAGACACCAATAGGTACCAAGTGGGTTTTTAGAAATAAGAAGGATGATAGGGGACTTGTCATCAAGAACAAGGCAAGACTAGTGGTTCAAGGGTATACTCAAGAAGAAGGGATTGACTACATAGATGTTTTTGCTCCTGTGGCAAGACTTGAAGCTGTTAGGATATTCCTTGCTTTTGATGCATCTAGGGATTTCAAGGTCTTCTAACTTGATGTCAAGTGTGGATTTTTATATGGAGTGATAGATGAAGAAGTGTATGTCAGACAACCACTTGACTTTGCAGACCTAGATCATCCTGATTATGTCTTCATGTGTGACAAAGCTCTCTATGGCTGCATCAAGCTTCAAGAAAGTGGTATGAGACACTGTCATAGTACCTTGTCAACATGGCTACAAGCGAGGTACCATTAACAGCACACTCTTCATCAAAGGAACAGGAAAAGATATGATGTTGGTTCAAGCTTATGTTGATGGAATTATCCTTGTGTCAACTAATCCAAAGCTCTGTAAAGACTTTGAGAAGCTTATGAAGAATAGATTTGAAATGAATGCCATGGGGGAACTTAATTTCTTTCTATGAATTCAAGTGAAGCAAGTTAAAAATGACATCTTCATAAACCAGTCAAAGTATGTGCAAGATATACTTACAAGATTGCATCTTACTAAGTGCAAGGTTGCTAAGACTGTGATAGCCAGAAACCATTCCATAGGACCTGATCTTGAGAGGGAGTGTGTTGATGAACATCTCTACAAGGCTATGATTAGGTCTCTTATGTACCTCACAGCCAGCAGGCCTGATATCATGTTTGCCACATGCATATGTGCAAGATATCTAGCCAACCCCAAGATGTCACACCTGGTTGTTGTCAAGAGGATTCTTAGATATCTCAAAGATGCTCCCAAACTTTAATATGTATGCTTATATAGATAGTGACTATGGTGGTAGCAACATGACTACAAAGTCAACATGAAGGGGATGTCAATTCCTTGCTGGAATGATAGTCTCATAGCAATGCAAGAAACAATCTTGTGTGTCTCCATCAATTGCTAAAGCTCAATACATTGCTGCTGTAAGTTGCTATGCTCAAGTCCTTTGGATTCAGAATCAGATGCTAGAGTATGAATTTAACTTCAAAGAGACTGCAATCCACATAGACAACAACAGTGTTATCTTTATTACAGAGAACCCTATGCAGCATTCAAAGACAAAGCACATCAATATCAGGTATCATTTGATAATAAATAATTTTGAAAAGGGATTGATAAAACTAGTCAAAGTCAACACAAATAAACAATATGTTGATCAGTTCACTAAAGCCTTTGATGAACAGAGATTTAAGTATATTGTATCAGCTATTAGGATGATTAACTTTGAGTAGATTTTATTAAATTAATTTCAAGATTACTTTTCAAATATGTGTTTCTTAAGTTGTCTATATCATCACTCCTATAAGCCTAATTTATTTTGGAAGAAAATTTTTCTTACTGATATTCTTTAGAATTTTGTGAATTAAAGAAACATTTTCTTTCGAAAGACATTAAATTGACTTCGAAAGAAAATTATGTCTTCAAAACTAACAACTACATGATAAATTTACCTTTGGAAGAAATTATGAAATATCTTCCAAAGCTTAAATATGATTCTAAGTAGTTGTATGTATTGAAGAACAATTTTCTTCTGAAAGCAATTAAGTCTTGGAGGCTTTATTTATCCTTTGTATATAACTTCTAAAGTTTAATATCTTCCGAAACAAAATTTGTCTAGGAAGTTTTTCTCAAAAAACTTCTGAAGATAAATTACCTTCGGAAGATTTTCTACTTCCAAGATAACTACCTTTTGGGCACTTTTTCAGAGGTGAAACCGACATTTGGATTTCAAAGTTTATCCTTTTGCATTAACTTTGTCTCAAATCCAACCATATAAATATTTGTACAACGGGTCCCCCTCTTTCTTTTTCCTATTCATCTACAAAAGTTCTAGCCATAAAACTTCTTTGTTCTTAGCTTCTTTCATCATAAAGCTTTCAAAAATGGCCAACCCTAAACCCAGAACCCAACCTGGTTTTTTCATGCATCTTCAGAGGCAACATAATCAAGTTGCTCTATTATTATCTGACAAAGATCCAAGTTTCTCAAATGTTTATCGGTTCTTTGCTCAATCCAACTACCTCACTGCCTTAAAAATAGACCCTCCACTATATGAAGAACACTTGCTGGAATTGTGGAGGACCTGCCAAGAGGTGATCTTGGATGGTGAGAGGAACTGTCTGCCACAGTATAAGGGAATTCAATTTTCATCACTCAAGCTACAATTAATGTTAGAGTCAACAATTGTATAAAAGGATAATGCTTGTCATAATCAAACATAATGTGTTCTAACATTCAAACAATCATTAACTAACACATTAGCATCATTAACATACAAAACATACACTAATTAAGTTTAAATTTCTTTTTCAGGGTTGTAGAAAAAAGAAGTGTCCACAGTGGACGAAGATCTATCCACAGCGGATGACCAAGTAGATGTAGCAGATGAAGAACAAGTCCAAGTGTCTATAGCAGATGACCATTACACACACAATGGATAATAAAGTCCATAGCTGATGAAGAGTCCATAACGGATGAACACTCCACATCAAATATCTACCAAGCAAACACACAAGTGTTCACAGCGGACAACATCCAAGACACAGTGGACTTGTTATCCAACTTTAAGGGCCCAATCCAGGTAACCTCACAGTTGGATTTGGACATCAAAAACATAAGTTCTCAAACATCAAATTTCCTTAGTATACGTAGCGAAACGTACAAAAATTTCTATTGTTTAAACATTTACATCGAAAGATCACTCTAGCTATCTAACAAAAGTTCTATGCCAGGATGTCAGTCTCGATCATATGCCAGGTAGCTCTCCCATCCATGCCAAGCTCACACCAAAATGTATAGCATACCTGTCAATCTAATATCCATACAAAAGTCAACGATGCTGAGTGAGCTCTAGGTTTACGTTAACAAAACTGTATCATACATTAACATCATAAAAACTTTACCATTCACTTTACCGTTATGTTACCCATACATTACTTTTCTTTACTTTGCTTTACTTTACTTTAATTCATCTTTTAAACTTAGCATAAAGCTTAATTCCTATCAGGTGAGAATACACTAAGCATATCTCCTATCAGTTAGAGCACACCAAAGTATAGCTCCTATCCGAGAATGCACGAAGCATATCTCCTATCAGTTTGAGCACATGAAAGTATAGCTCCTATCCAAGAATGAACGAAGCATATCTCCTATCTGTTTGAGCACATCAAAGTGTAGCTCCCATCCGAGAATGCACGAAGCATATCTCCTATTAGTTTGATCACACCAAAGTGTAGCTCCTATCGAGAATGCACAAAGCATATCTCCTATCAATTTGGGCACACCAAAGTGTAGCTCCTATCCAAGAATGCACAAAACATATCTCCTATCAGTTTGAGCACACCAAAGTGTAGCTCCTATCCGTTGCTTGCAAGACTTTTTTAGCGCTTTAACGGCTTTTTTTAAAGTTGTGCTTTATCGGGTAACTGGGTAACAGTTCTTTAGCATTTCACACGTGAATTATCATCGTTCTTTAGCCTTTAACTATCATGATATATATATATATATAATATATCTACATACATACTTTAATTCTTTATCATTAAGTTCATCATTAATTCATTATTAACGCATGTTTACGGGGTAACATAACACGTAACAGACCAAAGTTTTCTCACGAGAACTTCTCCCTTCGAGCGACAACTCCTCCTTCGCGCGAGAGAACTCATCTTTCATGCGATAACTCATCCTTCATGCGAGAACTTTATCATTCATGCGAGATCTTTCAAAAGATAACCGTTAGCCGCGAAAACTATATTTCGCAAGAGAACTCGCTTCTCACGTGATAACTTTTCTGTTGTACACAAGTTTATCCACAAGTTATTGCTTCTTTAACCACTTTAACATGCAAAACATGCAATAACAGTTTATAACATCATTCTTTAACAAAACGTTCATAAAATATGGATATTAGCCCCAAACACATGGATAAAACACATAAAAGAGGGGTCTAGAGCTCACTTCTTAAAGTTCTAGCACAACCACAACTTTCCAGAAGCTTTTACCGATCAAAAACTACATAGCCATGCGTTTTATACATCAATAATCCATCCTTAGTACATAACACGAGTTACTACACGAGTTACATACCTTAAACACTTTGTTTCTTCACTTTCTCTCTCTACGCAGCCGCTTTCTCTCTCTAGCAGCAGTACTTCTCGCGTGAAACTAGAGTCTGGCTGGGTGTTCTCAACTATTTATACCCAGCTCAAACTTTTCGCCAGACATCTCGCGCGAGAACCGTCTTCCACGTGAGAACTTCATGACTCGCGCGAGAACTCAACCTCTCGTGCGAGAACTTTGCCTTGATTCAAAAATTCATTGCGTTACAAGTCCACCCCCCTTATTTGGGTTTCGTCATCAAAACCTATCATTCCTCAAACAACTAAGGGTAATGCTGTCTCATCTCATCTTCGAATTCCCAAGTGGACTCCGACCCTTCTTTATGCTTCCACTGTACTCGTATAAGTGTAACTACTTTATTCCTCAGTCGTTTCTCCTTCCTATCTATTATTGCTACGGGCTATGCCACGTAGTTCAGTCTTTCGTCTATCTCCACGTCTTCCAGTGGAACATGAGAGTCTTCATCTGCTAGACACTTACACAGATGGATACGTGGAAGGTAGGATGAATTCCACTCAACGTATCTGGTAGTTCTAGCCTATACGTCACTTCCTCCACACGGGCTACGATCTTGAAAGGCCCAATAAATCGAGGGTTCAACTTTCCTCTCTTTGGAATCTAATGATTCCTATCCAAGGTGACACCTTTAACATCACTTTATCACCGACCTTAAACTCGAACAGTGTTTGACGTTTGTTGGCATAGGATTTCTGCCTATCTTTAGCAGCTTTTATGTAGGTTTTAATTATGCCTAACTTCTCTTTGGTCGTCTCGATAACCTCAATACTCCCTAACTCCTTCTGACCAATCTCCCCCAACAAACCGGGGTCCTACATTTTTGGCCATATAACATATCATACTAGGGCATACCAATACTGGCATGGTAGTTGTTATTGTATGAGAACTCTGCCAATGGTAGATGACTATCCCAGCTCCCACCAAAGTCTATAATACACGCCCGAAGGATGTCCTCCAAGGTCTGGATAGTCCTTTCGGATTGGCCATCCGTTTGTGGGTGGTATGTTGTACTGATGTGCAGTCTAGTTCCCATCGCGTCATTGAACTTCTTCCAAAATTTGGATGTAAACCGTGTATCTCTATCAGAGACAATCGACACCGGCACACCATGATGGGTAACTATCTCATTGATGAACAGTTCGGCTAGCCGTTCTGAGTTATACATCTCTCGGATGGATAGAAAGTGAGCACTTTTCGTCAGTCTGTCCACTATGATCCATATGGCATCATAACCTTTAGTTGTGCGAGGTAGCTTCATTATGAAGTCCATAGTAATGTGCTCCTACTTCCATTCGAGAATTTCCAAGGGTTGGATTTTCCCATATGGCTTCTGGTGCTCGGCCTTAACCTGGAGATAGGTCAAGCACCTTTCTACATACCTTGCTACGTCGGCTTTCATTCTCGGCCACCAATAGTTCTTCTTTAGGTCTTGGTACATTTTGTTTGTTCCAAGGTGAATGGAGTAGCAAGTCTTGTGGGCTTCGTCCAACACCTTCTCTCTCAGACCTCCATATCTAGGAATCCACATATGCCCAAATCTAGTTTTGACACCATTGATGTTTTCTTCCAGGTTTGCGATCTGCCCTTTCATCCTTTCTTCATTAACATGCTCGGGCTTTAGAGTCTCTTCCTGAGCTTCGCAGATTTGCTTTATCACATCAGGAGTCACAAACTGGTAAGATCTCACCCGAACTGGTTCCCGGTTTTCCTTCCAGCTTAGGGCATTAACTACCACGTTAGCTTTACCCGGGTGATAATGAATCTCACAGTTGTAGTCATTTATGAGCTCCAACCATCATCTCTGTCTCATATTAAGATCTTTCTGCTTAAAGAAATACTTCAGGCTTTTGTGGTCTGTGAAAATCATACATTTGACACCATACAAGTAGTGTCTCCATATCTTTAACGCAAAAACCACAACAGCCAACTCCAGATTGTGGGTAGGGTTGTTCACTTCATGAATTTTTAACTGTCGAGATGCGTACGCTATGACTTTGCCTCCCTGCATTAGTACACACCCTAACCCTAGATATGAAGCATTGAAATAGACAACCAAGTCCTCATTCCCTTCAGGCAGCTTTAGCAGTGGAGCTTGTGTCAATCTACTCTTTAACTCCATGAACGCATTCTCTTGGCTTTCGCCCCATTCAAACTTCACATCCTTCCTCGTCAACTTGGTCAGAGGCGAGGCAATCTTGGAAATTTTTTGAATGAACCTCCTGTAATAACCCACCAATCTAAGGAACTTCTGATTTCAGATGGCTTTTTAGGCGAATTCCACTTCATCACTGCCTCCACTTTAGCAGGATCAACCATGATTCCTTCTGGGTTAATCACATGACCTAGAAACTGCACCTCGCGTAATAGAAATGCGTATTTAGAGAATTTCACGTACAACTTCTCCCTCCATAGAGTTTCCAGCACCTCACGGATATGACAGGCGTGGTCTTCTTCATTCTTTTAGTAGATCAGGATATCGTCTATGAACACTATCACTTATTTGTCAAGCATCAGTTGACAAACCCTATTCATCGAGTCCATGAATGCTGCAGGAGCATTGGTTAGACCAAACGACATCACGAGAAATTCATAATGCGCATATCACATCTAAAACACAGCCTTTGGAATATCTTGTTCCTTAACCTTTAGCTGGTGATAACCCGACCGAAGATCGATCCTCGAGAACTAACTTGCGCCTTGCAACTGGTCGAACAGATCGTCTATCCAAGGTAACGGGTATCTATTCTTCACCATGAGCTTATTCAGCTCCCTGTAGTCTATACACATATGCATGCTACCATCCTTCTTCTTCACGAACAGCATCGGAGCACCCCAAGGAGAAATGCTTGGTCTGATAAATCCTTTATCATGAAGGTCCTGTAATTGGGCTAGCAATTCATTCAACTCTAACGGAGCCAGATGATACGACACTTTAACAATGGGCTGAGCTCCTGGCATGATGTTTATCTGAAACTCTATCTCTCGATCAGGTGGTACCTCCGTCAAGTCCTCAGGAAACACATCCGGGAAGGCACACACCACGGGCACATCAGTCAACTTCACAGTTTCAGCTTTAGCTTCTTTAATGTATGCGAAGAATGCTCCGCACCCTCGTCTCATCAACTTCTCTGCCTTTATCATGGATATCATCTTTGGAACTTCGCAAACTTTATAGCCGTAAAACGTGACTAAGCTACCATCAGGCGCTTTCATTTGAATCATCTTCCTCTGGCAAACTATATTAGCCTCGTAGGCGGCTAACCAGTCCATACCCAACACAACATCGAATCGTCCTAGGGTCATGACAAACAACCTAGCAGAGAATCTATGACCTTCCAGTTCTATGCTACAATCCTCTAAGGCCTCAGTTATCTTAGTAGTCTTTCCAATGGCAGTTTCTACTTCAAACACATAATCTATTTCTTTGGCTTTAGCATTCATCACATCATAGAAGGTAGCAGCTATGAAACTTTTACTTGCACCAGAATCAAAAAGGACAGAAGCAAGTATGTTGTTAACCAGAAACATACCTGACACAACATTAGGTTCCGCTCTGGCCTGCTCTCTGGCCATCATGAAAGCCCTAGCCTTGGCCCTTGGCTTGTCACCAGCTTTCTTTTCTTTCTCAGTCTCCTTTCCTCTAGCCGAGTCAACCACTTTCGCCTCTTTGCACTCTTGGCTATAATGCCCCAACTTCCCATAATTGTAGCACTTTCCCATAGTAGGGCAATCCTTAGAGAAATGCCCCGTCTTCCCACACCTGAAACACAGACTCGAACCGAGCCTGCATTCACCAGCGTGCTTCCTCCCACATTACCGGCAATCACCGAAAGATTCCACCTTCATCTTTTTGGCCTGACCAGCAGACCTCTCATTTCTCTCCCGCTTCATATTTCCTGACCAACTCTTCTTCTTCGCCTCCTCAATGAGCTCATCAGCCACCACATCATCATACACTATCCCACTCAACTCCACCAAATACTCGAAGGTCTTCGGCCTGCTTGCCTTTACATACGTCCTAACCTTTGAAGGCAAACCCTATACATAACACTTCATCCTCCTCTCCTCAGTACTCACTAGGTGAGGCACCAACCTGGCCATCTCATTGAAGCGAGATGTGTACTGCCTGTGGGTCATACTTCCAGCTTTTATACCCAAGAATTCCCTTTCCACCCTATCGATCTCATTTTGAGGGCAAAACCTCCTTATCACCATCTCTTTCAGGTTATTCCACATCAAGTTCCTAAACTCACGAGTGTCCTTAGTGTGCTTGATGGTGTTCCACTAATGAATAGCTTCATCAACAAATGAGTGAGCTACAAACTTCATAGCCTGGTCAGCTCTACATTCACTGATCTCAATCACCGCTTCCATCTCAGACATCCACCAAAGAGTGGCAATAGCACCACCCTTGCCATCCAGGGATGGAGGATTGCACCCCTTGAAGATGCGATACGAACACCCTTTGGCTAAATCCCCATCAGTTTCATCCCCCTCGTCCTTCCTTTCCTTCCCCGAGCCTTCCCCGGTACCTTCACTATCTTTTTTGCTAGCTTTGTTCTTTGCCTCCAACGTCCACTCCTTGGTTACCTCCTTCATGGCCTCAGTCATGATCGAAGGCATGATGTCCTGAAGGATCTTATGGACCTCTTCAATGATAGCCTCCCTAACAATAGGCTCCAAGGTAATCCTCTCTTTAGAATTATAAGAGTTTTTCTCGCTAGCAGTGTGAACAGAGTCCATATGCACCTCCTCAGTCGTCTGCCTCTGGTTTCTGGTGACTGGCGGTCTACCCCTACCACCACGAGCACCTCCTCGAGTAGCTTTTCTTCCAGCCATAGCTTGCTATCAGACACGAAAGGCTAACATTATCATTCCAGGTAATATTTCAGATCATTTCAAGTAATGTAAGTTTCTTCATTCCCTAAACATTTTCTATCCTGAGTCACATCAGCTCCCAATCTCACTATGAGCACTATAACCTTAAGGAACCTTTATCAGTCATAACCTTCCTGGCATGGAGCTACTAGCACTGGCATCCTTTAATTGATCCCAGTCTCAGTTCGAGTCTAGACATTGAAGTGTCTAAATCTCTTAAACTATGGCTCTAATAGCAACTTGTAAGGCCCCAATCCGGGAAACCTCACAGTTGGATTTGGACATCAAAAACACAAGTTCTCGAACATCAAATTTCATTAATATACGCAGCGGAACGTACAAAAATTTCTATTGTTTAAACATTTACATCAAAAGATCACTTTAGCTATCTAACAAAAGTTTTATTCCAGGATGCCAGTCTCGGTCATGTGCCAGGTAGCTATCCCATCCATGCCAAGCTCACACCAAAATGTATAGCATACCTGTCAATCTAATATGCATACAAAAGTCAGTGGCACTGAGTGAGCTCTAGGTTTACATTAACAAAATTGTATCATACATTAACATCATAAAAACTTTAACCTCGTTCATCATCAACATCGTCATCGAACTCATTTGATAACCAAACTTTAACTTTTACTTTACCATTCACTTTACCGTTAGGTTACCCATACATTACATTACTTTACTTTGTTTTACTTTACTTTACTTCATCTTTTGAACTTAGCACAAAGCGTAGTTCCTATCGGGTGAGAATGCACCAAGCATATCTCCTATCAGTTTGAGCACACCAAAGTGTAGCTCCTATCCGAGAATGTATGAAGCATATCTCCTATCAGTTTGAGCACACCAAAGTGAAGCTCCTATCCGATAATACACGAAGCATATCTCCTATCTGTTTGAGCACACCAAAGTGTAGCTCCTATCCGAGAATGCATGAAGCATATCTCCTATCAGTTTGGGCACACCAAAGTGTAGCTCATATCCGAGAATACATGAAGCATATCTCCTATCACTTTGAGCACACCAAAGTGTAGCTCCTATCCATTGCTTGCAAGACTTCTTTAGTGCTTTAACGTTTTTTTTTTCACAGCTGTGCTTTATCGGGTAAATGGGTAACAGTTCTTTAGCGTTTCACATGTGAATTATCAGCGTTCTTTAGCCTTTAACCATCATGATATATATATAATATATCTACATACATACTTTAATTCTTTAGCATTAAGTTCATCATTAATTCATTATTAACGCACGTTTACGGGGTAACATAACACGTAACAAACCAAAGTTTTCGCGTAAGAACCCACATTCGCGCGAGAATTTCTCCCTTCGAGTGACAACTCCTCCTTTGCGCGAGAACTCATCCTTCATGCGAGAACTCATCCTTCGCGTGAGAACTTCATCATTCGCGCGAGAACTTTCAAAAGATAACCGTTAGCTACGAAAACTATATTTCGCATAAGAACTAGCCTCTAGCGCGATAACTTTTCTGTTGTACACAACTTTATCCATAAGTTATCGTTCTTTAACAACTTTAATGCCCAAAACATGCAATAACAGTTTATAACATCATTCTTTAACAAAACATTCATAAAGTATGCATATTAGCTCCAAAACATGGATAAAACATTTAAAAGAGGGGTCTAGAACTCACCTCTTGAAGTTCTAGCACAACCACAACTTTCCCGAAGCTTTTACCAAGCAAAAACTACATAACCATGCGTTTTATTCATCAATAATCTATCCTTAGTACATAACACGAGTCACTACACGAGTTACATACCTTATAACACTTCGTTTCTTCACTTTCTCTCTCTACACAGCCACTTTCTCTCTCTAGCAGCAGTACTTCTCGTGTGAAACTAGAGTCTGGCTGGGTGTTCTCAGCTATTTATACCCAGCTCAAAATTTTCTCCAGACTTCTCGCAGAACCGTCCTCCAAGCAAAAACTTCATGACTCGCACGAGAAATCAACCTCTCGCGCAAGAACTTTGCCTTTATTCAAAAAAATCAAGGCGTTACACATACATCCACAGCGGACTGATTATCATTCACAACGGACAGCTAATCATCCATAGCGGATGACTTATAGACTTAGGATTATATGTAATTAGTTTTTACATAAGGGTATCTTTATAACTTTACATAGCTTTTTGTATAGCTAATCATCCTAGTAAGCTTTTGAAAATCCAATATAAACAAGTAGTTATTATTATCATTCAAGCATTCTAACACACACAAAATCATACACACACATAGATATCATAGCATTAATCATGGGTTTCTGCACTATGATTAATGAGAAGATAAATTGAGCTATAAAGACAGATTGGACCTGATGCAATTAAGAATGGTTAATCATACAAACAATCCAAGAGGTGTTGATTTTTACCATATCATGAGGTCTTACATGAGTACACAATATCATGAGTTGAGATTAAAAGCAGATAAAGAAGATAAACTTCATTTGGCCAAGTTGAGAAGAGAACAATAGTTGGCAAGCAAACAAAAGAAACAAAGTAAAGAACCAATAACTCAAGTTAATAGTGAAATATCGAAGAGATTTGGATACCCAATAAGGCCATATGATTTGAAGTTAAACATGAAGAAGATTGATAGTAATCAATACAACCATCCAATCATAAGATGGTTTATAATGAAACACACTTTGAAGTTGTGTTAGAGAGGAGACTTAAAGGAAAGGAAGCAGCTGATATCAGACTTTTTGATCCATTAGAGATAAAGCTACTACATCATTCCTATGTTTCATTTTTGGAGTCATAGTCACTCCTTGCTATTGAAGATGTTTTGTGCATTGGTGACTGTTGTTGTTACATACCTATGCTGAGAATACTAGGCACAGTGTATGTGAATGCTGCTGTGAAACAAAGGCTAGAGGCAAACCAGCAATCACTGACACACATAGAAGGGATTACATGCCTAAGGATCTTAGAAAACAACAAACTTGAAGTTCTTAAGGGTGATCATATTGTAACCACTATGGTTAGCAACATTGATGTGCAAAGCTTAGATGAATCAACCCTAGAACAGATGGTACACCTCTCCATCCAATGCAAGTATGATGATCAAAATAGTGCAGTGTAATATTTTGCTAAACACGTAGTCAACTGCCAAAATGCCTTGAAGATTACTCCTCTGACCGACCAAGTTAAGGAAGCAGAAAAAGATCTGATTACAGAGAAGGATGTTGAAGAGTCAGTGAAGGCCACATCAGAAGTCCAAAGGAGTGTAGATGAAGCTGGTCCATCCCATTCATAAAGGTTTCCAACAATCAAACATGCAAAAACAACAAACATACATATCTAATCAGTCAAACAATCATAACATTAAATCACTCATAACAAATATAACAAACAAATCATAACATCTATCATACATGTATATCATACATATTATCAAACATAACAACAATCTTACAAGTAACAAGTAATACTAGCAAACATACATAAATCAGATCATACAAGGTAATCTTATTACAGTTGTGTAATCAGTTAAACAATCAATCATACACATAAGTTAATCATACAATGTAACATTCATGAAATCATACATCATAAGTCAACCATGCAATCATTCAAATCAAATAGAAACAAACATATTATCACAAACAAATAAAACAGTAACAAGAAAACACTAAAAGATGGCAACATCATCCTTAAGGGGAGTATTGTTGGACTCAACAATTGTATAAAAGGATAATGCTTGACATAATCAAACATAGTGTGTTCTAAATTCAAACAATCATTAACTAACACATTAGCATTATTAACATACATAACATACACTAATTAAGTTTAAATTTCTTTTTTAGTTTTGTAGATAACAAATATTTTTGCTAAGTGTCCCCAGCGGATGAAGATCTATCCACAGCGGACGGCTAAGTAGATGTAGCGGATGAAGAACAAGTCTAAGTGTCTACAGCGGATGACCATCATATACACAACGGATGATAAAGTCCACAACAGATGAACAGTCCATAGTGGACTTTCGTCCACAGCGGATGAACACTCCATATCAGACATCTACCTAGCAAACACACAAATGTTCACAGCGGACAGTGTCCAAGACACAGCGGCATGCTATCCAACATCCACAATGGACAACTTATCATTCATAACGGATAGCTAATCATCCACAGTGGATGACTTATAGAGTTAGGATTATATGTAATTAGTTTTTACATAAAGGTATTTTTGTAACTGTACATAGCTTTTTGTATAGGCTATAAATAGCAGTATACCCTAATCCTTTGTAAGCTTTTGAACAATCAATACAAACAAGAAATTATTATTATCATTCAAGCATTCAAACACACACACAATCATACACACACATAGATATCATATCATTAACCATCTTGGGGGGAATTTATTGAGTTTGTTCTTGTTCTAAGTTCAAAACTAGAATTCTCATCAATCAAAACCCATCTACAGCTAGATGATGAAGAAGGCAAACTGTCTTTCTCCAAATCTATCATAAATGACTCATTTCGGCAGATGGGATATGAAGGTGACTACATAGTAAGAACCTTCAGGAAGGGTAAAGTTTCTTACCAGTGGAAGTACCTCCTCCATGTTGTTATTCACTACTTATCAAACAAACAAAGAGGATGGGACCAGATTCCTAAGGATTTATTATATATTGTCCATGGAATGGTCCAAGGGGTCAACTTCAAGTACTCCCAGTTTGTTTACATAAACATGCTTGCAAACTTGGACTCCTTATAGCACTACATGTTCCCTAGATATGTCCATCATATTCTTAACTATAAACTAGGCTCATAGTTAAGGGGAATAAGCATTACTCTTAAATTGGGACAGATGAAGTCTGTCATCTTTAAAATCATGAGAACGACCATTGTTGGCTTGTCAGGGGTAGAAACAGCCATGGTCCCAAAAATGTTAGAGCTCATTGCTCAATGTGATAACTTGGCAGCACCAGCCAATGTTGAACTCACAGCTTGTACATCCACACCACACACATAACCACAAATAACCATCACTTACATAAGAAAATCCAAATAAAACCCTGCTCAGTCTATTCAGATTGAACAGGTCCCCATACACTCACCCGTGCAAGAGGAAGTGGAACCAAGAGCTTCCACTTCTCTTGAGGAGCAAACCACTAACTGTACTTCTTTGATAAGTGCTGAGGTTCCTTATGCTCAACCTGATGAGCTTATTACCCAAACCTTAAGCTTTCATTCTAAGTCTCAAAACTCAAGTGATCAACCTTTAGGGGACGGCTACCATTTCTAGCCATTAGACATAAACCAACCTATCCCTGACCTTCAATTCTATTATGATGAGTATATGGGTTTCAGTGAGTACCATGAATCTCTCTTCTCCTCCCCTGGTCTTTTACACTTCTTTTGTAAGTGATTACATTATTAAGACCTCAACCATGGCAACCCAACCCCTTTACACTTCTTTTGAAGCTATCATGGAGCAAGGGAAATCCAGCAGCCAAGAACCACAAGCTAGTGGTGAGAAAGAAGACTTTGGTCCTATTCTCTCACCCCCCCCCCATGATTCTTCTGATTAAGATGAGAGGATTCTGCAACTAAAGGTACAAAAACTATATAAACTCTACATCTATTTAGTTTCAAAGGTAAGTCACCTTGAATCTAAGGTGGCTACCTTGCAAAGGCAGGTCATTGACCAATAACTTGAGATCACCGATCTCAAGGGCAAGTTAGCTGAGAGACCTGCCAGGCAAACTCCACCAGGTCCACAAGAACCAGTGGATGTAGTGGACCTAACCCTTAACAGACTATACAAGAGGGTGATGCTACCAAAAAGGGGGAGAAAGCCCTACCTACAATTTCCATTCACGAGTGTGTGTGTTTCTGAAGGTGCAATTTTTTGAGAGCGAGAAAACAGTGGCGATTCAAGGCGATCTGCATAGATCAATTTCAACCAGTTTTGAGTCCCTAAATCTGTTCTATAACATGTCCAGATCTTCAGGGAAGATCGGGAGGATCAACTCGTCCGGCGAGTTGCCGGCGAAACCACCAGATATTCGTAATTCGAGTGGTTCTGTGAAGAGATTTACTACAAGGAGTACATCACGTGCTCTGATGAATGATATCACTAACAAATCCAGGAACGCTGACAATCTAAAGGATAATTCAAAATCACAAACTAATGGAATAGTGCTTACGACTGAGTCACAAACAACGAAGGGTTGCATGGGCGATGGTGATAAGTCAATTGGCTTGCAAACAGCTGTAAGTGATAACTGTGAAGGCAAATTAAACATCTCTACAGATTTTAGTGATGAATTGATGGATGATCAGCAATCTAGGGACACTGAAACTCCCAAAGTTGTTGATGGAGTGCTGCATGTGACACCTCTGACTATGTTAAAACTTGAGAAGGAATGAAATGATGTTAAATAGAGTGTGCAAACTGAATTCATGATAGAAGCTATCTCAAATCTGGTAAAAGAACCTATTTCTGTTGGTTCAATTGTTAAATTTGAAGACTCGAATGGTATTGGGGCTGCTGTTTTAGCATATGTTGAAGGCTCTTGTCTGGATCAGAATTTCTTATTGATGATGAAGTATTTCTTTGGCATGTACATCCTTGATCCCACATTTGAGGCCAAATATGGTAATCTTCTTAAATCTAGCATCTCTTATAATAGAAACAAATCTACTAGTAAAGTTAATATTGGGCAGGATATGAAAACTAAGGGGCAAGGATTAAAATCTGGGAATACTGGTATTGTTTGTAAGAGAGAAAGCTTGTGTGACATAAATAGGGAAGAAGTTGAAATTGAAGATGAGCTAGGTATAAAGCAGAATATTACAGTTGGTATGGGTAAAAAGAAAAAGCATTTCTATTTTTATGAAACTGCTACTCAATCTAGAAAATACTCTAATGCATGTGCTGAGATCAATAAGAATAACACAATCCCTGTTATTACTACTGGCTTTCATCCTGGAGTGGTGAGTGATTTAGAATATGCCACCCCTGCTAGTACCTTAGATGATATGAAAAAGAGGGTTGGTAATTCCATGAAAGATGTTTCTAGAAGAGTTGCTAGAGCTAAAAAAGAGGGGCTAAACAAGATTAAAAACATGACCGGACCAGCTACTCTGTTCTCTTCAACCACATAAAAGAATTAGGAATCTATGCCAGCTATAAAGAACATGAGCTTTACTGCTAATAGTGATGGTGTTAAGGTGGATATTCAAATGAATAAGCAAATGCAAGAAGAGGTTTAGAACCAGCCTAAGAAGTCATATGTATCAGCTATTAATGGTGTTAAAAAAGACAAACTGTTAAAATGATAGAACCTATTGAGTTCTGTCCTCCAACTGTCCTTGAAAATGGTGAGAAAGTTGCTTTGATTCAACCCTGTTACATTGAAAAAGCTGCTCAGGAATTTAAGTCCCATTTGTATGGATACTTTGTGGGTGCTGAGATGAATCTAAAATTTATGAGATACAATTTATATAGAATGTGGAAACAGTTTGGAATTAATGATATATCTTCAAATCGGTCTGGGGTACTCTTCTATAAATTTAAAGAAGAAAAGGATGTTAATGAAGTTCTAAAATCTGGACCTTGGGGCTGTTAATGGGGTGCCTTTATGTTTGAAGAAATGGCAGGTAGGAATGAGTCTTACAAAAGCTAATCCTAAAGCTATTCCAGTTTGGCTCATCCTAAAACAACTCCTTATGGAATTATGGAATACAACATGTATTTTCTAGATTGTAAGTTATGTTGGAAAACCTCTAGTCTTTGATGGAATCACAACTAAAAAATGTGTTAACGGAACTGGATCTGCTGGATTTGCTTGAGTCCTAACTGAAATTCATGCAAAGGACACATTACCTGATAAAGTCAGAGCTCTATATCCTTCAGAGGGAGGTTATGCTGGGTAGAGTGTGGAAATCAGAATAGAATATCAAGAACATCTTCCTAACTGTACTCATTGTATGGTATTTGGCCATAGTTTTGCTAAATGCAAAATTAGACCTTTGACAGAGAATGAAAAAGTCCTTACAGCCATGAAACCTGCAGTCCCAGAGAATAAACCGGTGGATAATAATGATAAAGGTAAAGGTGTGGATTATGGCTTTCAGCAGGTTGGTAAGAATAACAAACCTATTAAGCCACAAGCAGGTATGAAGCCTCATAATTCCCCTATGAAGAATCAAGGACAGAAAAGAATGAATGGAAACAAGAATGATGGCAGTCCTAACAAAGGTTTCAAAGTCTCTGAGCTTAAAGAGGAGGATATGGATAAAAGGGAAAGGAATATGGATCATACTTTCAAGAAAGATTCCAAGCCAGAATATAGACACCATGCTTTCAAGAAAGATTCCAGGCAAGAATATAGACAAAAACCACCTGTTGTCAATGTGAATACCAGTTATGTATCAACTAATAGTTTTGAGGCTCTTTCTGAAATGCAAGATGAGGTTATGACTGATAAGTTTCAACAGCAGTATTCAAGGAAAAAAGAAGTCAAAAATGTTGGTTCTAGTATGTCTGATTCATCCCCTAAGAAAGGTCCTTTGAATCCCAAGCTCAAGAGAAATACTTCAAATAACACTGCCTCATCAAAGGCATCTACTGTTAACCCATCCAATACCTCTACTGAACAAATCCCATCTAGAAAACATACCATAAACACCTCATCATCCAACCCATCATCTTTTAAACCTCCATGTAACTCAAATACTAAAGGTCCTTCTTCCCCTGTTCATGCTACAAAAACTGGCCTAAACCAGCCTAAAAACGCTGCCCTTGACTCCCCTCACTTTTTGGGTAAAGGGTTACCCCAGTGATTCTATATATTAACACAACCATTAAAGAACAAGTAGTGAGGAGCGTCCACACTAGTTCAGCCTTAGGACATGCCCCAAGACCGTCAACCAAAAATTAAAACACCAAAAAACACACAACCAAATCAAACAACCTAGACTAACATCTAGGTATACATATTGAACCCTACAACAAGAAGAATCAACCTAATCCTTTTGCCAATCTTCTTGGATATCCCAATCCTTCAACACCTCTATAACCCGATTTGTCTTCTTAACCTTCAAGCCCATGAGTTTGTACCGAACAACATTGAGAATTACCTTTGCAAGTACATCTGGAGGTCTTGGTTAGTCATTAAATAATCTAGAATTCCTCTCTTGCCAAATAAAATATGCAGAAGCAGCAACTAGCAATCGAGCGACAATAGAAACCATAGTTTTTGATATAGCTCACGCAATCAAGTCATGCAGAATATGTTGCCAAACTAGAGGTGTAGCTTGCATGTAAGCCTTCTCACGGATCAAACTCCAAACCTGAGATGAATACTTACACTCAAAGAACAAGTGATTATGTGAATCATAATTAGATAGACATAATGAGCAACACATTAAATTCATATTCGATCTCCTTGAATTATCCCACTTCAGGATTCTATCCTGAGTCTGTAGTTTCCCCCGAATCACTAACCACATCAAGAACGCATGGTTTGGTATACACTGGGTGAACCAGACACATCCCACTCAGCTAACAAGCATATCACAAGATCGTATACTATTCCACACAACCATAGCAGAGTATGGAACCAAAGCATCACCATCCTTCCAGCATAACATATCCTCCACCTCATGCTGAACCTGTATATTGTTAACATTTATCAAAACCGGGAAAAGATCCAACCAAGCCGTGGGCCAATTCCAAGAGCCATTAACATAAAGATCTCCAATAGTAGAACCCAAAGAAAAACTCGCATCCCGAATAGCTCTAGGAGATATAAATGCAGTGTAAGGCCCCGTTCCCGAAAACCTCATAGTTGGTCAATCACAGCATTATTTATATAGAAAAATACATACATTTCATAGAAACATCGCAGCGGATTAAAATTATCAAAAACCATTTATGCATTAATATTTAATGTTACCAAATAATACATCATTGTATTTTAGGAGTTACAAAAGAATCGTTCAGTTGCATTATAAAACAACAATATCATCATGCACAAATGGATGCCAGTCATGCATGCCAAGTAGCTTCCCCCGCGTAACATCCCCAGCAACAAGTTACCTGCCAACTAAAAATGCATAAAAGTCAGTGTTGCCGAGTGAGTTCTAGTTTTAAAATATTAAAATACCTTGTTCAAATATATAAAATTATTTTTTTCTTAAAATACTTCCTTTTCCATGAAAGTCATCATTTCCGTACGTGATCACACATACATACAACGAGATAATATTCATTATTATCTTTCATCATTCTTCTCATTCATTTCGTACTTTCATTATTATCTTTCACTTTCTACCGAACCAATGTGCAATACCCCGAACATTATGCATGAAGCAGGTACTGGGCCGAAGTCTATAAATAGACCCCTAAAATTGCGCACGAAGCCTGACCCAGTACCTAGGGCATGCCATAAGGGTCCCGTTAATCTCAAAGATTGATCCTGTGTGCATCCTTCGGGTTAGCTAAACCGCACACAGTTGAGCTAATGACAACATGGTCGTGCACCTCCATTCAAATTTTCTTGCAAGACTTTCATTCATTAGTTATATTCCACTTTTCATTATCATTCATCTTTCACTTCATTTATGATAATACTTTACGTATACGAGCATAAACACACCACGTAAAGTCACATAATAATACATAATATGGAACATTAGAACAGGCCATAAACAAGCATAACATCAACAAACATAACCACCAAAACATCCCAATGTTAAGTCTTAAAATTTCTATTTCCCAAATTTTCAAAAAAAATTTCTAAGGCATTTGGGTGCATGAGCACTATGTAGGCGCATAAGTACTATGCAGGCGCACGGACACTTAGGCGCATGAGAAACTTAAGCTTATGAGAAATTTCTAGGCGCATGATCCATACTTAGGCGTCTGGGAAAATTTTAGGCGCATGGGATACTTGGGCGCATGGGAAAGGACTTAGGAGTATGTACAACTTTCCAGGCGCATGGGCACTATATGGGCGCACGGGCTGGCACTTAGGCGTTTGGGCAAATTTCAGGCGCATGAGCCAAAAACTTAGGCGCATGAGCAAAACTCAGGCGCATGGGAACTATGTTGAACGTATGGGTAGTTACCAATTCGAACGTGCACTTATTCCAGACCTCAAAAATCATTCTAACATGTTCTCAATCCAATTCTAACATACTAGACACCTAAAAACAAGCATACAACCACAATATACAAGCAAAACATACGGTATAACATGCTAAAAAATTTATAAAAGTTAGTTACATGCATTTTCAGCCCCAAAACAAGTTTAAAAAAAAAGAAACCGGGGATCTAGAACTCACCAATTGCAGCCTTCAAGCAAAACTCCACCAAACTTGAGGGCACAAAGAGTTCAAACACCTAAACACACCAAAACACACAACCGAACACAAGAGAACACACAAGAATTGGTCCCGAAGCTGAAAACTCAGCTGAAACCGAACAAAACGCATGAAAAACACTCACCTAAGCAAAATCATAGCTTCTTCTTCAAGAAACCAATGAAACTTCAGCTCTTCTTCTTCTTTCTTCTTTTCCAGCCGAAAGTAGTGTCTAGAAAAGTGTTTATGGGTGGCCATACCCTTTTAAATAATAGAATAATAAAGTTTTGTACTTTGCACACTTAGCCCCCTCCACTAGGGTCCATTTACTTTTCTTTCTTTATACTTTTCTTTTCTTTTCTTTTTAGCAAATTTTTGGGTGTTACACGCAGCCAACGGACTAGCCTCACACCAATAATCATACCATATATTAGTGCTTTTTCCATTTCCAACTCGAGTCCAAATATGCCTTTTAATAATCGCATGGAGCTGCAAAATATTCCACCAACTCCAACTACAGTTTGAAAGGGATCCAAACATTCCAAAAACTTCAATTACCCAACCTATAAGTTCGAATCCATTGAACCCATAAAGACGCCCGGTTTGAAAGAATACTCCATATATGAGAAACCATTAACGCCTTATTCATATCGTTTATCCGTCTAATTCCAAGGCCACCCTTATATTTGGGCACACATACTGATTTCCAAGAGACCTTAGCCTTCCCCTTTTGCAACGCCCCTTGGCCCCATAAAAAACCCCTCATTTTGGCCTCTAACTCCGAAATAAGGCGAGCAGGAAGAATAAATACCGACGACCAATAAATATGCATAGTAGACAGAACATAACGAATCAACTGAAGCCTGCCAGCAAATTATAGAAATTTATTCATCCAAAGAGATATCCGTTGATCCATCCTTTCCAGAAGAACATGACTATCCTTATAACTCAATCTCGTAGAAACCAACAGAACCCCCAAATAACATACAGAAAGCTTACCCTCCTCAAAAGGCATAATACTAAGAATAGTCCTTTTCACAGGCTCAGGAACATTACAAAAAAATACTATACTCTTATGGTTGCTAGGCAATAAACCAGACATATCAGAAAACTATTTAATTTAAGAACACGCATAATACATCTAGCTGACTTCGCACCCCCTCTAGCAAAAAAAAAAATCATCCGCAAAACAAAGATTGATGATCCCAAGCTTATCACATTTGTGATGATATGTAAAAGAATCTCTCACAACTGATTTATGAAACAGCAGGGTAAGAACCTCCATGACTAGAGTAAATAAATATGGAGATAGTGGATCCCCCCTACCTAAGCCCCTGCTTCCCCTTGAAATAACCATGAAGATCACCATTAAGGCATATAGAGAATGAAGCCGAAGAAACAGACACCATAATCCACTTAACCATCTGAGGATGAAATCCAAAGCCCACAAGAATTTACTCCAAAAACTTCCAATCCACTGTATCATACACTTTCTGGATATCAACTTTAAATGCACATCTAGGAGGACCGAAATTCCGGTGATAGTTATGCATTAACTCTTGAGTAAGCAAAATATTATCCAAAATTTTCCTACCCGAAACAAACGCGGATTGATTAATACTAACCTCCCCCACTAACCCCTCCTTTAAGTGCTTAGCAATAATCTTACTAATACACTTATACAGCACATTGTAACAAGCAATAGGACTATAATCTGTAATTTTACTAGGGGTAGTTACCTTAAGAATGAGTGCAATAAGAGTATGATTCGGTTCTTTCAATAGACAGCTGGTACAAAAGAAATCCTGAATAGCAACCACCACCTCATCAGCAACAACCTCCCAAGCTTTCTTAAAAACATAGAAGTATAACCATCTGGACCCGGGGCTTTATCATTATTCATAGAAAAAATAACTTGCTTAATCTCCTCCCTGGTCACTAGGCGTACCATATTATTAGCAATAACCGGATCCAACGAATGCAAAAACAAGTCTAACGGTGGATGAAGAGTAATACCACCTTCGAATCCAAGAAATTGGTCATAGAATGCAACAAAAGCTTGAGCTACACTAGCACCTTCATACACAACACTATTAGCATCTTTAATCGAATTAATACGACTTCTATGATTCCGAAATTTCAAAGAATTATGAAAAAAACGCCGTATTAGCATCCCCTGCCACAAGCTAATGAACCTTGGCTTTCTGTTTCAAAAACCTCTCCTCATCCAAACTAGCCTCCTGAAAATCTTTAAGGCATTTGGCTTCCCTCCCACGCACATCTAAATCAAATGAATTTGTATCTAACTGCGCTTGGAGATCATCCAATAATACCTGAAGAGAAGAGACTTTAGCTTGTAAATTACCTTGTTTAAACAATAAAGAACGCAATCTAGGCTTGAGACCTCTTAACTTCTTAACCACCCTAAATTGCGCTACACCTGGAACATTCAAGCACCAACCATTTAGAACAATATCAAGAAATTTAGGTTTATGCACAAGAAAATTAGAGAACTTGAAAGGTTTAGGCTTCGATTTTTCACCATTGGGCATGTTTAAAATGCACGGACAATGATCCGAAATTCGATAAGGTTTGAATATAGCACACGCCAATGGAAACATATCAATAAAAGCAGCATTGCCCAAGATCCTATCTAGCTTCTTTAACATACGAATCCCCATGGCCGGCTTTTGATTCCATGTTTGAAACCCCATACTGTTCACATAAAACACCTACACTCGATTAAGGCACTCCTGGAACTCCCTCATCCTAACAGTAATAGAAGAAGACCCTGCAAGCTGATCCTCCAAATGAAGAGCAGAATTAAAATCACCCATTATTATCCAAGGACTATCCTTCACAAGATCTTTATGAGCACAAATATTCTGCCAAAACAACCTTCTAGTAACATAGTAATTAGCAGCATAGACAACAGAACAATAAATCATCTTTTGCACTGATTTAAAGAAGACCTGTAGATGCATAACCTGATCCATATGCGCTAAAACCATGACATCAATCACCAAAGTATCCCATCTGACAATGATCCGAGAACCTTTGGCACATGAACTAGCATTAGAAACCCACTCCTAATTCTTAAAAACATTTTTACAAACCTTAGCTAGCTTTTCCATATGTACATGAGACTCAAGAATTGCACACATACTCAAATAATTTTCATTGACCACCAGTTGAACCTTTTTCTGCTTGAGAGGGCGGTTCAACCCTCTAACATTCCAAGATGCAAAACTAAACATTGGAAACCATAGTAGAAGGAGTGCTTGCCCCGTTAGGATTATTCATATCCGAAGTCAAGAAATCAACAGTCTCATTATACACATCCTCCACATCATCCTCATCAGAACTACAATCCCCCGAAATCTTATCACCACCCTTTGCTTTCCTAGCCATCTCGCTAGTCGAATTCGCTAATGCATTGAAAGATTTTTTCACACTAATAGTATCCGAACCATTACCACTAACACTTGATGAAGCGCCCTGATCTCCAACTTGTTTATTTTTTTCATTAACCGGATGATATTCAAACTTCGGCTTCTATTTATGAACAGGAAACCCAGCCTTTTTATCAATCTTCTTTCTCAAAACTTCCACAAACACCTCAGTATCAACCTTAGGAGCATCATTGTTCTTTACTTCCTTTTTTGGGCATGTAATAGACTCATGCCCAAAGATACAACACTAGTCACATCTAGGAGGCTTCCACTCATACTCTACTCTTTCTCCACAATAAACATGTCACCCTCCAAAGACGGAATCGCTACTATTAATACCTCCTTAAAATCAAAATCCATAGAAATATCAACCATAGCTCTCGCATAACTGCTCTTCCCCATGCATCCAAACACATAGCAGTCGTATACGTATCAAGTCTTTTAGGAGACCCCACTTTAGAAGCAAGCATGCTGAGACCATCATCCGTATACGCAACAATAGGAACTCCATGAAGTTTAACCCACACCACAACATTCTTAATATCCTCCTTAGTAAGTTTCATAGCAGGAGTCCAAATATTAAGAAACATAGGCTTATTCCTAATCAACCACGGACCACCCTCAAGAACCTCCAACATACCTTTTTCATCAACAAATTGAAAGAAGAAAAAACCATCTGCATTCATCATAACCTTTTGTAACCCAAACTTCTTCCAATTATTCCTCACAAAATACACCACAACTGGATAAGCTTCCCGGGCACCAAGAAAATATCCATACAAAGTATTCGCAAGTTTAACCTGAACATCCCTAACTGAATCTTTCGATAGAACCACATCAACCCCTTTATTTGTACCCTTCGAGTCCAAATAACGAAAATTAACAACCCTATTCAGACCCTTGGCGTTTAATTTGACCTTATACGCATAAGAAACCGAAGAAGAAGATTGTCAACCCTAGGGGTTTGCATGCCAACACCTTCAAAGCCTCCGAGATTAACATGGTTGCATCTACTTTCTTAGCGTTCTTCAGAATGCCTTTTGTTGGTAACACATTACCATCATTATTAATCACTTTCGCAGTAAGATTAGAGCCGTCCATGATGAAAACACATGCATGCACATGAAACCCTACAACCCAAAACACTCTTCATGATCCCTTAAAAGGTTAACAGGATTCGTACTAGTCAAGCTTAACTATATTCAATAGTTGCGACCAATCATAAACCTGCTAAGAAATCAGGAAACAAAGCAGAAGTTTTA
Source organism: Flaveria sonorensis (assembly GCA_025506505.1). Lineage (NCBI taxonomy): Eukaryota > Viridiplantae > Streptophyta > Magnoliopsida > Asterales > Asteraceae > Flaveria > Flaveria sonorensis. The sequence goes on from CM046427.1 coordinate 31,327,315, forward strand.
GGTGAACAATCAACGAACAAGAGACAAAACCCTAACCGAACCAAGAAAACAAAATTGCTAACAACTTGATTGAAGATCAAGAAACAAGATCAAGAAGCAAGAAAAACGATCAAGAACCAAGAAATAAGACAAGATCAAGAACTAAGAAACCCTAATCGTTCAAACCCTAGATCTCACTAACAATGCTCGTATTACACCCTTGTAATCAAGAATATAATCACAGGATTGTTACACAAAATAGGAATCAAACAGAGAAGGGAAGAACATGGTAAAGATCGAATCAAAGAAGACAAAATCGAAAAAGGAAGCCAAGAACCCTAGTTCACCCCTAGTTTACCCCTATACTCTCATTCCTGCTTCCCCTCTTACCAAATCCCATAATGCTTCTCACCATAAACCTTCTTCCCTTGATTTGGAACCTGAAATAAAAGGGTCAAATGTTAAGAAAATCTTGAATGTTCTGTTCAATAAGAACCAAACTTAACAGGTGGCCTGGAGAATGAAATTTATGTACTTGTTGAAAGTAAAACTGTCCCCCTTTGGAAGAAATTGCAAAATGGTCAGATGCTCAAAGAAGGTTCTATCCTCATCTTTGTTCTTTGACCCATTTTGTCCCAAGGAGTAAAACTATTGATGAATATGAGAATATTTCTAAAAGTTTTGAAGTGGAGTCTGATATGAAAGTTGGTTTAATAAAGCTGCTCAAGATATGAAAGTTGATATTAAGGAGGAGCCAATCATGATGATGGATAATGATGGAATCATATAGGGTGCTCGGGCATTGGGTACTAATACCTCTTCAAAATTGGTTTAATAATGTCTAACATCCTTACATGGAATATTAGAGGTCTTATGAATAGAGACCATCAAGACCAAGTTAAGGATTTGATGAATGACAATAGAATTAGTGTTTGTTGTGTGTTGGAATCTCATATCAAAAAGTCCAATGTGTCCAAAATTTGTCACAAGATTTTTAGAAATTAGGATTGGGTGACTAATAAATAACATTGCAACAATTAGGCTAGGATCATAATTGGTTGGAACCCTAATAATGTTGAGCTATGGTGGTGGACATGTCAGACCAAGCTATAAATTGTTTCATTAAAATTAAGGGAACTTCCTCTCAATTCTATTGTTCCTTTATTTATGGTCATGTTAAAGCCCCTAAAAGAAAACCTCTTTGGAATAACCATAAAAAATTTAGTGTGTTTGTCAATAAAGATCCTTGGGTGGTTGTTGGTGATTATAATACCACTTTAAGCCCCTCTGAATGTTCTGCTGGTTCTTTTCAGTTTACCACCTCAATGGCAGATTTAATGGAATGCTATGAAATATGTGGGTTGGAGGATTTGCCTAGTCCTGGTCTAAAGTTTACATGGAACAAAAATCCTGGAATCATTGATGGTCTGATGAAAAAGCTAGATAAGGCTATGGCTAACTTGGTATTCATTAGTACTTATTCTTCTATGCAGACAAAGTTCCTTCCTTTCTTCACCTCGGATCACTCACCAATTGTCATCTCTTTGCCAATGAAGAAGATTTGGAAACCTCATTCTTTTAGATTTATGAATTTTCTTACCAGAAAGCCAGAATTTTTGCAAATTGTAAAAAATGTTTAGGTAAAACATATAAAGGGATGCCACATGTTCTCTATTACCTCCAAACTTAAAGAGCTGAAAAAGCATTTTAGGAAACTAGGCAAAGAACAAGGGGACTTGAAAGCTAAGGTTAAGAAGCTTAAAATAGAATTAGGAGCCATTCAAGAGGAAGTTGAAAAGGACCCACACAATCAAGACTTAAGGGATGAGGAGCTAGTTTAAGTTAAAGCTGTTAAAGCTGCTGTTGAAGATGAAGAGCTACATTTGAAGTAGATAGCTAAGGTTGAATGGCTTTCTGCAGGAAACCAAAATACAAAGTATTTTCACAAGGTGGTTAAAGGCAGACAGAACAGAAATAGGATTACATCTGTTTGTAACATGGATGATAATTACAATGAAGGGGAAGATGTTGGTACTGTTTTTGTTAATCATTTCAGTAATTTCTTGGGAAAGCTAGTTCCTATGAATGGTGCCCAGGATCCCAATTCCCTATTTGTGAAAAAGTTACCAATGGAAGTGTTTGATAAAATGGTTCAACCTGTGACCAATGAGGAATTTAGGGCTGCAATATTTGATATTGAGGATGACAAAGCCCCTGGACCAGATGGTTATTCTACTAATTTTTTTAAGGTAGTCTGGCTTGTGGTGGAAGATGTGGTTTGTCTAGCTGTTAAAGAGTTTTTTGATAATGGCCAACTTCTAAAAGAAATTAATGCAACCTTGATTTTGTTGGTACCTAAATGTGACAATCCTAGGAGAGTTGCTGATTATAGGCCTATTGCTTGTTGCAATGTTCTTTATAAGTGTATTACCAAGGTGATTTGCAACATAATCAAAGGGGCCCTTGATATCATTATTAGCCAAAACCAATCAGCCTTCATTCCTGGAAGGCAAATCATTGATAATGTTCTCCTCACTCAAGAACTTATGAAACATTATCATAGAAATAGAGGGGAAGCTAAGGTTGCCCTTATGATTGATCTTCAGAAAACTTATGACACTGTGGATCATTCTTTCTTAAAATTCTGTCTAAAGCAATTTGGATTTCATCCTTGTATGGTGCATTGGATCATCATGTTTAACTAATGCTTGCTACTCTATAAATGTTAATGGAGACAGTTATGGTTTTTTCAAGGGGATGAAGGGATTAATGCAAAATTAGAGAGATGGAAATCTTAACCTTGATGATTAACAGAAAAACTAGAGAGAATGCTCAATTCAAATATCATTGGAAATGTAAGAATCTTGGCATCACTAGTCTTTGCTTTGCTGATGATCTTCTGATGTTTGCTTATGCTGATACTAATTCTGTTAAAATGTTGAAGGATGCTCTAGAGGAGTTTTCAGGTGTTTCAGGTCTTATCCCTAACCTCAGCAAAAGTACACTGTATTTTGACCATGTCCCTCCTATTGCTAAAAATAGAATTTTGCAAATCCTCCATTTTAAAGATGGCTCTCTCTCTGTTAGATATCTTGGATTACCTTTATTATCCAAGAGACTCTATTCTAAGGATTGCATGGTGTTAATTGAAAAAGTCAAAAAGAAATTCATGACTGGAAGAATAAGAGTTTATCTTTTACTAGAAGATTGATGATAATCAAATCTGTTCTGTCTTCCATGCAAGTTTACTGGGCTTCTGTCTTTTTATTACCTATTAGTGTGATTGAAGATATTGAAAGGCTGCTGAATGGTTTCTTGTGGGCCCAGGGTGATAATGTGAAAGGCAAGGTTAGAGTTGATTGGCAGGAGGTATGCCTACCTAAAAGTCAAGGAAGGATGGGTATCAAATCTCTAAAAATCAGGAATATGGCCTTAATTTCTAAACTTATCTGGAGCCTGATCAATGGTCATAAAAATATTTGGACCCAATGGATTGCTCATTATAGATTAAGGGGTAAGACTCTTTGGGAAATGAACAAAACTGATGGCGCTTGCTGGAGTTGGAGAATTATTCTTCAATGTAAGAAGACAATTAGGCCATTTTGCCATAGAGAAATGGTAAATGGAAGCAGCACTTCTACTTGGTTTGATAATTGGCATCCTTTAAGTCCCCTCTCTGATTTTATAAATCCTAAAGAAGTTCATAGGGCTGGGTTAAATCTTGATTGCAAGGTCAATTTTGTAGTCTCTGGTCAAGATTGGAATTGGCCTCAAGAATGGAAGGACAAATTCCCAATTTTATTTGATTTTCCTTCCCCTACTCTACTGCCTGATGAACAGGATAAGTTTATTTGGAAGACCAAGGAAGGTAAAAAAGTGACTTTTTCTACTAAAGCTGCTTTTTGGGATCTGAGCATTCAACAACCTCTTATAGCTTGGTCAAAATTGATTTCGTTTAGCCAAAGTTCCCAAGGCATTCATTTATTTTGTGCTGGCCATTAAACAAAGATTACTAACTCAAGATAGAATGCTTAAATGGGATAGTTCCAAGCAACTCCTATGTGGTCTTTGTAACTCTCAAGCTGACTCTCATGACCACTTATTCTTTAATTATGATTACTCCAAGAGGATTTGGGCAGAATTAAAAACTATTACCAAATTAGAGAATGCTCCATCAGATTTGAAAACTTGTGTTCAGCAGCTTATCTCTTCTCCTATCAACAAGCAATTTGCTAGTATCATCCAAAGATTACTTTTGGCAACCATGGTCTATTTCATTTGGCAGGAAAGAAACTTGAGACTATTTTAGCATAAACAAAGAAATGTTGAGGAAATTCGTAGACAAATAAAGACTATGGTCAGGTTGAGGTTATTGGGGTTGACAATTTATGAAACCTTAAAAACCATTGAGGATAGCAAATTATGGGGCTTTGCATTGCACCCACCAATAAAGAAAAAAGGTTTACAATGATGAGGGGTTATATGTTATTTTTGAGCTGGTTGGTGGTTCTCAATAGACTGCTTCTCAGGGATCAACACATGGGATGCAAGGAAATGAAATCCTTTCCAACATTCTTTTTCTTCTACTTCTCATATGAGTAGAGAGTGGGAAGGGTGGGGGGCTGGGTGTGTGACATCTTCTTGGTGAGTTTGGGCTTATGGGATGATTGGTTTGGGGCTCCTCACTTTTCTGGCAAGAGTGCAATTTGTAGTCTTGACAAAACAGTTGGGGAAGGGTATAATATGGGTTGGGGAGGAAGTGCAAGAAAGTTCATGGTAGATGCTCTTAGTTCTGCCTCTAGATTTTTTATGTTTACTTCTCTCTTTTACTTTTTCCTCTCTTTTGTTTGGTCTTTAGGAATTATTCTGGGTATGTTTGAGGGTAATAGGTTTGGCATCTTGCCCCTATTATCTTCCCTGCTTAACTATTTGGGAATTAGGTGTGAGAATAGTTCAAGAGTTGGCTTTAACCAGGGAGACAAAAGGATGGAGGTGTCCACTAATTTTTTGATGATAATTTTTTAGAAGGATAGGCAAAGCTTGTTGATGGACCCAAACCCTTTTTTGTGTCATATATATTTGCAGCCTATGGTTTTTTGGTTGAGTCTGAGTCATGGGGAGGAAGTTGTAAGGGTTGGAAAGGGAGAAGAAGTGAGGGTCTGGTAGGTGCTCTTATTTCTGTTTCTAGTTCTTCTATCATGAAAGTTATGAGTGTTTGTCTCTATCCTCCCTTTGCTTGGTCTTTAGGAATAATTTTGAATTTGTTGGAAATTACAGTGTCTGCCTTCATGTGGGCCTCTGTAGTTTCTCAGCTGTATTGATGGGGTTTGATTATAAAAATCTACCAGGAGTTGGTAGTAGCCTGGGAGACATAAGGATGGAGGCCTGCACCCGTCTTTTGTTGCATATTCTTAGATTATTAGGTCCTGTAGCTTACTGGTGCAGCCAAACCTTAATCTATGTCTTACATCTCCTTGAACCTTTCCTTTCTTTTGTTGAGTCTTGTCTGTGGGTAGGATTCTTACAAGGCTGGGCAGGAAGTGGGGCAGATAAGAAATATGATTTGATAATGTTAATTGTTATGCTGCCATGCAGGAATGTTGCTTGTAATGGTGAAACTAGAATGGGGCTTAGTGATCATTCAAACAGTGGGACCTTATGTCTTGATGTTGAGGAGCTGAGTCTGCAGAACCAAGTTGGAGGGGATTTTTGGTGGTCTTATTACAGGCCAGGGATATATAGGAAAATTGCTACCTTCAAGTTTTATTATAGAAGCGATAACATTAAAGTGGAGGATGCACCTAGTGTAGAAATCACTTTAATGTTTTATTATGTTCTTGGCATATTGATTTATTTCTTTTTAAAGAGATGGTATGAGGATCATGGCAGCAGACTGCTTCGGAAGCAAATATTGTGAAACTGGCTTCGAAAGCAAATGTTGTGGAATTTGCCTCAGAAGCAAATGTTATGGAATTTGCTTTGGAAGCAAATGTTGTGGAAGTGGTTTCGGAAGAAAAGTTTGTGGAATTTGCTTCGGAAGCAATTGTTTTGTAATCTACTTCGGAAGCAAATATTGTGGAAATGGCTTCGGAAGAAAATGTTGTGGAATTTGCTTCGGAAGCAAATGTTGTGGAAATGGCTTCGGAAAAAAATTTTGTGGCATTTGCTTTGGAAGCAAATATTGGGGAACTGGCTTCGAAAGAAATTGTTATGGAATTTGCTTCGGAAGCAAATGTATTGTAATTGTTTTATCATAAAGGGTACATAAGCTTGTGGGAAACTTAAAAGGAGGCAATTCAGAATATAGATGAATGGATATATTGATCTTATCCTGTTGAATGTTACTGGGATATTTGAGTTTGTGATAAACTGGCTTTATGAGCTTAAAGAGTAGTTGGTGATGGTTTACATGCATGATGGATCAAGGACCTTTATTTTTAGCAGATGGACTATGGGCAACTTTGAGAGGGATTTGAAGATGTGTCTTATGGGCCTTAATGAATTAGGCATGATGCTTCTGATTATGAGAAATAGAAAACTCTAGACTTGGAATTGGGCTGATTTTTGGGGTGTTTGGATAAAATCATGGATAACAGCATGCATTTATATTTTGATTGGAAAAGGGCTCAGTAAGCATAGTATTGTGGTTGTGGATATTAAGTGTAAATTTGGTATGCTTTTTGTGATGTATAAGTCTACTTGGGTCATTAGTAAAGCCCAATTGGACTTTAGTAGACTTTGGTGTTTTTTCTTGGGCTTTCTTTGGTCTAGAAAAAGTATAGAGTATAGCTTGCTTATATGTATTAGTTGCTAAAGCCCAAGTAGTGGTTCTTTATTTTCTGGGACTAGTGATTTACATGGGTGTAGTATCCTATATGGCTAGTATACTTTGTATTTTTCCATTGATTAATAAATGTTTGCCAGGGCACTCCTCTTTTTCAAAAAAAAAGTCATGCCTACAATCACAAAACCTGGGAGTTCTACCTATAGTATAGACATAAAGGCCTTACCATCCTCACTTGCAGTTGGCCATAATCAACAACCTCCTTAGGCCCATATTGTTATGGATGCCCTGACTCAAAGCCTTTTTGAGGAGGGAATTTTAAGGGCAATGTCTTCCCCATCCTATCCTGCTAAAAATCCAGTAATAGGATGGAGGTATGACGCAGATAGAAGAGCCCTAGTACTATCTAGATCTCAGGGGTAGCAAGATGTCTTCAGCTTTCAAACCCTGAGATACTATGAGAGCTTTCCTTTGGTTAAACTGTCACTTGCCAACCCAAGTCAAAAAAGGCAAGCTGATAGGTTAGCTAAAAGGATTAAGCAAAGGGTGCTTGAAGATTTTAGAAGAAGTTCCCACCTATATAGATAGAGGTTAGTAGGCAAAACTATTGGTCAACTGGATATTGAGGTAGACCCTAAGATTAGATTCAAAGGGAAAACCTCAGTTGAAGGCCCTGTAGTTAACCCTCTAAACCTTGATATTGGAACTGTTTCAGCACCCAGTACCCTCACTGAGACACTAGCTGGTGAAGGTGTCTCACAGCCTCTCCCTGGCTAGAGGTTCAAGATCAGAATCAACTCAAGATGGTCAAAGCTCTCTCCTACCTGAGTCATATAGGCCTGTGCTTGACAAAGGAAAAAGGCCAATGACTGCTGAGGCGATTGAGCAGGAGAAGAGAGAGAGAGAGGAAGAGGAAGGCAAGGGGAGAGAGAACAAGTAAGACCCCAGCTTCATGCAAGTTGCAATCAGGGCTGCCCCCAGGCCAAACACTCAAAATGATGAGTTAAGGGCAGCCAGATAGAACTATTTAGGGTCTAGGAACTAAAATATTGATGAAATAATCTCTCTTCCCATGGATGAGTTGAACGAACTATCTGACACTGAAGCGTCAAAGGAGAGGAAGGAGGCTGAGGCTGTAGAACTGCTCCTCAAGATCAAGAAAGAAAGGAAAAGGAAAAAAATCTATAAAGCCCCAGTCCTCTCTCCAGTTCAATGAAGCCCTGAATAGAGGTTGTGGAAGTTAAACAAGAAACTCAGGCAGGTTGGGAACAAGATAGACAAAACATGATAACTTACTTAAGTGCCACAAGCCTCTATCAGGAAGCAGACCTACTTCCCTTAACATATGAATACATTGAGTTTGAGTACCTCAAGCAGATAGAGCAAGAAGTGCTAAAAGAAAAGAAAGCTGCTAAGAGGAAGATGAGGGAAGAGGCTGCTAAGTCAAGAGCCACCATCCGAGCCAATCAGAAGAACCTGCTAACAGATTGACTATGGTGACCTTCATGAAGTTGTATGGGTTCTCCAAAAGGAGACTTGGTCCAATGTCTTTATCCACTATAGATGAGCACATTAGAGTAATCAAGCAAAAGCTTAAAAACGGTGAGCTAGTAGACTTGCATTCTCTAACAAGTCAGGCTGCACCTAAAGCTGAGGTCAAGGTTGAACCCCAAGAGACAACACAACCTGGACCTATTGTTGCATCTTAGCTAGCTTGATCTTCTGACCCACAGCAGGGTCCTAAACCTTCTCCTTCTAAACATGTGATGGAAAAGGACCCAATTTAGAAGTATAAAGAAGGAACATCTGGTACTTAAACCAACCTTCTTAGTTAAAATACAGAAAGAGGAAGGGATGGTTATAAAAAGGGACAAGAAGAAGAAGAAGAAGTCCAAGGCATCCACCTCTGCACCTCAAGATAGGTCAGAACATCCTGAGGGTGGTTAAGAAGAGGCTACTTAACCAATTCCACTTCAAACAGAGCCTCTTCCTCCTGAGAGACCCATCTTGTCCTAGGCTTTTGCTACAAACCCAGACATATGGTATGTCACTACAGTTCAAGGGAGTCAAGATGTACACTTTTGGCAAAACATGCTTGACCTTCCTCTGTATAATCTCTTTGATATGAGGAGATACTTTGAGAGTCTGAGGAATCCAGACCAGCTGATGAAGAAAGGAATGGTTCTGATGAAGATGAGGACTGTCAACATATGAAGATCAAGACTCAAAACCATCCTTAAGTTTTGGTAGCATCAGCCTAGGGGAGTTTGTAAGAGTTAACTTAGATGCTGATGCCCCAAAGAACTCTTAGCATGCATACAGAACTACAAAGGAAGTTACTTCGAATGATTTGACAAAAGCACTAAGAAATTCTCTAAGTGTCAAATCTTTCAAAGCCAAAAAATCATTTCTTCCAAAGCCAAGAGACTGATTTCTTTTGAAGACAGAGAAGACATGCTTTCTCTGATATGCTTTTGACAAAATCTATTCAACTTTCCACTGCCAGCTCTGAAGACTCACTAACTTATGTATCCATACTTTTGTTAACTATAGATTATGATCTTAGAGTTTGTAACTTTCTACTTTGTACTTTTATCCTTTTTTATTAGATAAGGATGAGAGCTATGGTATGTTATAGTCACCAGTCAAAAGGCAATATGCCTTTTGACTTTACATTGATCTTGTTGTCTAGATTAGTGTTCCAGCTGGTCTTTAGAGTATGGCGGTTGTTGGATGTAGTATAAAGTATCTTAGGTACCAGTCCTTATGACTAAGAATTATAACATTTGTAAAACATTTGAGAGCAATATACATCATTCTTGAAAACCAAGTTAGCTGAGAGGATTTAGCACAGGGTGCTTGAAGAGTTCAGAAGAAGGTCCCACCTATATAGACAAAGGCTATCAGGCAAAACTGTTGGTCAACTAGATACTGAGGCAGACCCTAAGATTAGTGTGACATCCCGTGTTTCCAGGTTAATATTGGTATGTTAGTAAAATGTCATAAATTATTTAAATGCTTCATAAGACTTAATTTTCTGATAATTAAGGTCATCTAAGGTCTAGCAAAGGCCTTTTGTGCATAAATTTTATAATTGATAATTTCAAGAATTACCTGGTCACGTTGCGATAAAAACTTTTAACGAGCGTCCGGTGACAATTTGGTTAATTAAATCTAGTCAATATATTTTGATTTTTATAATTTAATTCATTACAAGTGATACTATTATTAGTCATAAAAAATAATAATTATTATTGTTAGCTTTGATCGCTTAAAATTAATATTTTTAAAATATTTTCTTGATGCAATATATAGTCTGTTGCATGTTGCGTTAGACTATGTAAAACTTATTATTTTGACTAATGATCATTATTATTAATGTTATAAACCCTTGGAAAGTTTCAAGTTAATATTTTAATTTTGTAGAAAGTTTTCGTGTAAAAACCTGAACATTTAAAATTTTTACAAAAAAACTTAACGAGACCGACACCCCTCCATACCAGGTGGCATCCCACTTGGGGACTCACTATCAAAATATCTAGCCTAAAAGATTAGCTATATATACACTTGACACTCCAACCATATTCCACACTTAACCATTTCTCTATCATTCCCCTACACACACTTTCTCTCTCATCTCTCTCTCTCTAAATCTCATGGTTGAATTCAGCCCAAGAATACCTCCATCCCTTTGATTTTTGATCATTCAAATTTTCTTACAAGCTTTAAACAATCGATTTCAAGGATCCCCTATGAGTTTGGTGTAAGTTTTTGCAAAAATCTATTTCAAGCTTCATGAAGAAATCCTTCACATTTCTTGAAGTTGTTAATCCTAGAGTGAGAATATTTTCTTTTTAAACCTCTTACAACATGACAAAAGAATGATTGTTGCAAGCTTTGTTCACCAAAAACTAGATTTTCTTGAAATCCAAAGTTACAACAATAGTTTTTAATCAAGTAAAATGAGTTTTTAAAAGAATGTATATGAGTGTAAGTGTGTGAACCATGAATATGTGTGTGTGTCTGTTAGATGTTGATAAGTAATGGAATTTCCTTTACATTTTTGTTTGATTTTGACATGCAAGATGATCAACTTATGATCTTGGCTTATGAACATCATAAGAAACCCATCCATCAAATAAAATCTATTAAAAAGATGGAAATGGGTGATACATGTATGTATGTGTGGATGATGTTCTTGAGCTCATCTTGCTTTTGGATTTCAAAAATGATTGAAATGATCCATGATATATGGTGATCATGATCTGAAATCTTTTGGGTTTATTTTGATGAAATGAAAAACTAAGAATTCAAGTTGTTAAGAAAAGTTGATTATTTGGGTAAATATGTATGTATGTATAGTATATATATATATATATATATATATATATATATATATATATATATATATATATATATATATATATGTATGTACGAATGGTGTTTTTGATCTTGATGTGCTCTTGATTTATGAGTTTTGAGATGATTGAGATGATCCATGTATATGGTGATCATGATCTGGAAGTTTTGGGATTATTAGTATTTTTTTACATAAAGAAAAAGGTAAAAACAAAGTTAGAGATAATGGTAATCAAGTGTTGATTAGACATGACCAATGGTAATGATTATACAAGTTAAACATCATCTAAACAACGATCTTCTCAAATCTGGAATAATGGGTTCAAAACATGTTAATAATAAGTTAAAAATAATCTTACTGGAAATAATAATTTTGATGATTGAGTTTAATCATATAAACCTTTTACGTTTAAAAACACGTTAAAACGGTGTTTTTCAGGTCAAAAATGAGTGTTTTTGCAAACGTACGGGTTTGAACAGAAAATAATATTATGTTTTAAGTTAAAAACTAATTTCTTTAAGTATGTAACAAATCCATAACATGCATGGAGATCGGTGTTGATTTTATACGCGCGAAAAAGCCAAAAACTGACAATTTCGGGTTGAAAATTTGGGACTGTTTTGAAACTGATTTTTAACAGAAAATTTCATAATTTTTTAGTATAAAATAGTTATTTTAAAACATGTATAATGATCATGAGGTATACACGGGTTTATGTACGGTTTTTGCAAGTAAAACTATGTGGTTTCGGGTTAAAAATCACCTTATACGGGTGAAATTTGGGTTAAACATAAAATAATATATTTTTAGAATAAAACTTGTCTTAAAAAGGATTAATATATGTTTTATTACTGAAAAATTAGTTTATTTGTTAAAACGATTAATTATTGTTGATTAGTAATAAATTAATTAAGATTTTATAAAAAGGTAATAAAATTAAGATATAGTTTTCTTAAAAAGATCAAGACTATGAATATTTTTTATTATTAATCTTAGATAAAATATTATTTTTATGAATAAGTATGTTTCTTTTATTAATGCCCAATTTAGTAATTTTTATGGTCATATTTTCGTGTGTGTAATATGTGGTTATCATTTAAGGGTTAAATGGTTTATTTAGTAAATAATATATGTCACCAACGGGTTGTTTAAAAATGGATTTCATGAAAAGTCTAGTAAGTTGGGTGAACAATTTGCACGGTAGACTTATTATTTGACAATTAATATGTCCTTTGCATCTAGGGTGTTAATTGGTCATTTGTATTCACCGGCCTTGATTTTGCTAGATCATCTTTATAGTGTTTCAGTTGAGTTTTCACAGCCCCTATTTTTAAATAACGTTTTACTTAACGATTTTAGGGGAAAAACATGTTATAACATTTTTATTTGTGATATGATTTGATTATGGAATAACTGCGTGATCTTTATGATGGCATTGAGTTGTTTTGTTATTTGTGCACGACGACCATAGGCCATAATCATTAACCCTGGGAGGGCCACAGGATATATTAGTAGATCTATTAGGTTTGACAACTGTCACTCCTGATCGGTCACGCCGGTCTATTTATACAGGAGGAATATATGTTGAAAGGAACTTGAGGGACATTGTGTCTTGGTTTAGTTATGGGGCTCTTGGTTGCGATCATAGTCAGTGGACCTAGCTAGTCCTTGATGATCTAGGGTTTGATTCAGGGAAAATCATATCTTTTTATAAAAAGGAAGCCAGAGATGATTACCGATGAGACCACTAGAGAGATACTGGAGGAGACTGAGCCCAAAAGGGCTAAAGTGCGAGACAGACAGTTGGACTGGTTGTCCGGGCTTTTTTCAGGAGTAGGCTGATGATGATGGTGTTTTTCTACATTTGAGGTTGGTGAGTCGTTCTCCACCCTCCGAGACCTACCGTTGATTGATAAGCCTATTGATCGCAAGTTACTCTGCATTCATTATGAGCATTGGATCCCATCCTTAAAAAGGTAAGGTGGGAGTGATGAGTGAGATGACACAAGCGATGGATGAGATGATGATGTCATTAGAGGAAGATAAACGATTGAGAATGACATCCTGAACTAGCTACATTTCAGGATTTGTGATCTGGAGTCGGGCCTTGTAGAGACGAAGAAGAAGCTGGAGATGGCAGAGATGAAGGCAGAGGCTATAGAGGCTGGGGTGGTAGCAGCGCAGCAGTAGGTGACTACTCTTGAGGAGTGTGTGGAGGCTGCATTAGGGTTGGCGACAGTCTGCATGATGATAGCTTCTATGGTGGTGCGTGTCGATGTGATGGCTCGATTCTCTCGTTAGAGTTTTTAGGGTCTCTTGATACATTAGTACCTAGATATTGAAACAACTATTTTTGTGATGACACTAACATCTATTTTGTGTTGTTTCATAATCATGTACTCACTACTAATTATCTTTACTCATTAAATATCGTTATGATGATTTTAATGAATGTTTTGATTGTCGAAATATTGTGATTGTATATATTATTGTTATGCACTTTTGATATTATTTTGTGTATGTCGTTTATTCTCTTTTGTTTGATCCATAATAGAAGTTAATCCATGGCACCTAACACGTGAAATACCGCTACTTATAAGACATTCCAAGCTTGTAATCCATGAATCTTTACTGGAGCTGAAGGTCCTCTTGACATCATTAAATGGATAGAGAAGATGGAATCCGTGATAGCAATTAGAAACTGTTTTGCTGATCTGCGAGTGAAGTATGCCACATGTTCATGCCAAGATGAAGCTTTAAGCTGGTGAAATTTGCAAGTTCAGAATCTAGGAGAGGAAGCTGCATTTGGTTTCTCCTAGAACTAGTTGAAGGAGATGTTTCTTAGGGAGTAATGTCCTCGTAATGAGCTTCAGAATATCAAAACTGAGTTTTGGAACCTGACTATGGAAGGCGCTGAGGTTAGAGCCTACATAATCTAGGTTTAATGATCAGGCAAGGCTTGTACCCCAGATGTTTACTCTAGAATACGTCAGGATTGAGAGATACATTTGGGGGTTCGCACCCCAAATCTGAGGCATGGTTATTACATAAAACCTAACAACAATGCAGAATGATATGACGTTAGCTAATTCATTAAACAATGATGCTATACGAAGAGGTGTGTTGGTTAAGAAAGGGGAAACTAGAAAGAAGTGCATGGAAAACGAAAGGAAGGTTGTGGAGTCATATAAGAGGTCTGTGGCGAACAAGAGAAAGTGTACTGGAAATTTCAAAAACCGAGCTAGGGGTCAGAACAATCAGAGGGTTGGATTAGAGAAGATGTATGCTACTAACTTTGAGGTAAGGAGGCAAGTTGGCACGCAACCAAGGTGTAGCAAGTGTAATCTTCATCATGGCAATAACTCAATGAGAATGTGTGTTCAAGGTGTAACAAGTATGGACATCAAGCTCAGACTTGCCGAGTGAGGTTGATTGAGAAGCCTGAGAGAACAAGGCGAGGATGTTTTGAATGTGGAGCCAAAGGTCATTACAAGAGGGATTACCCCAAGCTGAAAGGATCAAGTGCAAGCGGCAGGGCGTTTGAGATGAATGCCAAGGAGGCAAGACAAGAACCGTTTATCGTTACTACTACGTTCCTTGTCAACAACCCTTTCGCATCTATATTATTTGATACTAGAGCTGACATGAGTTTTGTGTCAAAGAACTTTGAACCATTACTTGGCCTTAGATCTAGTAAATTAGATAAGAAATACATTATCGAGATAGCCAACAAAAAGATAATAGAAGCATGTGATGTAGTTAGTGGGTGCACTATGCAATTAGGAGGTCATTCCTTTAGCATCAACCTCATACCCGTTGTACTTGGTAGTTTTGAAATCGTCGTGGGCATGGATTGGTTGTCTAAGCATCATGCTGAGGTGGTGTGCTACGAGAAGATTATTCTTCTCCCTACTCCAAGCGGTGGAACTATGACTATCCAAGGTGATAAAGGGAAGCCTACCCTAAAGATTGTCAATGTAATGAAGGCTTGCAAGTATCTACGTGAAGGGTATCCGGTGTTTCTTGCCAAGGCTGTGGATACAAAAAACGAGGAGCGTAATCTTGAAGGTAGACATGTAGTACGAGACTATCCAGATGTTTTCCCTGATGATCTGCCTGGATTACCTGTTTAGACAAATTGAATTCCGAATGGATTTGGTATTAGGGGCTGCTCCTATTACCCGATCACCACATCGATTAGCGCCTTCGAAAATGCAAGAATTGTCCAACCAATTAGAAGAATTATTGGATAAGGGATTTATAACACCAAGCTTCTCACCATGGGGAGCACCAGTCTTATTCGTCAAGAAGAAGGATGGGTCTTTAAGAATGTTCATCGATTACTGGGAGTTAAACAAGCTCACCATCAAGAATCAACACCCATTACCAAGAATTGACGATCTGTTTGATTAGCTGCAAGGATCCAGTTTCTACTCGAAATTTGATCTGCGGTCGGGTTATCCTCAGTTGTTGATAGCCGAGGAAGATGTTCCAAAAATAGCATTCAGAACATGTTACGACCATTACGAGTTTCTGGTTATGCCATTTAGTCTGACAAATGAGCATACTATGTTCATGGATCTTATAAATAGAGTATGCAAACCTTACTTAGATAAGTTTGTAATAGTAAATATCAATGATATACTAGTCTATTAAAAAACAAAAAAAGATCATGAACAATAACTGAAGATCATCCTAGAGATGTTAAGGAAGGAGAAGCTGTATGCAAAGTTCTCGAAGTGTGAGTTTTGGATTCGAGAGGTTCATTTTCTGGGACATGTCATCAACGAGAAAGGCATACATGTAAATTCGGAAAAGATAGAAGCACTCAAGAACTGGGAGGCACCCAAGTCTTTGATCGAGGTATGTCAGTTTATTAGATTGGCAGGCTATTATCAAAGATTCATTGCAAATTTCTCAAAGAGAGCATAGCTGTTGGCGCTGTTGACGCTGTAGGAAAAAAAGTATGACTGGACCGATAAGCAAGAGATAGCTTTCCAGTTGTTGAAGAAGAAATTATGTAGTGCTCCTATTCTATCTCTTCTAGAAAGAACAAAAGGGTTCATTGTGTATCGTGATGTGTCTAGTTTAGGTCTTGGTTGTGTGTTAATATGATGTACTTCATGGACCGAATCTGGGTTTCAAGTTTTGGAAACCTACGTGAATTGATTTTTGATGAAGCACATAATTCTAAGTATTTGATTCACCCTTGTTCGGATAAGATGTACAAAGATGTGAAGGAACATTATTGGTGGCCCAATATGAAAGGTGAGATAGCCACCTATATGGGTAACTGTTCGACCTGTTCTAGAGTGAAGGCTGTATATCAAAAGCCAACAGGACTTCTTCAACAACTAGAAATTTCTCAATGGAAATAGGAGCGGATAGCAGTGGACTTTGTCATGAAGTTACCCCAAACATCTAGTTGCATGATGCTAATTAGGTAATTGTCAATCGATTGACTAACTCTCCTCATTTTCTACCTGTTAAGGAAATAGATCGGATGGAAAAGCTAAAAAAAATCTACTTCAAGGAGGTGGTATCTAGCCATGGAGTACCGATCTCGATAATCTTTGATAAAGACAATCGATTTACCTCAAGGTTTTGGCAATCCTTACACAAAGCTTTGGGTACTCGTTTGGACATGGGTACTGCCTACCATCCGCAAACAGATGGTCAAAGTGAGAGAACTATTTAAATGTTAGAAGGTCTGCTACGAGCTTGTGTGATTGAATTTGGAGGAAATTGGGATACCCATCTAACCTTGGTTGAGTTTTCCTACAATAACAGTTATCATAGTAGTATCAAAGCTAATCCATTTGAAACTTTGTATGGAAGAAAGTGTCAGTCAATGATTTGTTGGGCAAAAGTTGGAAGGAAGCAACTGACTAGACCTGACACCATCCAGGATGTCACACCCTTAAAATCCACATTCAGGGTTTTACCGCGAGGTGAGTGAACAAACCAGGATCCAAGTCATTAGTTACTCAGAATGACACTATAAGTGATATTTAAAGGGTACTTAAGCTTAGTTAACACACTTAGGAGGATCTTAAGATCACTTAACAATTCAAATAGGGAACTAAGAATTTTTACTGAAGATACAAGACAAACACAAGTAAAACAAGAACAAGAACACAAGATAAAGTTTTCAAGGAAGTTGTATATTGCTTCTCTAGTTCTATTACAGGTGTTGTACAAGTATATTTTGAATACAAGAACCGGAGACTACTTATACTACATCCTACAATCGTCAATATGCAAAAAGACAGTTGGAAGTGACTAATCTAGACAACAAGATCAGCCTAAAGTCAAAAGGAAGATTGCTTTTTGACTAGTGACTATGACATGCCATAGCTCACTGACTTTCCTATTATAAAAATCCAAAAAGGAACAAAAACAAAAACTTGCAGACAAAGACCTTATCTACTTTATCATAAAGCATGGAAGTTTCACCAAATGATGATAGTTGGTGAACCACCAGAGCATGCAGCGGACAGAAAGTTACTTTATGATAAAGTTGATGGAAAAGGTATCTTTTCTCTCTCTTCAGAAGAAAATCAATATTGTCTTTAAACAGCTTTGGAAGACTTTTTCTTGAGAGCTTCAGAAGACTTCATCTTTTACCTTCGGAAGAGTTGAGTCTTTGGCTTCAGAAGACTTTACACTTAGAATATTTTCCAAGTTAAGTGTAAAGCTTTCGTAGCAGTTTCTTCTGAACTTTGGCTTTGGAAGATTTTACACTTAGCATTTTTCTTGAGTGTGAAACTTCCGAAGCTAGTTCACCTTTGTTCTGAAGTGCATGTTGGAAGACTTGGTTGTTTTGGTATCCTTTGGTTGCATCAGCCTCTTAACTTCAGAGGTTCCTACAAACTCCCCCTAGGCTGATGCTACCAAAACTGAGAGGTTCTTCAGTCTGGGATAGTCCATATGAGGATCTTCAGAATTCCTTTCTTCATCAGCAGATCTAGATTCTTCAGACTCATGAAGTACCTTCTCATTTCATAGAGATCATGCAGAGGGAGTTCAAGCATGTCACTTATGAAATAAGACATGTTGTTCTCCCTGATCTCTAGTGACATACCATCTGCTGGAGGAGATGTTGTCTCAAGGTTCACAGTCTCAGCCTCTAGGCCTTCAGTCAAGGCTTTCCCATCGAAGCTAATCTTAGGGTCTACCTCAACATCCAGTTGACCAAAGGCTTCAACTGCTAGCCTCTGTCTATATGATGTTGTTCTCCTTTTGAATTCTACCAGCACCCATTCTTGAATTTGATTGGCTAGTCTGACAGCTTGTCTGTTATTGCTTGGGCTGACAAGTGTCAGATCTACCAGATTTATACCCTCATAGAAACTTAGGTTTGAAATGTTTAAGATTTCTAGTTGACCCTGAGCTTTAGAGAGTACAGGAGCTTTCCTATCACTGTCATACCCCCAACCCCTGATTGGGTTCTCAGAAGGGGCAGACATTGCTCTTGGTATCCCTTCCTCAAACAGATGGTGAATTTGCAAGTCGAGATTTCTGTCTTGAGGAGGTTGCTGAGCATGGACAACTACAAGATAGGATGGTGAGTCCTGTATGTCCATACTAAAGGAAAAACTCCCAGGTTCTGTAACTGTCAGGACTTCCTCCCTCTTTTTGGTAGCAACACCCTCATGCATAGGTGAGCTAGGAAAGTGATCCATAAGATCCATAGGTTCTTGTGGACCTGGATGAGTTTGTCCTATGGGTCTCTCAGCTAACTGGCCCTTGAGATCGGTGATCTCAAGTTGCTGGTCATGGACCCTCCTTTGCAAGATAGTCACCTGTGATTCAAGGTGAGCTATCTGTGAAACCAGTTGGGTGCAGATGTCTTCGAGTTGGTGCACCCTGAGTTTTAGACTCCCCTCATCTTCAGTTGAAGAATCATATATCAAGCCAACGGGTACGAACTAGGGTTTCTTGGCCGATTGAATGTTTTTCCTTTGGTTTTCTTGTGTTCTTGATTGCTTTTCTTGGTTTTTTGGTTCCAATCCTAATCATTCTTGTCTTCTCTGTGTAACAATTCTATGATTATATTTGTTTGGATTACCAAACTGTGTAATACGAGCATTGTTAGCGGAGATAGTCCGAGTTTGGTTAGGGTTTCGATTGTTTCTTGTTTTCTTGATTTAGTATCCGAATACTTCTTCCTTTTCCTGATTGCTTAGTAGCTCTGTGATCAATCGCGACTGATTTTATAGTTTAGCTTGATTGGTACGAATCCTATTAACCTTTTAAGGATTTGTGAGGATTGTATCTTTCGGATTAGGGTTTCCTG
Source organism: Flaveria sonorensis (assembly GCA_025506505.1). Lineage (NCBI taxonomy): Eukaryota > Viridiplantae > Streptophyta > Magnoliopsida > Asterales > Asteraceae > Flaveria > Flaveria sonorensis. Next base: position 31,346,737 of record CM046427.1, read on the forward strand.
GTTGAGTTTGCTTCTTGATTGATCTGGTTTCTTGATCGAGTGTTTCATGGCTTTGGAGATAGCTTCAAAAGTCAAGAATATTGATGGCAATTACATTCCATCAAAAGGTATTCTGAAGAGTGGTATGGCTTCTGTTGTTTCTAGTTCAAAAATTAATATGCTGGGCACTTCATCCATGCAAAACCCTATCTCAAAAGTTCCCATGCAGAACCCAAAAGCGGATATTCCTATGCAGCCAAGTTGTGAAACAAAGGCTCCGCAAAACCCTAGTATGCCTCATGCTTCTATTGAATCGCGTAGGGAGGATAACATAGATCCGAAACATCATGCTAATCAAAATATGGGCTCATATGCTGAACATTTAAAATCAGCAACTCCTGAATGAGAAGTTAACTTTAGACATATGGAGAATTCTTTGAAAAAAGATGGTATTGACGTGGTTCTTCCTAAAGAGTCGGTGAAGATTGCTTAAGATAGATTTGCTAACATTCTTTATGGATACTTTTTAGGAGATCGCCTGGCTTATCCTGTGGTTGAATACTATGTGAAGCAAAATTGGAGAAAATTTGGATTGTTGAAAATCATGATAAATGCAAATGGGTTTTTCTTCTTCAAATTTACTGAATGTTCAGGAATGATGGATGCTCTTGAAGGTGGTCCCTGGATGATTAGAGGCCAACCTTTGTTTCTTAGTATATAGTCTCCTTCTGCTAAACTAGCTAAGGAAAATATAAAGTCAGTTCAAGTGTGGGTGAAAATTCATGATGTTCCCTTAGTTGTTTATTCGGATGATGGTCTTAGCTTGATTGCTTCGACAGTTGGTAAACCTAAATTACTTGACTCCTTTACTACTTCTATGTGTTTGGATGCTTGGGGACGCAGTAGCTATGCCCGAGCTCTTATTGAAATTTCTACTGATAATGAGTTCAAGGATGAGTTAAATATAGCTACTTCGGATTTGGATGGGGAAGGGTTTACTAAACATAAGATATGTGTGGAATATGAGTGGAAACTATAAAAATGTGGGCATTGTTGTGTTTTTGGTCATTCAAATAACTCTTGTTCTAAGAGGCCTATTTTGAATTCAAAGCCTAAACCAAAGCCTATGGATCAAGATGGTTTTATTAAAGTGAAGTGTAAGAAGCAAGGTAAGAAATCGGGTATTCCAGTTTCAAAACCTAAATGGGAGTATCGTCCTAAGTATACTCAAGAATCAAAGCAAACAATTAAGGAGCCAATAGTGGATACTAATCGATTTAAGGTTCTAGAGAATAAAAGGAATGTGAAAATGTCTAGTGGTACTTTTTCAATGGAAACGAGTTCTTTGGGTATAAAGGATAATGAGATGTCAGACTCAAAGGGCACAGACGAGGAAGATCTGGTGGCTCATATTGAAGACACTACGGATTTCTTAATGGCAGGTATAGGAAATTCCAACCAAACAATAGGGGAAAGCACTCCTACACATGGAGTTTCCCAATGATTAGTATGGCTTCTTGGAATATTAGGGGTTGAACCGCCCGCTAAAACAAAAAGAGGTTCGGCTGTTTATTATAGATAATCATCTTCATCTGTTTTTCGAATGCTTATATTTTTCTAATCTATGGATGTTGATTAAGGAGAAAGCTAATTTTCCTAGGTGTTCTTCTGCTTAGAGGGATGTAAAAGAGCAATTTCTAACAAACCAGGGATCGAAATCTCTTCCAATTATTGTTCGGAAATTGGTGATAGCTACTGCCGCATACTATATTTGGCAAGAGAGGAACTTGTGTATTTTTCAAGATCAAGCTTGGTCCTCTACAGTGCTAAGTGAGATTATTCTTTCGATAGTCTGGTTAAAGTTGATGAGCCTGAAATTCAGAGACAACAATTGAGTTCTAGCTACACTTGCAAAATGGAAGATTTCTGAATCTCATATCTCGGATGACGGAGGCTGAAAGAGTTTTATTTTTTTGTGTTTGCTAACCGTGTACTTTGTTATGGGTAGGCTAGAGTACTTTGTGTTTTGGTTTTTTCTGAATCCACTTGTATAGGGGGTGTCCTATATAAGAACTAGTGTAGAATCCATCTACGCTACTTGTATGTTATTTGATTGTTTATAATAGAATTACCGGGGTAAACCCTTTACCCAAAAAAAAAAAGATAATCATCTTAGCTTGTGTGCCATTTTGGAAACTCAGTGGGTGTGGATAAATTGGATTCGATTAGCAAAGCTGTGAATAATAGATGGGATTCGATCTCAAATGGTACTCATTGTTCTAAGGGGACTCGAATTTTGATAGGATGGGATCCTGGAATTATGGATGTTATGGTACTTTCTAGTAAAGAACAAGTGATTCATTGCCAAATTACTTTCAAAGGTTTGGGTAAGTTTCTTTTTTGTTCCTTTATCTATGCACATAACTCGTATATTTTACGAAGGGACTTATGGGCAGATCTATCATTTCATAAAGCTTTTATTCAAGCCGGGTCGTGGATCATGTTAGGTGATTTTAATGCTACCTTGAATTTGGAGGATAGTTATTCGGGTCCATCTGCTATAAATTCTAGTATGAGGGAGTTTAAAGAGTGTGTTTCCTTTATTTAAATGGAGGATATCAATGCGAATGGCCTGCAATACACTTGGAATCAAAAACCTATGAGTGGTGGGGGTATATTCCGGAAAATTAATCGGGTTATGGGAAATATCACCTTCATGGATTGGTTTAAGGAAGCTAGTGTTATATTCCATCCTTATAGAGTGTCGGATCATAGCCCATGTTTGCTTAATCTTCCCTCTATGATGAAATCCAAAAACCCTCTCTTTAAATTTGTGAATTTTTTGGTGTATAAAGATGATTTCAAATCTATTGTCTTGAAGTCATGGGATAATCAGATCATTAGTGTCCCTCAATTTTAGGTGGTGAAAAAGCTTAAGTTGTTGAAATCTCCCCTTTGTTCTCTCTTGTTTAAACAAGGAAATCTCCAAAAGAAGGTATGTGATCTTAGAATGTCTCTTGATAATATTCAGCAAGCTATTGATTTGGATCCGGGAGATATGAATCTTAGAAGAAAAGAGAGTGAGCTTCTTCAATAGTTCAATGTACCCTAGACGAAGAGAGATTCCTCGAACAAAAATCAAAGGTTCAATGGTTAGCAGAAGGGGATAGTAACTCCAAGCATTTTCATAATGTGATTAAATCTAGAGTACATAGAAATCACACTCATACGATTATGGATGCGAATGGGTTGATTCATGAAGGTTGCGATTGACCGAAAGCATTTGTTAGTCATTATAAGAAGTTCCTTGGGACCAATGACCTTCACCCTTCTTGGGTTCCTGATTCGTTTTTCTCTAAGAAATTAGATGAACAATTAGCTTTGGATATGGTCAAGGAAGTATCCATATAGGAGATTAAAGAGGCTATGTTCTCCATTGATGATAATAAAGCCCCTAGTCCCGATGGTTTTTCTTTGTCCTTTAAAAAATCATGGGATATTACTGGCCATGATGTCTCAGGGGCTGTTATTGATTTTTTCATCTTGGAGAAACTTCTGAATTAAATAAATCAAACCATAATTGCTCTTGTGCCAAAGATATCGATCCCCGCTAGTATTGTTAAATTCAGACCCATTGCTTATTGTAATGTGCTTTATAAGTGCATTACAAAATTTATAGCAAACATAATCAAAAAAGGGCTGAAGGGTGTTGTGAGTATTAATCAATCAGCTTTCATTCTCGATAGAAGGATCACATATAATATTCTTTTAATTCAGGAAATGATGCATAATTATCATCGGCAAACGGGTCCTCTTAGATGTGCTTTCAAGATTGATATTTAGAAAGCTTATGATACGGTGAATTGGAAATTCTTGAAGGATGTGTTATTGGCTTTTGGTTTTCATATTAGAATGGTGGATTGGATTTTGGTCTGTGTTGCCTAACCTTCTTTTTCCTTATCAATTAATGGTTAGCTTAATGGGTATTTCAAAGGAAAAAGAGGTCTTAGACAAGGAGACCCTCCTTCTCCTTATTTTCTCATTTTAGTGATGGAGGTCCTTACTTTAATTTTAGATCATACTTCTAGGATCGATACTGGGTTTCGGTTCCATCACTTGTGTGAAAAGCAAAGGCTGATCAACCTTTGTTTTGCGGATGACCTGTTCATGTTCTCTAGAGGTGATACTCATTCTGTTACTTGCATTTTAGACAGATTAAAATTGTTTGAAGGTTTTTCGGGTCTGGTTCCTAACATTCAGAAAAGTAATGTTTGAAAGACTCAAAAAACCTTCAAACAATTTTAATCTGTCCAAAATGCAAGTAACAGAATGAGTATCACCTCTAGAGAACTTGACCCTATCATCCGCAAAACAAAGGTTGATCAGCCTTTGCTTTTCACACAAGTGATGGAACCGAAACCTAGTATCAATCCTAGAAGTAAGATCTAAAATTAAAGTAAGGACCTCCATCACAAAGTGAACAAATAAGTAGAAAGAGGGTCTCCTTGTCTAAGACCTCTTTTTCCTTTGAAATACCCATGAAGCTAACCATTAATCAATAAGGAAAAAGAAAGCGAGGAAACACAGACCATAATCCAATCCACCATTTTGATATGAAAACCAAAAGCCAATAACACATCCTTCAAGAATTTCTAATTCATAATATCATAAGCTTTCTAAATATCAATCTTGAAAGCACATCTAGGAGGCCCCTTTTGGCGATGATAGTTATACATAATTTCCTGAGTTTAAAGAATATATATGTGATCCTTCAATCAGGAATGAAAGCTGATTGATTAATACTCATAATTCCCTTCAGCCCATTTTTGATTCTGTTTGCTATAATTTTTGTAATGCACTTATAAAGCACATTACAACAAGCAATGGATCTGAATTCAACAATACGAGGGGGTATCGATATCTTTAGCACAAGAGCAATTATGGTATGATTTATTTCATTCAGAAGTTTTTCCAAGATGAAAAAATCCATAACAGCTCCTGAGACATCATGGCCAGTAATATCCCATGATTTTTTAAAGAAGGCCGAAGAAAAACCATCAGGACCAGTGGCTTTATTATCATCAATGGAGAACATAGCCTCTTTAATCTCCTCTATGGATACCTCCTTAACCATTTCAAAAGCTGATTGTTCATCCAATTTCTTAGATAAAAACGAATCAGGAACCTGAGAAGTGTGAAGGTCATCGGTCCCAAGGAACTTCTTATAATGACTAACAAATGCTTTCGAGACATCGCAACCTTCATGAATCAACCCATTCATATCCATAATCGTATGAATATGATTTCTATGTACTCTAGATTTAATCACATTATGAAAATACTTGGAATTACTATCCCCTTCTGCTAACCATTGAACTTTTGATTTTTGTTTGAGGAATCTCTCTTTGTCTAGGGTAGCTTCATTGAACTTTGAAGAAGCTCACTCTCTTTGCTTCTAAGATTCATATCTCTCGGATCCAAATCAATAGCTTGCTGAATATTATCAAGAGACATTCTAAGATCACATACCTTCTTTTGGAGATTACCTTGTTTAAACAAGAGAGAACAAAGGGGAGATTTCAACAACTTAAGCTTTTTCACCACCTGAAATTGAGGGACACCAACGATATGATTATCCCATACCTTCAAGACAATAGATTTGAAATCATATTTATACACCAGAAAATTTGCAAATTTAAAGGGAGGGTGTTTGGATTTCATTATAGAGGGAAGATTAAGAACACATGGGCTATGATCTGACACTCTATAAGGATGGAATATCACACTAGCTTCCTTAAACCAATCCATGAAGGCGATATTTCCTATAACCCGATCAAATTTCCAAAATATACCCTACTACTCATAGGTTTTTGATTCTAAGTGTATTGCAGGCCATTCGCATTGATATCCTCCATTTCAATAAAAGCAACACACTCCTTAAACTCCCTCTTACTAGAATTTATAGCAGACGGACCCGAATAACTATCCTCCAAATTCAAGGTTGCATTAAAATCACCTAACATGATCCACGGCCCGGCTTGAATAAAAGCTTTGTGAATGATAGATCTGCCCGCAAGTCCCTTTGCAAAATATACGAGTTATGTGCATAGATAAAGGAACAAAAAAGAATCTTATCCAAACCTTTGAAATAATTTGGCAATGAAGCACTTGTTCTTTACTACAAAGAACCATAACATCCATAATTCCTGGATCCCATCCTATCAAAATTCGAATCCCCTTAGAACAATGAGTAGCATTTAAGATCTAATCCCATCTATTATTAATAGCTTTGCTAATTAAATCCAATTTATCCACACCCACATGAGTTTCCAAAATGGCACACAAGCTAAGATGATTATCTTTAATAAACAGCCGAACTTCTTTTTGTTTTAGCTGGCCGTTCAACCCCCTAATATTCCAGGAAGCCATACTAATCATTGGGAAACTCCATGTGCAGGAGTGCTTGCCCCTGTTGTTTGGTTGGAATTTCTTGTACTTGCCATTAAGAAATCGGTAGTCTCATCAATATGAGCCACCACATCTTCCTCGTTTGTGTCCTCTGAGTCCGACATCTCATTATCCTTTATACTCAAAGAACTTGTTTCCATTGAAAAAGTACCACTAGACATTTTCACATCCCCTTTATTCTCTAGAACCTTAAATCGATTAGTATCCACTATTGGCTTCTTAATTGTTTGCTTTGATTCTTGAGTATACTTAGGACGATACTCCCATTTAGGTTTTGAAACTGGAATACCCGATTTCTTAAGTTGCTTCTTACTCTTCACTTCAATAAAACCATCTTGATCCATAGGCTTTGGTTTAGGCTTTGAATTTGTAATAGGCCTCTTAGAACAAGAGTCATTTGAATGACCAAAAACACAACAACACCCACATCTATATGGTTTCCACTCATATTCCACACACATCTTATGTTTTGTAAACCCTTCCCCATCCAAATCCGGAATAGCTATATTTAACTCCTCTTTGAACTCGTTATCAGCAGAAATTTCAATAAGAGCTCGGGCATAGCTACTGCGTCCCCAAGCATCCAAACACATAGAAGTAGTAAAGGATTCAAGTAATTTAGGTTTATAGATTGACGAAGCAATCAAGCTAAAACCATCATCCAAATAAGCAGCTAAGGGAACATCATGAATTTTCACCCACACTTGAACCGACTTTATGTTTTCCTTAGTTTTTGGGTAAAGGGTTACCCTGGTGATTCTGTATATAGACAACCATCCAATGAAGAACAAGTAGTGAGGATAAGTTCCATACTAGTTCATATATGGGACATCCCCCACATATGTAAACAAGACAAACAATAAAAAGCAAAACAACCACTCATCCTAGTCTATTACTAATCAACATACATGACCAATATAATAGACAGATCTGTGTATAAAGAAAAAACTAAAGCCCTCAGCCACCATCATTAAAAATGAAGTTCCCTATCTAGGACCTACAGCTAAGAATCCTACCTGTAAGCCTATCCATTGGAGACCACTGTTGAAGAGGTGCTTGCCCCTGTTTTAGATAACTTAGCATGTGAACCTGATATCTCTCTAGTTTCATCATAAATTACCTCAACCTTTTCATCCTCCAAATCTTCATTCTTATCATGCCCCACTTTGTTCTTTGCCTTTGTGTTAAGAGCACTAAAGGAGTTGCCAATCTGAAGTTTTGAAGTACTACCAACCTTCTTATCTGCAGACAAAGCTTTAGTGCCCACCATCTTCTTATAATCCAATGGCTTATATTCAAACTTTGGTTTCTGATCTTTCACTTTGAATCCACTTTGCTTAGCCGATTTCCTACCTTGAACCTCAGTAAACCCGTCCTCATCAACTATAAGAGTTTTAAGTTTAGGGGCAGATTTAGATGTAGAACCAACCTGTTAAAGGCAATTACCAGTACCGTGCCCAAACACACAACAATGAGAACACCTCGGGGTTTCCACTCATATTCCACAGTAACATTCTCTGTAACATAACTGTCACCATCCAACCCAGGAATAGCCATAGATAAGACATCTTTAAAATTATGCTCAGCTGAGATTTTGATTAGAGCCCTAGTGTAGCTACTCCTTCCCCAAGTATCAGAACACATAGAAGTGGTGTAAGAGTCAAGCAACCTAGGAGAACCAATTTTCTAAGCCAGTATGCTTAAACCATCATCAGTATAAGCAGCGAGTGGAACATCATGCAGTTTAACCCAAACCGCAACTTTTGTTACATCTTCTTTCTTAAGTGTACTAGTAGAGGACCACGTATTCAAAATTATAGGTTTATTTCTTATCAACCATGTACCCCCTTCAAGCACATCAAGCATACCTTTATGATCCGCAAATTTGAAAAAGAAGAATCCATTTACATTCATCATAGCTTTTTGCAACCCAAACTTCTGCCAATTCATCATAGCAAAATGTTCAACAACTGGATAGGCGATTCTATCCCCCAAAAAGTAACCATACACTGTGCATGCCAATCTATCCTGAACAAGCTTAACTGATTCCTTTGGGAGAACTACATTTACCCCTTCTTGTTTCTCTAGTGGCTCTAAGTACCTAATATTGATTTGATGTTTCGACATACCCGATTGCACTTTATCCGCATATGACATTTGTGCAGTATCCTTATTCGAGCTCTAAACTATATCCTTCCCATTATTATCCCTTTGAGTACTAATCCCCAACCCGTCACCCTTCTCTTTCTCATTATGTTTACCAATTGAGACATCAGATTGATAATCCATACTTGTATTAGGTTTTGAAAACTTTCCACGGTAAGGGAGAAGAGGATTTCCATCAATACTCACCACCTTAGTAGCAATTCCCTCCGATATCAGATCACAACCATCTTTGAATTTGACTTTACGAGTACTTGAAGGTTTAGATCCCACTTGAATTTGATCCATATTCAAAGTAATTCCAATCAAACAGAAATCCTCAGCGGACAGAAGAAGGCCGCAAGAACAGTAGACCAAGATGAACTCAATTAGATGAACTTTGCGACACCCTAGATCACTCCTTACACCACTGAACGAATTAGATGAGAAAACAGGAAGAAACACCTAAACAGCCAATTGATTGGTCTTGAATAAACCCTAATCGGCCGATTCTCAAAAATTAAAACAAATCCAAATCCTAACCGAACCAAGAAATCAAAGCTTCCTAACAACCTGATTCAAGAAAAGATGATTAGAATGATCAAGAACCAAGAAACACGATCAAGAACCAATAACCAAGATCAAGAACCAAGAATCCCTAATCGCTCAAACCCTAGGGTTGCCGCCAACAAAATCACAGGATTTTTACACAAACTGGTAGCAAGAATGATTTGGATTAAACAAACAAGAGAAGATCGATCGATCAACGCAGAAGAAAGAAGATTTTGATCGAAACCCTAGAAAAACCCAAATCGCCCTAGTCACCCCATTCTCCCACCACTGCGTTCATACTCAACGATTATGCTCCTTAGTTAGTTTAGCAGAAAGAGACCATATACTAAGAAACAAAGTTTGGCCTCTAATCATCCAGGGACCACCTTCAAGAGCATCCATCATTCCCGATCATTCAGCAATTTGAAGAAGAAAAACCCATTTGCATTCATCATGATTTTCAACAATCCAAACTTTCTCCAATTTTGCTTCATATAGTATTCAACCACAGGATAAACTAGGCGATCTCTTAAAAAGTATCCATAAAGAGTGTTAACAAATCTATCTTGAGAAATCTTCACTGACTCTTTAGGAAGAACCTCGTCAGTACCATCTTTTTTCGAAGAATTCTCCATATCTCTAAAGTTAACTTCTCGTTTAAGAGGTGTTGATTTTAAACTTTCAGCATATGAGCCCATATTTTGATTAGCATGATGTTCTGGATCTATGTTATCCTCCCTACGCGATTCAACAAAAGTATGAGGCATACTAGGGTTTTGCGGAGCCTTTGTTTCACAACATGGCTGCATGGGAATATCCGCTTTTAGGTTCTGCATGGGAACTTCCGAGATAGGGTTTTGCATGGATGAAGAGCCCTACACATTAATTTTTGAACTAGAAACAATAGAAGCTTTACCACTCTTCAGAATACCTTTTGATGGTATGTAATTGCCATCAATATTCTTGACTTTGGAAGCTATCTTCGAAGCCATTAAACACTCGATCAAGAAACTAGATCGATCAAGAAGAAAACTAGACCAGGAAACCCTAATCCGAAAGATACAATCCTCACAAATCCTTAAAAGGTTAATAGGATTCGTACCAATCAAGCTAAACTATAAAAATAGCCACGATTGATCACAGACCTACTAAGCAATCTGGAAAAGGAAGAACTATTCGGATACTAAATCAAGAAAACAAGAAACAATCAAAACCCTAACCAAACTCGGACTGTCTCTGCTAACAATGCTCGTATTACACTGTTTGGTAATCCAAACACATATAATCACAGGATCGTTACACAGAGAAGGCAAGAATGATTAAGATTGGAACCAAGAAAGCAAGAAAAGCAATCCTTTTATCCTTTTTTTATGAGATAAGGATGAGAGCTATGGCATGACATAGTCAACAGTCAAAAGGCAATCAGCCTTTTGACTTTACATTGATCTTGTTGTCTAGATTAGTGTTCTAGCAGGCCTTCAGAGTATGGCTGGCTATTGGATGTAGTATAAAGTATCTTAGGTACAGTCCTTAGGATTAAGCATTATAACATTTGTAAAACACTTGAGAACTATATACATCATCCTTGAAAACCAGGTTAGCTGAGAGGATTTAGCAAAGGGTGCTTGAAGAGTTCAAAAGAAGGTCCCACCTATATAGACAGAGGCTATCAGGCAAAACTGTTGGTCAACTGAATACTGAGGCAGACCCTAAGATTAGTGTGACATCCCTTGTTTCCAGGTAAATATCCGTACTTTAGTAAAATGTGATAAATTAATTAAATACGTCATAAGACTTAATTTTTTGATAATTAAGGTCCTCTAAGGTCTAGCAAAGGCCTTTTGTGCATAAATTTTATAATTGGTAATTTTGAAAATTACCACGTCGCGTTGCGATAAAAACTTTTAACGAGCGTTGGTGAAAATTTGGTTAATTAACTTTGGTCAATATATTTTGATTTTTATAATTTAATGCATTAAAAGTGATACTATTATTAGTCATAAAAATAATAATTATTATTTTTAGCCTTGATCGTGTAAAATTAATACTTTTTATATATTGTCTTGATTTGCACGCTGCGTTAGACTATATAAAAATTATTATTTTGACTATTGATCATTATTATTAATGTTATGAACCCTTGAAAAGTTTCGAGTTAATATTTTAATTTTATAGAAAGTATTCGTGTAAAAACCTGAACGTTTAAAATTTTTACAAAAAAACTTAACGAGACCGACACCCCTCCATACCAGGTGGCGTCCCACTGGGGGACCTACTATCAAAATATCTAGCCTAAAAGCAATGATTATTTTAATTTAAAAATCACTAATTATTAGCTATATATACACTTGAACTCTCCACCTATTTTCCACACTCAACCATTTCTCTATCATTCCCCTACACACACTTTCTCTCTCATCTCTCTCTCTCTCTAAACCTCATGGCTACATTTAGCGCAAGAACACCTCCATCCCTTTGATTTTTGATCATTCAAAGTTTCTTCAAAGCTTCAAACAATCGATTTCAAGGATCCCCAATGAGTTTGGTGCAAGTTTTTGCAAAAATGTATTTCAAGCTTCATCAAGAAATCCTTCATATTTCTTGAAGTTGTTCCTCCTAGAGTGAGAATATTTTATTTATAAACCTCTTGCAACATCAAAAAAGAATGATTGTTGCAAGATTTGTTCACCAAAAACTAGATTTTCTTGAAATTCAAGGTTCCAAAAATAGTTTTTAATCAAGTAAAAGAATGATTATTTTAATTTAAAAATCACTAATTATTAGCTATATATACACTTGAACTCTCCACCTATTTTCCACACTCAACCATTTCTCTATCATTCCCCTACACACACTTTCTCTCTCATCTCTCTCTCTCTCTAAACCTCATGGCTACATTTAGCGCAAGAACACCTCCATCCCTTTGATTTTTGATCATTCAAAGTTTCTTCAAAGCTTCAAACAATCGATTTCAAGGATCCCCAATGAGTTTGGTGCAAGTTTTTGCAAAAATGTATTTCAAGCTTCATCAAGAAATCCTTCATATTTCTTGAAGTTGTTCCTCCTAGAGTGAGAATATTTTATTTATAAACCTCTTGCAACATCAAAAAAGAATGATTGTTGCAAGATTTGTTCACCAAAAACTAGATTTTCTTGAAATTCAAGGTTCCAAAAATAGTTTTTAATCAAGTAAAATAAGTTTTTAAAAGAATGTATATGTGTGTAAGTGTGTGAACCGTGAATGTGTATGTGTGTGTGTGTGTGTTAGATGTTGATGAGTAATGGAATTTCCTTTACATTTTTGTTTGAATTTGATATGCAAGATGATCAACTTATGATCTTGGCTTATGAACATCATAAGAAACCCATCCATCAAATAAAATCTATTAAAAAGAAGATGGAAATGAGTGATACATGTATGTATGTGTGGATGATGTTCTTGAGCTCATCTTGCCTTTGGATTTCAAAAATGATGGAAATGATCCATGATATATGGTGATCACGATCTGAAATCTTTTGGGTTTCAAATGTATTTTGATGTAATGAAAAACTAAGAATTCAAGTTGTCAAGAAAAGTTGATTATTTGGGTAAATATGTATGTATGTATAGTATATATGTATGTATGTATGTACGAATGGTGTTTTTGATCTTGATGTGCTCTTGATTTATGAGTTGTGAGATGATTGAGATGATCCATGTATATGGTGATCATGATCTGGAAGTTTTGGGATTATTAGTAATTTTTTACATAAAGAAAAAGGTAAAAACAAAGTTAGAGATAATGGTAATCAAGTGTTGATTAGACATGATAAATGGTAATGATTATACAAGTTAAACATCATTAAAACAACGATCTTCTCAAATCTGGAATAATGGATTCAAAACCTGATAATAATAAGTTAAAAATAATCTTACTAGAAATAATAATTTTGATGATTGAGTTTAATCACATAAACTTTTTACGTTTAAAAACACGTTGAAATGGTGTGTTTTCAGGTAAAAAATGAGTGTTTTTGCAAAAGTACGGGTTTGAACAGAAAATAATATTATGTTTTAAGTTAAAAACTCATGTTTTTAAGTATGCAACAAATCCATAACATCCATGGAGATTGGTGTTGATTTTATACGCGCGAAAAAGCCGAATACCAACAATTTCGGGTTGAAAATTTGGGACTGTTTTGAAACTGATTTTTAACAGGAAATTTCTTAATTTTTTTAGTATAGAAGAGTTATTTTAAAACATGTATAATGATCATGAGGTATACACGGGTTTATGTATGGTTTTTGCGTGTAAACGGTGCGGTTTTGGGTTAAAAATCACCGTGTATGGGTGAAATTTGGGCTAAACATAAAAGAATATATTTTTAGAATAAAACTTGTCTTAAAATGGTTTAATATATGTTTTATTACTGAAAAATTAGTTTATTTGTTAAACAAATTAATTATTGTTGATTAGTAATAAATTAACTAATATTTTCTAAAACGGTAATAAAATTAAGATATAGTTTCTTAAAAAGATCAAGACTATTAATATGTTTTTATTATTAATCTTAGATAAAAAAATATTATTATGAATAAGTATGTTTTTTTATTAATGCATAACTTTAGTAATTTTTATGGTCATATTTTCATGTGTGTAATATGTGGTTATAATTTAAGGGTTAAATGGTTTATTTAGTAAATAATATATGTCACCGACGGGTTGTTTAAAAATGGATTTCATGAAAAGTCTAGTAAGTTGGGTGAACAATTTGCACGGTAGACTTATTATTTGACAATTACTATGTCCTTTGCATTTAGGGTGTTAATTGGTCGTTTATATTCACCGGGCTCGATTTTGCTAGATCATCTTTATCGCGTTTCAGTTGATTTTTCACAGCCCCTGTTTTTAAATAACGTTTTACTTAACGATTTTGGGGTAAAAACATGCTATAACATTTTTATTTGTGATATGATTTGATTATGGAATAACTGCGTGATCTTTATGATGGCATTGAGTTGTTTTGTTATTTGTACACGACAAACATAGGCCATAATCATTAACCCTGGGAGGGCCACAGGATATATTGGTAGATCTATTGGGTTTGACAACTGCCCCTCCTTATCGATCACGTTGGTCGGTTTATATGAGGGGAATATATGTTGAAAGGAACTTGAGGGACATTGTGTCTTGGTTTGGTTATGGGGCTCTTGGTTGCAATCATAGTTAGTGGACCTAGCTAGTCCTTGATGATCTAGAGGTTGATTCTGAGAAAATCATATCTTTTTATAAAAAGGAAACTTTAATGATCTTTTTATATAAACATGTGAACTCACCATCTTTATGTTGATAAACTTTTGGCCATGTTTTTTAGGTAAATAGGCATGCATGGGAATGAAAAGGGTTTTAACAGTAAACTTATCAAATTTAGATACTCTTTTAGGACCAAATTCCGCTGCATATTAAAATTCCTTGTTATTGTTTTAAACAATGTCATGTTATTACTAATTTAGTTTTCAAGTTAAGACTTCCACTCGTAACAATGTAATAACATTTTTATATTAATATTTAACGATGATATCCATGATTTGTTTGCTTAATAATTGTTGGAACAATCCAACTTTCGTTATCTATGTCGCACGCGTTCCCTTTAGGTGCGCCTTTCGGGGTGTGACAGAAGTTGGTATCAGAGCCAACGGTTATAGCGAACTAGAAAAATATTTTTCAAAAACTAGTCTATAACCAAAAATGATTTTGTGTTAAAACATTTTCATTCCCAAGGGATTTTTCATCATGAATGCATTAAAATTGATGATTTATATATGATTATTCATATAAGTTAAGTATAGATGCCTTTAGATAGATATTTAGTACGGATATTCTTCTGTTATAGATGTCTTCTCGGACCCCGTTCATTCTGATCCATGACTCTGATAGTGATTACGAGGATCCTATGTTCACTCTTCCCCCTATCGCATCCCTGGAGATTTGTCACTACCCGTTTGCACATAGATGGGAGCCTACTTCTGAGTATGGAAATGGCTGGATTTGGGCATCTAATTACGAGAGTCCCCCTGCCCTTGGTGAGCCTAGCCAGACATAACCTATTAGTCATGAGCATGTTCTTGACATTCCTTAGCATGTTCCTAAGGTTCGCTTGTCTACTCGAGGAGGAAGAAGAGGAAGCTAGAGATGATTGCCAAAGAGACCACTAGAGAGATACTGGAGGAGACTGAGCCCAAAAGGGCTAAAGTGCGAGACAGACAGTGGGACTGGTTGTCTGGGCATTTTGCAGGAGTAGGCTGATGATGGTGGTGTTCTTTCTACATTTGAGATTGGTGAGTTGTTCTCCAACCGCTGAGACCTACAGTTGATTGATAAGTCTGTTGATCACACCCTGGTTACTCTAGCTACCCAATGCATTCATTATGAGCATCAGATCTCATCCTTAAAAGGTAAGGTGAGTGAGATAACACAAGCGATGGATGAGAGATGATGACATTCGAGGAAGATAAGGTGATTGAGAATGACATCCTAAACTAGCTACATTTCAGGATTTATGATCTGGAGTCGAGCCTTATAGAGACGAAGAAGAAGCTGGAGATGGCAGAGATAAAGGCAGAGGCTGGGGTGGTAGTAGCGTAGCAGCTGGTGACTACTCTCGAGGAGCGTGTGGAGGTTGCGTTAGGGTTGGTGACAGTTAGCATGATGATAGCTTCTACGGTGGTGCGTGTCGATATGATGGCTTGATTCTCTCGTTAGAGTTTGTAGGGTCTCTTGATACATTACTACCTGGATATTGAAACAACTATTTTTGTGATGACACTAACATCTATTTTGTGTTGTTTCATAATCATGTACTCAGTACTAATTATCTTCACTCATTAAATATCGTTATGATGATTTTAATGAATGTTTTGATTGTCGAAATGTTGTGATTTTATGTATTATTGTTATGCATTTTTTATATTATTTCAAGAATGTCGTTTATTCTCTTTTGTTTGATCCATAATAGAAGTTAATCCATGGAACCTAACACGCAAAATACCACTACTTATAAGACATTCCAAGCTTGTGATCCACGAATCTTTACAGGAGCTGAAGGTCCTCTTGACATCATTAAATGGATAGAGAAGATGGAATCCGTGAAGGCAATCAGCAACTGTTTTGCTGATCTGCGAGTAAAGTTTGCCACATGTTCATGCCAAGATGAAGCTTTAAGCTGGTGGAATTCGCATGTTCAGAATCTAGGAGAGGAAGCTGGGTTTGGTCTCTCCTGGAACTAGTTGAAGGAGATGTTGCTTAGGGAGTAATGTCCTTGCAATGAGCTTTAGAATATCAAAACTGAGTTTTGGAACCTGACTATGGAAGGCAATGAGGTTAGAGCCAACACTTCAAGGTTTAATGATCTGGTAAGGCTTGTACCCAGAATGTTTACTCTAGAATACGTCAGGATTGAGAGATACATTTAGGGGTTGGCACCCCAGATCCGAGGCATGGTTGCGACATAAAACCTAACAACAATGCAGAGCAATGCGGCGTTAGCTAATTAATTGAATAATGATGCTATACGAAGAGGTGTGTTGGTTAAGAAAGGGGATATCGAAAGAAGCCTATGGAAAACGAAAGCAAGGTTGTGGAGTATGATAAGATGTCTGTGGAGAACAAGAGGAAATGGACTGGAATTTCAAAAATCAAGCTGGGGGTTGTTAGGTCTAGTTCTTTTGTATTGGTTTAAATGACGAATCATTTCTTTTAATGAACTTCTGTAATTCTTTATCATTTTGTAATGCATGAAATATATGTTAACCGAAATATTATTTGTGTGTGATTTTATGTAATTGCAGGAAAACAACATACTTTGTCAATTTGGAAAATTGACTAAGTACAAGAACTCCTGTGGATGAACAAGTTGTTCCTCCGTAGATTTTCTGTGGAACAAAGAACAAGGAATACACATCCGTAGATCTCCTGCGGACGCTCAACATCTACTGAGGAACAAGTTCTGAAGTCAAGTTGCTGCTGTGCGGAAGAAGGAAGTTTGCACCTAAGAATAAAGTTCCAAGATCAGAAATTCCTATGGAAGACCAATTTCCTAGGGAAGAACAACTTCCTATGGAGAAGAAACTTGCATGAGCACTCCTCAAGTACCAACACATGATTAACAAGTCAAGCTGCATGAAGTGATGTCATCAAGTCAACATCTACGGAAGACTTGCTTTCTGTCAGAGGACTTAGGATGTCATATTAGGAATGTTACAGTTGTAGCCTTCACAAATAGGAAAGTTACAATTTCCATTGTAAACCGTGAATCCCTCTACCTATATATAAGGCAAGGATTCACTCATTAAAAAAAAGAATAAATAAACTATTGATAGTCGATTCATAAGCAATCGATAGCAATCAATAGGTGATTGAATACGTGATTGAGAGATATCGATACTAAAATAGTGAGTCACTTATTCATAGAAATGATATCAATCAATTATTCAATCAATATAGCAAAAATAACAAAACATCAAGAACATCATTGAAGATCACAAGATCACCAAAGCATCATTAGTCATTGTAATCGGTTTTGTATCAATGAAAAACAATTGAAACAATCTTTTTGTTGCATTATATTGTTCTGTTTTCAATTTGTTTTATATTTTTTTAGTCGATTTCAATTTCACAAACAATTAAATTAAAAATCAAATATTGATAATTCCACGATCTTTATTTGTTCAATCAAACTGATAATTCCTGATTCGATCCTTGGATTCACAGGTGGTATTAGAGCTTCATGCTTATTGATCTAGATCAATTGATCTATCAGTTTGATTATTTTAATTGATTGTTTG
The DNA here is from genome assembly GCA_025506505.1 of Flaveria sonorensis. Lineage (NCBI taxonomy): Eukaryota > Viridiplantae > Streptophyta > Magnoliopsida > Asterales > Asteraceae > Flaveria > Flaveria sonorensis. Next base: position 31,364,702 of record CM046427.1, read on the forward strand.
TTTTATCAAATCATCAAAATCTTGTTATATCGATCATTATTCATTGTTCCATTGCTCGATTAATTTAGATTTGCATGTGAATCGCTTTTGATTCATGGATTTGTGTTATTGTGCGATATTTCAAGCCCGTTCTATCAAGTTTGAACAAAACCATCATCATCTATCATTATTAATTTCAAATTAACTGAGAATATATTGAGCGATTTGTCTAATTTGATCACATCTTCTTATTTAATTAAGAGTGTTGTCAATTAGTTCGTTCGCAACAGATGTCATTAATTCCAAGGAATTTTTGTCTTAGTTGATTTGATATTAATATTATCAGTGATTTGTTATTGTTATGTTAGTGTATTTGATTGTTTTTTACACATTCATAGGATATTAGATCAACTGATAAGTTTAATAATTAACACAAATAATCAACATGAGCAATTCAGTGGTTGGAGCTTATCAACCTTCGAAGTTAGAGAACAAATCTGATTTCAAAACATGGAAAATCAGATTCAGGAACCACGTCAACTATACAGATTCTGACTTATGGGTTTCCATTACTGAAGGTCCTTACGTTCCACCTGCTTTAGGACCTGATTATAATGACAACAACCAGCCCATAAGCCTAAAAAATCTGTCTCCTGATGACGCCAAGAAAATCAAAGTCGACATCAAGGCATATAGTATGCTTACCATGGCCCTACCTGAAGACCTCCTAATTAGATGTGAAGCATACAAAACAGGCAACTCACTGTGGAAAATTCTTCACACCTTGTGTGAAGGCAGTGATGAAACCACAAGCATCTGAAAGGATACCCTGCGTTCATAGTATGAAACATTCCATCATATTCAGGGTGAATCCGTCCCTCAACAACTCCATAGATTTAGGCAACTTGTTACTGAGATGAATATTCTTGAGTTGAAGTACAGTAATGAGGAACTGAACAAAAAGATGCTACATACCTTGCCTGAAAGTTGGACACAAACTATGTCTATGTTCAAAAATACCATTGATCTAAAGGCAATTGGACTAGATACTTTGGTAGCCAAGGTAGAAGCAATGGAGTTGGATGAGAAAACCAGAAACAAGAGTGCAAAAGCTCCTATTGCACCATATCAATTCAAAGAAGCTAAGAATGTTGGAAGTGCTTTTATTTCCAATAGTGATGAAGGAAGCTCTTGTGCTGAAAGTGATGATGAAGAAGAAGCTGGTTTCTATGCAGCAAAGTCTTCTAAATCTAACTTTCGAAGCAGTTTAAACAAGAAAACAAAAGGGAAATCTGATGATTCTAAAAGTTTAGCAGCAAAGGGATCATCAAACAACAAAAGCAACAGCAAATCTAAACCAATCACTATGGTTCTAGAAACAGAAGAATAGAAAGTAGCATTTGCAGCATTCAGTTCAAGCTTTCAAGCTTACTTGGGTAGTACTCTGACTCCTGCTCACATCTGCCAACAAGACCTAGAAGAACTTCATCCTGATGAAGTGGAAGAGATGGATTTACAATGGCAAATGGCTATGATTGCTCATAGGGCCAAGATGTACATGAGAAGGAACAAAGGATTATCTGTTGCAGGAAGAACAACAAAGATTAGTGTTGACAAATCAAAGGTGAGGTGTTACAAATTACCTTTGCATGGTCACTTCTCAAGAGAATGCAACAATAATTAGCAATCAACAACAGACACAAGACAAGCAAATCAGAGAAGCTTCAAGCAACCTCAGCTAAAAAACTCATCCCTACCAGCCACAGGTTCTTCAACAGGTACCAGTAACTTTAATAAAACTAGTTTGATTATTTTGCAGGATGGAACTTATGATTGGAGCATGTATGAGAAGGAAGTCCAGGAGGAAAATCAAGCACTGATGGCAAACTTGGAGAACAAACTTCCACCTATGGCCAGAGAGGTAAGGGACATGTTATGTTCACCAACCTGTGTTGAAGAGGTAGAGAGATATAGGGTCCATGCTCAACAATTGGCTGATAAAGTCTAAGAAACAATGATTTTAAATTAATCTCATGTAAGAGAACATAAATTGTATTAGGTTAAAATCACTTCCTTGCAAAAGGATTTAGATAAACTTGTGTCTGAAAATTATAATCTGAAAGCACAAGTTGAGCGTCTGACCACCTCTTTAACTAAGTCCATGTATGATCATGCATCTACTAAAGTGAAACTTTAGAAGTTCTAATTATCATCACAGCAATATGAGAAACTGTTAAATTCTCATATTGAATCAAAGAACAGGTATGGGTTGGGATTTAATGCTGTTGCACCACCAGTGAATGATAATGACACCACCCTACTTGAGTCAATGACAAATAGTTTATAAAATCATTTTGTCTCAAGCACCAAGACTGAATCAAAACTTGAAAATAATGAAGTGTAAATGGTGAAGATACTGAAATCAGTGAAACTGATTCATCTAAATCAGAATTTGACTTTGATGACTGTGATGATCTGGATGAGGTTGATGAGCCTAATGAACAAGAATGTGCTGGGTTGGGTAAGGAAAAGAAAGTGGTAATTGAACTTATAATTCCCAAAGTCCTTAAGGAGATCAAGCTACCTTATCCCCCAAAACAAAGAAATTTGTTAAAGACCATCTACACAAGAATTGGTCAACTTAATAAAGGAAGTTAGGAGCTCAACAAAAAGCACAAAAGTCAGTCAGCAAAAAGAACTACGGAGGAAGAAGAGAAAAACACTTTAGCAGAACACCTGCGGAAGAAGAAGACTGGTCCTCACATCCATAGAAAAGCAAAGGAAAAATGTTCCAAAGTCAACTTCCGTAGAAGATCTGCGAAAGAAGCTTTCATCTGATTCAAAGTCAACTTTCGTAGAAAATCTGCGGAAGAAGCAATCATCTGAATCAAAACACTCATCCGTAGAAGATCTACGGAAGAAGAAAACATTTGCTGAATCACAAACTGTCAAGAAAGTAAAGAAACAACAAAGAGATATGAATCCTCAGCTACAACAAGAAGATACTTCAGCAGCAAAGATTGAAAGAGAATTGAAAAAGAAGCAGAAGAAGACAGTGGAGTCTAATAGTGAAGCTGAAGAAAAATACTACAAGTGGTGTGACATGTATAATCACAACACAGAAGATTGTTATTTCAGCAGCTATTGCTCCATATGCAATATGAACAATCATATGACTTCTGATTGCTACTTCAATAAGCATTATGCTATTTGCAACAAGAAGAACCATTTTACTCAAGAATGCTACTTCAACAAGAAGAACAAATTTGAAGTGCCAAAGAAGCAACAATCTGAGAATGATGAATCAGACTCATAATCTTCTGAGAATGAAGAATCAAAGGTCTCAAAACAAAAGAAGTAGCAACCAAAACAAAAGGTGCCAAAGGTCAAGAAGCCAACATCTGCTGATGATCAAACAAAGAAAAAGAAGAAGCAACACTATCAAAGCAAGGCTCCTCACAAGAAGGTAGTGTTTCAAGAAGATGAAGCCTTTTTTGATCAATTTAAAAAGGGTAATCATGTAACACAGTCAAAAATAAAAGATGCTAAAACTTTTTCTAACAAAATGTCATCTTCAAGTTTGAAGAAAAAGATACTCAAGGAAGAAGTGACAGAGAAAGTGACTATGAATCAAGATCAAAGTGCTTCAAGTCCATCTTCAACAGAATCATCCTCACCCCAAACAGAACATAATGAACCAATTGAGACTAAAAACAATCTTGAGTCATCTAGGCTTTTTCATGATAGAGTAACTATTCTAGATAACAATGGCAAGCCCAAGATCATTAAGGCTTGGGCTCCACTTTCTAATTGATTTCGTTATTTTTGCAGGAACATCCATGGAGGACTGACAACAAGTGGTATGTTGACAGTGGTTGTTCCAGGTATATGACAGAAAACTGTTCACTCCTCCATGATTTCAAACATAAAAATACTTCATATGTGGCATTTGGTGGGGATAAGAAGAGAGGTAAAATTGTTGGTGAAGGAATGGTTACAAATGGAGTACTCAAATTTGAGAAATTTAATTTTTGTGAAAATTTACAATACAACTTACTTAGTGTATCTCAAATTTGTGATCAAAATTATACCACTTTATTTGATAACTCTTTCTGTTACATTCTTAATCCAAGTTTTCAAGTCCCAGCAGATTGGGTCCTTTTTAAAGCACCAAGAAAAGGAAACACTTATGTTTTGGATATGAATAACACCTCTATGACAAGCAATGAAACCTGCCTGATTTCTAAGTCATCAGAAGATAACATTAACTATGGCATAGAAGGATGGTTCATTCAAACATGAAGAATTTGAATAAGTTGGTCAAACATGATTTAGTCATTGGCCTTCCCTAGAAAGAATTTTATTGTTTAAATCATTGTTCATCATGTTATAAAGGAAAATAACATAGGGTGTCTCACAAGTCCAAAACAATCAACACAAACACAACACCACTCAAAATGCTACACATGGATCTTTTTGGTCCAACCAATGTTTTGAACATTGGTAAAAGGCAATATTGTTTGGTGATTGTTGATGATTTCACTAGATTCACATGGGTCTTTTTCTTAAAACATAAAAGTAAAACATCAAAAACAATAATGGAGTTTATCATTAAGATAGAAAATCAACTAGATTTAAAGGTTAAAATCTTAAAAAGTGATAATGGACCTGAATTTGTTAATCATGTTTTAGATTCCTTTTGTAAGAACAAAGGCATAGCCAGACAATTCAGTGCACCAAGAACTCCACAACAAAATGGAGTTGTTGAAAGAAGAAACATGACTCTAATTGAAGCAGCAAGAACAATGCTAGCTGATTCACAGTTGCCTATCATATTTTGGGCAGAAGCAGTGAACACAGCATGCAATGTTCAAAACAGGACATTAATTGTCAAAGAACATAATAAAACACCTTATGAACTTTTGTTTAAAAGAAAACCTTTTAAAGGTTATCTTAGAGCTTTTGGGTGTCATGTGTCTATTTTAAACACCAAAGATCAATTAGGAAAGTTTGATGAAAAAGCCTATGATGGTTTCTTTGTTGGTTACTCATCAACATCTAAATCATAACTCTGGTTATTTGAATGTTGCCGGTCCTGCGGATACATGTTATCCTTATGTAGGTAGCATGAGTGAAGTGTCATTGTCAGCTGATCCTCCAAGACTACCCCAGACACATACTTCAAATGTTGTTGATCCAGGCCCTTTATCTCAAACAAGCAATGACAATTCTGATGGAAATGGAAATTCAATCTCAGTAGAAGTTCCTTCTACATCCGCAGAAGTTCCTTCTACATCAGTAGAAGTTCCTTCTACATCCGTAGATGTTCCTACTTCCGGAGATGATTCATTTCCTTCATCTGAAGTTCCCAATCCATCAGAAAACATTCCAACAACATTCACATCTGCAGATCCATAAACTACATCCGTAGTTGTTCCTGTAACTACTGTGGAAGTTATACCAACATCTGCGGAAACACAAAATCATGAAGATGGATTTCATTCAGCATTAGAAGACTAAAATGATAAGGATCTTAATTACTTTGTTGATTCCCCATCTTAGCTGAATCCATCTCCATCAACCAACATAACCAACTTGGAATCATCCATTCCAGTTGAATCAATACCAACAACAAGAATTCATAAGTATCATCGAATAGAAAACATTATTGGTTATCTTAATGAAAGAACCATAAGAAATTAAGGGGGAGCTGCCAATATTTGTATGTTCTCCTGTTTTCTTTCACAAGCAGTTCTACCCAATATAACTGCAACATTGAAAGACAACAGCTAGATTGAAGCAATGCAAGAAGTGCTTTAGCAATTCAAAAAGCAAAAGGTTTAGAATCTAGTTGATCTTCCTGAAGGCCAATATCCAATTGGTATAAGGTGGCTTTTCAAGAGCAAACTAGATGATAGAGGCATCATCATCAGAAACAAAGCAAGGCTAATAGCACAAGGCTATACTCAAGAAGAAAGGATAGACTATGATAAAGTCTTTGCCCCAGTTGCAAGGATTGAAGCCATTAGAGTCTTTCTAGCCTATGCATCACATAAGAAGTTCACTGTTTATCAAATTGATGTAAAATATGCCTTCTTATATGGTAAAATTAATGAAGAAGTCTATGTTGCCCAACCATCAGGCTTTGAAGATCTTGATTACCCACACAGGGTATACAAGCTTGACAAAGCTTTATATGGTCTTCATCAGACACCAAGAAAGTGGCATGAAACATTTTCATCTCTCCTTCTCAAGCATGGTTACAAAAAGGGAACTATTGATCAGACTCTCTTTCTCAAACATGACCATCAAGACCTGTTAGTTGTCCAAGTCTATGTGGATGATATCATCTTTGGGTCAACAAACAAAAGATTATGTCAAGACTTTGAATCTTTGATGAATTTTGAGTTTCAAATGAGTTCCATGGGAGAATTAACATTCTTCCTTGGTTTACAAGTTCATCTGAAACCAGATGGCATTTTTATCAATCAAGAAAAGTATGTGAAGCAAATCTTGAAGAAATACAACTTTGCTGAGTCTTCTTCATGCAAAACACCAGCATCAACAATAGATAAGATTGTACCTGATTCTAAAGGGAAGTCTGTTGATCAAAGATTATATAGATCTATGATAGGATCATTAATGTACTTAACTGCCAGCAGACCTGACATAATGTTTGCTGTGTGTGTTTGTGCTAGGTACCAATCAGACCCTAAGGAGTCACATATGAATGCAGTGAAGAGGATATCAGATTCCTCAAAGGGAAGCCAGCTCTAGGACTTTGGTATCCCAAAGAAGGAGACTTCAACCTCTACTCTTATTTTGATAGTGACTTTGGAGGGTGTAACAACAACAGAAAATCCACAACTGGTGGATATCAATTTTTAGGATTAAGACTTGTTTCTTGTGTAAGGCCCCATTCCCGGAGACCTCACAGTTGGTTAATCATAGCATAAAACATTTCATAGTTAATAAACCATTGTAGCGGAATTAATATCAAAAGCCATTCACTTCATTAATAAATACTGTTGCTAAGCAATACATTGTTAATCGTTAAAAGTTACATAAGATCATATTAATTGCATTACAAAACAACCATATCAGTATGCGTGAACGGATGCCAGTCTAGCCCCGACGAGTAGCCTTCCCTAGTGCCATTCTCAGTAAAATTACCTGCCAACTGAAAATGCATAAAAGTCAGCGTTGCTGAGTGAGCTCTAGTTTTAAAACATTAAAATACCTTGAAAGATTTGTATATGAAAATATCCCTTTTAAAATAATATGTTTTTCTTTCGTATGCGATTACATAACATACGTACAGCTAGGATAACATCCATTATCTTCTTTACCATTTTCATCATCGTTCATCCGAACCTTTATTTTAATCTTTCACTTAATCTGGACCAATGTGTATTGCCCCTGATATTGCGCACTAAACTGGTACTGGGCCGAGGTCTACAAATAGACCCCATACTAATGCACGAAGCCGACTCCAGTACCGGGGCAGCAACAAGGGTCCCCTCAATCTCAAAGATTGACCCTGTGTGCATCCAACGGGTTAGCTAAACCGCACACAGTTGAGCTAACAACCTAGTGGTTGTGAACCTCATGTGAATTTGCTTGCAAGTCTCTCTTTCGTTATTTATGTTCCACTTCTCATTATCATTAATCTTTTCACTTTCTTTAATGATAATACTTTACGTTATACGGATAAATCACAGCACATAAAGTCACATAATAATATAATAAATAGGAACACACGAACAGCCCAAAACATAAATAAAATAATCAAGTAATATCACCAAGTCAAACAGGGTCAAATCCTAAAATTCTGATTTCCCAAAATTCCAAAAAATTTTCTAAGTGTTTAGGCGCATGAACGGCGCATGAGCCCTACTTAGGCGTTTTAATAGTATTCAGGCGCATGAATCCTATACTTGGGCATTTCAGCTTAATTCTGGGCGCATGAACTGTTCAGGCGCATGGACTAGCACTTAGGCGCCTGAACAAAGGGTTGGGCGCATGAAACTATTGGGGCGTATGAATCCCCACTTAGGATTTTCTAAGGAAATTCCCAGGTGCATGGACCCTGTTTGGGCGCATGGCCTGAACTTAGGCAGTTTCATGCTATAATCCTAGGCGCATGGGCCCTGTTTGGGCGCATGACTACCAGATATGCATTTCTACATTTCAGAATCAACCCAGACCTGTTCCATCACCTGTTCTAAGCTTAAACATACATTTCTAAGCATACCCAACACAAAAATAAGCATAAACATACACAACATACAGGTATACATAAACCAGTTGTAAAACATTTTAATCATGCATTTTCAGCCTAAAAACAGTTTAAAACACTTAGAAACCGGGGTCTAGAACTCACCTAGTGTAGCAAACAAGCAAAACTCCTTTGAACCTGCTTGTACACTAGTTCAAACACCTAAAACTAGCACCAAACAAGCACCAAAACACCAAAAACACTTAATAATCGATTTCTAAGGGTGAAACCACAAAGAAACCAAACCAATTAACATATAAACACACTAACCTTCGAAGAATGCAGCCTTCTTCCTCAACAAACCGAGAGGATCAAGAGTTTTCAGCTCTTCCTTCGTTTCTTGGTCGAACACAGCAGCAGAACAAGCTTGGCATGGGCGACCATGCCTTAAAAGTGAAACTTTTGACTTTTTGGTGTACTATTTACACTTCACACCCCTCATCTTTGCCCCTTGTTTTATTTTCTTATAGATACTTTTCTTTTTATTTATTTGACCAAGTTTTCGGGTGTTACATCTTGGCAGTGCAAAAAGTAAACAAATGTATCAGTATCCACAGCTGAGGCTGAGTACATAGCTACTTCAGCCGGTTACTCTCAAGTTTTATGGTTGCAAAACCAACTACTTGATTATGGTTACAATTTTCTTCAAACACCTATACACATAGATAACTCAGCTGCTATGTTCATCACTGCTAATCCAGTACAAGATAGTAAAACAAAACACATGGAAATCAGATATCAGATTGTTCAGAAAAAAGTTTAATCAAGTTGATTAAAGTGGATACAACAAATCAACTTGCTGATTTATTTACTAAATTCTTTGAATCAGTGAGATTTAATTTCTTAATTAAGTCCTTAGGCATGATCAACTTAAATTAAATAATCAACACAAAGAAAAGCATGATATGTCCTTAAATTTCTTAATATGAAAAAGCCAAAAACATTTATAAAACATATAAAAAATTCAAAAATATTGTCTTATTAATCTGTTTTTTTCTTGAATAAGCAGTTCATATCATGGAAAATGATAGAACACTATACATTTGTTTACTTTCATAATTTTTATAACACAATCAATGAAGATTGATCAGATGTGATTTGATATGTGAGTAGGTTCAGCTTGAGTTGAAAATAAAAAAGTTCGTGCATAACATAATGCCAAGGTGACTAATTGTGGGCAATTCTATTTTGATAAGCAAGCAAGTAAGTCTTATCCTGCTGTGATCAACTTACTCACCCAACAACACTATGTTGTGATCAACTGTATATTAATTCAGAGCTTACAAATCATATCAGCATTAATAAGATTTCAAAGAAATCTTAAGATAAAGCTTATAACTTAAGGAACATAGTTTTAAGTGTGAAAAAGTGATAAATTGACTCATAAATGGAGGACAAACTCTAATGTGAATTGAATATGGAGTCCATATTTGCCTATCTTTAATCAGTACCAAAACATGTTAAACAACATGACAAGTTGAATATACACTCTTGCTTGAATTTATATGGATAAGTATACTTACAATCAGCACTAGATTTATGTCTATTATCATCAAACAAAACTGTCATCAGGAAGTTTCTTAGTGTTATAGTATGATCCCATTGTATGATGTAAATGCTTGTACATATATTTAAGTTTCTGCTTGTAAATAGATTTTGTTTTTGTTCTTTTTTTTATAATAAATTGGACAGATAATTGTTTTTCATATTATTCTCTTTATAAAATTTTGATAAATGCATAATTTCATGATTAATCACAAATTTAGGGGGAGTAGTAATCAGCATGAAAATCTGAGTTTAATGTGTTTTATTTTTTTTAAATGAAGAAAATTGGATCTTGAGCACTAACTTGGCTGCAGGATATCTGAAGTTTTCAACTAAATCATTTCTTGAACATTTTCCATGAAGCATAGTCAACAAGGTCCAATATCAAACATCAAATGATCTAACATGATGTTAAGATCATACATCAAAAAGAACAAATATTGCCTTTCCATAGATTGGTACCCTACGGATAATACAACAAAATCATAACAAATTTTGCCTTCTGTAGATGTTCTACAAAAGAATTAACTAAACAAAAACAAAATTGCGCCTTCCGTAGATGTGCTGCGGAAGAATAAAATTAAAACAAATCAAAAAGGAAAGTTTTGCCTTCCATAGATGATCTACGAAAGAATAAACTTGTGGATAACCACAGAAGGGTAATTAGGGTTAAAGGTCCTACAACATTAAATAAAAGGTTTTTAAAGTGTCCGAGGGAGTATAAATGATAACCTGACCATTGTCATTCTTATTCACTTTTTCAGAACCCTTTCTTAGATCTAGAAGAACTCAACCCAAAAACCCTTTCTCCACCAACAATCAAATTTTCATTCCACATAACAATCATCACTTAAATCACCTCTCAAACAACATCAAAATGGCCAATCGATTCGAAAGATCATAATGTCTGTGTTTTTCTTAATCCAGAGGATACAGCAGCTGATGGATGAAGGGATATTATCAGATACTTGAGAAGATCAAGATTATTCTATGCTTTATCTGTGGATCCTGTCATCTATCAATTGCATATTATGGATTTCTGGAACTCTACAAGGATTAAGGAAGAAAATGATAAACAGGTGATTTTTGCTTCGATTAGAAATGAAGAGTTGAGGGTGGATGAACGAATAATCAGGAGGGTGTTGGAGTTCGGAGATCAAGAAGAGGGTCACCCTGATGTATTTGAACATGAATACATTTAAAAATTATTTCACTTAAGGGTTATGATGGTGACTACTGAAATGGTGAAATCAAGAAGGGGAGGCTGTACAAGCCCTACAGATTCCTGTGTAATATGTACTTGAAATGCATGTCAAAAAGAAAGTCCGGATTGGATAGATTTTCAAGGCATATATCATCAGGAATCATTGGTGTGTTTGAAGGGAGAACGTATAATTATGCCAAATACATTCTGGGATGCTTGTGTGACCACATAGGGGTGCAGAAGGAAAACAAGATGTATATGTTTCCAAGGTTTCTTCAGCTGATCATTAATGACGCAATGCCCAATATAGAAAGAGAAGGTGAGGTGTTTGTTCAAGCTCACCTTGGAAGATCTGTGCTCAACAAGATCAGTGGGCAATATCAAGGAGAAGAAATGGAGATGTTTGCATATGTAGTTGATGAGAATGCTGACATTCCTCAAGAACTTCTATACATTAACGATCAGCAACAACAAACATCATCAGCTGAATCTTCTGATCAACAACAACAACAAACTCCACCAGCTGAATCCCCTGAACCACAACATCAAGAACCCAATCCTCCTTCACCACCATCCTTTACCAACATACCGTTATCACCACCTGTCCATATCATCTCTCCACCAAGTGAACACACACAACCACTATCTCCTTCACTTTCCCAAACATCAATGAACTCTGCTAAAACGGAAGTGTTCTCATTTGATGACATTCAACAATCACCATCACACCCAACACCATAACAAGAACCTCAACCTCTTCTACCAACTTCTATGATAGACTTAATAGAATCATCTTCTAGTAAGCATACCCAACCTATCTCACCTGCCCAATCTCAATCATCACTGAACACAGGTGCCACTAAACCTCTCTCTCCCAATCTCAATCAAACACCATCTCATCTAATAACACAACCAACTTCCTCACCTACACCTACTAAACAAACCTCACTTACTAAAAGCCCAACTCACACTAAACTAGTCAATCTTGATGAGGATGATGAGCATGGTGCTGTGAATGATAGTGCTATGGAAGAGTTTGTTTAGATGTAGAAGGGGAGAATGATGAAGTAGTTGAACAACAAGATGAGAGTAACTACATTGACATAGTTGCTTATGATGAAAATGATCTAAAAGATGAAGAGATAGATGTGAGCAAAAGTTTTCTGGTGGCCAAATACAACAATCTCATCATCAAAGGCAATAAAAAGTTGGAGAAGTTAAGAAAAATAAAAAGGGAGATAATTAAGAAAGATGAGACAATCTCAAACCTAGAAGCTACAATCAAGCAGTTACAAGAGGAGATTGAATCTAACAATGAAGTGATTGACTAGATGGATCAGTTTGCAACTAAGTCCTACGAATCTGTTGAGAATGAAAAACAAGAAAAGGAGAAAGCAATAGCTGAGCTCAACAATGCACTACAAACTATCTCTGAGCAGTTGGATCTGCTAAAAGCCAAATATGAGGAAATAGAAGGATTAAAGAAGAAAGTGGCTGAACTAGCCTGCAAAAGCCAATCAAAGAAACTGCTATCTTTTCCATGATCAAATCAAAGGAACCAACAATCAAATATCATAGGAAAAGAAAGCATTTAGGAAAAACTAAAGAAGAAGTCACTCAACTTGAAGATTCCCCAAAGAAAGCAAGAACCATCTCTCCTGAGCACACTCCATCAGTTGATCTTTCTACTCTCAAGCCAACTAAACCTGATGATGAAGAAAGTGATGATGAATGGATAGGTTTAACAAAAGATAAGACTTAAAAGGATGATGAAGACGCAAGATCTGATGAAGACGCAAGATCTGCTGAAGATATTTTTGAGGAAAGAGCCCAATCCTTAATGTTCATGGATGTGACAAACAATGGCTTCCCATATGACATGGTTGAGAAGATGAATATGGCTGAAATGATTCAAGTACTGAAAGAGTTTGATGCTGCTAGATTGATACTGCCAGTATGCATCTATGAAACATTCTCAAAGTTCAAAGCCAATGAAAAGATAAGAAAAAATTTTGGTCACTATGACCCTAAGAAGCTGACAAAATATAACATGACTTGTTGGCTGCAAAATCACAACTATGGGTCTCATGAGCTTAAGGGAAGATCAGTGGGAGAATTAAGAGCCATGATGGAATATGTAATGAAGGTTGAGCTAGAAACTGGTGTGAGATTCAGAACCGGAGCTCCCAATCCTGCTTACAAACAACAATCAAAACAAACTCCTGCTGAGCCAACAGTTGTAGAATGCAAAGACATGCACAGAGGAAAAGAAAAACTAATCAGGGAGCCAAGGGATGTAATCCCCAACAAAATCTGGCCTCTAGGAACCGCTGTGAGAGAGATAACCAAACAAAAATCCTCTCTGGTCCAATTTTTTGAGCACATGACCACCCCAGGATCAGCAGAAGAAAACAAAACTATAGCATGGAAGTTTGATTCTGAATGGGATTATGTTGGGATAAAGAGAGCATTTGAGATGGTGCAATATTTTCATTGGATGGAGACAATCCTATCACTCACAGATGCAGACCTGTATTCTTTGCAAAACATCCCTATCACCAATTACCCAATCAGTCTAAGGGGAAGAGATTTTTTTGTGCTGATTGCAAAACTCAGAAACAAGTTTTAAGGTGATTGTTAAAGGAAGCAAAGAGAGAGGATGTTGAACACAATCAAAGAAGACAGAGGTAGAAAAGGTCTCATTCTAGTTCATCTCACTTAGTTGATGATGAATTTTTAAGAAGAGCTGCATATAAAGACAAAACTTTAGAATGTGTAAAAAGCATTAAAGGAAATCAGTACTCATTCCCTATCACATAATGGGGATATGTGGAGAGAACAAAAGAGCTTATGCTACAAAGAAATGATCCTTAGAAGAAAGCTTCTAGCATAAGACTATTTGACCCAATGGAGATCAAACTGCTACATCCAAGCTACACATCTTATCTGCATGATAAAAAGTTCCCAAAATTGAATGACAAAGTAGCTCAAGATGACTTATGCTTATATGTCCATATCATCCAAGTGATTGACAAGCTGCATGCTAAAGCTTACAAAAGAAGAAGATTTGAAGCAGGTCAGTTTATGGGATCTAAAATTCCCACCATCACTGAGCTCAGAATGTCAGAACAAGTTGAATTGGAAGCGATGTCAAACAACAGTGTTCTTGCAACACTGAGCACAGAAGAAGACATCTTTGGGCTGAATTACAACACTCTGAAGAAAATGAAGAGAATGAAGATCAAGTATTTATAGGTTTAGATGATGAATCATTTCAAAAATAATGATGCTATACGAAGAGGTATGTTGGTTAAGAAAGGGGATACTAGAAAGAAGCCCATGCTATATGAAGAGGTACGTTGGTTTAGATGATGAATCATTTCTTGTAATGAACTTCTGTAATTCTTTATCATTTTGTAATGCATGAAATATATGTTAATCAAAATATTTTTTGTGTGATTTTATGTAATTGCAGGAAAACAACATACTTTTTTCAATTTGGAAAATTGACTAAGTACAAGAACTCCTGCAGATGAACAAGTTGTTCCTCCGTAGATTTTCTGTGGAACAAAGAACAAGGAATACACATCCATAGATCTCCTACGGAAGCTCAACATCTACTAAGGAACAAGTTCTGAAGTCAAGTTGCTGCTGCTACGGAAGAAGGAAGTTTGCTCCTAAGAATAAAGTTCCAAGATCAGAAATTCCTACGGAAGACCAATTTCCTAGGGAAGAACAACTTCTTACGGAAGAAGAACTAGCATGAGCACTCATCAAGTACCAACACATGATCAACAAGTCAAGCTGCATGAACTGATGTCATCAAGTCAACATCTAAAGAAGACGTGCTTTCTGTCAGAGGACTTAGGATGTCATATTAGGAATGTTACAGTTGTAGCCTTCACAAATAGGAAAGTTACAGTTTCCATTATAAACCATGAATCCCTCTGCCTATAAATATAAGGCAAGGATGCACTTATTAACAAAAAGAATAAATACACTATTGATAGTCGATTCATAAGCAATTGATAGCAATCAATAAGTGATTGGATACGTGATTGAGAGATATCGATACTAAAATAGTGAGTCAGTTATTCATAGAAACGATATCAATCAATAATTCAATCAATATAGCAAAAATAACAAAACATCAAGAACATCATTGAAGATCACAAGATCACCAAAGCATCATTAGTCATTGTAATCGATTTTGTATCAATGAAAAACAATTGAAACAATCTTTTTGTTGCATTATATTGTTCTATTTTCAATTTGTTTTGTATTTTGTTAGTCGATTTCAATTTCACAAACAATTAAATTAAAAATCAAATATTGATAATTCCATGATCTTTATTTGTTCAATCAAACTGATAATTTCTGATTCGATCCTTGGATTCACAGGTGGTATCAGAGCTTCGTGCTCATTGATCTAGATCAATTGATCTATCAGTTTGATTATTTTAATTGATTGTTTGTTTTATAAAATCATCAAAATCTTGTTATATCGATCATTATTCACTGTTCCATTGCTCGATAAATTTCGATTTGCATCAGAATCGCTTTTGATTCATGGATTTGTGTTATTGTGAGATATTTCAAGCCTGTTCTATCAAGTTTGAACAAAACCCATCATCATCTAACATTATTAATTTTAAATTAACTGAGAATATATTGAGCTATTTGTCTAATTTTGACCACATCTTCTTATTTAATTAAGAGTGTGTTATTAATTAGTTCGTTCATCATAGAAGTCAGTTAGTGTATTTGCATTGTTTTTTACACATTCATAGGATATTAGATCAACTGATAGTTTAATAATTAACACAGATAATCAACATGAGCAATTCAATGGTTGGAGCTTATCAACCTCCAAAGTTGGAGAACAAAGAAACCATCATAGGCTTTTTCATTAAACTTTCCTAATTGATCTTTGGTGTTTAAAAGAGACACATGACACCAAAAAGCTCTAAGATAACCTATAAAAGGTTTTCTTTTAAACAAAAGTTCATAAGGTGTTTTATTATGTTCTTTGACGATTAATATCCTGTTTTGAACATTGCATGCTATGTTCACTGCTTCTGCCCAAAATGTGATAGGCAACTGTGAATCTGCTAGCATTGTTCTTGCTGCATCAATTAGAGTCATGTTTCTTCTTTTAGCAACTCCATTTTGTTGTGGAGTTCTTGGTGCACTAAATTGTCTGGCTATGCCTTTATTCCTGTAAAAGGAATCTAAAACATGATTAACAAATTCAGATCGATTATCACTTCTTAAGATTTTGACCTTTAAATCCAGTTGATTTTCTATCTTAGTGATAAACTCCATTAATGTTTCTGATGTTTCACTTTTATGTTTTAAGAAAAAGACCCATGTGAATCTAGGGAAATCATCAACAATCACCAAACAATATTGCCTTTTACTAATGCTCAAAACATTGGTTTGACCAAAAAGATCCATGTGTAGCATTTTGAGTAGTGTTGTGTTTGTGTTGATTGTTTTGGACTTGTGAGATACCCTATGTTGTTTTCCTTTAAAACATGATGAACAATGATTTGAACAATAAAATTCTTTCTTGGGAAGGACAATGACTAAGTCATGTTTGACCAACTTATTCATGTTCTTCATGTTTTAATGAACCATCCTTCTATGCTGGGGGTCAGAACAATCAGAGGGTTAGATCAAGGAAGATGTATGCTACTAACTTTGATGCAAGGAGGAAAGTTGGCATGTAACCAAGGTGTAGCAAGTGTAATCTGAACATGGCGGTAACTATAATGAGAATGTGTGTTCAAGGTGCAACAAGTATGGACATCAAGCTCAGACTTGCCAAGTGAGGTTGATTGAGAAGCTTGAGAGAACAAGGCGAGGATGTTTTGAATGTGGAGCCGAAGGTCACTACAAGAGGGATTGCCCCAAGCTGAAAGGATCAAGTGCAAGGAGCAGGGCGTTTAAGATGAATGCTAAGGAGGCAAGACAGGAACTGTCTGTCATTACTACTACGTTCCTTATCAACAACCCTTTCGCATCATTATTATGTGATACTGGAGCCGACATGAGTTTTATGTAAAAGAACTTTGAACTATTACTTGGCCTTAGATTTAGTAAATTAGATAAGAAATACATTATTGAGCTAGCCAACGATAATATAAGCACGTGATGTAGTTAGAGGGTGCACTATGAATTAGAAGGTCATTCCTTTAGCATCGACCTCCTACCTGTTGTGCTTGGTAGTTTTGAAATTATCTTGGGCATGGATTGGTTGTCGAAGCATCATGCTGAGGTGGTGTGCTATGAGAAGATTATTTTTCTCCCTACTCCATGCGGTGGAACTAGGACAATCCAAGGTGATAAAGGGAAGCCTACCCTGAAGATTGTCAATGTAATGAAGGCTTGCAAGTATCTACATGAAGGGTATCCGAAGTTTCTTGCCAAGGCTATGGATATAAAGAATGAGGAGCGAAAGCTTGAGCAAATACAGGTAGTAGGAAACTATACAGATGTTTTCCCTAATGATCTGCCTGGATTACCCCCGTCTAGACAAATTGAATTCTGAATGGATTTAGTACCAGGGGCTGCTCCTATTACCCGATGACCATATTGATTAGCGCCTTAGGAAATGCAAGAATTGTCCAAGAAATTAGAAGAATTGTTTGAGAAGGGATTTATAACACCAAGCTTCTCGCCATGGGGAGCACCAGTCTTATTCGTCAAGAAGAAGGATGGGTCTTTAAGAATGTGCATCGATTCCCGGGAGTTGAACAAGCTCACCATCAAGAATCGATGATCTGTTTGATTAGCTGCAAGGATCCAGTTTCTACTCGAAGATTAATATACGATTGGGTTATCATCAGTTGTTAATAGCCGAGGAAGATGTTCCAAAAATAGCATTCAGAACATGTTACGACCATTACGAGTTTTTGGTTATGCCATTTAGTCTGACAAATGAGCCTACTGTGTTCATGGATCTTATAAATAGAGTATGCAAACGTTATTTAGATAAGTTTGTAATAGTAATCATCGATGATATACTAGTCTATTCAGGAACTAAAGAAGATCATGAACAACAATTGAAGATCATCCTGGAGACATTGAGGAAGGAGAAGCTGTATGAACAACAAATGATATACCAATGCGGTTGTGTAACTCAACAAATGCGGTTGTGTTTCAAAGATCATCTAATGCGGCTGCTTTAAGGGAACTAATGATGATGAGTTCAAATCTAATGCTGATGATCAACAAGAAATGCGACTAACTTTCAACACATCCGCATTTGTTTTAATAAAATGCGGATGTGACAATAGAAATGCGGATGTTCTGCAGCATTAAGACAACCAATGCGGATGTTGATTCATCCAATGCGGATGTTACAGAGTTAATGCGGATGAACAACTGCTGTTGTTGAACAACTAATGCGGATGATTAGAACAACAAATGCGGCTGTCTTGTGCAAATGCGGCTGAGTTCCAGTGGTCCACAAATGCGGATGTTACATCAAATGCGGATGAGTTAGCTCACAAATCTTGATGTTGATTAAACAAATGCGGCTGTTGAACATGCAAAATGCAGCTGTTTTAACATACAAATGCGGATGTTAATCACCCAAATACGGCTGCTTGATCAACAAAATGGGCATAACCTAGGCTACGAGCCTCCGTTTCCAACGTGCTACCAGTCAAAATGACCGTGGAAACGAGGGCTACGTCATGGTAACCGCCGTAGGCGGGTTATCACGTTATTTTTCCAAAATAAGGCCTCTAAATGGGTTTTTAGGCCACTTTTGTGTTTTTGAGCTTGATTTCATTCCGTGCACAACATCAACATCAACAACAACAATATCAACAACAACAACAACAACAACATCAACAACATCAACAACATCAACATCAACAACAACATCATCAACAACATCAACATTAATAACAACATCATCAACAACATCAATATCAATGAAAAGATGATGAACAGATGATTACAACAAACAAGAAAACAAGAAACATGATGAATACGGATGATTGCAACCAACAGGCACATCCATTTTCACATTCAACAGAAATGAAGAAATCAACTTTGGTCATATAATCACTGATCCAATCAAGGATTTGTACAATTGTTAGAAATTCTTTCTAAAGTACTTGGAACCATCCATTATCAAGTTAATTAAGAGATTCAAAGAGTTGAAGTGTCTTCAAGACTGACTTATGTTCCTGATGTTGTTTATTGAAGTTCAAAGCCTCATCATATGCCTAATACATTCTAATCCTTTGAGTGTGATATGAACAAACAGTAATCCAAAAGTGATACACCTCATATCAAATATGTTAAGTATTCTCAAAGAGATTCTATCCTTTATCAGAAATACATTAGGAGAAGCTTAATCTGAGGGGGAGAACTATAGTGAACTGTGTCAGAACATCAGTTGATCAAGAAGACATGTGACAGAGAAGATCTTCAAGTCAAAGTTTGGCAAGCATCAGTTTAGGGGGAGTATTGTTGGGTTCAACAATTGATAAACTGAAGCTTTCCAAACCACAATCAAAGCCAACTGAAGATCTCATTGTACAAGTTCAGAGACCAAGTTGATAAACAGAACAAAACAAACACAAGACAAAGTCAACATGACAAAGTCAACATCAAGACCACAAGAAAAGTCAAAATTAGGTCATGATGTAAAAACATTATAAATAGAACAACTAGTGCCACTTGTAATGTGTGGTTTTTGCAAACTGTGTGAGTGGCTTGTAGTTCTTAAGTGTGTGTTTTTCATGGTGTAAATCACCACCCAAGGAGAATTTCTCTCCTTTGGGTGGGTTTGATGTTCATCCATCTTTGTATATGTTTTTTCATTGTAATTTGTTATTCAATATTAATGAAATCATAACATTATACATTACACACACGTCCTTGTTCTTCGATTCACATACTTCCACCCATCTTTAATTTTGAATTCTCAGATCTGAAAATGATGAATCCTAAGATCCAGGCTCAACGAATCTGAAATATTGATTCAGCACACATCATCAATCTTAAGTTCTAATAAGATCATCATACCAACATAGATTAACATACAACACATGCTAACCTCAAACAATCAACATGCTCAACACAATTATAATTACATCACAACTAATAAATCATACATTTAAGTTTAATCATGCACTACATGCCATGTGAAGCTACTCACAACTTTACACCCTAAACCCTGCCAATCCTACTAAGTGGGGGTCTCAGATTCGGATGCGTGTATGACGATCATTATCACATTACTCAACAAGATTCATACCAACTAACATAAACAACAATGATATATTATAATCCCAAACATGATTCCATAATCTCCTAAAATAACCCAACATCTTGCAATATTTTATAAAACCTAGATTTCCCAAGTAATCCATCAAGTATTTATACAACCCAATTAATGCATTCTAACATATTAGACATCATCAACAAGCATTCTAGCATGATCCTAACATCATAAACAAGCCCAATTCATAATATCCAATGATTCACATCAATAAAGTTTCCCTTTCAGGAAAGTAGCACCCAAAATCAATCTATCATCCAATTCAATCATAAATTCATTAACTTTATATCTAATCTAGTTCATAGCAACCATTTAGACATGATAAACATCATCAAATCTGTTGGTTTTTAACAAGTTTATCAATGTCATTTTATCCAAATAAAATGAAAATGCAGCGAAGATTAGATTCAAAACTTGTTCAAGTAAGCATATATATAAACCATTTTATATGTTGCAAAACCCATTATGGATCGATATATGAAAGCACATGCTTACAAAACAACCATATAGTGTTCCAGTAGACTACCTTTTGTAAGGAATACGAGGAAGATGATTGTTGAAACTTGAATGGCAGCCTCCAAAGAAGAAGATCTTAAGCTTGTATACCCTTCAAGCGCCCAACAAACACCCCTGTTGCTAGGATTTTTCACACTTTTAGAAGAACCCTCTTGTTCTTTTGTTCTTGGTTATTTTTTTTTAAAACAAAAAAAAACTTAAACCAAAAACCTAAAAGAACTCACTTATAGGGTCTGTACTTTGCGTGTATAGTTAAAAAGGAAGAGAGAGTGGTTATTGGTAATCATTGTCATTTGCATGCCTGGGAAACAATGGTATGTAAGTAAATACTAAATTAAAAGTAAACAATGTTTGAACAAAGCATGCTTGACACGTTCGTGCTCCTATGGGCAGCTGCTAGAAACGACCTAAGAAAAGCATACTAAAAGTGTCAACACGACGGTTGGTGAGTTCAAGAGTTTGTAATCAATCATAAGCAGTAGCGTTAGTAAAAATATAAACAAGTGCGTTGAAATAGATAGCTAGTCTAATTTTATTAGTAAAGAACAATAGTGATTTCGCGATCGAAGCAGACTATGTTTGTCTGTTTGCCTCCCGCCACAACATACCAGGTCGTGACGCTGTTAGCAGTTTAGGATAATATTGCACCCGTTGACTTCCGGTCGCCCGGGTGGGGCTTGTCAGACCTAGTAGGACTACCCAAGATTTCCCGCTAGATTCCTTAATTAACGATCCGAAAGTGTGAGGGCTTTTAATCACACTATGTCTCACTAAACACATGTTATAATAGTAAAGCGTTTTAAAATAGAGTATGCTTTCTCCCCCAAAAAGAGAGTAAATTAAAGTGGGGAATGAACTCACCTGATGCGCAAACGAATGATTGAAAAAGCTAATGATGAGTGGAAAGACAACCCTTCAAAGGTTACCTAGAACACACAAGTACATAAGTACGTGTACATAGAAGCTTAACAACCCTAAGTGCTCAATAACCACATTGACTCAAGGTTTTGAAAAACAAGACTCATTTGACCAAGTTGACCCGTTTGACCCGTTGGTCACATGTCAAGTTAAATTCTTGTTTGATCAAGTATAGCAATCCATCATACATGGTTATCACACAAGTTATTCACGTATGTCACATTACAAACCCATAAGTGCTATAAAGTTCATCACACACCATGGTTTATCAAGCAACATATATAAATCCCAAGAAGTCCACAATTACAATTTTAACTAACACATCATGCATCATCATGATTCTATCATAATTCCAACATAGTTCCATAATCACTTAACAACATCCATTATCATGTATATTCCATAAAGGCCTAAATTTCCAAAGTTGTGCATCAAATATTCATACAACCCAAACAACACAATCTACCACCTTAGACATCATCAACAAACATTCTAACATGATCCTAACATCATAAACATTCTCAATTACCAATATCCAATGATCTACATAAATAAAGTTTCCCTTTCGGGAAATTAACACCCAAAATCCATCTAACATCTAATTCATTCATAAATTCACAAACTGTATGCCTAATCAAGTTCATAACAATCATCTAGACATGATAAACATCATCAGTTCATCATGTTCCTTCTTCAACCTTCTCCTCTTAGGCTTCATGAATCCGAAAGTAACAAAGTTGTCTTGAATGCCCTGACGGATCTCATGTTCTAGCATAGTGGCACATTCGCTCAAAACAGAATCTAGGAGGGGGATCTCTGCCAGTGTTCTCAAATCCCATTTAGGAAGCATTTTAAACACCTTCCTTTTGTGCAAATATGAGATCCCTCCTCCACGCCTTTTGATCATGAACATTTTCAGCTTCGAATTCTACTTCCAGCTTACGATCTTCTTATCAGTCTCTTTCCTCCCTGGTTCTTTAATGTTTTGGAAGTGTGGGGTTAGTTTCTCTGGCTCTTCCTCCTTAGGAAACCAGTCCTCTTTATCCATCTCAATTATATCTCCATCTGCAGAACTCCTCTGAGCTACATATGTCATTGGTCTCTCATCCACTATATAGAATTCTGGCTTAGAATCATAGTCCACCAGTTGTTCTTCCACCTCTTCTTCCTCATCTATAAAATTCATCTCTACATTCCTCTTTTCTCCTTCTGCTCTCTCCTCCTTAAACACCTTATTCCCCGGTTAGATCAGCATCCAAATCAAACCCCATATCGATAAATCCAGCTTCTATCACCTGATCATCATTGTATCCAGCAGCAACTCCTTCACCACTACCACCAGCTTCAGCTCCAGCACCACTAACACCAGCATCACCTCCACCAGCTTCAAATCCATCTATACCACTGCCTCTAGCTCCTGATCCTCCTACACCACTACCACCAGCTCCTGATGCTTTGTGAATGAATGGGTATTTAGATGTATCAGTCATTTCCCTAATCTGCTCAATAGTTGGAACATTAGCTGCACCAGCATTTCTCCTCAACTCACTCACCTCTTCCAACAATCTCCTTATCAAATCCTATTGACTTAGTATCACTTTCTTCATCTCATCAATATCCCTATTCCTCAGATTCTCTCTCTCTCTTTTGAGTTTATAAACTTAGTCTTTATCATGCTCAGCTCATTTGATAGGCATGTGTTGACATTCCTGATCACATTCTCATCAAGCTCAGATATAACATCCCTCCTAGGCCTTCAAGTATCCCCTGCAGGCCTAGTCTCAGGGATGACTGGTGCTGACTCTTACTCCTCTTCTCCCTAGTAGGTGAATCAACTCTCTCTACACCTTTCTCATCAAGTTGTTCCTCAAAAGTCATATCTGTCTCCTTAGTGTACTTCTTCCTCTTCTTGATTTCCTCTACATTTCCCCTAGTGGTTGCTGCTCTTCGTTCCTCCAGAGGGATCAGAGTCTTAATGTAGTTCCATCTCTTCTCAGTATACATGTTCTCCAGCAGATATATGATCCTTCCCTAAAAGTCATGCCTGGAGGCAGCACTGTGACACCCGACATAAATCTCACATTGGCCATGGATAGGAGACATTCCTAGTTCATAAGGAATGTCAGGTCTCTAATATCACCAACGTGTTTTGGGCGTGTTGGTTATGGATGAGAGGAGAACTCCACTGTTAAGCGTGCTCAGGTGGCAGTAATCCAGGGATTGGTGAACTCCCTGGGAAGTTTTCACCCGGGCAACCAAAAGCAAATTCGTGAGCTCCTCATGGGCAAAGCGGATAATGTGGATGGTACAAGGGGCCAAGTGTTACAGAATAGTATCAGAGCCACTCCTGTGCCATTCGAGATGTGGGACATACCTCACCGAGGATGGTGACTTCTCGAGCTCTTCCCCTCGGCTTGGACAATGTTGTCCCACCAGCGTAATGCCGAGTCAACAAAAGAATGGGAGGCATACTTCACCTTTTGATCCTCCCAGCACTCACTAATGTCTAGGACTGCCTCTATTTCTCGAACCTAACGATGAGCAGCAGTAGCATTGCCATTACCATCAAAGGTCGGGGGTTTGCACCTCTGAAATGCCCCATAGGTGCACCCCTTAGCGGTATCCTTCTCCCATTCACTATCATCATCATGAATTACCACCCTTGGGCTAGATGGATCTTCCTCTATTTTCTCCTTCTTCCTAACATCATCAGTTCTTTCGCCCTCCTTCACAGCCCTCAACACTTCGGTCACCACTAAAGGCAACACATTTTGCATACGTTGCAGACCTCGTTAGCAATAGCTTCCTTTACCGTAGACTTGAGGGTAGCTGATCCTGCACCCTCTTGGTGGCTATGGAGGTCTGTGTCCTCATGAGTCATCTCAGGAGGCTTAGCCTTGCTTCGGGTGACACGTGGCCCGGTAGTACGCCCACCACAAGCACCGCCTCGGGTTGCCTTCCTAGATTTTCTACCCGCCATAAGATCTACCTCTTATAAGATTCAAACACTAACGAGGTCATTCAAGGTAATAGCTCAAATTATGTCAAGTATAGTAAGTCCCTAATTACAATGGCTAGTTGTGATTAGCCGCTTATTTTACTCTTCATCCCCTAAGCATTCCCTAACCAGACTACATCAGTATCCAAATCTACTAAGCACATAAATCAGATAGCATACGCATGTAATACCAGTTAACTTATGAAAAATTACCTGATGGCATGTAGCTACTTGGCCTGGCATCCCTCCATTTGGTCCCATTTTCAATTTAAGTTTAGGTTTTGAAAAAAATAATTTACCCAATTCTCTTAAACTTTGGCTCTGATTCCAAATTGTAAGGCCCCGTTCCCGGGAAACCCCATAGTTGGTCATTCATAGCACTTTTCATATTAAAACACATTCAGATTCATCAAAACAGGAAAACTTTACAGCAAAATAATTTAATAAAAACCATAGCATTCATTAACCATTACTTTTGCTAAGA
Source organism: Flaveria sonorensis (assembly GCA_025506505.1). NCBI lineage: Eukaryota > Viridiplantae > Streptophyta > Magnoliopsida > Asterales > Asteraceae > Flaveria > Flaveria sonorensis. The sequence continues at coordinate 31,389,928 of CM046427.1, forward strand.
AATACATTGTTATTGCTAGTTACAAAAAAGGAATCTAATTGCATTTTAAAACAAAAATAACTTTTCAGCGTGATATGGATGCCAGTCTTTATTTGCCAGGTAGCTTCAACCTCGTGCCATTCCCAGCAACACCATTACCTGCCAACTGACATGCATATAAAAAGTCAGCGTTGCTGAGTGAGTTCTAGTTTAATAATATAGAAAATGCCTTTGTAAACTTCACTTTATGATTATTCATCATCATACATAATCAATCATTAAGAGATTCTTTATCTTTCTTTCTTTCATTATCATTCACTTTCATTGTCTAGGTTTGCACAAAGCAAGAGCCTACATTGTTGGTTGGCAACAGATGCCGAACCCCTGTCGGCAAATGTTTATCATGGTAGCTAACCCATCGAAAGTTGACCCACACTGCTAGGCATGAAGCCTGCTCATGAATACTGGTCCTATTCATCATAGATTGGTCAATCACAAGGATTAGACCCAGATGTCCATCATCATAGGCTCAAACAGCCGCACATCAGTTGAGCTAACGATAACATGGTCGTGCACCTCCATTCATTGTGCTTGCAAGGCTTTTCATTCATTAAGTTTCACTATCCTTCTTTTATTCCTTTGTGTCCACTTGGTTATGAATAATACTTTTAAAATATTCACGTTTAAATAATCACATACCATGAAGTATAATAATAACTATTCATAACAAGCAGCCCATAAGAAGAGAATCAAACACTAGAAACATTAAACAAGCATAATCTTTCCTTATTCATCAGTACTGAACATTTAAATTCTATTCCTAGAATTTCAAAATAATTCTAAGTCCCCAAAGAAATACAGATGAACAAAAGTAAATACGGATGAGCAAACTTAATGCGGATGAACACTGTAACAAATACAGATGAACAGATGCGGATGAAAGTCTTCAAAAAATATTCTAAGTGTCCAAAGAAATGCGGGAAGAACAAATGCGGAAGAACTGTAGCAAATGCGGATGAACAAACTTAATGCGGATGAAAAAACTTAATGCGGATGAACACTGTAGCAAGTGCGGATGAACAAAAGACTTAAAGTATTAAATGTTGATGAACACTGTAGGAAGTGCGGATGAACACTTAACAAGTGAGGATGAACATTTATCAAATGCGGATAAACACTTGCAAATGCGGATGAACACATGCAAATGCGGATCAACAAAACTAACCTGCAATGCAACTTATGCCCTTACCAGTTCCCAATCATCATTCTAACATGTATTTAGCATAGATCTAACATGTTACAAGCTTAAAATATAATAAACATCTTCACAACATCATAGAAATCACTTAAAACAAACATACTTCAAAAACAGCCGTATACCATGTAAAACTCATAGTTTGGTTTAGGAAAACGACAGTTATTATGCATATCAGCCCCAAAACAAGTAGAAAACATGTAAAAGAGGGTATCTAGAACTCACCTCTACTGCTTTCGAGTAAAACTCCTCCAAACCCGAGAGCAACCTGGAGTTCTAACACCTTAACACATGAAAACACAAAACCAAGCACATAGAAACACTTAAGAATCAGTCTAGAAGCTGAAAACTCAACTGAAACCAAGAAGAACACCATAGAATCTTATCTTTGAAGACTTTCTCTCACTAAAACAGGTGAAACTTCTGCTTCTTGCTTTAGTCGAGATTTTCTTGCATGAGAGAGAGAAGCATGGGCGACCTTAACACCTTTTGAACCAATTATGGGCAAGTTTGGTCCTTGCCCGCTTTTAGTCCCTTGACTTGGAATATTTCACCTTTCTTTCTTTTTCTTTTCCTTTCTTTTTCTGAAATTTTTCGGGTGTTACAGTCAATTAAGTAGTTTATGGATCCATAGTTCTCATTTTGATTGATTTGATGGATTTTCCTGGCCAGAGTATTCAAAGTTGGTTGTGGAGTGTTATCGATGAGTTTCAGGAAGGAGTGGATTGATTTCAATGGTCATTCGTGTGGTTTCGTGTTAGGTTTTGGTTTTGATTTAAATAATAGATGCTATGTTCCAATTGTGATTGAGTAGTATGATTTTAATGATGATGGTAATCTGATTTATTAAGATTGGTTCACAAGTGTGTTCAGAAGGCTTGCGTATCAAAACTCCATTGAATTGGAGATTGTTAAGGAAAGTTACAAACTATCCATGCGAGAACTATTGTTGTTTAATGTTTTGGTACAACTAGTTCCTTTCCCATGTATTTAGTTAAGTTTTCATGAGTACTTTGATGCACCAATCTATAGTTGCACATTTTTTATTAAAATACAAGTAGATCTTATTTACTTGGTCGTTTTAGCTTGATTTGACTTCTTTTTCATCGATCAAGCATTGCATTTCTTGTTTGAAGTTTGATTACTTTTATTTCGGTAGGGTAATTTGATTCCCTTTTCCTAACGAGTAAATACGAGTAATTTCTTGGCTCTTTACACCTCGTTTACTTGGTTAGATGGTCAATTAAGTGTTTTATGCATCCATAGTTCTCACTTTGATTAATTCGGTTGATTTTTAAGGCAAGAGTGTTCAAAGTTGGTTGTGGAGTGTTATCGACGAGTCAAGGAAGGAGTGGATTGATTTCAAGGGTCATTCGTGTGGTTTCATGTTTGGTTTTGGTTTTGATTTAAATAATAGATGCGATGTTCCAATTGTAATTGATTAGTATGATTTTAATAGTGATTATAATCTGATTTATTTAGATTGGTTCACAAGTGTGTTCAAAAGGCTTGCGTATCAAAACTCCATTAAATTTGAGCTTGTTAGGGAAAGTTACAAACTATCAATGCAAGAACTTTGTTGTTTAATGTTTTGGTACAACTAGTTCCTTTCTCATGTATTTAGTTAAGCTTTCGTGAGTACTCTAAAGCACCAATGTATAGTTACACATTTTTATTAAAATACAAGTAGATCTTATTTACTTGGTCGTGTTAGCTTGATTTGACTTCTTTTTCATTTATCAAGTTTTGAGTTTCTTGTTTGACGTCTGATTACCTTCATTTCGGTAGTGTAATTTGATTCTCCATTCCTAATTAGTATGTCACACCCTCATTTTCCACAAACTAGGTACACCAAACGACACATCAGTTACAAAACATAATTGCTCATTAAAATTAGAAATTCCCAAAAACAGAGTTAATAATGTAAACTTGAGAGTAATTGCAGAAGCGTAATAATTCATGATTCAATGGCGCAACAATCGCAAACCAATTAAAGTTAAATTGCAGAAAATATAATTTTTTCATTTGACCCAACAAATGTGAATGCATTAGTGAGATGATCCTAACCGTGTGCAACTTAAGAACCTGAAAGAAACATGCTAAAGTGTGAACACAAGGTTGGTGAGTTCACAGGTTTTGATAAACAGTACATAAGTGAAAGCAGATACAGTAAACAAAGTAATATCAATAGATAGCTAGTCTACTTAACATGTTACTAAGTGTATGAAGTTCGCAACCGAAGCTGACAATGTAAATGATGGCCTCGGCTGTGGTTAGCAAGCCACAACAATAGAAAATAGGTCAATTAAACACCCGTTTGAAGTGCAGTCATGCTAGCACGACTAGCCCGGGTAGGGTTTGTCAAACCCAGTAGATCTACTTAGAATTAACTCGCTAAACTACATAAATTAACGGTTCAAGAATGAGGACTTAATTTGGTATAAAACTAGTAAACAAGTGTCATTATAGTAATTCTGATCAAATGAAAATACGTATGGAATACATGTTTCTTTCCCCCAAAGAATGCAAGTAAAGTGGGGCTGAGAACTCACCTTGGTTGCACAACGAATAAGATAATGCAAGGAGCGGGAAAATAAATTTCCGAATAACCTAGATTTCAGTAATATATAATTAATATCAATTACTAGTTATAAATATAAGGATTGTATAGTTTCGCGTTCCATGGTTCGGTTACGGCGTTGGTTATTGATAGTTACCCATTCCCAAACAAGCACAAGCATCCACAAACTCACACAAACATAAAACCCAATATTCGCGTATAGCCTGAATTATATATAAAAGTACTTTATATATTTAATTAATTATATGACATTTTACAATAGAACTCATACGTTTAGTAACACAAAACCCACACTTCCTAATGCATACCAATCCCTTTCGTAACATACTTATTACAATTTAAACATGAATTCCTACACCCATATGATATAATATATATCCCAATTTTTATTTTGCTAGGCCCATAGATAAAAAACCCACTTTTTTACGATTACGAGGTTTATTGGAATATGAAATTCAACCCTGGAAATACAGGATCCCAATTTTTTTTACTACCCGGAGATTCGATACATTTCGAAATCTATATATATATTTTTATTATATATATATATCACTAGCCCACATACATGCATATAACACACACACACCCATAGTATAATATACATACACAATATGAATATGCACCTAACAACTACATAACGTATATTTATTTAATATGTACATGAATCTCATCTCCATGCCAACCCATCCACATGCACACATGCTTCTCGAAAGGCATACCTTCATACATTGCAGGAACAAAAGTCCAACTACATTCGTATATATATATATATATATATATATATATATATATATATATATATATATATATATATATATATATATATATATATATACATACATTAAACCCATCCATACATTAAACCCATCCATATCAAATGTAGCCACCCATATGTGTCATACATACAATATATTCATGAGCACACTCATCCGAAACATTAAAGCCCAACCAACACCCCAAAGCCGAACATTCATGCATGCACAAATACTAGATTCTCATGAATGCATTAACCCATGTGCACCTACATACATCCCAGACAACATACACATACATACAATTTCACAGAATACATTCGGTTGCATATTAATACATATATGCAACTGTGTAACGCACATAATGGCAGCAACACCCAAATCGGTCGCACCCCGCATACCCAAAGTCAAGAACCACGAATACACACGCACTAGAAACCTATTGAAACACACCCAGAAACACACACGCAGATCACATACAAGCACAAGACAACACACATGCAGATCACACACACATAAAAGGCAACCCTCGACATTCCCAACCAAACATTACTAACCACCATTGAAGTCCATGAACACACAAACATTAAGCTAGACCCATGCCCAACCGATCATAACACCCCGAACGCGAAACCGTAGCCCACGACAATAATAATGAGAGAGAAACCTAATCGAGCAAGATGCGAAACGGTTTCGACAATGACCTGGGCTGCAGGAGCGATGATGGTTGCCAAACGGATGACAATTGCCGTAGAGGAGAGTTGCCAAAAGGTGCGTAACAGAGGGCGGGGTTGCTGGAGGCTCGTGCATGGTGAGGGATCGACGGTAGCAGAGGGTAGAGGTGGAGTTGGTTTTATCAAAACAGCCGAGAGGGGAGGAAGGTTATGTAAGGCCCCGTTCCCGGAGACCTCACAATTGGACCATCACAACATTTTTCATATAAAGTAAATAAATTTCATGAAAATATCGCAGCGGATTAATTTACCAAAAACCATTCATTGCATTAATATTTAATGTTACCTAATAATACATTAAGTGTAATGGGAGTTACAAAAGAACGCTTAGTTGCATTACAAAACAACATAATTATCATGCACGAATGTATGCTAGTCTTGCCCGCCAAGTAGCTTTCCCCCTCGTGCCATCCTCAGCTATGAGTTACCTGCCAACTAAAAATGCATAAAAGTCAGCGTTGCTGAGTGAGTTCTAGTTTTAAAACATTAAAATACCTTGTTTAAATATATAAAATATCGTTTTCTTAAAAATACTTCCTTTTCATAAATCCGTTACTTCCGTACGCGATCACACATCATACGTACAACCAGATAATATTTATTATTATCTTCATCATTCTTCTCATTCATTTCGTACTCTTATCATTATCTTTCACTTTCTACCAGACCAATGTGCAATACCCCGAACATTGTGCACGAAACTGGTACTAGGCCTGAGGTCTATAAATAGAACCCGAACATTGACCACGAAGCTGACTCTAGTACCTGGGGCAAGCAACAAGGGTCCCGTCAATCTCAAAGATTGACCCTGCATGCATCCTCATAGGGTAGCTAACCCACACACAGTTGAGCTGACAACCCGTGGCTATGAACCTCCTTTTATTTTGCTTGCAAGACTTTCATCATTCGTTAAGTTCCACTTTTCATTATCATTCATCTTTCACTTCATTTAGGATAATACTTTACGTATACTAGCATAAACACACCACGTAAAGTCATGTAATAATACGTAATATGGAACATAAGAACATGCCATAATCATGCATAACATCAACACATATAACCATCAAAACATCCCAGGGTTAAACCCTAAAATTTCTATTTCCCAAAAATCTCAGAAATTTTCTAAGGCATTTAGGCCCATGAGCACTATGCAGGCGCATGAGCACTATGCAGGCGCACCAACACTTAGGCGCATGGAAACACTTAGGTGCCTGAACTAACACTTAGGCGTATGAGAAATTTTTTGGGCGCATGGGCTACACTTAGGCATTTCGGCAGTGGGCGCATGGGCACTATTGGGGCGCATGAGGTGGAACTTAGTCTTTTGGGCTTAGTATTAGGCGTCTGAGCCTACCACTTAGACTACTGGGCAAAATTTCTAGGCGCATGAGGTACTGTTTGGGCGCATAAAAAAGGACTTAGGCGTCTGAGCTAAATTTCAGGCGCATGAGCCCTGTTTGGGCGCATGGGCAGCAGACATACGTGTTTCTAAATTATTTCCAGTCCCAAACATGGTAACATGCTCATAACTTAAATCTATCATTCTAAGCACCTAAAGCAAGCATAAATCCAAGAAATACAACCAACCAAACACAACATACATACGGTTATCATACATAAAAGTTGTAAAATATTTTTACATGCATTTTCAGCCCTAAAGAAGTTTAAAAACACAAAACTAGGGATCTAGAACCCACCTAAAGCAGCCTTCAAGTAAAACTCCACCGAACTTGAGGGCACAACAAGTCCAAACACCTAAAAACACAACAAAACACACAACCAAGCACGAAGAACACATAAAAATCGGTTTTAAGGTTGAAAACCCCACAAAACCGAACAAAACACAGCGAAACACTCACCAAATGCGAAAACTCAGCTTCAACCTCCTTGCAACCGAGAGAAAACTTCAGCTTCTTTCTTCTTGATCTCTGTCAAAAAGTAGAAAGTTGAAAAGGTGTATGGGCGGCCATACTCATATAAACCTTAAAATAATAAGGTTTTGTACTTTTTACACTTTGGCCCCCTCCACTTGTGTCCATTTTCTTTTCTTTCAATATACTTTTCTTTTCCTTTCTTTTTGACAAAATTTTAGGTGTTACAAGTCCACCCCCTTATAGAGGTTTCGTCCCTGAAACCCCTCATTCTTCAAACTGTTGTGTGTAATACTATCTCATCTTTTCCTCGATCTCCCACATAGACTCAGATCCCTTCCTGTGCCTCCACTGTACTCGCAACAGTGGAACCATTTTATTCTGTAATCTCTTCTCTTTTCGGTCGATGATTGCCACTAGTTGCTTTACGTAATTGAGTCGTTCATCCACTTTAATATCCTCCAGTGGTACAATTATATCTTTATCAGCTAGGCACATTCTCAGATGAGATACATGGAATGTTGGATGAATCCCACTTAACTCATCGAGTAGCTCCAACCTATAGGCCACCTCTCCTACTCGAGCAATGATTCGGAAAGATCCTATATACCTCGGGCTCAGCTTACCCCGCTTTCTGAATCAAATAATCCCCTTCCAAGGTGAAACCTTCAGCATAACTTTATCACCCACCTTGAATTCAATCGGTCTACGCCTCTTGTCAGCATACGACTTTTGCCTATCTTTTGTCGCCTTCATAAAGGCCTTGATCTTCTCCAACTTTTCTGTAGTAGCCTCGATCACTTCAACGCTCCCCAACTCCTTCTGTCCGATGTCACTCCAACATACGGGCGTTCTACACTTCCTACCGTATAGCATCTCATATGGTGGCATACCAATGCTGGCATGATAACTGTTGTTGTATGAGAATTCAGCTAACGGTAAGTGTTCGTCCCAACTTCCTCCAAAATCAATGACGCGTGCTCGGAGCATATCCTCAAATGTCTGTATAGTTCTCTTTGACTGACCATCCGTCTGAGGATGATAAGCCGTACTAATGTGCAACCTCGTCCCCATCGCGTCATGAAATCTCTTCCAAATCTTGGATGTAAACCGAGTGTCACGGTCAGACACGATAGACACCGGTACACCATGACGAGTCACAATCTCTTTGATGAACAGGTTCGCCAACCTCTCAGATGAATATGTCTTGCGGATCGATAGAAGTGAGCACTCTTCGTCAAACGATCAACTATTACCCATATAGCATCGTACCCCCTTGCCATACGTGGTAACTTCGTAATGAAGTGCATGGTGATGTGCTCCTATTTCCACTCGGATATATCCAAAGGTTGGATCTTCCCGTATGGCTTCTAATGATCCGCCTTCACTTGCAAGCAAGTAAGGCACTTGCTCACATACTCCGCTACGTCATGCTTCATACCCGGCAACCAGTAATCTTTCTTCATATCATGATACATCTTCGTAGCACCGGGATGAATTGAGTATCGAGTCTTGTGAGCTTCATCCATGATTCGCCCCCGTAGGTCTCCATAACGAGGGATCCACATCCGCCCGAAGCGGGTTCTAACTCCGAGAGTGTTCTCACTCAACTCCGAGACTAGACCTTTCATTCTTTTGAAGTTGATTTGGTCTTCCTTCGACGTCTCATCTTGAAATTCCTTGACCTATGCCATCACATCAGAGGTCATCACCAACTGGTAAGCTTTCACCCAGATTGGCTCGGGTCTCTACTTTCGGCTAAGGGCATCCCGCACTACGTTGGCCTTGCCCGGATGGTAGTGGATCTCACAATCATAATCCTTGATCAACTCTAACCACCTCCTTTGCCTCATATTGAGGTCCTTCTGCTCAAAGAAGTATTTCAAGCTCTTATGGTTAGTGAAGATAGTGCACTTCGTCTCGTACAAGTAGTGCATCCAAATCTTCAATGCAAAGACCACGACCGCTAGCTCCAAGTTATGAGTAGGGTCACTAGCATCATGGATTTTTAACTGTTGGGACGCATAGGCTATTACTCTTCCCCGTTGCATAAGCACGCAACCCAATCCTGAATACGAAGCATCTGAATAGACCACTAAGTCATCGTTCCCCTCAGGCAACGTCAAGACATGAGCTTGAATCAATCTCATCTTTAACTCCTCAAAAGCATTCTCCTGTTCCAGACCCCATACAAACTTTACGTCCTTGCGGGTCAACTTGGTCAATGGTGAGACTATCTTGGAAAAGTCTTGGATAAATATTCTGTAGTAGCCCGCCAAACCCAAGAAACTGCAATCTCAGATGGCGTCTTTGAAGACTTCCATTGCATCACTGCCTCAACCTTTGCCGGGTCTACCATGATTCCTTTAGAATTTACCACATGGCCCAAAAATTGAACTTCGCGCAACCAGAAAGCGCACTTAGAGAATTTAGCATACAGCCTCTCTCTTCAAAGCATCTCCAATACTTCGCATATGTGGCCGGCATGTTCTTCTTCTCTCTTCAAATAAATCAGAATATCATCAATAAACACAATCACTGATTTATCCAACATCGGCCGACACACCCGATTCATCAAAATCCATGAAAGCAGCTGGCGCGTTAGTTAAACCAAAGGACATAACGAGAAACTCGTAGTGTCCATAACGCGTGCAAAAAGCTATTTTGGGGATATCCTGCTCCTTCACCTTCAATTGATGGTAGCCAGATCGGAGATCTATTCTCAAGAACCAACTAGCACCTTGGAGCTGGTCAAACAAGTCTTCTATTCTGGGTAGCGGATATCGGTTCTTCAACGTTAACTTGTTTAACTTACAGTAGTCAATGCATATCCTCATACTACCGTCTTTCTTCTTTACAAACAAGACCAGAGCACCCCAGGGAGAAATGCTCGGTCGGATGAAACCCTTGTCCATCAACTCTTGTAACTGAACCATCAGTTCCTTCATCTCAGACGGAGCCAATCGGTATGGTGCTTTGGCAACTGGTTGAGCACCAGGTATCAAATCGATCTGAAACTCGATCTCGCGGTTCGGTGGCACACCTGGTAAATCTTCTGGGAACACGTCTGGAAAGTCATACACAACTGGTAAGTCGAACAATTGTGTTACTGACACATCCACATCCTTCACGTAAGCCAGGTAGGCACTACATCCACATTTCATGCACTTCTCTGCCACCACCATCGAAATCACCTTCGGAACCGTAGTAACTCGATCATCGTAAATCGTCACCGAACTCCCATCTGGCGCAGTCAATCGGATCATCTTCTTGCGACACACAATATTTGCCTCATAAGCTGCTAGCCAATCCATCCCCAAAACCACATCAAACCCACCTAGGGGCATCACGAATAATTTAACAGAGAACCTATGGCCTTCCAACTCTTTATCATAATTTTCTATCAAATCAGAAATCCTGGTAGACTTACCAATGACAGTTTCTACATCGAAGGGCTCATCAATCTTTCTACTCCTAACAGGCAACTTAGCACAAAAAGCAGCAGAAATAAAACTCTTACTAGCACCAGAATCAAATAGTACAGTGGCACAAGTTTGGTTTACTAGAAAAATATTAGGGTCCACCCTGGCCTCCTCCCGGGTCATCGTGAATGCTCTAGCGCTTGACCTATGTCCTTCATTCTCCGTCCTCTTCTTCGCTCCATAACTCTCCGCCCTCGGCTTCTTACAATCCCTACTCACATGACCTTCTTCATAACAGTTATAACATCTTACAACCCTACACTCTCTTGCCATATGACCGGGCTTCCCACACTTGAAGCAGAGATTCAGTCGCCGCTTACACTCCCCTGTATGTTCCTTCCCGCACTTACCACACCTCTTTGTTCCCGTACCTGATGGCACGTAGCTACTTGGGCTGGCATCCCTCCATTCGATCCCATTCTCATTTTAAGTTTAGGTTTTGAAAATATTTCTACCCATTTCTCTTAAACTTTGGCTCTGATACCAACTTGTAAGGCCCTGTTCCCGAAGACCTCACAGTTAGACCATCACAGCATTTTTCATATAAAATAAATACATTTCATGAAAATATCGTAGCGGGTTAATTTACCAAAGACCATTCATTGCATTAATATTTAATGTTGCCAAATAATACATCAATGTATAATGGGAGTTACAAAATAACGCTTAGTTGCATTACAAAACAATATAATTATCATGCACGAATGGATGCCAATATTTCCCGCCAAGTAGCTTTCCCCAGCGTGCCATCCTCAGCGATGAGTTACCTGCCAACTAAAAATGCATAAAAGTCAGCGTTGCTGAGTGAGTTCTAGTTTTAAAACATTAAAATACCTTGTTTAAATATATAAAAATATCATTTTCTTAAAAATACTTCCTTTTCATAAATCCGTTACTTCCGTACGCGATCACACATCATACGTACAACCAGATAATATTTATTATTATCTTCATCATTCTTCTCATTCATTTCGTACTCTTATCATTATCTTTCATTTTCTACCAGACCAATGTGCAATACCCTGAACATTGTGTACGAAGCTGGTACTGGGCCTGAGGTCTATAAATAGAACCCGAACATTGACCACAAAGCTGACTCTAGTACCTGGGGCAAGCAACAAGGGTCCCGTCAATCTCAAAAATTGACCCTGCATGCATACTCATGGGGTAGCTAACCCGCACACAGTTGAGCTGACAACCCGTGGCTATGAACCCCCTTTCATTTTTGCTTGCAAGACATTCATTCATTCGTTAAGTTCCACTTTTCATTATCATTCATCTTTCACTTCATTTATGATAATACTTTACGTATACAAGCATAAACACACCACGTAAAGTTAAGTAATAATACATAATATGGAACATAAGAACATGCCATAATCATGCATAACATCAACACATATAACCATCAAAACATCCCAGGGTTAAACCTTAAAAATTCTATTTCCCAAAAATCTCAGAAATTTTCTAAGGCATTTAGGCGCATGAGCACTATGCAGGCGCACCAACACTTAGGCGCTTGGAAACACTTAGGCGCCTGAACTAACACTTAGGCGTATGAGCAATTTTCTAGGCGCATGGACACTATTGGGGCGCATGGGGTACACTTAGGCATTTGGGCAGTGGGCGCATGGGCACTATTGGGGCGCATGAGGTAGAACTTAGTCTTTTGGGCTAAGTATCAGGCGCATGAGCCTACCACTTAGATTACTGGGCAAAATTTCTAGGGGCATGAGGTACTGTTTGGGTGCATAAGAAAGGACTTAGGCGTCTGAGCTAAATTTCAGGCGCATGAGCCCTGTTTGGGTGCATGGGCAGCAGACATACGTGTTTCTAAATTATTTCCAGTCCTAAACATCATTCTAACATGCTCATAACTTAAATCTATTATTCTAAGCACCTAAAACAAGCATAAAACCAAGAAATACAACCAACCAAACACAACATACATATGGTTATCATAAATACAAGTTGTAAAATATTTTTACATGTATTTTCAGCCCCAAAGAAGTTTAAAAACACAAAACCTGGGATCTAGAACTCACCTAAAGCATCCTTCAAGTAAACTCCATCGAACTTGAGGGCACAACGAGTCCAAACACCTAAAAACACAACAAAACACACAACCAAGCACGAAGAACACATAAAAATCAGTTTTAAGGTTGAAAACCCAACAAAACCAAACAAAACACAGGGAAACACTCACCAAATGTGAAAACTCAGCTTCAACCTCCTTACAACTGAGAGAAAACTTTAGCTTCTTTCTTCTTCTTGATCTCTATCAAAAAGCAAAAAGTTGAAAAGGTGTATGGCCGGCCATACTCATATAAACCTTAAAATAATAAGGTTTTGTACTTTTTACACTTCGGCCCCTCCACTTGTGTCCATTTTTTTTTTCAAGATACTTTTCTTTTCCTTTCTTTTTGACAAAATTTCAGGTGTTACAGGTTACAATGTGAGTTACATATTTGGTCCTCATACATTCACCTAATGTTCATTTAAAGTAATTAAATTTAGTTATTACTAATAATAATCATAATAATAGTCATTGTTAAAATAGTTATAATAATTTTAATGATAATCATTATCACTTAATAATAAATATTGGTTTATTTAAAATGTTGAGGAAAGATTAGATAACAGTACGATGTTAACCTGAACACTCGAGTTGTCACATTCCCCTTGTTGAAGGAATTTTCGTCCCAAAATTTAGAACATCAGGTTAACACAGAACGCCAGATTTAACAGCGACAATAGAAAGGTGTTCAATAGCTTGCTCAAGATGGGGTTTCTGGAATTTTTGAAACAAGCCCAATACAAAGAAACTTAAGGTTTTATGAGAGTTGTGACATCATCCCCTTGTTGAAGGGAATTTCATCTTGAAATTTTTAAGGAAAAGATATCTTAAGAATGATACTTAAGAAGTGGATGCCTGATCTTTGAACAATTGTGGATACTTCTTCTTCATTTGGTCTTCACGTTCCCAGTTGAACTGTGTTCCACGCTTTGAATTCCATCTAATGCGCACAATAGGAATCTTGCTACGCTTTAGGGTGTTGACTTCTCGATCCATAATCTCAACTGGTTCCTCAATGAAATGAAGCTGTTCATAAATCTCTAGTTCCTCTAATGGAACGACATGTGATTCGTCGGCTAGACACTTTTTTAGGTTTGAAACATTGAATACATTATGAACACCATCGAGTTCCGCAGGTAAGTCTAGCTGATAAGCTGCTGGACCGATCTTTATGACAATCTCGAACGGTCCAACATATCTAGGGTTTAGCTTTCCACGCTTCCCAAAGCGTACCTCACCTTTCTAGGGTGAAACCTTTAACAACACCTTTTCATCGACTTGAAACTCCAAAGGTTTTCTTCTCTGTTCTGCTTGACTTTTCTGGCGATCACGAGCTGTCGCCAGACGTTTACGAATCTTAACGATCTTCTATGTGGTTTTATGAATAACTTCAGGACCAGTTAACTAACTATCACCAATTTCAGTCCAACAGAGAGGTGATCTATACTTTCTACCATAAAGTGCCTCAAATGGTATAGCTTTGATACTCTTATGATAACTGTTATTGTAAGAAAATTCAACCAAAGGCAGATGGGTTTCCCAACTATTTCCAAAATCAATAACGCATGCCCAAGCATATCTTCTAGGGTTTGAATTATGCGTTCTGTCTGACCATCTGTCTGTGGATGATAAGCCATGCTCATATCCAAATGAGTGCCTAGTGACTTCTGTAGTGACTACCAGAAGTGCGATGTGAACCGCGCGTCACGATTGGAGATGATTGAGAGTGGCACGCCATGCCATGACATAGTTTCCTTCAAGTAAATCTATGCCAGTTTATCCATCTTATAATTCACACGAATATCCAAGAAGTGTGCTGATTTGGTCAAACGATCCACTATCACCCAGATAGTATCATTTCCACACTGCGAACGAGGTAATTTTGTAATGAAATCCATAGAGATGTTTTCCTATTTCCACATGGGAATCTATGGTTGTTGAAGCAGACCTGATGATTTTTGATATTCCACTTTGACCTTAGAACAAGTCAAACACTTAGACATGTATGTGGCAATCTCACCTTTCATGTTAGGCCACCAGTAAATGACCTTCTGGTCTGGTACATCTTGTCAGATCCAGGATGTACCGAATAATGGGATTTGTGAGCTTCATCCATCACCAATTCCCTGAGATTCCCAAACAAGGGAATCCATACCCGATCTTCATAGTAATGAAAACCATCTGCTTTCTCTTGAAACAATTTCTCAGCTCCCCTGAGAGATTCTGACTTGATGTTCTACTCTTGTAATGCCTCAACCTGGGCATTCTTAATCTATGATGGTAGATCGGAGTGAATGGATAGCGGTAATACACGGACATGACGAGGCTTTAGGGTTTCCTTACGACTAAGGGCGTCGGCTACCACATTAGCCTTTCCCAGGTGGTACTTGATGGCATAGTTGTAATCATTCAGTAATTCCAACCATCATCGTTGTCTCATGTTCAGTTCCTTCTGTTTGTAGATGTGCTGAAGGCTCTTATGATCAGTGAAGATCATGCACTTGGTTACAAAAAGATAATGCCTCCAGATTTTGAGTGCAAATATCACAGCTCCCAACTCTAAGTCATGAGTTGTATAGTTCTTTTCATGCACCTTAAGCTGTCTCGATGCATAAGCTATCACTTTCTTGCGTTGCATCAACACGCAACCCAAACCCTGGATTGATGCGTCATAATACACCACGAAGTCGTCTGTTCCTTCTGGTAACGCTAGGATTGGTACACTACATAGCTTGTCTTTAAGCTCTTGGAAAGCCGCTTCTTCCTTACTAACCCACTTGTAAATGGTTCTTTTGTGAGCTAGGGCAGTCAAAGGCTGTGGTTTTGAGAATCCTTCAATGAAACACCGATAATAGCCTGCTAATCCAAGAAATTAGCGCACCTCAGTAGGCGTCGTCGGTGCAGGCCAGTTCTTGATTGCCTTAATCTTATACGGGTCAACATGAATGCCATCCTCGTTAACTACATGCCCTAAGAACTATACTTC
The DNA here is from genome assembly GCA_025506505.1 of Flaveria sonorensis. NCBI lineage: Eukaryota > Viridiplantae > Streptophyta > Magnoliopsida > Asterales > Asteraceae > Flaveria > Flaveria sonorensis. The sequence continues at coordinate 31,405,648 of CM046427.1, forward strand.
TCTCATCCAGAAGTCACATTTGGAAAATTTAGCATATAGTTGTTCCATCCTTAGGAGCTCTACAATAAGTCTTAAGTGCTCCTCATGTTCCTTCCTACTCTTGGAATAAATGAGTGTCATCAGTGAAGACGATGACAAACTTGTCTAAATAGGTTTTACAAACACGGTTCATGAGGTCCATAAAAACTACAGGAGCATTTGTCAATCCGATGGGCATAACTGCAAATTCAATGTGTCCATATCGAGTTCTAAAAGCCGTCTTGGATATGTCTTCTTCTCAAACTCTAAGCTAATGATACCTAGACCTCAAATCAATTTTTGAGTAATAGCTCGATCCTTGCAGTTGGTCGAATAAGTCATCGATACGTGGAAGAGGGTAACGATTCTTTATGGTAACCTTGTTTAATTCCCGGTAGTCGATGCACATCTGAAAGGTTCCATCTTTCTTCTTCACGAATAACACAGGTGCTCCCCAAGGTGAAGAACTAGGGCGTATGAACTCTTTGTCTAACAGTTCCTGCAACTGTTTCAACAATTCCTGAAGTTCGTTCGGGGCCAAACGATACGGTGCCTGAGCGATAGGGGAAGCTCCCGGTGTCAACTCGATCTCAAACTCTACTTGCCTGTGTGGAGGAAGACCAGGTAAGTCCTCTAGAAATACCTCAAGAAAGTCCTTAACAACGGGAATGTCTTCCAGTAGCTTCTCCACTGTGGTCTTTTCAGTAACTAGGGCTAAAATTGTCGAATGCCCTTTCCTCAGATACTTCTGATCCTTTATGTAAGAGATGATTTCGACCATAGCACCACTCTTGTCACCTTCCATCGTGAGTATCTCTCCATCAGGCAAAGGTAGGCGGATGAGCTTCTCACAACAAATGATTTCGGCTTGGTTCTTAGATAACCAATCCATATCGATAACAACATCAAAACTATCGAGCGTAATAGATAGAAGATCAATATCAAAATCATGCCCAGACAGACTTATCTTACAACCTCGGTATATATAGGAAGACTCTATAATCTTACCATTAACTATTTCTACTGTATAGTTCGAGTCTAAGGTTGTGGATGTAACATCTAGTAATCGACTAAACTTATGCGAAATGAAACTCCTATCAGCACCAGAGTCAAACAAAACAGAGGCAAAACAACCATTGATAGGAAATTTACCAGTTATAGTAGAAGGATCATTACAAGCCTCACCTGAACCAATGACGAAGGCTCTACCCTTGGCACCACCATTTCTGTTGCCATTTCCCCCATTGTCCTTTCGGTTATCAGCATTATTACCACCACCATTGTTCTTCTTCATCTTTGGACAATTCCTCTTGAAGTGCCTGGTTTGACCATACTCGTAACAGCCTTTTTGTTTATTCTGTTATGCTGGCTGTTTAGCTACTAAGTTCACACGACAGTTTTTAGCAGCATGGCCAAACTTACCACACCTTTCACATGTATTCTTGTTGTAGGGCATGTTGTGGTGGTAATTGCACTTGTTGCACTTGGGTAGTGTCCTGGTATAGCAGCCACCATGCTAAGACGATGAGGAAGATTGGTTGGACGGTAGGAGTTGACAAACTTCTGGGACTGTTGTGGCTGCTGTTGAAAGGTGCTCTGGTTGTTATTAGGACCAGACTCCCACTTCCTCTTATTGTTACCATCAGTAGTGGTTGACGCAGAACCACGTGGGGGTAGCTTACCCTACGCGACAGCCTGGTCTGTTAGTTTGTGGGCTAGTCTGATTGCCTCGTGTATAGTGTTTGGTCTTGAAGCAATGACGATGCTCTGGATTTCTGGGGACAATCCATGTAGATACCTCTCAATCCTTAAGGAAGGAGGGTTGACCATGTTGGGACAAAGTGTAGCAAGCTCATGAGAGCGAGTGGTGTATGCCTCAATCTCAGAACCTATCATCTTCAGGTTCCAGAACTCTATTTCTAGCTTCTGTACCTCATCATAGGAGCAGTATTCTTCCTTCTTTAAGTGTTTGAAATCCTCCCAGGTGGTCTGTTAGCAATCTCCAAACCTAACATTTGCTCTTGGGTGTTTCACCAGGACAGAGCAGCTCCATCCAAGGTGCCAGTGGCGTACTTAACCCAACTTGGCACGGGGTAGGTGCACATCTCAAATACTGATTCGAGTTTCTCAAACCATCTTAGGAGTACTATAGCTCCTTCCACTTCCATGAATGGATTGGGTTTGCAGTCCATAAAGGCCTTGAAAGTACAGACCCTTGGACCTGCAACTGTTTTGGATAAAGACTTTGGAATTCTAATGAATGTTATAACTCAACAAGACTGACGGAACGTTAACGTCAAGGAAGAATTTGGTATTGCTTACCGATTGGAGCGGCCTGTGGATTAGGATTGTGGTTAGCCAGTGCATCAGCCACATGCTGATTGATTAATGCAGCCAGTTCCACTGGAGTCATATTGATTGTACCACGACCACGTCCGCATCCACGTCCAGGCATTCTTAATAATCACAACATATGAAAATAAGTAAATATGCAACATATCAACTTCATTTAAGTATAAACAGTTAAAGAATTTAGCGCACACACAACTAATTGTTCAAATAATAATTTCTGATAAAATAAATTGTAAGTACATCAATAATAAATCAAACCAAATATCAAAATTCAAAACATCAGTCGGATGGGAAACAACCCTTCCTATCTAGGTGTGAAAATAAACGAAAGTCTGATGAACAAAGAAATGAATAAACTAGAAATCAATGAGAATCGACAGATCCATCGCTGTTCTCTGGCTCATCCTCAGGCTGCTCCTTAGGCTCTTCCTCAGGATCCTCCTCCGGTTCCTCCTCTGGTTCCTCTTCTGGGTCTTCTTCATCAGCCTCATGCACTACATTCAATGCGTTGACTTGACCCTCCAGGTTCTCGAGTCACTGTCCATGCATCGCCATGTCCGCCTCATCACCACCCACATGCTCAATTAGGTTAGTGACACGACCCACCTAATAGTTATGACAATCAACTAACAAATTAAGCAGTCTCTTCAACTCCTTGATTTCATTGGATGATTCACGCACTACATTCTTCAACACCTTGTTATCATCCCACAGCTCAGTAACACGACTATGCTCGAGATGTAAAGTGGCTGCCATAGCAGCCATAGCTTGCTCAGGAGGACAGGAAAGGAGAGATAAGGTAGGGGCGTCAAGATCTCTAGCCGGGGTGGACCTAGTACGAGGTCGACTTTCAGGAGGTAAGGGAACATTCTGCTCCTGAATCAATCTAGTCATGTATTGTGGGTATTATTTAATGTTTTGGTGCAACTAGTTCCTTTTCCATGTATTTAGTTAAGCTTCCCTGAGTACTTTGTTGCACCAATCTATAGTTACACAATTTTTACTAAAATAAAAGTAGATCTTATTTACTTGGTCTTGTTAGCTTGATTTGACTTCTTTTTCATCAAAATAGCTTTGAGTTTCTTGTATGACGTCTGATTACCTTCATTTCGGTAGTATAATTTGATTCTCCATTCCTAATGAGTAATTTCTTTGTTCTTTACACCTCTTTTACTTGCCTAGATGGTCAATTAAGTGTTTTATGGATCCGTAGTTCTCATTTTGATTGATTTGGTGGATTTTCAATCCAAGAGTGTTCGAAGTTGGTTCGTGTGGTTTCGTGTTCGGTTTTGGTTTTGATTGTAATAATAGATGCTATGTTCTAATTGTGATTGATTAGTATGATTTTAATGATTATTATGATCTGATTTATTAAGATTAGTTCACAAGTGTGTTCAGAAGGCTTGCATATCAAAACTCCATTGAGTTGGAGATTGTTAGGGAAAGTTAAAAACTATCAATGAGAGAACTATTATTGTTTAATGTTTTGGTACAATAGTTCCTTTCTGCAGGACCGGTTAAGGGATGGTCAATACAATCAGTCTCCCAATAAGGAGAGTGTTAGAACACTTAACAGATCAAATAGGGAACCAGGTTTATATGAATAATACTAAAAACACAAGTAAACAATGAAACAGAACTATGAACAAGAACAAGATAAGTATGGTTTTCAAGAATGCTGTATATTGCTCTCAAGTTCTTTTACAAGTGTTACAAAGCATGAAAAGAAATACAAGGACCTGAGATACTTTATACTACATCCTGTTGCTGGCCATACTTTGAAGGCTAGCTGGAAACACTATTCTAGACAACAAGATCAATGTAAAGTCAAAAGGTAGATTGTCTTTTGACTAGTGACTATGACATGCCATAGTTCACATCCTAATATATTACAAAAAGGATAAAAGGTACAAAGTAGGAAGTTACAGACTCAAAACCATAATCTACAATTTACTAAAGCATGGACCTTTTCACCAAGTCTTCAGAGTTATAGCGGAAAGTAAGTCAGCTTTATGTAAAAGTACATCAGAGAAAGCATGTCTTCTCTGTCTTTGGAAGAAATCGGTCTTCACTTCATTGGCTTCAAAAGACTTTACCTTTGAAGCTTTGGAAGACTTCATCTTTGGCTTCAAAAGATTTGGTCTTTGGCTTTGAAAGATTTTACACTTAGAATAATTTCTATGAAGAGTGTAAAACTTCTGAAGTAACTTCTACCTTGTATATTAGTGCATGCATGTAGGAAGCTCCTTGGTTGTTTTGGCTTCTTTGGTTGCATTAGCCTTCTAATATAACCTTACAAACTACCCCTAGGCTGATGCTACCAAAATAGAGAAGTTGTTCAGATGTTGACAGTCCTCATTAGGATTAATACCATACCTTTCTTCATCATCTGGCCAGGATCTCTCAGACTCTCATAATATCTTCTCATGTCATGGAGATCATGTAGAGGAAGATCAAGCATATCTTGCCAGAAGTAGACAACTTGACCTCCTTGATCTCTGATGACATACCACCTATCTGGATTAGTAGCAAAAGTCTAGGGCAGGATGGGTCTTCCAATTGCAAGAGGCTCTACTTAAATTGGAGTTGATTGAGCAGCCTCTTCTTGCACTACCTCAGTATGCACTGACTCATCCTGAGGTGTAGAGGTGGATGCCTTTGACTTCTTCTTAGAAACACTCTTCCTGGCCATCCTTTTCCTCCTCTTTGAAGTCTTTAACTGAGAAGACTGGCCTTCAGCACTAGGTTGACTTGTTGTGTCTTTCTCAGGTGGGTCCTCTTCCTTCACAAGGTCAGAAGTACAGGGATTTGGACCCTGCTATGGATTAGAAGATAAAGTTGGCTGGGATGCAGCTCTAAGCTCAGGTTGTGTTGTCTCAGTGGGTTCAACCTTTACATCAACTTCAGGTTGAGCTTGACTTGGTGGAGAATGCAAGTCAACAAGCTCTCCCTTTTTAATCTTCTACTTGATCACTCTAATGTGCTCATCCATAGTCGATAGAGACATTGGACCAAGCCTCCTTCTGAAGAATCCGTACAGCTTCAAGAAGCTCATCATCATCTGCCTATCAGCAGACTTCTTTTGACTCTTTTGGATGATGGCTCTTGACTTTGCATCTTCTTTCCTCATTTTTCTCTTAGCAGCCTTTTGTTCTTTGGTAACTTGTTGATCCTGCTGCTTAAGATACTCGAATTCAACATATTCATATGATAAGGGAAGAAGTACAGATGCCTGATAGAGATCTGTGGCACTCAGGTAGCTAATCATGTTTTGTCTATCAGCTTCCTTGTCTACCTAAGGTTGTTCAGCTGCCACAGCTTTGTGTCTGCCAGTTCATTTAGTAGAGCCTTTTCTGTCTCCTTTCTTCTTTGATTTTTAGGAGCAATTCTGCATTCTCTGCTTGCTTCCTTTCTTTTAACAGCTCTATGTCTGCCAGTTCATTTAGTTGCTCTAAGGGAAGAGAGATGATTTCATCTATGTTGTAGTTCCTGGTCCCCAGGTAGTTTGATCTGGCTGCCCTCAACTTATCATCCTGAGTGTTTGGCCTGGGGGCAGCCCTGATAGCAGCTTCCATGAACCCTGGAGACCTACTTGAACTCTCTCCCTTTAGCTTCCTCTTTCTCTCTCTCTCTCCTCCTCCTCAATCTCCTTAGAGGTCATATTCCTCTTCCCTTTATCATGCATAGGCCTTGCTGACTCAAGGTGGAGAGAGCTTTGGCCTTCATTGCTTGGTTCAGCAGTCAAGCTCTGGCCAAAGAGAGGTTATGAAGCACCTTCACCAGCTGGTGCCTCACTGAGGGTTGATGATGTTGAAGCAGTTCTTGTAACAAGGTACACAGGGTCTATCACTGGGCCTTTAGTCAAGGTTTCCCCTTCGAAGCTAATCTTAGGTTCCACCTCAACACCCAGTTGACCAATGACATTGCCTGTTAGCCTTTGTCTTCTTCTTTGTCTGAAGTCTTCAACAATCCTGTCTTGAATCCTCTCAGCCAGTCTGCCAGCTTTCCTGTTTTGACTAGGATTGGCAAGTGGCATGTGGACTAGAGGAAGACTATCATAGAACTTCAGGGTCTGAAAATTGAAAACCTCCTGCTGCCCCTAAAGTCTATGCAAAATCAGAGCTCTCCTGTTAGCATCATACCTCCACCCAAGTATTTCATTCTCAGCATCATGGGGTGGGGTAGACATAGCTCCTGGAATACCCTCCTCAAACAGACTTTGAATAAGTGAGTCCAAATCAATATGGAGTTGAGGAGGTTGCTTCGTATGGACAATTGCAAGTAAGGTTGGTGAATCCTCAATGTCCATACTTTGTGAAGAACTCCCAGGTTCTGTGATTGCTTGGACTTTCTCCCTGTTTTTGGTAGCATCACCCACTTGCATAGGTGAGCTAGGGGTTAGTTCTGTCACATCCATAGGTTCTTATGTTCCTGGTTGAGTCCTCCTTAAAGGTCTCCCAGCTAGTTGTTCCTTAAGATTTGAAATATCAAGTTGCTGATCATTGACCCTTTTTAGCAAGGTAGTCACCTGAGATTCCAAGTGACTAACCTTGGAGACTAAATAGGTTCATATTTGAGTCAGCTTTTGCACCTTTAGTCTTATATTCCCCTCATCTTCATCAGAAGAATCACGAGGGGATGAGAGAATATGACCTAAGTTTTCTTCCTCATCACCAACACTTTGTTCTTGGCCGCTGGATTTCCCCTGCACCGTGACAGCTTCAAGTGAAGTGTCAATGGGCTGGGTTGCCATGGTTGAGGTCTTAATGATGTAATCACTTGTTGAAGTGAGAGCCTCTTCCATATGGACCTCCTAAACAAGTTCAAGAAGATCCACCTCAGTAGAAGGTGGATAATGTGGGCAAGACATGGGAGAAACTCCTTACTTATCTCTCATTGAGTAGAGGAGGAGAAGAGAGACTCATGATACTCACTGAATCCCATGTCTTCATCATCATAAAATTCTAGGTTTGGAATGGGTTGGTTTAGATCAAGTGGCTGGGGATGGTAATGATCCCCTAAAGGTTGTTAACTAGAGTGTTAAGACTCTGAGTGAAGGCTTAAAGCTTGGGGGGTTGTGAGCTCATCAGGCTGAGCATGAGGAACCTCAGCACTGATCATTGGTGAGATGGGAGTGGTTTGCTCCTCAGGAGAAGTAGGATCTCTAGTGTCCACTTCCTCCTATGTGGGTGGTAATATAAGGGCCTGCACAAACTGAGTAGCATGTGTAGGGGTTCGTTCGGATTTTCTTTGGTAGGTGATGGTTATCTGTGGCTATATAGGGGGTTGAGAAGTAGAAGGTGTGGGTTCAACACTAGCTGGTGCTGCTAGGTTGTCACCTTGAGCAATGAGCTCAAACATTTTTGGGACAAGGGCTGTTTCTACCCCTGAGAAGCCAACAGTTGGCTTTCTCATAGTCTTGAAGATGCCAGGCTTCATCAGTCCCAATTTTAGAACATTACCTGTTCCCCTCAACTGTGTGCCCAGTTCACAGTTGAGAATGTGCTGAACATATCTAGGGAACATGTAATATTCTAAGGATTCCAAGTTTGTAAGTAAATTAATGTACACAAAATATGAATACCTAAAATTGACTCCCTGAACCATCCCATGGACTATGTAGGAAGGGTCCTCTGGAACATGGTCCCATCCTCCATGCTTGTTAGATAGACTATGAATAACGACATGGAGGAGATATTTCCATTAAGAGGAAACCTTCCCTTTCCTGAAGGTCTTGACGAAGATATCCCCTTCATAGCCCTTCTTTTTCATTGATCAAGCTTTGTGTTTCTTGTTTGACGCCTGATTACTTTCATTTTGGAAGTGTAATTTGATTCTCCATTCCTAACGAGTAAATATGAGTAATTTCTTGGTTCTTTACCCCTCGTTTACTTGCCTAGATGGTCAATTAAGTGTTTTATAGATCCATAGTTCTCTTTTTGATTCATTCAGTGGATTTTTGATGCAAGAGTGTTCGAAGTTGGTTGTGGAGTGTTATCGATGAGTCAAAGGCAGGAGTGGATTGATTTCAAGGGTCATTCCTGTGGTTTCATGTTCGGTTTTGGTTTTGATTTAAATACTAGATGCTATGTTCCAATTGTGGTTGATTAGTATGATTTCTATGATGATTATAATCCATTTTATTAAGATTAGTTCACAAATGTGTTCAGAAGGCTTGCGTATCAAAACTCCTTTGAATAGGAGATTGTTAGGGAAAGTTACAAACTATCCATGCGAAAACTATTGTTGTTTAATGTTTTGGTACAACTAGTTCTTTTTCCATGTATTTAGTTAGGCTTTCGTGAGTACTTTGATACACCAATCTATAGTTACACAAATTTTTATTAAAATACAAGTCTATCTTATTTACTTGGTCGTGTTAGCTTGATTTGACTTCTTTTTCATCGATCAAGGTTTGTGTTTCTTGTTTGACGTCTAATTATTTTCATTTCGGTAGTTTAATTTGATTCTCCATTACAAACGAGTAAATACGAATAATTTATTTGTTCTTTACACCTTGTTTACTTGCCAAGATGGTCAATTAAGTGTTTTATGGATCCATAGTTCTCATTTTGATTGATTCGGTGGATTTCCGAGGCAAGAGAGTTCAAAGTTAGTTGTTGAGTGCTATCGATGAGTTTTGGGCAGGAGTGGATTGATTTCAAAGGTCATTCGAATGGTTTTGTGTTCGATTTTGGTTTTGATTTAAATAATAGATGCTATGTTCCAATTGTGTAACAACTGACTCCTAGGTTCGACTTCAAAAACTTAAATTTAATCCGGCATTGTTTCATTTTTATTAATTTATTATATTTATGTATCTTCGTTCTTCTGTGATTAATTGTTTGTGTGTTTAATTTCCCTAGATGATTCCGTTAGGACTTGCCTTAGTCTAGAAACTAATTCCTGAGGCTAGAAAATACTAATTAGCTAAACTACCCTGATAATTATTCATAAAAATTAAATCCTAGTCTTCCGCAGTTGTTTTTTTCTTAGGCGCATGACCACTGTATAGGTGCATTTATACTGTTCAGGTGCATTGGCAGTGGGCGCATAGGCACTGTACGGGCGCATAGGCACTGTACGGGCGCATTGGCACTGTGCGGCCCAAAAATTTTCTATCTCCCGAAGTCTAACACTTAACATTTTAAAATGTTTTTCAAAAACTTTCTAGAAGACTATTTGACTGGTCTGAGCACCACCAATATCATCCAATGCATGGGATTGTCAGCCCATGCTTTCGGCCGCCCCACTCACCAACCACACTTACCCTCGAATTCCCCAAACCCACTTACACACTCCACCCTCCCCATATTTTCTTTCTTTCTTTTCATAACCGCACACTCCACTCTATCTTACACCCTCCCTTTCTTTCTCGAAAACTCTCTCTGCCTCTCCTGCTTTATGCGACTTCTTCACCATCTTCATCAAGTGTTCGAAGATTTCTTCAAGCACAACATCGAGCAAAAGTTAAACCTGGCTAAGAGGAGGAGCTAAAGTGTGACACCACACAAGATTCTCACAAGAACATGAAGTTTCAGCTCTAACTCATGAACCAGTAGCCTGCAAACTCTTGGAGTCAACCTAAAAACGCCCCATCCTTGAAGTGTAAGGTTCAACTATCCCGAATAAAACCATTCTTGTGATTTTCTCCACTTTTCAACCTTAAGTCTCACTTTTCTTGTTCCTAAAACAGAATCTTGCTACCATATCACTGTTTTTGTGAGACTCACGACTTCACAAAAGGTACATTCTTCTAAATACCCGCAAATCATGAGTTGGTGCACATGATTTCAACCCGAAAACGCTTTTTTTCAAGTGTTTGAACACCAATAATCTACTTGTTTTGAAAAACCCTTCAACCAATGTTAAAACCTGCTCCAAAACAGTTTATTAACATCATAATAATCTAGGTTTAATGTTACAAAAAGGTTTAATGATGTTTGAGCACAAATTATGATGATTACACATGTGCAAATGATAAGCACCCTCTAAAAAGCAACAATGGTGCTATGTATGTAAAATCCGTGAGATATTGCTTTGTTCCAGTAGTTCTATGCTATTAATCTTGTTAAATTCGTGGTATTTGTTGAAAAGGTAAAAAGGCATGGTAAAATGGACTCAAAGACCCTATTTAGTGACCCGAAAAGTAGTAAAATTCTTAAAAATGGTCAAAACTTAAAAGATTGCAAGTCCTATAAATTCAAGGCCCTAAAATAAGTATTTTAGTGTTAAAAACCAAATTTGGTGAATTTTTGGGTTAATACGTGGTTTTATGAAATTATTTAACAAAAATAGCCTAAACCGAGAGATTTTTGGATAAATTTCTAAAAATAGTGTAACAAGCCTAAGACCTATAAATCCATATTATTTCAGTAAGTTAGAAGACATCAAAGTGAAATTTTGGTGGAAAGTTGAAAGAAAGTGGATTAAAGTGTTCGGTTTCGGGTAAAAACGGGTTTAACGGGTTAGTTTAAAAACGAAGCTTTTACTCAAATAACCCAGAAATCCTTTTTAAAACAGATTAAAATCTGGGTTGGAAGTCCCTAAAAAGTAATACTTGAGTGTTATAGGTTGGAATTAAAAGATCTGAATCTAGGTACCGTAACCGATAACTTGAATTTTGTGTTTTAAACATCTCAAGCTAAAATCTGGAAATATTAAGTTAAAACAGGCTTAAAATTAATAAAAAAACCCCTAGGATCTAATAAGGGCCATATTGTGTCAAGAAATGAAAGAACGCAAACTTTTGGGTCAAAATTGTAAATTTTAAAACTTGAGGAACCAAAGTGTAAATTTTGTAAATATGACTAAATTTCAGTAACCATATGACCAGAAACTATTAATAAACTTATTATTATGCAAACAAATTTATGGGAACCACAAGACTCGTCATTCGTATGCCAAAACCCTAACTTTCCTAAAAAGGAAACTTTTTGACGCAACTTCTAAGAAGCGAAGCCACATGAACTTATGACCATAGATTACACTTAGTTACACTTCCAATAGTCTAAAAACATTAGCTTATTACTTGTATCTTGATCATAGGGTGCTAGGACTTGAATCTTTCTGTGACTGAAGAACTGTTGAGTTACCTAAGGTGAGTTTTAGTGTTCCCTTTTTACTACTATTTTGGGATGAAGCATGCTAAGCTTGAACTAAAATTTATTTGAGTACTATTATCTGATGCTATTATATGTTGTGGCTTAGAACCTGCACCTACTTGTATCACAATCATTAATTCTTGTATGAACCGCTTGTTTTATATGGGTAGATCTACATAGGGAATCCCCCACGCACAGTGCCTTCCGTCATAACCCAATGACATAATAGGAAGGGTACCACACTGAGATCCTATGGGGTCGTTTGTGTCATGTAACAGGTTTTATAAGATACTATGGTGTACCACTCAGCAGGTATGGTACACTGTTTGAGGCTCAGTTTCCCCTATGGGATAACCGGCATAACCCAAGTTTAGAAGAGGCTAGCCGGGGCTGAGTGCAGGGTTGATTGTGACCCCACAATAGTGATACTTATGTTTTTAAACTTAACTTATGGATTATTAAGAGTCCTTTTGTTTTTAAACTTTAAGCACTTGAACTCACCAACTTTATAGTTGACACCAAAATCTTTTTGAGCATGTTTCAGGTAACCCTTGATAGAAGCTTGGATTTTAATGGAAACCCTTATGGATGGCTTAGCACAGTGACTACCAATGGCATTACTTGATTTTAAAACATTATTAGACATTTGAATTGTTGTGTTAAATTTGGATAATTTGTTATGGGTGTTGATTTTATGTTTGGGCAAGACTTTCATACCCCGGGTATGCTATTTAAATGTAATGCCTTGCGATTTCTCTCCTTGTGTGCTCTTGAGTGGTTAGTTTCCGCTGCCATGAATTTTGCTAGTCTGCGACGTCCCACCCTCCTTGGGCCCGGGGTGTGACAAATTGTGATTAATTAGTGTGATTTTAATGATTATTATAATCCGATTTGTTAAGATTGGTTCACAATTTTGTTCAAAAGGCTTGCGTATCAAAACTCCATTGAGTTGGAGATTGTTAAGGATGGTTACAAACTATCCATGCGAGAACTATTGTTGTTTAATTTTTTGGTATAACTAGTTCCTTTCCCAAATAGCAATTTAAGAGGCAATCACATTAGATCCCTAGAATATACTAATGCATATTCCAATCAAGCAACCTGCAATAGATAAGGTAGTATCATAAAAGAAGTTCACTCATAGATAGTATGACAAGCATCAACAAAATCGATAGTTTCATAGCAATACAAGCTGGAAGGTGTCATCACCCCCAAATAATAGTATCAGAAATAATTAAGTAGTTTCTGATAAATGGTAGCATCATTCAATAATCAACATCATTCCATCAGTATTGCCATCTCTTCTTTAACCACCCGAACCAGCCCGACTCCTTTTGTTCTTGCTCCAACCGCTGGACACCATGGGACGCCATAAGTGCTTGAAATTGGGAGGACTGCGAAGTCCGCGTGGCGTGCTGAAATGTGAGCTCATGGCGCTGAATGGTCCTCAGAATGTCGCTTAACATAGGGTCGGAGGGACCAAAGTCACTGGCACGGCGGCTGGACTGCGAGTAGTGATCTCCAGCTAGAATGCTCGAGCCATCGTACATGCTGCGCCTCGGAGGTATCCAAAACTCGTCCTGAGGTAGGCGTCTAGGCGGGCCCATCATAGAAGACACCAGTGCAGGAGCTGACGTAGGAGGAGGTGGAGGAGGCGGCATCCTAAATGAGACAGAAGCTCTAGGTCGGGTGCTCTTTCGCGATCGAGTGATGACTCATGCTCCCCTATTCCCAATAGGTGGGATGGGCGAATGTGTCGGTGCTGGAACATGAGGTGAGTTGGAGCGGGTCCGGCTCCTCGCCTGAGATGTCGGGGATGAATCTTCGGATGGCTTGGTGTCGTCAGATGTAACAGATATCCATCTGGGGTGGCTGCACCGCCTCATGTACGGTTCATATTACGAGGGAGAAGTTGCCCTCCTCAGCCGTCCTACAGGGGCGGTCTCATCCAGGGGAAGTGCAGGTGCTTTTCCGTTGTTGGCCATCGATCTCGAGTTCCTGTAAAATCATCATGAGTAATTTGGTTTCTTATAGCTCATGGCAATAGTGATGATAGTATCTCATAATCATAGTTACAGCAGTAACAATGGTAGTAGTATCTGTAATAGTAAAAGCACAGGTTACCGCAGGGACAAAACAGAGTTTAGATTCACTCAAAACATTTTCTATGCAAAAGAAAAGATTTTTTATCACCAAATAGGGGATCGTGCCGGAATTCACGCGTCCGGTAAATTCATGATTACGTTGATCAAGTTTAATCATCAATTTACCCAACCCATTCATTCCAACACAATTCAAAACAAGGACAGTCCTAGGGTATCAGGGTTATAGCCTAGGGTCTACTAAGGTATTCCCAATTTCTCTACAACCTTTGGCTCTGATACCAATCTGTCACACCTCGGTCCCAGAAGAGGGTGGGACGTCGCAGACTGGCAATATACTTGGCAGCGGAAACTAACCAATCAAGAGCACACAAGAAAAGAAATCACATGGCATTACATTTTTCAAAAATTTCCGGGTTAACACAGCCAACCCAAGCATAAAAATAGCCCATTACAAAATTATCCAAGTGAATACATAACAAATCCAATGGTTTCAAATGTTTCAAAAAGTTCAAGTAATGCCAGGGGGTAGTCACGGTACTAAGCCAACTTTAGAGTCTTTCATAAAATCCAAGCTCATCAAGGATTACCTGAAACATGCTCAAAAAGAATTTGTGTCAACTAAAAAGTTGGTGAGTTCAAACGCTTAAAGCTTAAAAACAAACTGACTCATTGAATCCATAGTTTAGTTTAAAAACATAGTATCACAGTTGTGGGATCACAATCAACCCTGCACTCAGCCCCGGCTAGCCTCTTCTAAACTTGTGTTTACCGGAAATCCCATAATGGAAACTGAGCCTCAAAACAGTATACCATACCTGCCGATTGGTACACCATAGTATCTTATAAAACCTGTTACATGACACAACGACCCCGCAGGATCTCAGTGTGGTACCCTTCTCATTGGAAGGCACTGTGCGTGGGGGATTCCCCAAGTGGATCTACCCATATAACAATCGGTTCACATAGAATTAATGATTGTAATACAAAGATGCAGGTTCTAACAATAGCCACAACATACAATAGCATCTCATAATAGTATCCAATAAAGGTTAGTTCAAATAGAGCATGCTTCACCCCAAAATAGTAATTAAAAGGGGCACAAGAAACTCACCTCAAGTAGTGTCAAAGATTCCACAACACAGATAGATTCAGGTCCTAGCACCCTATGAGCAAGATATATGCATAAGCTATAGGTTCTTAGACTATCAGGAGAGTGAGCAAAGGTAAGATATGTTTAAAAATTACATATGACCACATCCCTTAGAAATTTGAGTCAAAAAAAGTTTCCTTTTTAGGAAAGTTAGGATTTTAGGCGTAAAACGACCAGTTTTTAGTTTCCCACAAGTTCTTACATGAAATAAGTATAATAGTAGCTTCTGGTTATACATTTTACTGAAATATGGTCGAATTTTCAGAATTTACACTTTAGTCCCTCAAGTTTTCAAAATTACAATTTTTACCCCCAAAGTTGGTTCTTTTCATTTCTTGACACCATATGGCCCTTATAAGTTTCTAAGGGTCCTTATATTACTTTTAGACCAGTTTTAAAAAGAGTTTTGGGGACCTTTGCACAAAAGTCTTGTTTCTAACATTTAACCCATAACAACCCGTTTTTTACCCGAAATCGACATTTTAGTCTATACTCCTTAAATATTTTTGTAAAAATAAGAGTTTGAGGCCCTCTAACTTTCTGAAATATCATGGTCTCCATGGTTTTTAGTCTTGTTACATGATTGTTAGAATTTCATCCAAAAATCTCCCGGTTAGGCCCGTTTAAGCCAAATAAGTTCATAGAATTAACATGTTATCCCAAAATTTCACTAAGTCTGGTTTTAGCCACTGATTTATTAGTCTTAGGGCCTGAAAATTTTGTTTCTAACAAGTTGTTAAGGATTTGGCCATTTCTAGGTACCTCCATCACTTATTCGGTTCCCTAACCATGCTTTCTAAGGTCCATAACACCATACCAAATCTTCCATCCCAATAATATTAGTTTAGAATCATCTAACATTCTATAAATTCAGGTCATCCCCATGGATATAAAATAACAAGGTCAAGGTTGGGGTATTAAAGCAATTATTTACACATGTGTAACATGAAAGTTTGGGTTTAAACACCCAAATCCCTTCTGAAATGGTTAAGTTTGGATTATAAAATTTTTATAAGTTGTCTAAAAAACAGGTTTTAAATGTAGAATGGAGTTTAGTTTCGGGACAGGTGGTTGAATGGTCCTAAAAACCCATGAAAAGAGGGTATTCGAGTGGAATTCTAGTGTACTAACCCATAGTATACGAGTATGAAGAATAATGTACCTTTTGATAAGTCGAGGGTTACACAAAAACAGCAAAGTGCTCGAAAGTTTCTGCTTAGATTAAGGAAATGGTGTTTATGGAAGAAAAGTAAAGAAAACCACAATATTATCTTAGTTCGGGTACTAGATTGCTTACTTTCAAGATGTTTCAGGTTTGAAGATGGTTTAGAGAGTGTAAGAGCTGCTGGTTCGAGAGTCCAGAGTTAAAGCTTGCTGCTCTAGTTCCTGCTTGATGTAGTCTTCAAATAAGTCCTCGGGCTTTTGGTTAAAGGAATTGTAGAGAGGGAGAGGTAGAGTGTAGAGAGAATTTGAGAGAGTGTGAAAAGGGTGAAGGAAGTAGGAACTTTGGTTTTTTTTTGAAGGAAGAGGTGGAGTGTGGATTCAGGTTAGTGACAACCGAGGAAGGGCGTGGTTGGATGGTGGAATGGCCGAATGCATGGCAACAGCCCATGCATTGGTCGGTTTGGAGGTGTGCAGACCGGGTCAAAGACTTCTAGAAGGGTTCGAATTTTTTTTAAAAAATGCTAAGTGTTGCCCGGAGCGCCTGAACAGTTGTCATGTGCCTAAGTGAAAAATCAAAGAAATGCGGATGACAATCGAAGAAAATGCAGATGACAATCAAAGAAATGTGGATGAAGACAAAGAAATGCGGATGAAGACAAAGAAATGCGGATGAACAATCCAAAAGTTTATTTTTTTATTATAAGTAATTTGTTAAGGAGGTTTAGTCATTAGCATTTTCTATCATTATGAATTAGCTTATAGGCTTAGGAAAGTCATACTAGAATCATTCAGATAAGATTAAATTACAAGAATTTATTAATCACAAAGAAGAAGGTACAGTGAAACAAATGGAATAATGAACAAAAGACAAGCCATAAATTACGTTTAGGTTTTGGAGCTGGACCTAGGAGTCAGTTGTTACATTAACCAATGTGGGTGAACATTTCAAATGCAGGTTATCATTTTGTACTTTCTAACATCGCTCAATAATTTCTAAACTAAGGCAAGTCATAATAGAATCTTCTAAGGAAATCAAGCATGAAGTCAATTAGCATGGAATACAAAAATAATATTAATAATAGAATGAAATACTGCTAAGTTATATTAAGGTTTAAAGTAGGACCTAAAATCCGGTTGTTACATTCGTGTGGTTTTGTGTTCGGTTTTGGTCTTGATTTAAATAATAGATGCTATGTTTCCAATTCTGATTGATTAGTATGATTTTAATGATTATTATAATCTGATTTATTAAGATTGGTTCACAAGCGTGTTCAAAAGGCTTGCGTATCAAAACTCCATTGAATTGGAGATTGTTATTGAAAGTTAGAAACTATCCATGCGAGAACTATTGTTGTTTAATGTTTTGGTACAACTAGTTCCTTTCCCATGTATTTTGTTACACTTTCGTGAGTACTTTGATGCACCAATCTATAGTTGCACATTTTTTATTAAAATACAAGTAGATCTTACTTACCTGGTCGTGTTAGCTTGATTTGACTTCTTTTTCATCGATCAAGCTTTGAGTTTCTTGTTTCAACTCTGATTACTTTCATTTGGGTAGTTTAATTTGATTCTCCATTCCTAACAAGTAAATAAAAGTAATTTCTTGGTTCTTTACACCTCGTTTACTTGCCTAGATGGTCAATTAAGTGTTTTATGGATCCATAGTTCTCATTTTGATTGATTCGGTAGATTTTCGAAGCAAGAGAGTTTGAAGTTGGTTGTGGGGTGCTATCGATGAGTTTTGGGCAGGAGTGGATTGATTTCGAGGGTCATTCGTGCGGTTTCGTGTTCGATTTTATTTTGATTTAAATAATAGATGCTATGTTCCAATTGTGATTGATTAGTATGATTTTAATGATGATTATAATCCGATTTATTAAGATTGGTTCACAAGTGTGTTCAGAAGGCTTGCGACTCAAAACTTCATTGAATTGGAGATTGTTAGGGAAAGTTAGAAACTATACATGCAAAAACTATTGTTGTTTAATGTTTTGTTACAACTAGTTCCTTTTCCATGTATTTAGTTAAGCTTTCATGTGTACTTTGATGCACCAATCTCTAGTTGCACATTTTTTTATTAAAATACAAGTAGATCATATTTACTTGGTCGTGTTAGCTTGATTTAACTTCTTTTTGATCGATCAAGCTTTGTGTTTCTTGTTTAAAGTCCGATTACTTTCATTTCGGTAGTGTAATTTGACTCTCCCTTCCTAATGACTAAATAAGAGTAATTTCTTGCTTCTTTACACCTCGTTTACTTGCCTAGATGGTCAATTAAGTGTTTTATGGATCCATTGTTCTCATTTTGAGTGATTCGGTCTAGAGTGTTTGAAGTTGGTTGTGGAGTGTTATCCATGAGTTTTGTGCAGGAGTTGAATGATTTCAAGGGTCATTCGTGTGGTTTCGTGTTCGGTTTTGGTCTTGAAGTAAATAATAGATGCTATGTTTCCAATTGTGATTGATTAGTATGATTTTAACGAATATTATAATCCGATTTATTAAGATTGGTTCACAAGTGTGTTTAGAAGCTTGCGTATCAAAATTCCACTGAATTGGAGATTGTTTGGGAGAGTTAGAAACTATCCATGCGAGAACTATTGTTGTTTAATATTTTCGTACGAGTTCCTTTCCCATGTATTTTGTTACGCTTTCGTGAGTACTTTGATGCACCAATCTATAATTGCACATTTTTTTATTAAAATACAAGTAGATCTTATTTACTTGGTCGTGTTAGCTTCATTTGACTTCTTTTTCATCGATCAAGCTTTGGATTTCTTGTTTAAGTCTGATTACTTTCATTTCGGTAGTGTAATTTGATTTTCTATTCCGAACGAGTTTATAACAATAGTTTCTTGGTTCTTTACACCTTCTTTATTTGCCTAGATGGTCAGTTAAGAGTTTTGTGGATCCATAGTTCTCATTTTGATTGATTCGGTTGATTTTCGAGGCAAGAGAGTTCAAATTTCGTAGTGGAGTACTATCGATGAGTTTTGGGCAGGAGTGAATTGATTTCAAGGGTCATTCGTGTGGTTTCATGTTTGGTTTTGGTTTTGATATAAATAATAGATGCTATGTACCAATTGTGATTGATTAGTATGATCTTAATGATGATTATAATCTGATTTTTAAGATTGGTTCACAAGTGTTTTCAGAAGGCTTACGTATCAAAACTCCATTGAATTGGAGATTGTTAGATAAAGTTATAAACTATCCATGCAAGAACTATTGTTGCTTTATGTTTTGGTACAACGAGTTCCTTTCCCAAGTTTTTAGTTATGCTTCCGTGAGTACTTTGATACGCCAATCTATAGTTTCACATTTTTAATTAAAATACAAGTAGATTTTATTTACTTGGTCGTGTTAGCTTGATTTGACTTCTTTTTCATCGATCAAGGTTTGTGTTTCTTGTTTGAGTTCTAATTATTTTCATTTCTATAGTGTAATTTGATTCTCCATTCCTAACGAGTAAATACGAGTAATTTCTTGGTTCTTTACACCTCGTTTATTTGCCTAGATGGTCAATTAAGTGTTTTATGGAATCATAGTTCTCATTTTGATTGATTCGGTGGATTTTCGAGGCAAGAGAGTTCGAAGTTGGTAGTGGAATGTTATCGATGAGTTTTTGGTAGGAGTGGATTGATTTCAAGGGTCATTCATGTGGTTTCGTGTTTGATTTTGGTTTTGATTTAAATAATAGATGCTATATTCCAATTGTGATTAGTCAGCAGGATTCTAATGATGATTATAATTTGATTTATTAACATTGGTTCACAAGTATGTTCAGAAGGCTTGTGTAACAAAACTTCATTGACTTGGAGATTGTTAGGGAAATTTAGAAACTATCCATGAGAGAACTATTGTTGTTTAATGTTTTGGTACAACTAGTTCCTCTCCTGTGTATTTAGTTAAGCTTTCGTGAGTACTTTGATGCACCAATCTATAGTTGCACATATTTTTATTAAAATACAAGTAGATCTTTTTTAATTGGTCGTGTTAGCTTGATTTGACTTCTTTTTCATCGATCAAGCTTTGCGTTTCTTGTTTAAATTCTGATTACTTCATTTAGGTACTGTAACTTGATTCTCATTTCCTAACGAGTAAATAAGAGTAATTTCATGGTTCTTTACACCTTGTTTACTTGCCTAGATGGTCAATTAAGTGTTTTATGGATCCATAGTTCTTATTTTGATTGATTTGGTGGATTTTCGAGGCAAGAGAGTTTGATATTGGTAGTGGAGTGCTATCGATGACTTTTAGGTAGGAGTGGATTGATTTCAAGGGTCATTCATGTGGTTTCGTGTTCAGTTTTGGTTTTGATTTAAATAATATAAGCAATGTTCCAATTGTGATTGATTAGTATGATTTTAATGATGATTATATTTCGATTTACGAAGATTGGATCATAAGTGTGTTCAGAAGGCTTGCATATCAAAACTCCTTTGAATTGGAGAGTATTAGGGAAAGTTACAAACTATCCATGTGAGAACTATTGCTGTTTAATGTTTTGGTACAACAAGATCCTTTCCCATGTATGTAGTTATGCTTTCGTGAGTACTTTGATGCACCAATCTATAGTTGCACATTTGTTTTATTAAAATACAAGTAGATCTTATTTACATGGTCATGTTAGCTTGATTTGACTTCGTTTTCATTGATCAAGCTTTGCATTTCTTGTTTAAAGTCTGATTACTTTCATTACGGTAGTGTAATTTGATTTTCTATTCCTGACTAGTAAATAAGAGTAATTTCTTGGTTCTTTACACCTCGTTTACATGCCTAGATGGTCAATATAGTGTTTTATTGATCCATAGTTCTCATTTTGATTGATTCGGTGGATTTTCAAGGCAAGAGAGTTCAAAGTTGGTAGTGGAGTGCTATCAATGAGTTTTGGGCATGAATGGGTTGATCAAGGGTCATTCGTTGCCATGTTCCAATTGTGAATGATTAGTATGATTTTAATGATGATTATAATCCAATTTATTAAGATTTGTTCACAAGTGTGTTCAGAAGGCTTGCTTATCAAAAATTCCATTGAATTGGAGATTGTTAGGGAAAGTTAGAAACTATCCATACGAGAACTATTGTTGTTTAATGTTTTGGTACAACTATTTTCTTTCCCATGTATTTAGTTAAGCTTTCATGAGTACTTTGATTCACCAATCGATAGTTGCACATTTTTTATAAAAATACAAGTAGATCTTATTTACTTGGTCGTGTTAGCTTGATTTGCCTTCTTTTTCATCGATCAAGCTTTGCGTTTCTTGTTTAAAGCCTGATTACTTTCATTTCGGCAGTGTAATTTGATTCTGCGTTCCTAACGAATAAATAAGAGTAATTTCTTGGTTCTTTACACCTCGTTTACATGCCTTGATGGTCAATTAAGTGTTTTATGGATCCATAGTTCTCATTTTGATTGATTTGGTGGATTTTTGAGATAAGAGAGTTTGATGTTTTATTGTGGAGTGCTATCGATGAGTTTTGGGAAGGAGTGGATTGATTTCAAGGGTCCTTCGTGTGGTTTCATGTTTGATTTTGGTTTTGATTTTAATAATAGAATTGTGTTTGATAGTATTATTTTAAGGATGATTATAATCCGATTTATTAAGATTGGTTCACAAGGCTTTTTTAACAAAACTCCATTGACTTGGAGATTGTTAGGGAAAGTTAGAAACTATCCATGCGAGAACTATTATTGTTTAATGTTCTGGTACAACTAGTTTCTTTCCCATGTATTTAGTTAAGCTTTCATGAGTACTTTGATTCACTAATCTATAGTTGCACATTTTTTTATTAAAATACAAGTAGATCTTATTTACTTGGCCTTGTTAGCTTGATTTGACTTCGTTTTCATCTATCAAGCTTTGCGTTTCTTGTTTAAAGTCTGATTACTTTCATTTCGGTAGTGTAATTTGATTATCCATTCCTAATGAGTAAATAAGAGTAATTTCTTTATTCTTTACACCTCGTTTACTTGCCTAGATGGTCAATTAAGTGTTTTATGGATCCATAGTTCTCATTTTGATTGATTCGGTGGATTTTCGAGGCAGGACAGTTCGAAGTTGGTTGTGGAGTGCTATCGATGAGTGTTGTGCAGGAGTGGATTGATTTCAAGGGTCATTTGTGTGATTTGTGTTCGATTTTGGTTTTGATTTAAATAATAGATGCTATATTCCAATTGTGATTGATTAGTATGACTTTAATTCTGATTATAATTAGATTTATTATGATTGGTTCAAAAATGTATTAAGAAGGCTTTTGTTTATCAAAACTCCATTGAGTTGGAGATTGTTTTTTGGGTAAAGTGTTACCCCATTGATTCTATATATAGACAACCGTCTAATGAAGTACAAGTAGTGAGGATAAGTTCCACACGAGTTCATATATGGGACATCCCCCACATATGTAAACAAGACAAACAATAAAAAGCAAAACAACCACACATCCTAGTCTATTACTAATCAACATACATGACCAATATAATAGACAGATCTGTATAAAAATAGACTAAAACCATCAGTCACTATCGTCAAAAATGAAGTTCTCCATCTTAGACCTCCAGCTGAGAATCCTAACTGTAAGCCTATCCATTAGGGACCACTATTGAAGAGGTGCTTGCCCCTGTTTTAGATAAGTTAGCATGTGAACCTGAAATCTCTCTACTTTCATCATAAATTACCTCAACCTCTTCATCCTCCAAATCTTCATTCTTATCATGCCCTGCTTTTTCCTTTACCTATGTGTTAAGAGCACTAAAGGAGTTGTGAATCTGAATTTTTGGACTACTACCAACCTTCTTATTTGCAGACAAAGCTGTAGTGCCCACCATCTTCTTATAATCTAACGGCTTATATTTCAAACTTTGGTTTTTGATCTTTCACTTTAAATCCACTTTGCTTGGCCAATTTTCTACCTTGAACCTCAGTAAACCCGTCCCTATCTGTAACAACTGACTCCTAGGTCCGACTTCAAAAACTTAAATTTAATCTGGCATTGTTTCATTTTCATTATTTTATTATATTTATGAATCTTCTTTCTTTTGTGATTAATTGTTTGTGTGTTTAATTTCCTTAGATGATTCCATTAGGACTTGCCTTAGTCTAGAAACTAATTCTCGAGGCTAGAAAATACTAATTGGCTAAACTACCTTGATAATTATACATAAAAATTAAATCCTAGTCTTCCGCATTTGTTTTTTTTGTTTTTTTTCTCAGGCGCATGACCACTGTATAGGCGCATTTACACTGTTCAGGAGCATTGGCAGTGGGCGCATTAACACTATTCAGGAGCATGAGCACTGTGCGGGCGCATTGGCTGTGGGTGTATTAGCACTGTTCAGGCGCATTGGTAGTGGGCGCATGGGCACTGTACAGGCACATTGGCACTGTGCGGCCCAAAAATTTTCTATCTCCCGAAGTCTAACACTTAACATTTTAAAATGTTTTTTTTCAAAACATTTTAGAAGACTATTTGACCGGTCTGAGCACCACCTATATCACCCAATGCATGGGATTGTCAACCCATGCATTCGGCCGCCCCACTCAACAACCACACTTCCCCTTGAATTCCCCAAAACCCGCTTACACACTCCACCCTCCCCATATTTTCTTTCTTTCTTTTCATAACCGTACACACTCCACTCTATCTTACACCCTCTCTCTCTTTCTCAAAAACTCTCTCTGCCTCTCCTACTTTCTGTTACTTCTTCACCATCTTCATCAAGTGTTCGAAGACTTCTTCAAGCACAACATCGAGCAGGAGTTAAACCTAGCTAAGAGGAGGAGCTAAAGTGTGCCACCACACAAGATTCTCGCAAGAACACGAAGTTTCAGCTCTAACTCGCGAACCAGCAGCCTGCAAACTCTTGGAGTCAACCTAGAAACGCCCCATCCTTGAAGTGTAAGGTTCAACTCTCCCTAATAAAACCATTCTTGTGATTTTCTCCACTTTTCAACCTTAAGTCTCACTTTTCTTGTTCCTAAAATAGAATTTTGTGACCATATCACTGTTTTTGTGAGACTCACGACTTCACAAAAGGTACATTCTTCTAAATACCCGCAAATCATGAGTTGGTGCACATGATTTCAACCCGAAAACCCTCTTTTTCAAGTGTTTGAACACCAATAACCTACTTGTTTTGAAAAACCCTTCAACCAATGTTAAAGCCTACTCTAAAATAGTTTATTAACATCATAATATTTTGGGTTTAATGTTACAAAAAGGTTTAATGATGTTTGAGCACAAACTATGATGATTACACATGTGCAAATGATGCAAAGCACCCTCTAAAAAGCAGCAATGGTGCTATGTATGTAAAATCCATGAGATATTTCTTTTTTCTAGTAGTGTTATGATATTAATCTTGTTAAATTCATGGTATTTGTTGAAAAGGTAAAAAGGCATGGTAAAATGGACTCAAATACCCTATTTAGTGACCCGAAAAGTAGTAAAATTCTTAAAAATGGTCAAAACTTAAAAGATTGCAAGTCCTATAAATTCCAGGCCCAAAAATAACTGTTTTAGTGTTAAAAACCGAATTTGGTGAATTTTTGGGTTAATACATGGTTTTATTAAATTATTTAACAAAAATAACCTAAACCGAGAGATTTTGGATAAATTTCTAAAAATAGTGTAACAAGCCTAAGACCTATAAATCCATATTATTTCAGTAAGTTAGAAGACCTCAAAGTGAAATTTTGGTGGAAAGTTGAAAGAAAGTGGATTAGAGTGTTCGGTTTCGGGTAAAAACGGGTTTAACGGGTTAGTTTAAAAACGAAGCTTTTACTCAAATAACCCAGAAATCCTTTTTAAAACAGATTATAATCTGGGTTGGAAATCCCTAAAAAGTAACACTTGAGTGTTATAGGTTGGAATTAAAAGATCTGAATCTAGGTACCGTAACCGGTAACTTGAATTTTGTGTTTTAAACCTCTCAAGCTAAAATCTGGAAATATCAAGTTAAAACGGGCCTAAAAGTTATATAAAAAACCCCTAGGATCTAAAAAGGGCCATATTGGGTCAAGAAATGAAAGAACGCAAACTTTTGGGTCAAAATTGTAAATTTTGAAACTTGAGGGACCAAAGTGTAAATTTTGTAAATATGACTAAATTTCAGTAACCATATGACCAGAAACTATTAATAAACTTATTAGTTTTATGCAAACAAATTTATGGGAACCACAAGACTTGTCATTCGTTTGCCAAAACCCTTACTTTCCTATAAAGGAAACTTTTTGACGCAACTTCTAAGAAACGAAGCCACGTGAACTTATGACCATAGATTACACTTAGTTACACTTCCAATAGTCTAAGAACACTATCTTATTACTTGTATCTTGATCATAGGGTGCTAGGACTTGAATCTTTCTGTGACTGAAAAACTGTTGAGTTACCTAAGGTTAGTTTTAGTGTTCCTTTTTTACTACTATTTTGGGATGAAGCATGCTATGCTTGAACTAAAATTTATTTATGTACTATTATCCAATGCTATTATATGTTGTGGCTAATGTTAGAACCTGCACCTACTTATATCACAATCATTAATTCTTGTGTGAACCGCTTGTTTTATATGGGTAGATCTACTTGGGGAATCCCCCACGCATAGTGCCTTTTGCCGTAACCTAATGACATAATAGGAAGGGTACCACACTGAGATCCTGCAGGGTTGTTTGTATCATGTAATAGGTTTTATAAGATACTATGGTGTACCACTCAGCAGGTATGGTACACTGTTTGAGGCTCAGTTTCCCCTATGGGATAACCGGCATAACACAAGTTTAGAAGAGGCTAGTCGGGGCTGAGTGCAGGGTTGATTGTGACCCCACAACAGTGATACTTATGTTTTTAAACTTAACTTATGGATTATTAAGAGTCCTGATGTTTTTAAACTTTAAGCACTTGAACTCACCAACTTTATAGTTGACACCAAAGTCTTTTTGAGCATGTTTCAGGTAACCCTTGATGGAAGCTTGAATTTTAATGGAAATACTTATGGATGGCTTAGCACCGTGACTACCAATGGCATTACTTGATTTTAAAACATTATTAAACATTCGAATTGTTGTGTTAAATTTGGATAATTTGTTATGGGTGTTGATTTTACGTTTGGGCAAGACTTTCATAGCCCGGGTATGCTATTTAAATGTAATGCCTTGCGATTTCTCTCCTTGTGTGCTCTTGAGTGGTTAGTTTCTGCTGCCATGAATTTTGCTAGTCTGCGACGTCCCACCCTCCTTGGGCCCGGGGTGTGACAGATTGGTATCAGAGCCACAGGTAGTAGAGAAGTCGAGAATACCTTAGTAGACCCTAGGATACAACCCTAATACCCTAGGACTGTCCTTGTTTTGGGATGTGTTGGAATGAGTGGGTCGGGTAAATTGATGATTACACAATTTACCGGATGCGTGAATTCCGTCACGATCCCCTAAGTGGTGTTAAAACCTTTCTTTCAAAATAGAAATTTTGGAAATAATTTTTAGTGGTCTAGACCTTGTAAACTAATTTTCATTCCTGTTATAACTAGTATTGTTACTTATTATGGATACTACTACCATCACGACTACTGTAATTAATATTATGAGATACTGTCATCACTAATGTCATGAGCTATGAGAAACCAAATTACTTATGATGATTTTACAGGAACTCGAGACTGATGGCTGACAACGGAAAGGCGCCTGCATTCCCTGTCGATAAGACTGCCCCAGTGGGAAGGCTCAGGAGGGCAACATCCCCATCATAATATGGGGAGTACCTGCTGTAAGGACCCGTTCCTGAAACGCTTACAACTGGTCAATCATTGCACACAAAGCATAAAACATACATTAACTTTACTAAAATATTGCAGCGGAATTCTTTTAAACAAACCATTTCATTATAATTGCTTTTGCAAAATAATACATTGCAGTTAACTGTTACAAAATATCACTCGTTGCATTACATCACAAAAACATTATAATTCAAAAAACGAATGCCATCCAAAAATGCCAAGTAGCTGCCCCGTGCCATCCTCAGCAACATTACCTGCCAACTAGAAACACATAAAAGTCAGCGTTGCTGAGTGAGTTCTAGTTTTTATAAAATAAAATACTTTTCTTTCGTTTAAAACCATTCTTTCTTTACTTTCACATGTGATCATGCATCATACGCACACATAGATAATAATTTATTATTATCTTTCATCGTCATTCGTTGACTCCCATTCATTCATCATCGTACGTCATCTTTATCATTCGTTATCTTTCATTTCGTACATTTCATTCATTAACCTTCCTTCGTTCATTCCTTCCGGATCAATGTCATCAGCTAT
Source organism: Flaveria sonorensis (assembly GCA_025506505.1). Taxonomy (NCBI): domain Eukaryota; kingdom Viridiplantae; phylum Streptophyta; class Magnoliopsida; order Asterales; family Asteraceae; genus Flaveria; species Flaveria sonorensis. The sequence continues at coordinate 31,432,849 of CM046427.1, forward strand.
ACCCCAAACGTAGGCACAAAGCGGGTACTGGGCCGAAGTTTATCAGACTTCCATTCATTGCGCACAAAGCCTAGCACCAGCACTGGGGTAAGCGATAAAGATCCGGGTCAATCTCATGGATTGAACCCCTTACGAGTCTTTTGTGACAACACAGTCACTCACCTCAACTTTGGCATACAAGTCTTTTGTGACAGCACAGTCACTCACCTCAACCTTTGGCTTACGAGTCTTTTGTGACAACACAGTCACTCACCTCAACTTTGGCATACAAGTCTTTTGTGACGTCACTCACCTCAACTTTGGCATACAAGTCTTTTGTGACAGTACAGTCACTCACCTCAACCTTTGGCTTACGAGTCTTTTATGACAACACAGTCACTCACCTCAACCTTTGGCTTACAAGACTTTTCCATTCATTCATTAATGCATGCATTCCTTCATTCCTTACGTTCCCTTTTTCATTATCTTCCGCTTTACGTTACATAATACTTTCCATACCATAATCATAATCATACCACGTAAAGCCACGGAAAATAAACATACATAATAAGGAACATAACATAAACGTAACCATACCATACATAGCATCATCACATCACATTTGACATCATAAAGTCAACATACATCACCCCCGGGAACATCCCAAGTCAAAGCCTACACTTTACATTTTCCCTAAAATTTCAGAAAATATTCTAAGGCATAGGCGCATGAGCACTATACAGGCGCATGCCCTTTTGGGCGCATGGGAACACTTAGGCGCATGGGGAACTTTCAGGCGCATGGGCACTATTTGGGCGCATGACCCAACACTTAAGTCTCCTGGGCAAATTTCTAGGCACATAGGCATTATGCAGGCACATGAGTGCCTAGGCGCATGGAACACTTAGTCAATCTCAGCCTATTCTAGGCGCACGGGTACTATTTGGGCGCATGGGTTTTGGGAGCATGGGGCATCACTTGAGCAAATTCAACCGTTGGGCGCATGGGCCAAATCCAGGTGCATGGGTAACCAACACATACTAATAACATCATAATCAGTCCCAGATCATCAATTCATCATGTTCTAAGCTTAGTTCTAGCATTCTAAGCATCATAACATGAGCATAACATCATCATAACATCATAATTCACCCAAATCATAACCCACCCACATTCACACATACACATTCATACGGGTATAAAACCCACATTCATAAAAACATACATACATGCATTTCCATCCCCAAAATCAGTTAAAACAAGTAAAAAGGGGGTTCTAGAACTCACCTTTGACAACCTTCGAGTATGAATTCCTTCAAACCCGTTTGCATTATGAGTTCAACCACCTAAAACCCACCAAAACACACAACCTGAACACACAAACACACATAAGCATATAACCAAGGCATAGGTCGGCCAGGAACAACTTAAAAGCCAAGAATTCTTACCTTGAATTCGAATTCCTCTTCTTCTTTCTTCAAAAACCCGAGAACTTTGCTCTTTCTCTCTCTAAAATCCGGTTGAAGTGAAATATGTAGGAAGGTGTGGGCGGCCATCACCTTTTGCACCCACTTTTTTTACTTTTTGTCCTTTTGACACATTTAGCCCCTTAACTTGGTTAAATTGTGTTTCTTCCTTTTTCTGCACGTTTATACTTTCTTTCTCGTCTTTTAAAAATTTTTGGGTGTTACAAGTCCACCCCCCCCTTATATAGGTTTCATCCCTGAAACCTGTTATTCCTCAAACAAATATGGGTAATACTGCCTTATCTCTTTTTTAGTCTCCCACGTAGACTCGGATCCCTTCCTGTGCCTCCACTGTACACGCACAAGGGGAACCACTTTATTTCTTAACCTTTTCTCCTTGCGGTCAATGATTTCCACTGGTTGCTCCACATAATTGAGCCTTTCATCAACTTCAATATCCTCCAGTGGTACAACCATATCCTCGTCAGCTAAACACTTCCGCAGATGAGATACATGGAATGTCGGGTGAATTCCACTTAACTCACTGGGTAACACCAACCTATAGGCCACCTCTCCTACTCGTGCAGTGATTCGGAAAGGCCCTATGTATCTCGGGCTCAACTTGCCCCGCTTCCTGAACCGAATGATACCTTTCCAAGGTGAGACCTTCAACATAACTCTGTCACCCACCATGAACTCAATCGGTCTACGTCTCCTGTCGGCATACGACTTCTGCCTATCTTTAGCTGCCTTCATAAAGGCTTTGATCTTTTCGTGCTTCTCAGTCGTAGCCTCAATCACCTCAATACTTCCCAACCCCTTCTGACCAATATCACCCCAACAAATGGGTGTTCTACACCTCCTACCGTATAGCATCTCATAAGGGGGCATACCAATACTGGCATGATAACTATTATTATACGAGAACTCAGCTAACGGTAAGTGGTCATCCCAACTTCCTCCAAAGTCAATGACGCATGCCTGAAGCATATCTTCTAGCTTCTGAATAGTTCTTTCCGACTGACCATCCGTCTAAGGATGATAAGCCGTGCTAATGTGTAACCTTGTCCCCATAGCATCATGGAATTTCTTCCAAAACTTAGATGTAAACCGAGTGTCACGATCAGAAACAATAGACACCAGCACACCATGACGAGTTACAATCTCTTTGATGAATAGATCCGCTAATCTTTCAGAGGAGTACGTCTCGCGAATCGGTAGAAAGTGGGCACTCTTTGTTAAACGATCAACTATCACCCATATGGCATCATACCCTTTCACGGTACGCGGTAACTTCGTAATAAAGTCCATGGTGATATGCTCCCACTTCCGCTCGGGTATATCCAACGGTTGGATCTTCCCGTACGGTACTTGATGCTCGGCCTTCACTTGCAAGCAAGTAAGACACTTACTCACATACTCCGCTACATCGCGCTTCATACCCGGCCACCAATAATCTTTCTTCATATCTTGATACATCTTTGTAGTACCAGGATGAATAGAGTATCGAGTCTTATAAGCTTCGTCCATAATCCTCCCACGTAGATCCTCGTAACGAGGGATCCACATCCTTCCAAATCGGGTTCTAACACCAAGAGTGTTTTCACCCAATTCCGCAACCATACCTCTCATCCTTTCGAAGTTAAGACGATCTTCTTTCAATGTCTTGTCTTGAAACTCCTTGACCTGCTTCATCACATCAGAGGTCATAATCAACTGATAAGCCTTCACCCAAATCGGCATGGGTCTCTCTTTTTGGCTGAGGGCATCCGCTACTACGTTGGCCTTGCTCGGATGGTAATGGATCTCGCAATCATAATCCTTTATGAGCTCCAACCATCGCCTCTGCCTCATGTTCAGGTCCTTTTGCTCGATGAAGTACTTCAAGCTCTTATGGTCCGTGAAGATTGTGCACTTCGTTCCGTATAGGTAGTGCCTCCAAATCTTTAGTGCAAAGACCACAGCTGCTAACTCCAAGTCGTGAGTAGGATAATTCACCTCATGAACTTTCAACTGTTAGGATGCATAAGCTATAACCTTCCCTCGCTGCATCAACACGCAACCCAACCCCGAGTAAGAAGCATCCGAATAAACCACTAAGTCCTCGCTTCCTTCGGGTAACGATAAAACTGGAGCTTGAGTCAACCTTGCCTTTAACTCCTCAAAAGCACTCTCTTAAGCTTGACCCCATACAAACTTCACTTCCTTGCTGGTCAACTTAGTCAACGGAGAACTATCTTAGAGAAGTCTTGAATGAACCTCCTATAATATCCCGCCAACCCCAAGAAACTACGAATCTCGGATGGCGTCTTTGGAGACTTCCATTGCATCACCGCTTCCACCATTGCCAGGTCCACCATGATCCCCTCCGGACTGAACCTCGCGTAGCCAGAACGCGCACTTGGAGAACTTGGCATACAAGTTCTCCCTTCTCAACGTCTCCATCACCTCCCGAATATGACCGGCATGCTCCTCCTCACTCTTCGAATAAATCAAGATATCATCGATAAACACAATCACTGATTTATCCAACATCGGCCGACACACTCGATTCATCAGGTCCATAAAAGCAGCTGGCGCGTTGGTCAAACCAAAGGACATAATGAGAAACTCGTAGTGTCCATAACGTGTGTGAAAAGCTGTTTTAAGAATATATTGTTCCTTCACTTTCAACTGATGGTAACCAGATCGAAGATCTATCCTTGAAAACCAACTGGCACCTTGGAGCTGATCAAACAAATCGTCAATCCTCGGTAGCGGGTACCGATTCTTCACCATCAACTTATTCAACTCACGGTAGTCAATACACATCCTCATACTACCGTCCTTCTTCTTCATGAATAAGACCGGAGCACCCCAAAGAAAGATACTCGGTCTAATGAACCCTTTATCAAGCAACTCTTGTAGTTGCTCCATCAACTCCTTCATCTCGGTCGGAGCCAACCGATATGGTGCCTTAGCAACAGGTTGAGCACCGGGTATCAAGTCAATCTGGAACTCAATCTCACTGTCAGGTGGCACACCTGGTAAATCTTCAGGAAACACATCTAGGAACTCACACACAACCGGTACATCCGACAGTTGTGGTGTTGGCGTATCTACATCCTTCACGTAGGCCAAGTAGGCACTACATCCACGCCTCATGCACTTTCCCGCCACCGCCATCGAAATCACCTTTGGAATCGTCGTAACTCGATCGCCGTGAATCGTCACCGAACTCCCATCAGGCGCGGTCAGATTAATCATCTTCTTGCGACACACAATGCTCGCTTCGTAGTCCGCCAACCAATCCATTCCTAGGACTACATCAAAACCGCCTAAGGTCATCACGAATGGTCTAACAGGAAACTTATGACCTTCTAATTCTATGTCACAGCCTTCTATCATCTTAGAAATCCTGGTAGACTTACCTATGGCAGTTTCTACATCGAAAGGTTCATCAATACTTCTACTACTAACAGGCAACTTCGCATAGAAAGCAGCAGAAATAAAACTCCTACTAGCACCTGAATCAAATAACACAGAAGCAAGAGTTTGGTTTACTAGAAACGTACCTGACACAACATCGGGGGTCCGTCCTAGCCTCCTCCCTGGTCATCGTGAAAGCCCTGGCGCTAGCTTTCTGCCCTTCAGTCCTGGCTGTTTTCTTCTCCCCAGAACTCTCAGCCCTCAGCTTCTTGTATTCCCTGATCATGTGGCCCTCCTCGCCATAGTTATAACACCTTCTTACCCTGCAATCCTTTGCCACGTGTCCTGTCCTCCCATACCGAAAACAGACATTGGATCTCAACCTACACTCTCCGGTGTGCTCTTTCCCACATTTGCCACACCTCTTCGACCCCGCACCGGGTGTGACCACACGTCGGTCATCCACCCTCGCAACTTTGTTGTTTGGAGCGGCCCCGTCATGTCCGAACCTCTTCCCATTCCAGTTCCGGCCACCACCACCCTTCTTGCTCACCTCAGCCACCACCACTTCCCTCTCGTCGTACAGCCTTCCCACCAGATCGACCACCCACCAAAACGTACTCGGCCGGGCGGTGATCATATGCTTGCGGATATCCGCCGGCAAGCCCTGAATATACCTCTTGATCTTTCGCGACAGAGGTGTCACCTGATCCGGCACCAGTCGTGCCATCTCGTTAAACTTGGTGGTGTATTGCTGATGCGTCATGGTTCCCGCCTCCAGCTGCAAGAATTCCTTTTCGACCTTGTCGAGCTCCCTATGAGGACAAAACTCCTAGATCACCAGCTTCTTCAACTCTGGCCACCTCATCCTTAAATTGCCCTACTACCCTCGGCTTGGATGATATTGTCCCACCAGCACAGAGCTGAGTCCACAAATGAATGAGTGGCAAACTTCACCTTCTGATCCTCCTGGCACTCGCTGATATCAAGTACAGCTTCCATCTCTCTCACCCACCAGTGAGCAGCAGTAGCAGTGCCATTTTGATCAAAGTTCAGGGGCTTGCATCTTTGAAACGCCCCATAGTTACTGCCTCGTGCTGCCTCTGGCACAGGCTCTTCTTCTTCTTCCACATCAGTTGAGACAACCATCTCGGTCTCCGGTTGCTCCCTTACTCCCGAGGACCTATTCCTCTCTTATCTTTCTCCTTCTCTCACAGCCTTTATCACTTCGGTCACCACAGACGGTAAGATCGTCTGCATGACCTGATGAACCTCTTCCACCACCGCCTCCTTCACTTAGGCCCTTAAGTTAGCACTCTCGTCACCGTCCTTCGGATGAGGGGTCTTGGGCTCTTCATGAGCCACCTCTTCAACCCTAGGCCTTCCGCTCGTGACCCGCGGTCCAGCACCACGTCCACCGCGACCTCCACCTCTAGAAGCCTTCGAAGATCTACCACCGGCCATCCTCTAACACACTATAAGATTCAAACACTAACACGGTCATTCAAGGTAATAGCTCAGTTTATGTCAAGTATAGTAAGTCCCTAATTACAGTGGCCAGTTGTGATTAGGCACTTACTTTACTCTTCATACCCTAAGCATTTCCTATCCTGACTACATCAGTATCTAGATCTACTAAGAAGCACATAAACCACATAACATGCGCACGTAATACCGGTTAATCGTCAAGAAAATACCTGATGGCACGCAGCTACTCAGACTGGCATCCCTTCCCTTTGTCCCATTCTTAGTTTAAGTTTAGGTTTCTTTTGAAAATTTTAACCTGTTTCACTTAAACTTTGGCTCTGATACCAACTTGTAAGGCCCCGTTCCCGGAACGCTTACAGCTGGTCAATCATTGCACACAAAGCATAAAACATACATTAACTTTACTAAAATATTGCAGCGGAATTCTTTTAAACAAACCATTTCATTATAATTGCTTTTGCAAAATAATACATTGCAGTTAACTGTTACAAAATATCACTCGTTGCATTACATCACAAAAACATCATAATTCAAACAACGGATGCCATCCAAAAATTCCAAGTAGCTGCCCCGTGCCATCCTCAGCAACATTACCTGCCAACTGGAAACACATAAAAGTCAGCGTTGCTGAGTGAGTTCTAGTTTTTATAAAATAAAATACTTTTCTTTCGTTTAAAACCATTCTTTCTTTACTTTCACATGTGATCATGCATCATACGTACACATAGATAATAATTTATTATTATCTTTCATCGTCATTCTTTGAATCCCATTCATTCATCATCGTACGTCATCTTTATCATTCGTTATCTTTCATTTCATACATTTCATTCATTAACCTTCCTTTGTTCATTCCTTCCGGATCAATGTCATCAGCTATACCCCAAACGTAGGCACAAAGCGGGTACTGGGCCGAAGTTTATCAGACTTCCATTCATTGAGCACAAAGCCTGGCACCAGCACCGGGGTAAGCGACAAAGTTCCTGGTCAATCTCATGGATTGAACCCCTTACGAGTCTTTTGTGACAACACAGTCACTCACCTCAACTTTGGCATACAAGTCTTTTATGACAGCACAGTCACTCACCTCAACCTTTGGCTTACGAGTCTTTTGTGACAACACAGTCACTCACCTCAACTTTGGCATACAAGTCTTTTGTGACAGCATAGTCACTCACCTCAACCTTTGGCTTAAGAGTCTTTGGTGACAACACAGTCACTCACCTCAACCTTTGGCTTACAAGACTTTTCCATTCATTCATTAATGCATGCATTCCTTCATTCCTTACGTTCCCTTTTTCATTATCTTCCGCTTTACGTTACATAATACTTTCCATTTACTTTTCATAATCATACCACGTAAAGCCAAGGAAAATAAACATACATAATAAGGAACATAACATAAACGTAACCATACCATACATAGCATCATCACATCAAATATGACATCATAAAGTCAACATACATCACCCCCAGGAACATCCCAAGTCAAAGCCTACACTTTACATTTTCCCCAAAATTTCAAAAAATATTCTAAGGCATAGGCGCATGAGCACTATGCAGGCGCATGGCCTTCTGGGCGCATGGGAACACTTAGGCGCATGGGGAACTTTCAGGCGCATGGGCACTATTTGGGCGCATGACCCAACACTTAAGTCTCCTGGGCAAATTTCTAGGCGCATGGGCACTATGCAGGCGCATGAGTGCCTAGGCGCATGGAACACTTAGTCAATCTCAGCCTATTCTAGGTGCATGGGTACTATTTGGGCGCATGGGTTTTGGGCGCATGGGGCATCACTTGAGCAAATTCAACCGTTGGGTGTATGGGCCAAATCCTGGTGTATGGGCAACCAACACATACTAATAACATCATAATCAGTCCCAAATCATCAATTCATCATGTTCTAAGCTTAGTTCTAGCATTCTAAGCATCATAACATGAACATAACATCATCATAACATCATAAATCACCCAAATCATAACCCATCCACATTCACACGTATACATTCATACGGGTATAAAACCCACATTCATAAAAACATACATACATGCATTTCCAGCCTCAAAATCTATTAAAACAAGTAAAAAGGGGGTTCTAGAACTCACCTTTGACAACCTTCGAGTATGACTACCTTCAAACCCGTTTGCACTATGAGTTCAACCACCTAAAACCCACCAAAACACACAACCCGAACACACAAACACACATAAGCATATAACGAGGCATAGGCCGGCCAAGAACAACTTAAAAGCCTAGAATTCTTACCTTGAATTCGAATTCCTCTTCTTCTTTCTTCAAAAACCCGAGAGCTCTGCTCTTTCTCTCTATAAAATCTAGTTGAAGTGAAATATGTAGGAAGGTGTGGGTGGCCATCACCTTTTGCACCCACTTTTTATACTTTTTGTCCTTTTGACACATTTAGCCTCTCAACTTGGGTTAATTTGTGTTCTTCCTTTTTCTGCACGTTTATACTTTCTTTCTCATCTTTAAAATTTTCCGGGTGTTACATCTGCGAAGATGTAGTCATCCAGGATGGATCTCAGTGACATCCGACGACACAGAACCCTCGGAGGACTCCTCACCGACATCCCAGGATAGGAGTCAAACCAGGTCCCGCTCACCGCACGTCACTGCCCCTACCCATTCAATTATCGGGAATACGGGTGCGCGTGTCATTACACGGCCGCGCAAGAGCAATAGGCCAGGAGCTTCTATTTCTTTCAAAATGCCGCCCCCTCCACCTCCTCCTGTGATGGCACCCGCACCTGCACCTCCAGTGATTGACCCGCCCAGGCGCCAACCGTGTGACGAGTATTAGATACCGCCTAGGTGTAGCCTATATGATGGCTCGAGTTTCTTAGCTAGAAACCTACTCCTAGTCCAGCCACCGAGCTAGCGATTTTGGTCCTTTTGATCCCATATTGAGTGACATACTCCGGACCATTCAGCGTCACGAGGTGACCCTGTAGCATGCTACGCGGACCTCACAATCCGCCCAGTTCCAGGCTTTGATGGCGTCTCATGGTGTCCAAGTTTGGAGCAGGAGCAGAAGAAGAAGAGTTCGGGCTGGTTCGGGTGGTTGAAAAAGAAATGGCAGTAATGATGGGATGATATCTGATTATCTAGAAGATGCTACTATTTCTGAGAAACTATTTATCTATTTCAAATACTATAATTATTTTTGGGGGTGATGGCACCTTCCAACTTGTGATACTATGAGACTATTGATATTTTGCTTGATGGTTGCTATATTTATCTATGCTTGAAATTTCTTCGATGATATTATCTTATCTATTGCAGGTTGTCTAAATGTGAATGTACAATAGTAAATTCTAAGGAACTAATTTGATTATCCCTTAAAATGTTAATTAACCTTATGAAAATTGAATGAAACTAAGTATGACTTATAATGTATTTTGGGAACCCTCATGTGTTTGGTGAAGCGACCTTTAGGAGTCGAATCAATGCAACGAGATACTTGAAACAAATTTATGAGACACTAAATGAGATTATCTATGATCACAGGTGGAAGGAGAGGAGCAACCAGGGGAAGGAATGAGGATGCTAGACGCATTGGGAACCAGGGTGGAAATTGACCACCTACTCCACCAGAAACCCCGCGTGGAGAGAATGTCAACCATGAGAATGATGAGAGGATCGCCAATCTAGTGGCCCAGCAAATCGCCAATGCTATCCCCACCATTATAGCTCAGATCAACCCAGACCGGGGAAATACAACCGAAAATGGAAGAACTGAAAATAATGAAGGTAACGCCGACGAAGCTGAGGAAATAAGAACTGGGTGTTTTTACAAAACTTTCATGGCTTGTAAACCAAAAGATTTCTATGGCACGGAGGGTGCGATTGATACTTACCGATGGTTATACGAGATCGAGGCCATACTGGATATCAGCGAGTGCAAAACTAAGCACATGGTCAGGTTCGCCTCCCAATCTCTTAAAGGACCAGCCTTGGAGTGGTGGAAAACTATCATTCAGCCACAAGGCAGAAACGCTACCGGCCGCACGAAATGGCCAAAGTTTAGAGAGTTGATGACCAGTAAATACTGGCCAATAAATCAACTGGAGAAACTGGAGGCTGAATTTCTGAGCTTGGAAATGAAAGGATCAAATTACACTGAGTACATTAACCGGTTCTCGGCACTGTCACGACTAGTGCCCCACTTGGTGACACCCAAAGCAAAAGGTTAGCCCGTTTTATCTGGGGACTGCATCCCAGAGTTCGGGGCATGGTCCGGTCTACCAGGCCTACAACCCTCCAAGCGGCACTCGATCTTACTGGTAGCTTGACGGACGACTTGATTAGAGCTGGCTAGATGGAACAGGGGAAGACTGAAGACCCAAGGAAGGTGACGGGTGAGAAGAGAAAGTGGTTTGAAGTTAAAAAGGGAATGGGCAATAGCGGTAGCTCAAGCAGAAGGGCTGGTGAAGGGACAAGACGTGATGATCACGGTGCAAGGGCTCGAAAACTATACTTAGGTACAAGCCCCTTCTGCAACAAGTGCAAACTACACCACCAAGGGGAGTGCAATCCGATGCCCTGCTTCAGGTGCAAGCGAACTGGTCACATGATTAAAGATTGTACGTATGAACCCGGAAAGCAATGTTATGAGTACGGGGATCCAGGACACATGCGGAACAAGTGTCCCAAGTTAGCGAGGGATAAGGACGCCAGGCCTAACAATCCCAAAGGAAGAGCGTTCATGATGGATCCCAATGGTGCCCGTAAAGATCCTGACGTGGTTAACGGTACGTTTCTCATAAATAACCATCCTGCTACCGTTTTAATTGATACTGGAGTGACAAGTAGTTTTGTTTCTACTACCTTTAGGCCTTTAGTTGATTTGGAAGCTCGTACCCTAACTGATGCATACACTGTAGAATTAGCTGACGGCAAGATAATAGAAACTAATGAAATCATCAAAGACTGCACGATAGAATTAAAGGGTAATCCATTTAAGATAGACTTGATGCCTGTAACGTTAGGAGGATTTGATGTGGTCGTGGGAATGGATTGGTTAGCTAAAAATAAGGCTAAAATCGTGTACGATGAGCGTTTGCTTAAAATACCATTAACTGACGGAAAGACACTAGTTGTCCATGGTGAAGGAAGCAACACGCTATACGCCATGATATCCCACCTAAAGGCTACCAAGAGTCTCCATAAGGGATGCTCAGCTTTCACAGTCTACGTGATGAAAGCGAGAGAGGAAAAGGAAATTGACAATATACCGGTGGTGTTTGAGTACCCGGGAGTATTTCTCGAGGATCTACCGGGACTCCCCCCGACTAGAAAGGTCGAGTCCAGATAGACCTAGTGCCTGGTGACGCACCAGTGGCCAAGGCACCTTACCGACTCACCCCACCCGAGATGAAGGAGCTAATGGTACAAATCCAAGAATTGCTGGACAAAGGATTCATTCGACCAAGTGTTTCTCCATCGGGTGCACCAGTATTATTCGTTAAAAAGAAGGATGGAACCCTACGAATGTGTATTGACTATCGAGATTTGAACAAGCTTACAATCAAGAATCGCTATCCTCTCCCGAGAATCGATGACTTGTTCGATCAACTACAAGGTGCCAGCTATTTCTCCAAGATAGATTTAAGATCGGGATACCATCAACTAAAGATAAGGGAAGAAGACATACCCAAGACAGCCTTTAGAACTAGGTATGGACACTATGAGTACTTAGTCATGCCCTTCGGACTGACTAATGCACCTGCGGCATTTATGGACCTCATGAACCTAGTATGTCGCCCGTATCTAGACAAGTTCGTGATTGTGTTTATTGATGATATTTTGATCTACTCCCATAGCAAGTAGGAGCATGAGAAGCATCTTAGACTGATTCTTGAGTTGGTCAAGAATGAGCAGTTATATGCAAAGCTATCCAAATGTGAGTTTTGGATGCCTGAAATCCAGTTTCTAGGACATGTGGTGAATAAAGAAAGTATCCAAGTAGATCCATCAAAAATAAAAGCCATTAAAAACTAGAAGATTCCTGAAACTCCTACCTAGATAAGGCAATTTCTTGGTTTGGCGGGATACTTTCGGAGGTTCATCAAGGACTTCTCGCGAATTGTGCAGCCGTTAACCGCTCTAACCAAAAAGAATATAGCCTTCATATAGGAAAAGGAATAGAATAAAGCATTTGAGATAATCAAGGAGAAGCTGTGCAGTGCACCTATCCTTGCCCTACCGGAAGGCGTTGAGGACTTTGTAGTTTATTGCGACGCCTCGTGTCAGGGGCTGGGATGTGTATTGATGTAGCGAGACAAGGTGATTGCTTACGCGTCTAGATTGTTAAATGAGCATGAGAGAAACTACACTACTCATGGTCTAGAACTAGGTGTCGTGGTGTTTGCGCTCAACATATGGAGACACTATCTCTACGGTACCAAATGCGTTATTTACACTGATCACAAAAGTTTACAACACATTCTGGATCAGAAGATGTTAAATATGCGCCAAAGAAGGTGGGTAGAATTGTTGAGCGATTACGAATGTGAGATCCGGTACCATCCCGGCAAGGCAAATATGGTGGCAGATGCCTTGAGTAGGAAGGAAAGGGAAAAACCCCTTCGCGTCCGTGCCTTAAGAATGATCGTGTATACTAGTGTTACCGCTAGATTAAAAGAAGCATAAAAGGAAGCCCTGAATGAGGACAAGCTAGCTGACGAGATGCTAATGGGAATGGAAAAACGTTTAGAAGTGAGTAATGACAGATTGTATAAGCATGAAGGAAGGACTTGGGTACCGAAACACGGAGGAATTAGGGAGATAGTCCTAGATGAAGCCTATAAATCCAGATATTCAGTTCATCCGGGAAGTGATAAAATGTATCAAGACTTAAAGACTCTCTTCTGGTGGCCCGGATTAAAGAAATCCATTGCCACCTATGTGGGGAAATGCCTGACGTGTGCATTGGTAAAGGCTGAAAACCAAAAACCATCAGAAACCTTACAACAGCCCGAAATCCCTAAATGGAAATGGGATAACATTACGATGGATTTTGTTACAAAGTTACCAAGAACCTTTCGAGGGCATGATGCTATTTGGGTAATAGTGGATAGGCTTACTAAATCAGCTCACTTCCTACCTATTCGAAAAGATTTCGGTTTACCAAAGCTAGCCCGACTATACATCGATGAAGTAGTACCAGGCATGGAGTGCCACTATCGATTATCTCAGACCATGATTGTCGCTTCACTTCACGATTTTAGAGGTCTCTCCAACATGCTTTGGGGACCCGTCTTGACTTCAGCACTGCATACCACCCTCAAACTGACGGACAAAGTGAAAGAGCCATTCAGACTCTAGAGGACATGTTAAGAGCTTGCGCGATCGACTTTGGTGGAAGTTAGGATAACCACCTTCCTCTAGTGGAGTTCTCCTACAATAATAGTTACCACACAAGTATAAAAGCAGCTCCGTATAAAGCATTATATGGTAGAAAATGTCGATCACCATTAAGCTGGAATGAGATTGGTGATAGCCAAGTAATGGGACCCGATATCGTAATGGAAACCACAGACAAGATATTTAAGATTAAGGAACGACTGAGAGCAACCAGAGACCGTCAAAAGAAATACGCGGATAGACGACGAAAGCCCCTGGAACTTTAAGTGGGTGATAGAGTGATGCTAAAAGTCGCACCATGGAAGGACATAGTTAGATTTGGCAAGAAAGGAAAGCTAAGCCCTAGATACATTGGACCATTCAAAATTTTATCGAGAGTTGGCCGGTAGCATACCAATTAAAACTACCCCAAGAGTTGAGCTATGTACATGACACTTTCCATGTATCCAACTTGAAGAAGTGTCTTGTAGACAAAGCCTTGGAATTACCATTGAAGGATGCCAAAATCACTAACGAGCTGAAATTCATGGAAGAACCCAAAGAGATTACCGACCGACTGGTCCAGAAACTTAGACAAAGTCGTATACCCAAAGTAAAAGTGAGATGGAACTCTAGGCGAGGACCTGAATTCATGTGGGAAAGAGAAAATGTGATGAGAAATGAGTATCCGCACCTCTTTAAGCCCACTCGTTCAGAAAATAATTGAAACAAAAATTTCGGGATGAAATTTCCTAAACGGTGGGAGAATGTAACAACTGACTCCAAGGTCCGACTTCAAAAACTTAAATTTAATCTGGCATTGTTTCATTTTCATTATTTTATTATATTTATGTATCTTCTTTCTTTTGTGATTAATTGTTTGTGTGTTTAATTTCCTGAGATGATTCCATTAGGACTTGCCTTAGTTTAGAAACTAATTCCCGAGGCTAGAAAATACTAATTGGCTAAACTACCCTGATAATTATAAATAAAAATTAAATCCTAGTCTTTCGCATTTGTGTTTTTTCATAGGCGCATGACCACTGTATAGGCGCATTTACACTATTTAGGCGCATTGGCAGTGGGCGCATTAACACTGTTCAGGCGTATGAGCACCGTGCGGGCGCATTGGCTGTGGGCTCATTAGCACTGTTCAAGCGCATTGGCAGTGGGCGTATGGGCACTGTGCGGCCTAAAAATTTTCTATCTCCCGAAGTCTAACACTTAACATTTTAAAATGTTTTTTTCAAAACTTTCTAGAAGACTATTGGACTAGTCTGAGCACCACCTATATCACCCAATGCATAGAGTTGTAAGCCCATGCATTCGGCCGCCCCACTCACCAACCAAACTTCCCCTCGAATTCTCCAAAACCCGCTTACACACTCCACCCTCCCTATATTTTCTTTCTTTCTTTTCATAACCGCAGACACTCAACTCTATCTTACACCCTCTCTCTCTTTCTCTAAAAATCTCTCTACCTCTCCTGCTTTCTGTGACTTCTTCACCATCTTCATCAAGTGTTCGAAGACTTCTTCAAGCACAACATCGAGCAGGAGTTAAACCTGGCTAAGAGGAGGAGCTAAAGTGTGCCACCACACAAGATTCTCACAAGAACACGAAGTTTCAACTCTAACTCGCGAACCAACAGCTTAAAAACTCTTGGAGTCAACCTAAAAACGCCCTATCCTTGAAGTGTAAGGTTCAACTCTCCCGAATAAAACCATTCTTGTGATTTTCTCGACTTTTCAACCTTAAGTCTCACTTTTCTTGTTCCTAAAACAGAATCTTGTGACCATATCACTGTTTTTGTGAGACTCATGACTTCACAAAAGGTAAATTCTTCTAAATACCCACAAATCATGAGTTGGTGCACATGATTTCAACCCGAAACCCTCTTTTTCAAGTGTTTGAACATCAATAACCTACTTGTTTTGAAAAACCTTCAACCAATGTTAAAACCTGCTCCAAAACATTTTATTAACATAATAATAATCTAGGTTTAATGTTACAAAAAGGTTTAATGATGTTTGAGCACAAACTATGATGATTACACATGTGCAAATGATGCAAAGCACCCTCTAAAAAGCAGCAATGGTGCTATGTATGTATAGTGAGATATTGCTTTGTTCTAGTAGTTTTATGATATTAATCTTGTTAAATTCGTGGTATTTGTTGAAAATGTAAAAAGGCATGGTAAAATGGACTCAAAGACCCTATTTAGTGACCCGAAAAGTAGTAAAATTCTTAAAAATGGTCAAAACTTAAAAGATTGCTAGTCCTATAAATTCTAGGCCCTAAAATAACTGTTTTAGTGTTAAAAACCGAATTTGGTGAATTTTTGGGTTAATACGTGGTTTTATTAAATTATTTAACAAAAATAGCCCAAACCGAGAGATTTTGGATAAATTTCTAAAAATAGTGTAACAAGCCTAAGACCTATAAATCCATATTATTTCAGTAAGTTAGAAGACCTCAAGTGAAATTTTGGTGGAAAGTTGAAAGAAAGTGGATTAGAGTGTTTGGTTTCGGGTAAAAACTGGTTTAACGGGTTAGTTTAAAAATAAAGCTTTTACTCAAATAACCCAGAAATCCTTTTTAAAACAGATTATAATCTGGGTTGGAAGTCCCTAAAAAGTAATACTTGAGTGTTATAGGTTGGAATTAAAAGATCTGAATCTAGGTGCCTAAATTGTCGGTTTTTACCGTAACCGGTAACTTGAATTTTGTGTTTTAAACCTCTCAAGCTAAAATCTAGAAATATTAAGTTAAAACAGGCCTAAAAGTAATATAAAAACCCCTAGGATCTAGTAAGGGCCATATTGGGTCAAGAAATGAAAGAAGGCAAACTTTTGGGTTAAAATTGTAAATTTTGAAACTTGAGGAACAAAGTGTAAATTCCATAAATATGACTAAATTTCAGTAACCATATGACCAGAAACTATTAATAAACTTATTAGTATTATGCAAACAAACTTATGGGAACCACAAGACTTGTCATTCTTATGCCAAAACCCTAACTTTTCTAAAAAGGAAACTTTTTGACGCAACTTCTAAGAAACGAAGCCACGTGAACTTATGACCATAGATTACACTTAGTTACACTTCCAATAGTCTAAGAACATTAGCTTATTACTTGTATCTTGATCATAGGGTGTTAGGACTTGAATCTTTCTGTGATTGAAGAACTGTTGAGTTACCTAAGGTGAGTTTTAGTGTTCCCTTTTTACTACTATTTTGGGATGAAGCATGCTATGCTTGAACTAAAATTTATTTGTGTACTATTATCCAATGCTATTATATGTTGTGGCTAATGCTAGAACCTGCACCTACTTATATCACAATCATTAATTCTTGTGTGAACCGCTTGTTTTATATGGGTAGATCTACTTGGGGAATCCCCCACGCACAGTGCCTTCCGTCATATCCCAATGACATAATAGGAAGGGTACCACACTGAGATCCTGCGGGGTCGTTTGTGTCATGTAATAGGTTTTATAAGATACTATGGTGTACCATTCAGCAGGTATGGTACACTGTTTGAGGCTCAGTTTCCCCTATGGGATAACCGGCCTAACACAAGTTTAGAAGAGGCTAGCCGGGGGCTGAGTGCAGGGTCAATTATGACCCCACAATAGTGATACTTATGTTTTTAAACTTAACTTATGGATTATTAAGAGTCCTTTTGTTTTTAAACTTTAAGCACTTGAACTCACCAAGTTGACACCAAAATTTTTTTAAGCATGTTTCAGGTAACCCTTGATGGAAGCTTGGATTTTAATGGAAACCCTTATGGATGGCTTAGCACCATGACTACCAATGGCATTACTTGATTTTAAAACATTATTAGACATTCGAATTGTTGTGTTAAATTTGGATAATTTGTTATGGGTGTGGATTTTACGTTTGGGCAAGACTTTCATAGCCCGGGTATGCTATTTAAATGTAATGCCTTGTGATTTCTCTCCTTGTGTGCTCTTGAGTGGTTAGTTTCCGCTGCCATGAATTTTGATAGTCTGCGACACCCCACCCTCCTTGGGCCCGGGGTGTGACACCATCCACTATAGGAGTTTTAAATCTTAGTGGTAGGTTTAGATGTAGAACCAACCTGTTTAGGGCAATTATAAGTACCATGCCCAAACACACAACAATGAGCACATCTCGGGGGTTTCCACTCATATTCCACAGTAACATTCTTTGTAACATAGTTATCACCATCCAACTCAGGAATAACCATAGATAACATATCTTTAAAAGTATGCTCAGCTGAGATTTTGATTAGAGTCCTTGCATAACTACTCCTTCCCCAAGTATCAAAACACATAGAGGTGGTCTAAGAGTCAAGCAACCTAGGAGAACCAATTTTCGAAGCTAGCATGCTTAAACCATCATCAGTATAAGCAGTGAGTGGAACATCACACAGTTTAACCCAAACCACAACTTTCATTACATCTTCTTTCTTAAGTGTACTAGTAGGGGACCACATATTCAAAATGATAGGTTTATTTCTTATCAAACATGGACCCCCTTCAAGCACATCAAGCATACCTTTATGATCTGCAAATTTAAAAAAGAAAAAGCCTTTTGCATTCATCATAGCTTTTTGCAACCCAAACGCCAATTCGTCCGAGCAAAATGTTCAACAACTGGATAGGCGATTCTATCCCACAAAAAGTAACCATAAACTGTTCATGCCAATCTGTTTTGAACAAGCTTAACTGATTCCTTCAGGAAAACTACATCTACCCCTTTTTGTTTCTCTAGAGACTCCAAGTACCTAATATTGATTTGATGTTTCGACATACCCGAATGCACTTTATCCGCAAAGGACCCTTTAACCCCTTCTCCCGTGTTTCCCCTCATCACATCCCTCTAGTACCCCAGATTTGTGTTTGAGGTTGTGGAACCTTTTCATCCAAGTTTATGTATTTCCCCCCTCCACGGGGAGGCGAATGAGTCCATCAATATTCATTACCTTGCCCGTAATACACTCTGGGATCAACTCTATCTTGTCTTGAAATGAAACTTTACGAGCACTAGTGAGTGTGGTAACCGGTGGGTCAATACCAAGTGTTGTCATTTAACCGGTAGCCTAGAGATATGGCATCCACGATCCGTAGCAACCAACAATCAAGGACAAGACAAACGTATGAGATGGCATTTAGAGAATATCCGCCCCAAGCAGTAATCAGCAGCAGTCGTAAGTGATATTGCTAAACCCTAATCTCAATACAGATGTTTTCAAGTAATCTGCCCCTAAATTGTAACACAAGCAACCTTCAACTCGGAACCCTAATTCGTTTTTGTGAACAAAAGAACCAGGAACCCTAATTTGTGTTTTGTGAAGATGACTACCGTAACCTTTAAGCAAACTAAAATCAATCTCTCTAACACCAAAACGGGAGCCAAGTAACCAAACTTCAGCAAACCTGACTTGATAATGATTACCCACACAAACCAGGAACTAAAAAATGAAAAACCAGCTGACCTTAGGATGAAACAAGAAAAGATAAAGCTAACCGATCAAAAGAAACAAAAATAGAATACGAGCCAATGCATACAAACCCTAGTTCGATCAATAACCAGTATCATGAACCATGGAAACCAGAAAAAGACGATCAAGATTTAAAGGAAACAGAAGGAATAATCATCAAGATCGATCAAGAATCATCAAGAATCATGAAATATCATCGATCAAAAAGACAAAACCCTAGTCGCCCTAGTTAATAGTTAATGTGGAATATAAACATTTTTGAGTTGGAGATTGTTAGGGAAAGTTACAAACTCTCCATACGAGAACTATTATTGTTTAATGTTTTGGTACAACTAGTTCCTTTCCCATGTATTTAGTTAAGCTTTCATGACTACTTTGATGCATCAATCTATAGGTGCACATATTTTATTAAAATACAAGTAGATCTTATTTACTTGGTCGTGTTAGCTTGATTTGACTTATTTTACATCGATCAAGCTTTGCGTTTCTTGTTTGACGCCTAATTACTTTCATTTCAGTAGTGTAATTTCATTCTCCTTTCCTAATGAGCAAATACGAGCATTTTCTTTGTTCTTTACACCATGTTTACTTGCGTTGATGGCCAATTAAGTGTTTTATGGATCCAAAGTTCTCATTTTGATAGATCGATGGAGTTTCGAGACAAGAGTGTACGAAGTTGGTTGTGGAGTGTTATCCATGAGTCAAAGGCAGGAGTGGATGGACTTCAAGGGTCATTCGTGTGGTTTCGTGTTTGGTTTTGGTTTTGATTTAAATAATAGATGCTATATTCCAATTGTGATTGATTAGTATGATTTTAATGATGATTATAATCCGATTTATTAGGATTGGTTCACAAGTGTGTTCAGAAGGCTTACGTATCAAAACTCCATTGAATTGGAGATTGTTAGGGAAAGCTACAAACTTTCCATGCGAGAACTATCGTTGTTTAATGTTTTGGTACAACTAGTTCTTTTCCAATGTATTTTGTTAAGATTTTGTGAGTACTTTGATGCACCAATCTATAGTTGCATATTTGTTTTATTAAAATACAAGTAGATCTTATTTACTTGGTCTTGTTAGCTTGATTTAACTTCTTTTTCATCGATCAAGCATTGTGTTTCTTGTTTGAAGTCTGGTTACTTTCATTTCGATAGTGTAATTTGATTCTATATTCTTAACGAGTAAATAAGAGTAATTTCTTGGTTCTTTACACCTCGTTTACTTGCCTAGATGGTCAATTAAGTGTTTTATGGATCCATAGTTTTCATTTTGATTGATTCGGTGGATTTTTGAGGTAAGAGAGTTTGATGTTTTAATGTGGAGTGCTATCGACGAGTTTTGGGAAGGAGTGGATTGATTTCAAGAGTCATTCGTGTGGTTTCATGTTTGATTTTGGTTTTGATTTAAATAATAGATGCTATCTTCCAATTATGTTTAAATTGTATGATTTTAGTGATGATTATAATCCGATTTATTAAGATTGGTTCACAAGTGTGTCAGAAGGCTTGCGTATCAAAACTCTATTGAATAAGAAATTGTTAGGGAAAGTTAGAAACTATCCATGCGAGAACTATTATTGTTTAATGTTTTGGTACAACTAGTTCCTTTCCTGTGTATTTAGTTAAGCTTTCATGAGTACTTTGATTCACTAATCTATAGTTGTACATTTTTATTAAAATACAAGTAGATCTTATTTACTTGGTCGTGTTAGCTTGATTTGACTTCTTTTTCATCGATCAAGCTTTGTGTTTCTTGTTTAAAGTCTGATTACTTTCAATTTGGTAGTGTAATTTGATTCTCCATTCCAAACGAGTAAATAAGAGTAATTTCTTGGTTCTTTACACCTCGTTTACTTGCCTTGATGGTTAATTAAGTGTTTTTTTGGATCCATAGTTCTCATTGAGGCAAGAGAGTTTAAAGTTGGTAGTGGAGTGCTATCAATGAGTTTTGGGCAGGAGTGGATTGATTTCAATGGTCATTCGTGTGGTTTCATGTTCAGTTTTGGTTTTGATTTAAATAATAGATGCTATGTTCCAATTGTGGTTGATTAGTATGATTTTAATGATGATTATAATCCGATTTATTAAGATTGGTTCACAAGTGTGTTCAGAAGGCTTGCGTATTAAAACTCTATTGAATAAGAGATTGTAAGGGAAAGTTAGAAACTATCCATGCGAGAACTATTGTTGTTTAATGTTTTGGTACAACTAGTTCCTTTCCCATGTATTTAGTAAAGCTTTCGTGAGTACTTTGATTCACTAATCTATAGTTGCATATTTTTTAAAAAAATACAAGTAGATCTTATTTACTTGGTCGTGTTAGCTTGATTTGACTTCTTTTTCATCGATCAAGCTTTGTGTTTCTTGTTTAAAGTATGATTACTTTCATTTCGGTAGTGTAATTCGATTCTCCATTCCAAACGAGTAAATAAGAGTAATTTCTTGGTTCTTTACACCTCGTTTACTTGCCTAGATGGTCAATTAAGTGTTTTTTGGATCCATAGTTCTCATTTTGATTGATTTGGTGGATTTTCGAGTCAAGAGAGTTCAAAGTTTGTAGTGGAGTGCTATCGATGAGTTTTGGGCAGGAGTGGATTGATTTCAAGGGTCATTCGTGTGGTTTCGTGTTCAGTTTTGGTTTTGATTTAAATAATAGATGCTATGTTCCAATTGTGGTTGATTAGTATGATTTTAATGATGATTATAAACAGATTTATTAAGATTGGTTCACAAGTGTGTTTAGAAGGCCTGCGTATCAAAACTCCATTGAATTGGAGATTGTTAGGGAAAGTTACAAACTTTCCATGCGAGAACTATTGTTGTTTAATATTTTGGTACAACTAGTTCTTTACCCATGTATTTTGTTAAGCTTTTGTGAGTACTTTGATGCACCAATCTATAGTTGCATAGATCTTATTTACTTGGTCGTGTTAGCTTGATTTAACTTCTTTTTCATCGATGAAGCTTTGCGTTTCTTGTTAAAGTCTGATTATTTTTATTTCGGTAGTGTAATTTGACTCTCCATTCCTAATGAGTAAATAAGAGTAATTTGTTTGTTCTTTACACCTCGTTTACTTGCCTAGATGGTCAATTAAGTGTTTTATGGATCCCTAGTTCTCATTTTGATTGATTCGGTGGATTTTCGAGGCAGGAGAGTTCGAAGTTGGTTGTGGTGTGCTATCGATGAGTGTTGGGCAGGAGTGGATTGATTTCAAGGATCATTCGTGTGATTTTTTGTTTGATGTTGGTTTTGATTTAAATAATAGATGTTATGTTCCAATTGTGATTGATTATATGATTTTAATGATGATTATAATCGGATTTATTATGATTGTTTCAAAAGTGTGTTAAGAATGCTTTTGTTTATCAAAACCCCATTGAGTTGGAGATTGTTTTTTGGGTAAAGTGTTACCCCAGTGATTCTATATATAGACAACCGTTCAATGAAGTTTAAGTAGTGAGGATAAGTTCCACACAAGTTCATATATGGGACATCCCCCACATATGTAAACAAGACAAACAATAAAAATCAAAACAACCACACATCCTAGTCTATTACTAATCAACATACATGACCAATATAATAGACAGATCTGTATAAAAAAAGACTAAAACCATCAGCCACTATCGCCAAAAATGAAGTTCCCCATCTTAGACCTCCAGCTGACAATCCTAACTGTAAGCCTATCCATTGGAGACCACTGTTGAAGAGATGCTTTGTCACACCCTCAAAATCCGCGAGCGGGGTTTTTCAGCGAGGCGCGTGACATACCAGGATCTCAGTCATTAGTTACCAAGAACGACTCTATATGATTAATAAACAAAACCAGAGTTAACGTTTAAAATACTGCTGAAGCGTTTTTAAAACAGAAAACCCAAAACAAGTAGTATGTAAAGAGAATGCGCAAAACGTACGCGCCCCAAACACAAATGTTTAATATAAAAAAATATCCCAAATTTGTAAACAAACAAATGTAGACAACTCAACAATGCTGGTGTGCGTGCTCCTAGGCAACTGGCAACCTTAACCTGAGAATAGCATACTAAACAAGTCAACACATGGTTGGTGAGTTCAAGAGTTTGCGTTAAAATATAAACCAATCAACAGTTTCCAGAGCATAAGTAGTGCATTGCAATAGATAGCTAGTCTATTAACATAAAAATATTAATCATAGTGATTTCGCGATCGAAGCTGACTGTGTTACGTTTGTTGCCTCCCGTCACGACTTACCAGGTCGTGACGAATATGTGTTAGGACAAAATTGCACCCGTTTGACCTCGAGTCGCACAGGTGGGGCTCGTCAGACCCAGTAGTACTACCCAAAATTTCCCCGCTAGTCAATATTAACAATCCGAAAGTGTGAGGACTTTTCCATGGTAAACAGCACTATATCAATATTATACACACTCATATATAAAAGCGTTTATGATCAACAGTATGCTATCTCCCCCAAAAGAGATTATGTAAAATGAGTGGGGCAAGAACTCACCTGATACGCGCAAGAATTAACTTAGAGCTTAACTTGAAAGAAAGAAAGAAAGACAACCTTCAAAGGTCACCTAGAATACAAGAGTACATAAGCACGTATACACAGAATCAACATGAAACCCTAAGTGCTCTACAAACCAAGGAACTTAAGGTTTTAGAAAGACAAGACACATTTGACCCAGTTGACCCGTTTGACCCGTTGGTGACATTATAGGTGATAACTCGTTAATACTAACACAACAGCATGTCATACATGTTCACATACAACTTGATTACATATAGCACTTCATTAACCACATATACTACCTAGATCATCATGCAACTAGATATCACACAAGTCATGCGAATCACAACAGGCCAAAACAGATGACAAACCAAATCAACATCCCTATAGCCTAAACAACACATTTCATCACCTTAGAAATCATCCATGAACACACTAGCATGATCCTAATATCCCAAACATGCTCAAATCATCCAATTCAAGGATTTGCATAATTAAAGTTTCCCTTTTGGGAAAGTTCATCCCAATTTCATCAAACTCACACTACATTCATGAATTCATCAATTATATACCAATTCAAGTCCATAACAACATCTAGTATGATCAGAACACCAAATCATCATGATTCATCAACATTCAACACCAAAAGTTACTATTTTTAGCAATGTATGAACTATAACACATCTTCTTGATTTTCAATTGTTCATATCATCAACTTAGCATCTAATCATCATCACAAACACATCCATAACATTCTTACATCATCCAATCATTAATTCATGCAAAATAAAGTTACTATTATTAGTAACCTATGAACAACGTATCAAAATCATAACTTTCTTGCATAATCGACGTTAACTAGCATATATACAATCCAACTAACATAATAACATCAACAAACAACCAACAACTAACATCAAATTCAGATTTTCGAGTTAGGGTTTCGGCCCTAATGTAATTTCCATAAAAACTTGTAAAAATCCAACCTTTATTGCATACTTGACGTTAATTAACATGTAATCTATCTAGTAAACACATTAACATCAACAATTAGGCATCAATCGACCATCAATTGAAGATTTCGATCCACAAACCCTTGGCTAACTACAAAACATCCAAAGAAACACGAAATTACCCTTAAATTCGAAGAAAGAATGGAACTTTGATGCTTCTAACTTGATGTATTGCTTGAATCCGAACCCAAATAGCGGTATTTTCTTGTTCTTGGTTGATGATCGAAGTGTGTGTGTGTTTGAAGGTGAAGTCGCGGCCGATCAAGGTGCTCTAGGGTTTGGTTTTTGTGTTTTAATCAACTAAGTTTTGCATAATTACCTTTTAACCCTTATAATTTGTATTTTATAAAAATTAAGCTTTTACACACTCCTTTAAAAATGTTTTTAACTAGAATAATAAACATATAAACTAGTAGTAGCAATTATATGTATTATCTTTACAAGCTACAAAATTTACAAAGTAAATACACACGTTTCCACGTTACGCGATAAAATTACAGTTAACATTTAAATCACATAAGCATAGCTTAATTATCATCAATTTAACATTACTGATTATTGTTAAGTCACCAACGTTCAACGACAACTATTGTGTGCTCCCAACACGTGTATGCAAGACTTAACGGAACAAACGGAGTTTGGTAACGGAAAATTACCGGATGTCACATGCTTGCCCCTGTTTTAGATAAGTTAGCATGTGAACCTGAAATCTCTTTACTTTCATCATAAATTACCTCAACCTCTTCATCCTCCAAATCTTAATTCTTATCATGCCCCGCTTTTTCCTTTACCTCTGTGTTAAGAGCACTAAAGGAGTTGCGAATCTAAATTTTTGGACTACTACCAACCTTCTTATTTGCAGACGAAGCTGTAGTGCCCACCATCTTCTTATAATCCAAAGACTTATATTCAAACTTTGGTTTTTGATCTTTCACTTTAAATCCAGTTTGCTTGGCCGATTTTCTGCCTTGAACCTCAAAAAACCCATCCCTATCCACTATAGGAGTTTTAAGTTTAGTGGCAGGTTTAGATGTAGAACCAACCTGTTTAGGGCAATTATCAGTACCATGCCCAAACACATAACTAGCACACCTTGAGGGTTTCCACTCATATTCCACAGTAACATTCTCTGTAACATAGCTGTCACCATCCAACTCAGGAATAGCCATAGATAACACATCTTTAAAATTATGCTCAGTTGAGATTTCGATTAGAGTCCTTGCATAACTACTCCTTCCCTAAGTATCAGAACACATAGAGGTGGTGTAAGAGTCAAGCAACCTAGGAGAACCAATTTTCGAAGCCAGCATGCTAAAACCATCATCAGTATAAGCAGCGAGTGGAACATCACGCAGTCTAACCCAAACCGTAACTTTCATCATATCTTCTTTCTTAAGTGTACTATTAGGGGACCACATATTCAAAATGATAGGTTTATTTCTTATCAACCAACCATGGACCCCCTTCAAGCACATCAAGCATACCTTTGTGATCTGCAAATTTAAAAAAGAAAAAGCAATTTGCATTCATCATAACTTTTTGCAACCCAAACTTCTGCCAATTCGTCCTAGCAAAATGTTCAACAACTGGATAGGCGATTCTATCCCCCAAAAAGTAACCATAAACTGCGCATGCCAATCTGTTCCGAACAAGCTTAACTGATTCTTTCGGGAGAACTACATCTACCTTTAGCGACTCCAAGTACCTAAAATTGATTTGATGTTTCAACATACCCGATTGCGCTTTATCCGCAAAGGACCCTTTGACCCATTCTCCCGTGTTTCCCCCTCATCACGTCCCTCTAGTACCCCAGATTTGTTTTGAGGTTGTGGAACCTTTTCATCCAAGTTTATGTATTTCCCCTGCCTCGGGAGGCGAATGAGTCCATCAATATTCATTACCTTGCCTGCAATACACTCTGGGATCAACTCTATATTGTCTTGAAATGAAACTTTACGAGCACTAGTGAGTGTGGTAACCGTTGGGTCAATACCAAGTGTTTTTATTTAACCGGTAGCCTAGAGATATGGCATCCATGATCCGTAACAACCAGCAATCAAGGACGAGACAAACGTATGAGATGGAAGTTGGAGAATATCCACCCCAAGAAGTAATCAGCAGCAGTCGCAAGTGATATTGCTAAACCCTAATCTCAGTACAGATGTTTTTGAAGTAATCTGCCCTAAATTGTAATACAAGCAGCCTTTAATTCGGAACCCTAATTCATTTTTTTGTGAACAAAAGAATCAGGAACCCTAATTCGTGTTTTGTGAAGATGACTTCCGTAACCATTAAGCAAACTAAAATCAATCTCTCTAACACCAAAACGCGAGCCAAGTAACCAATCTTCAACAAACCTGACTTGATAACGATTACCCACGCAAACCAGGAACCAAAAAATGAAAAACCGGCTGACCTTAGGATGAAACAAGAAAAGATAAAGCTAACCGATCGAAAGAAACAAAAGTAGAATACGAGATAATGCATACAAACCCTAGTTTGATCAATAACCACTATCACGAACTACGGAAACCAGAAAAAGACGATTAAGATTTGAAGGAAATATAAGGAATAATCATCAAGATCGATCAAGAATCATGTAAAATCATCGATCAGAAAGCCAAAACCCTAGTTGCCCTAGGTAATAGTTAATGTGGAAATCAATCATTTTGGAGCTGGAGATTGTTAGGGAAAGTTACAAACTATCCATGCGATAACTATTATTGTTTAATGTTTTGGTACAACTTGTTCCTTTCCTAAGTATTTAGTTAAGCTTTCGTGAGTACTTTGATGCACCAATCTATAGTTGCATATTTTTTATTAAAATACAAGTAGATCTTATTTACTTGGTCGGGTTAGCTTGATTTGACTTCTTTTACATCGATCAAGCTTTGCGTTTCTTGTTTGACGCCTAATTACTTTCATTTCGGTAGTGTAACTTCATTCTGCATTCCTAACGAGTAAATACGAGTATTTTCTTTGTTCTTTACACCTTTTTTACTTGCCTTGATGGTCAATTAAGTGTTTTATGGATCCAAAGTTCTCATTTTGATAGATTCGATGGATTTTCGAGGCAAGAGTGTTCGAAGTTGGTTGTAGAGTGTTATCCATGAGTCAAAGGTAGGAGTGGATGGATTTCAAGGGTCATTCGTGTGGTTTCGTGTTTGGTTTTGGTTTTGATTTAAATAATAGATGCTATATTCCAATTGTGATTGATTAGTATTATTTAATTGATGATTATAATCCGATTTATTAAGATTGGTTCACAAGTGTGTTTAGAAGGCTTACGTATCAAAACTCCATTGAATTGGAGATTGTTAGGGAAAGTTACAAACTTTCCATGCGAGAACTATTATTGTTTAATGTTTTGGTACAACTAGTTCTTTTCCCATTTATTTTGTTAAGGTTTTGTGAGTATTTTAATGCACCAATCTATAGTTGCATATTTTTTTATTAAAATACAAGTAGATCTTATTTACTTGGTCGTGTTAGCTTGATTTAACTTCTTTTTTATCGATCAAGCATTGCGTTTCTTGTTTGAAGTCTGATTACTTTCATTTTGGTAGTGTAATTTGATTCTGTATTCTTAACGAGTAAGTAAGAGTAATTTCTTGGTTCTTTACACCCGTTTGACCCGTTGGTGACATTATAGGTGATAACTCGTTAATACTAACACAACAGCATGTCATACATGTTCACATACAACTTGATTACATATAGCACTTCATTAACCACATATACTACCTAGATCATCATGCAACTAGATATCACACAAGTCATGCGAATCACAACAGGCCAAAACAGATGACAAACCAAATCAACATCCCTATAGCCTAAACAACACATTTCATCACCTTAGAAATCATCCATGAACACACTAGCATGATCCTAATATCCCAAACATGCTCAAATCATCCAATTCAAGGATTTGCATAATTAAAGTTTCCCTTTTGGGAAAGTTCATCCCAATTTCATCAAACTCACACTACATTCATGAATTCATCAATTATATTCCAATTCAAGTCCATAACAACATCTAGTATGATCAGAACACCAAATCATCAAGATTCATCAACATTCAACACCAAAAGTTACTATTTTTAGCAATGTATGAACTATAACACATCTTCTTGATTTTCAATTGTTCATATCTTCAACTTAGCATCTAATCATCATCACAAACACATCCATAACATTCATACATCATCCAATCATTAATTCATGCAAAATAAAGTTACTATTATTAGTAACCTATGAACAACGTATCAAAATCATAACTTTCTTGCATAATCGACGTTAACTAGCATATATACAATCCAACTAACATAATAACATCAACAAACAACCAACAACTAACATCAAATTCAGATTTTCGAGTTAGGGTTTCGGCCCTAATGTAATTTCCATAAAAACTTGTAAAAATCCAACCTTTATTGCATACTTGACGTTAATTAACATGTAATCTATCTAGTAAACACATTAACATCAACAATTAGGCATCAATCGACCATCAATTGAAGATTTCGATCCATAAACCCTCGGCTAACTACAAAACATCCAAAGAAACACGAAATTACCCTTAAATTCGAAGAAAGAATGGAACTTTGATGCTTCTAACTTGATCTATTGCTTGAATCCGAACCCAAATCGCGGTATTTGCTTGTTCTTGGTCGATGATCGAAGTGTGTGTGTGTTTGAAGGTGAAGTCGTGGCCGATCAAGGTGCTCTAGGGTTTGGTTTTTGTGTTTTAATCAACTAAGTTTTGCATAATTACCTTTTAACCCTTATAATTTGTATTTTATAAAAATTAAGCTTTTACACACTCCTTTAAAAATGTTTTTAACTAGAATAATAAACATATAAACTAGTAGTAGCAATTATATGTATTATCTTTACAAGCTACAAAATTTACAAAGTAAATACACACGTTTCCACGTTACGCGATAAAATTACAGTTAACATTTAAATCACATAAGCATAGCTTAATTATCATCAATTTAACATTACTGATTATTGTTAAGTCACCAACGTTCAACGACAACTAGTGTGTGCTCCCAACACGTGTATGCAAGACTTAACGGAACATACGGAGTTTGGTAACGGAAAATTAACGGATGTCACATTATCCCCATGTTGAAAGAATTTTCGTCCCGAAAATTGCGTTACATGGTGAGTGTTCCATCACTGGTCTACTGCATTGGCACAAGGAAATCGAAATCGTGTGAGTTTTGGATGAGTTGTCACATCATCCCCATGTTGAAAGAAATTTCGTCCCGAAATTTAATCAGTACCTTCGCCGGCTGGCATCGTCCTTTCGAATAGCTGAGGTTACTTAAGCTTCATTTGGTCTTCACGTTCCCACGTGAATTCTGGTCCACGTCTCGAGTTCCAACGAACTTTGACGATGGGTATTTTGCTTTGCTTAAGCGTTTTCACCTCACGATCCATCACTTCGACAGGTTCCTCAATGAAACGTAATTGTTCATCTACTTGAACTTCTTCCAGTGGTACGACCATTGTTTCATCCGCTAAACATTTCTTTAGATTTGAAACATGGAATACATCATGGATTCCACTCAATGAATCAGGTAAGGCTAGTCGATAAGCTACTGGACCAATTCTTTCCACTATCTCAAATGGTCCAACGTATCTTGGATTTAGCTTTCCTCGCTTACCAAACCGAACTACTCCTTTCCACGGTGAGACTTTTAGTAAAACCTTGTCACCTGTCTGAAATTCCAAAGGTTTTCGTCGTTTGTCAGCATAGCTTCTCTGTCTGTCTCGCGCTGCGGCCATGCGGTTTCTTATCTGAACAATCTTCTCAGTTGTCTCGTGTACTAACTCGGGACCCGTTAATTGACTATCACCAATTTCAGCCCAGCAAACTAGTGATCTACACTTTCTCCCATATAAAGCTTCAAAAGGTGCTGCCTTTATGCTAGTGTGATAACTGTTGTTGTAAGAAAATTCCACCAATGGTAGATGAACTTCCTAGTTATTCCCGAAGTCAATCACACAAGCACGTAACATGTCCTCCAAAGTCTGTATAGTACGCTCGCTTTGACCATCAGTCTGTGGATGATAAGCAGTACTCATATCCAATCACGTACCTAAAGCTTTCTGCAACGACTGCCAGAAGTGTGATGTGAAACGAGAATCGCGATCAGAAATGATTGAGATTGGTACTCCATGCCTCGAAACGATCTCCTTTAGATAAAGTCGGGTTAACTTCTCCATCTTATCTGTTTCCTTTATCGCTAGGAAATGAGCAGATTTTGTCAATCGGTCCATGATAACCCATATTGTATCACAACCCGTAGAAGTACGAGGTAACTTAGTAATAAAATCCATTGATATTTGATCCCACTTCCACATAGGGATCTCGGGTTGTTGTAGTAAACCAGATGGTTTCTGATACTCCACTTTAACCTTCGAGCAGGTCAGACACTTACTCACATAAGTAGCTACATCTGTTTTCATGTTAGGCCACCAATAGTGCGCCTTCAAATCGTGGTACATCTTGTCAGATCCAGGATGTATAGAATACTTGGACTTGTGAGCCTCACTCATCACCAAGTCTCTCAGATTTCCGTGTAGAGGTACCCATAGTCTATCCATGAAGTAACGAATTCCATCCGCTTTTACTTCCAATTGTTTTTCCATACCCCTTAATGATTCAGACCTAATGTTTTTTGTTTTCAGAGCTTCCGTCTGAGCCTCTCGGATTTGTTCAGGTAATTGCATACTAATCGTTAGTTGCAGAGCTCGCACACGTCAAGGTTTAGCAGTCTCTTTTCTACTCAACGCATCAGCAACTACATTTTCTTTCCCCGGGTGGTACTTAATAGCACAATCATAGTCGTTTAACAATTCCACCTAGCGTCTTTGCCTCATGTTCAACTCCTTTTGCTCAAAGATGTGCTGAAGACTCTTGTGATCGGTGTAGATGGTGCATTTGGTATCGTACAAGTAATGTCTCCAGATCTTTAAGGCAAAAACTACCGCACCCAGTTCCAAGTCATGAGTGGTATAGTTCTTCTCATGAATCTTCAATTGTCTAGAGGCGTAAGCTATCACTTTATCCCGCTGCATCAGGACGCATCCAAGTCCTTGAATAGACGCATCGCAGTAGACTACGAAGTCATCACTACCATCCGGTAACGCTAATATTGGTGCGCTACACAATTTATGTTTCAGCAACTGAAAAGCAGATTCCTGACTCTCACCCCATTTGTACGTCGTTCCCTTGTGAGTCAAGGCTGTGAGAGGTTGTGCAATCTTAGAGAATCCTTCAATGAATCGTCGATAATATCCCGCTAATCCAAGGAATTGTCGTATCTCACTTGGTGTCTTAGGAACAGACCAATTCTTTATCGCTTCAATCTTAGCAGGATCAACATGTATTCCCTTCTCGTTGACAATATGACCCAAGAATTGTACCTCACATATCCAGAAATCACACTTAGAAAACTTTGCGTACAGTTGTTCCTCTCTAAGTAAATCCAAGATTAAACTTAAGTGCTTCTCATGTTCTTCCTCGGTCCTTGAGTATATCAGTATGTCATCAATAAAGATGATAACAAACTGATGAAGATAGGGTTTGCACACGCGATTCATGAGGTCCATGAATACTGCAGGTGCATTCGTCAACCCAAATGGCATGACCAAAAATTCATAGTGACCATATCGTGTACGGAAAGCAGTCTTCGAGATGTCCTCTTCTCGAACTCTCAGCTGATGATACCCACACCTCAGATCAATCTTAGAGTAATAGCTTGATTCTTGCAATTGATCAAACAAATCATCGATACGAGGTAAGGGATATCTATTCTTGATAGTAACCTTGTTCAATTCCCTATAGTCAATGCACATTCGAAATGTACCATCCTTCTTCTTCATAAATAGAACTGGCGCTCCCCAGGGCGACGAACTCGGTCGGATGAACCCTTTATCCAACAACTCTTGTAGTTGGGCAGATAATTCCTGTAGTTCGTTCGGAGCTAACCGATACGGTGCTCTCGCAATTGGAGCGGCTCCTGGAGTCAACTCAATCTGGAATTCAACTTGACGGTGAGGCGGTAATCCAGGCAGGTCTTCCGGAAACACCTCAGGAAACTCACGAACTATGGGGATATCCTCTATCTTCTTTTCCTCGATCTGTTTATCTGTGACGAGTGCTAATATGGCCAGTCGACCCTTTCGTAACAACTTCTGTGCTTTCATAAATGAGATGATGCCTATCACCGCACCACTCCTATCACCTCTGACCGTAAGGACTTCTTCACCAAGGGGAATCCGTATGATCTTCTCGTGGCATATGACTTCTGCTTGTTTATCGGAAAGCCAATCCATGCCTACTACCACATCGAAACTTCCTAGTGTAACAGGCATGAGATCTATGGTGAATGTATGACCAGCAAGCTCTATCTTGCAGTCTCTAAGAATATGCGTTACGTGAATCTGTGTACCGTCAGCTAACTCTACGGTGTAGTTAGATTCTAAGGCTGAGGGCATATCACTTAAAAGACTACAGAACCTAGTGGACACGAAACTTCTATCGGCTCCGGTATCGAATAATACGTTAGCAAAACAACCATTAACCGAAAATTTACCAGTTACTGTTGTAGGGTCGTTTAGAGCCTCACCTGAGCCAATGACGAAGGCTCTTCCTTTGGCTCCATTGTTGTTTCCACCATTGTTGTTGCCATTACCATTGTTGTTGTTATTGTTGTTGCCATTGTTATTATTGTTGTTGTTCCCATTGTTGTTGTTGCCATTACCATTCCTCTTAAGCTGGGGACAGTTGCGTTTGTAATGGCCTTCTTTTCCGCACTCAAAACAACCTTTCAGAGTTTCTTGTGATTGTTGAGACTTCTTCATCAGTTCACCCCGATAGTCTTTGGCTGCATGACCAATCTTCCCACAACGTTGGCACTTGAACTTATCACATCGACCCACATGGTGGTAGTTACACCGGTTGCACTTCAGCAGTCTTCCACCATACCCACCGGGTCCTTGATTTGAGGGAGTCGCCTGGTTGAAGCTTCGATTGTTATCGAACTTCCGTTGTTGTTGCTGACTTGGCTGCTGTTGTTGAGGTTGAGATTGGCTGCTGGATGACGATCCCTTGTTGCTTGAACCATCCCACTTGCGTTTCTGGTCGGGCACGCTTGCCACCGCACCTCATTTGGGTAACCGTCCTTGCTCAACTGCCTGGTCAGTCAGCCTGTGGGCTGTTCGGATTGCTTGTTGTATGGTAGTGGGGTTAGAGGCAGTTACCATACTTTGAATTTCGGGCACCAATCCCCGTATATAATGCTCCACCCTCTTGTGCATTTCATTCACCATCCCTGGGCATAAAGTGGCTAACTCATGAGTACGAGTCGTGTAGGCTTCAATTTCTGAGCCTTGCATTTTGAGTTGCCAGAACTCAATCTCCAGTTTCTGCACTTCATTTCGGGGGCAGTATTCTTCAGTCATAATTCCCTTGAACTCATCCCAAGGTAGTTCATTGGCCATGGCTTGACCCAGCATTTGTACTTGGGCATTCCACCAGGAAAGTGCTACGCCTTCCAATGTCCCGGTGGCATACTTCACCTGATCAGTAGGCGGGCAGTTGCATTTCGCGAAGACCGACTCTGTCTTCTCAAACCACCTTACAAGCCCTACAGCTCCTTCCGTCCCACTGTAGGTATGGGGTTTACAGCCCATGAAGGACTTGTAGGTACATGGTGGTGGTCCTGTTTTGACAACCCAAACATTAGTCAGATATCCTAGACAAATAACTAGGATAATCAGTTTAACCTCTTGTCATCATTTACCTGCTGGTTGTCCCGGTTGGGCAGCAGCCACTGCCGCCTGAACATGTTCGTTAATTAATGCCGCCAATTCCGCAGGCGTCATGTTTATGGCTCCGGCTCCACGGCCTCCGGCGCCACGTCCACGACCACGCCCACGTCCTCTTCCACGTGCGTCCATATTTCACTTTAAAATTCACAATTACAATAATGAGTAACATCCAACACATTAATCTCATCAAGGTACAGTAAACAATAAGAAATAATGCATTCACCACAACCACAACATTTATAACAGAAATAATAATCAAAGATAAATAAATTGCAATTGAGTCACAAAATATTCCATCAATGTCAAAATTTAAGTTTGTCAGTTGGGTGGGAAACAACCCTTCCCACATAGGTTTCAAAGAAAAGAAACACTACATAGTCTAAGTCATTTAAAAGGTAGGATCAGTCCAATACATCAGATCCGTCACTGTCCTCATCCATCTCTACTGGTTCTTCTTCGGGGGCTTCCTCTGGTTCCTCTTCTGTGTCTTCCTCATCAGGGTCCACCAAAGGTGCAGGGGCTTCAACAACCTGAAGTGCTGCTAGTTGTGCCTCTAGATCAGCAAACCTATCATCGATCACTATGTTATGGTGATCTTGTGCGTCCATGCGCTCACTAAGTGCTACCACGTTGCCTGCCAGAGTATGATGTCCACCAATGGCCATCGAAAGTCGCTCCTGAAGCGTCTCTACCTGGAAACGCAGCTGACGCATCTCAGATCGTAATGCAGAGTTCTCATCAGTGAGTCCTCTAATCCGCTGTCCCTCTGTGTCCAGCGTGGCTACCAAAGCTGCAAATGCCTGCTCCAGAGGGATGCTCAAGGTAGGAAGTGTAGGCAAAGTAGAGGCGGTTGATGACCTAGTCCTAGGTCGTGTAGGTGCTACTGGTGGTACACGTTCTCTATAAGCCATACGGTTTATGTAAGTGGGGTAGAAATCCCAGTTACGCGGAGGATCGAGCTCAGGAGGTATGAAAGGCTGATCCCAGTCTATCTCGCTAGGAGGATAAGGATGTCGTGGCCAGTTAAATCCCCTATCCGGTACGGGAGAAGTAGGAGGTGACTCAGATCGTGCAGGTCTCTTGCCTAAATTTCTGGACGACGATGCCATGCTGCGAAGTACGTGTTGCGTATGCCAATGAGTATACAGTAAGGAGAGTAAGCGATAAGTAACTAACAACTGTGCGGTTATAGTCTAGTGTGTGTATGCAACCTAGTTCCCTATAACCAATGGCTCTGATACCAATCTGTCACACCCTCAAAATCTGCGAGCGGGGTTTTACCACGAGGCGCGTGACATACCAGGATCTCAGTCATTAGTTACCAAGAACGACTCTATATGATTAATAAACAAAACCAGAGTTAACGTTTAAAATACTGCGGAAGCGTTTTTAAAACAGAAAACCCAAAACAAGTAGTATGTAAAGAGAATGCGCAAAACGTACGCGCCCCAAACACAAATGTTTAATATAAAAAAATATCCCAAATTTGTAAACAAACAAATGTAGACAACTCAACAATGCTGGTGTGCGTGCTCCTAGGCAACTAGCAACCTTAACCTGAGAATAGCATACTAAACAAGTCAACACATGGTTGGTGAGTTCAAGAGTTTGCGTTAAAATATAAACCAATCAACAGTTTCCAGAGCATAAGTAGTGCATTGCAATAGATAGCTAGTCTATTAACATAAAAATATTAATCATAGTGATTTCGCGATCGAAGCTGACTGTGTTACGTTTGTTGCCTCCCGTCACGACTTACCAGGTCGTGACGAATATGTGTTAGGACAAAATTGCACCCGTTTGACCTCGAGTCGCACAGGTGGGGCTCGTCAGACCCAGTAGTACTACCCAAAATTTCCCCGCTAGTCAATATTAACAATCCGAAAGTGTGAGGACTTTTCCATGGTAAACAGCACTATATCAATATTATACACACTCATATATAAAAGCGTTTATGATCAACAGTATGCTATCTCCCCCAAAAGAGATTATGTAAAATGAGTGGGGCAAGAACTCACCTGATACGCGCAAGAATTAACTTAGAGCTTAACTTGAAAGAAAGAAAGAAAGACAACCTTCAAAGGTCACCTAGAATACAAGAGTACATAAGCACGTATACACAGAATCAACATGAAACCCTAAGTGCTCTACAAACCAAGGAACTTAAGGTTTTAGAAAGACAAGACACATTTGACCCAGTTGACCCGTTTGACCCGTTGGTGACATTATAGGTGATAACTCGTTAATACTAACACAACAGCATGTCATACATGTTCACATACAACTTGATTACATATAGCACTTCATTAACCACATATACTACCTAGATCATCATGCAACTAGATATCACACAAGTCATGCGAATCACAACAGGCCAAAACAGATGACAAACCAAATCAACATCCCTATAGCCTAAACAACACATTTCATCACCTTAGAAATCATCCATGAACACACTAGCATGATCCTAATATCCCAAACATGCTCAAATCATCCAATTCAAGGATTTGCATAATTAAAGTTTCCCTTTTGGGAAAGTTCATCCCAATTTCATCAAACTCACACTACATTCATGAATTCATCAATTATATACCAATTCAAGTCCATAACAACATCTAGTATGATCAGAACACCAAATCATCATGATTCATCAACATTCAACACCAAAAGTTACTATTTTTAGCAATGTATGAACTATAACACATCTTCTTGATTTTCAATTGTTCATATCATCAACTTAGCATCTAATCATCATCACAAACACATCCATAACATTCTTACATCATCCAATCATTAATTCATGCAAAATAAAGTTACTATTATTAGTAACCTATGAACAACGTATCAAAATCATAACTTTCTTGCATAATCGACGTTAACTAGCATATATACAATCCAACTAACATAATAACATCAACAAACAACCAACAACTAACATCAAATTCAGATTTTCGAGTTAGGGTTTCGGCCCTAATGTAATTTCCATAAAAACTTGTAAAAATCCAACCTTTATTGCATACTTGACGTTAATTAACATGTAATCTATCTAGTAAACACATTAACATCAACAATTAGGCATCAATCGACCATCAATTGAAGATTTCGATCCACAAACCCTTGGCTAACTACAAAACATCCAAAGAAACACGAAATTACCCTTAAATTCGAAGAAAGAATGGAACTTTGATGCTTCTAACTTGATGTATTGCTTGAATCCGAACCCAAATAGCGGTATTTTCTTGTTCTTGGTTGATGATCGAAGTGTGTGTGTGTTTGAAGGTGAAGTCGCGGCCGATCAAGGTGCTCTAGGGTTTGGTTTTTGTGTTTTAATCAACTAAGTTTTGCATAATTACCTTTTAACCCTTATAATTTGTATTTTATAAAAATTAAGCTTTTACACACTCCTTTAAAAATGTTTTTAACTAGAATAATAAACATATAAACTAGTAGTAGCAATTATATGTATTATCTTTACAAGCTACAAAATTTACAAAGTAAATACACACGTTTCCACGTTACGCGATAAAATTACAGTTAACATTTAAATCACATAAGCATAGCTTAATTATCATCAATTTAACATTACTGATTATTGTTAAGTCACCAACGTTCAACGACAACTATTGTGTGCTCCCAACACGTGTATGCAAGACTTAACGGAACAAACGGAGTTTGGTAACGGAAAATTACCGGATGTCACATGCTTGCCCCTGTTTTAGATAAGTTAGCATGTGAACCTGAAATCTCTTTACTTTCATCATAAATTACCTCAACCTCTTCATCCTCCAAATCTTAATTCTTATCATGCCCCGCTTTTTCCTTTACCTCTGTGTTAAGAGCACTAAAGGAGTTGCGAATCTAAATTTTTGGACTACTACCAACCTTCTTATTTGCAGACGAAGCTGTAGTGCCCACCATCTTCTTATAATCCAAAGACTTATATTCAAACTTTGGTTTTTGATCTTTCACTTTAAATCCAGTTTGCTTGGCCGATTTTCTGCCTTGAACCTCAAAAAACCCATCCCTATCCACTATAGGAGTTTTAAGTTTAGTGGCAGGTTTAGATGTAGAACCAACCTGTTTAGGGCAATTATCAGTACCATGCCCAAACACATAACAATTAGCACACCTTGAGGGTTTCCACTCATATTCCACAGTAACATTCTCTGTAACATAGCTGTCACCATCCAACTCAGGAATAGCCATAGATAACACATCTTTAAAATTATGCTCAGTTGAGATTTCGATTAGAGTCCTTGCATAACTACTCCTTCCCTAAGTATCAGAACACATAGAGGTGGTGTAAGAGTCAAGCAACCTAGGAGAACCAATTTTCGAAGCCAGCATGCTAAAACCATCATCAGTATAAGCAGCGAGTGGAACATCACGCAGTCTAACCCAAACCGTAACTTTCATCATATCTTCTTTCTTAAGTGTACTATTAGGGGACCACATATTCAAAATGATAGGTTTATTTCTTATCAACCAACCATGGACCCCCTTCAAGCACATCAAGCATACCTTTGTGATCTGCAAATTTAAAAAAGAAAAAGCAATTTGCATTCATCATAACTTTTTGCAACCCAAACTTCTGCCAATTCGTCCTAGCAAAATGTTCAACAACTGGATAGGCGATTCTATCCCCCAAAAAGTAACCATAAACTGCGCATGCCAATCTGTTCCGAACAAGCTTAACTGATTCTTTCGGGAGAACTACATCTACCTTTAGCGACTCCAAGTACCTAAAATTGATTTGATGTTTCAACATACCCGATTGCGCTTTATCCGCAAAGGACCCTTTGACCCATTCTCCCGTGTTTCCCCCTCATCACGTCCCTCTAGTACCCCAGATTTGTTTTGAGGTTGTGGAACCTTTTCATCCAAGTTTATGTATTTCCCCTGCCTCGGGAGGCGAATGAGTCCATCAATATTCATTACCTTGCCTGCAATACACTCTGGGATCAACTCTATATTGTCTTGAAATGAAACTTTACGAGCACTAGTGAGTGTGGTAACCGTTGGGTCAATACCAAGTGTTTTTATTTAACCGGTAGCCTAGAGATATGGCATCCATGATCCGTAACAACCAGCAATCAAGGACGAGACAAACGTATGAGATGGAAGTTGGAGAATATCCACCCCAAGAAGTAATCAGCAGCAGTCGCAAGTGATATTGCTAAACCCTAATCTCAGTACAGATGTTTTTGAAGTAATCTGCCCTAAATTGTAATACAAGCAGCCTTTAATTCGGAACTCTAATTCATTTTTTTGTGAACAAAAGAATCAGGAACCCTAATTCGTGTTTTGTGAAGATGACTTCCGTAACCATTAAGCAAACTAAAATCAATCTCTCTAACACCAAAACGCGAGCCAAGTAACCAATCTTCAACAAACCTGACTTGATAACGATTACCCACGCAAACCAGGAACCAAAAAATGAAAAACCGGCTGACCTTAGGATGAAACAAGAAAAGATAAAGCTAACCGATCGAAAGAAACAAAAGTAGAATACGAGATAATGCATACAAACCCTAGTTTGATCAATAACCACTATCACGAACTACGGAAACCAGAAAAAGACGATTAAGATTTGAAGGAAATATAAGGAATAATCATCAAGATCGATCAAGAATCATGTAAAATCATCGATCAGAAAGCCAAAACCCTAGTTGCCCTAGGTAATAGTTAATGTGGAAATCAATCATTTTGGAGCTGGAGATTGTTAGGGAAAGTTACAAACTATCCATGCAATAACTATTATTGTTTAATGTTTTGGTACAACTTGTTCCTTTCCTAAGTATTTAGTTAAGCTTTCGTGAGTACTTTGATGCACCAATCTATAGTTGCATATTTTTTATTAAAATACAAGTAGATCTTATTTACTTGGTCGGGTTAGCTTGATTTGACTTCTTTTACATCGATCAAGCTTTGCGTTTCTTGTTTGACGCCTAATTACTTTCATTTCGGTAGTGTAACTTCATTCTCCATTCCTAACGAGTAAATACGAGTATTTTCTTTGTTCTTTACACCTTTTTTACTTGCCTTGATGGTCAATTAAGTGTTTTATGGATCCAAAGTTCTCATTTTGATAGATTCGATGGATTTTCGAGGCAAGAGTGTTCGAAGTTGGTTGTAGAGTGTTATCCATGAGTCAAAGGTAGGAGTGGATGGATTTCAAGGGTCATTCGTGTGGTTTCGTGTTTGGTTTTGGTTTTGATTTAAATAATAGATGCTATATTCCAATTGTGATTGATTAGTATTATTTAATTGATGATTATAATCCGATTTATTAAGATTGGTTCACAAGTGTGTTTAGAAGGCTTACGTATCAAAACTCCATTGAATTGGAGATTGTTAGGGAAAGTTACAAACTTTCCATGCGAGAACTATTATTGTTTAATGTTTTGGTACAACTAGTTCTTTTCCCATTTATTTTGTTAAGGTTTTGTGAGTATTTTAATGCACCAATCTATAGTTGCATATTTTTTATTAAAATACAAGTAGATCTTATTTACTTGGTCGTGTTAGCTTGATTTAACTTCTTTTTTATCGATCAAGCATTGCGTTTCTTGTTTGAAGTCTGATTACTTTCATTTTGGTAGTGTAATTTGATTCTGTATTCTTAACGAGTAAGTAAGAGTAATTTCTTGGTTCTTTACACCTCGTTTACTTGCCTAAATGGTCAATTAAGTGTTTTATGGATCCATAGTTCTCATTTGGATTGATTCGGTGGATTTTCGAGGCAACAGTGTTCGAAGTTGATAGTGGAGTGTTACCGGTGAGCTTTGAGGCAGGAGTGGGTGGATTTCAAGGGTCATTTGTGTAGTTTCATGTTTGGTTTTGTCTTTGATTTAAATAATAGATGCTATGTTCCAATTAGTATGATTTTAATGATGATTATAATCCGATTTATTAAGACTGGTTCACAGGTGTGTTCAGAAGGCTTGCGTATCAAAACTCCTTTGAATTGGAGATTATTAGGGAAAGTTACAATCTATCCATGCTAGAACTATTGTTGTTTAATGTTTTGGTATTACTAGTTCCTTTCCCATGTATTTATTTTTTTGGGTAAAGGGTTTACCCCGGTGATTCTATTATAAACAATCAAATAACATACAAGTAGTGTAGATGGATTCTACACTAGTTCTTATATAGGACATCCCCCTATACAAGTGGATCCAGAAAAAACCAAAACACAAAGTACTCTAGCCTACCCATAACAAAGTACACGGTAAGCAAACACAAAAAAATAAAACTCTTTCAGCCTCTATCATCCGAGATATGAGAATCAAAAATCTTCCATTTTGCAAGTGTAGCTCTAACTCGATTGTTGTCTCTGAATTTCAGGCTCATCAACTTTAATCGGATTGTCGAAAGAATAATCTCACTTAGCACTATAGAGGACTGAGCTTGATTTTGAAAAATACGCAAGTTCCTCTCTTGCCAAATATAGTATGCGACAGCAGCTATCACCAATTTCCGAACAATAATTGGAAGAGATTTTGATCCCTGGTTTGTTAGATATTGCTCTTTTTACATCCCTCCAAGCAAGAGAACACCTAGGCAAATTAGCTTTCTCCTTAATCAACATCCATAGATTAGAAGAATATGAGCATTCAAAAAATAGATAAGGATGAGAGTCATAATTAGAAGTGCATAACACACAACATAACATATTCATGTTCCCTCTTCTAGTTAAGGGCCACCTCAAGATTCTATCTTGCGTTAACAATTTCTCCTTCCCGTGTATTTAGTTAAGCTTTCGTGAGTACTTCGATGCACCAATCTATAGTTGCACATTTTTTTATAAAAATACAAGTGGATCTTATTTTCTTAGTCGTCTTAGTTTGATTTTACTTCTTTTCATCGATCAAGCTTTGTGTTTCTTGTTTAATATCTGATTACTTTCATTTCGGCAGTGTAATTTGATTCTCTATTCCTAACGAGTAAATAAGAGTAATTTCTTGGTTCTTTACACTTCCTTTGGTTGCCTAGATGGTCAATTAAGTGTTTTATGGATCCATAGTTCTCATTTTTATTGATTCGGTGGATTTTAGATGCAAGAGAGTTTGAAGTTGGTAGTGGAGTGCTATCGATGAGTTTTGTGCAGGAGTGGATTGATTTCAAGGGTCATTCATGTGGTTTCATGTTTGATTTTGGTTTTGATTTAAATAATAGATGATATGTTCCAATTGTGATTGATTAGTATGATTTTAATGATGATTATAATCCAATTAATTAAGATTGGTTCACAAGTGTGTTCAGAAGGCTTGTGTATAAAAAGTCCTTTGAATTGGAGATTGTTAGGGAAAGTTACAAACTATCCATGCGAGAACTTTTGTTTTTTAATGTTTTGGTACACCTAGTTCCTCTCCCATGTATTTTTTTTAAGCTTTTGTGAGTACTTTGATACACCAATCTATAGTTGCACATTGTTTATATTAAAATACAAGTAGATCTTATTTACTTGGTCATGTTAGCTTGATTTGACTTCTTTTTCATATATCAAGCTTTGTGTTTCTTGTTTAAAGTCTGATTACTTTCATTTTGGTAGTGTAATTTGATTCTCCATTCCTAAGGAGTAAATAAGAGTAATATCTTGGTTCTTTACACCTCGTTTACTTGCCTAGATGGTCAATTAAGTGTTTTATGGATCCATAGTTCTCATTTTGATTGATTTGGTGGATTTTCGAGGCAAGAGAGTTCAAAGTTCGTAGTGGATTGCTATCAATGAGTGTTGGGCAGGAGTGGATTGATTTCAAGGGTCATTCGTGTGGTTTTGTGTTCGATTTGGTTTTGATTTAAATAATACATGCTATGTTCCAATTGTGTTTGATTAGTATGATTTTAATGATAATTATAATCTGATTTATTAAGAATTGTTCACAAGTGTGTTCAGAAGGCTTGCGTATCAAAACTTCATTAAATTGGAGATTGTTAGGGAAAGTTACAAACTATCCATGCGAGAACTATTGTTGTTTAATGTTTTCGTACAACTAGTTCCTTTCCTATGTATTTTGGTAAGCTTTGGTGAGTACTTTGATGCACCAATGTATAGTTGCACATTTGTTTTATTAAAATACAATTAGAACTTATTTACTTGGTCGTGTTAGGTTGATTTGTCTATTTTTCATTGATAAAGCTTTGCTTTTCTTGTTTAAAGTCTTATTATGTAGGGCCCCAATCCGGGAAACTTCACAGTTGGATTTGGACATCAGAAACACAAGTTCTCGAACATCAAATTTCATTAATATACGAAGAACGCATTCACCAGCGTGCTTCCTCCCACATCTAAAACACAGACTCAAACCAAACCTGCATTCACCAGCGTGCTTCCTCCCACATTTCCGGCAATCACCGGATGGTTCCGCCTTCATCTTTTTGGCCTGAGTAGCAGACCTCTCATTTCTTTCCCTCTTCACATTCCCTAACCACCTCTTCTTCTATGCCTCCTCAACGGGCTCATCAGCCACCACATCATCATACACTATCCCACTCAACTTCACCAAAGACTCGAAGGTCTTCGGCCTGCTTGCCTTCACATACGTCCTAACCTTTGAAGGCAAACCCTGTACATAACACTTCATCCTCCACTACTTAGTACTCACCAGGTGAGTCACCAACCTGGCCATCTTGTTAAAGCGAGACGTATACTGCCTGTGGGTCATACTTCCAGCTTTAAAACCCAAGAATTCCCTTTCCCTGTCAATCTCATTCTGAGGGCAGAACTTCCTCATCACCATCTCTTTCAGTTCATTCCACTTCAAGTTCCTGAACTCACGAGTGTCTTTAGTCTGCTCGATGGTGTTCCACCAATGAATAGCTTCATCAACAAATGAGTGAGCTGCAAACTTCACAGCCTGGTCAGCTCTACATTCACTGATCTCAATCATCACTTCCGTCTCAGACACCCACTGGAGAGTAGCAATAGCACCACCCTTACAGTCCAGGGATAGAGG
This sequence comes from Flaveria sonorensis, assembly GCA_025506505.1. Lineage (NCBI taxonomy): Eukaryota > Viridiplantae > Streptophyta > Magnoliopsida > Asterales > Asteraceae > Flaveria > Flaveria sonorensis. Next base: position 31,477,361 of record CM046427.1, read on the forward strand.
ATTGCACCCTTTGAAGATGCGATACGAACACCCTTTGGCTAAATCCCCATCAGTTTCATCCCCCTCGTCCTTCCCATCCTTCCTTGAGCCTTCGCCGGTACCTTCAGTATCTTTCTTGCTAGCTTTGTTCTTTGCCTTCAACGTCCACTCCTTGGTTACCTCCTTCATGGCCTTAGTCATAATCGAAGGCATGATCTCCTGAAGGATCTTATGGACCTCTTCGGCAATAGCCTCCCTAACAACAGGCTCCAAGGTAATCCTTTCTTTAGAATGATGAGAGTTTTCCTCACTAGCAGTGTGAACAGAGTCCACATACACCTCCTCAGTCGCCTGCCTCTGGTTTCTTGTGACTGGCGGTCTCCGCCTACCACAACGAGCACCTCCTCGAGTAGCTTTTCTTCCATCCATAGCTTGCTATAAGATACGAAAGGCTAACATTATCATTCCAGGTAATAGTTCAAATCATGTCAAGTAATGTAAGTTTCTAATGATAGTGGTCAGTTGTAATTAACTACTTACTTTACTGTTCATATCCTAAATGTTTCCTATCCTGAGTCACATCAGCTCTCAGTCTCACTATGAGCACTATAACCTCAAGGAACCTTTATTAGTCATAACCTTCCTAGCATGGAGCTACTGGCACTGGCATCCCTTAATTGATCCCTTTCTCAGTTCGAGTCTAGACATCGAAATGTCTAAATCTCTCAAACCTGGCTCTGATACCAACTTGTAAGGCCCCAATCTGGGAAACCTCACAGTTGGATTTGGACATCAAAAACACAAGTTCTCGAATATCAAATTTCATTAATATACGTAGCGGAACGTACAAAAATTTCTATTGTTTAACTATTTACATCAAAAGATCACATTAGTTATCTAACAAAAGTTCTATGCCAGGATGCCAGCCTCGATCATATGCCAGGTAGCTCTCCCATCCATGCCAAGCTCACCCCAAAATGTATAGCATACCTGTCAATCTAATATGCATACAAAAGTCAGCGACACTGAATGGGCTCTAGGTTTACTTTAACAAAACTGTATCATAATCATACCCTTTATCGTACTTTAACATCGCATAAACTTTAACTGTACTGCTCATCTTACCGAACACGTTCGATAACTATACTTTAACTTTTACTTTACCATTCACTTTACCGTTATGTTACCCATACTTCACTTCACTTTACTTTACTTTACTATGCTTTACTTTACTATGCTTTACTTTACTTTACTTTGCTTTACTTTACTTCATCTTTTGAACTTAGCACGAAGCTTAGTTCCTATCGAGTGAGAATGCACCAAGCATATCTCCTATCAGTTTGATCACAACAAAGTGTAGCTCCTATCCGAGAATGCACGAAGCATATCTCCTATCAGTTTGAGCACACCAAAGTGTAGCTCCTATCCGTTGCTTGCAAGACTTCTTTAGCGCTTTAGCGTTTTCACAGCTGTGCTTTATTGGGTAACTGGGTAACAGTTCTTTAACGTTTCACATGTGAATTATCATCGTTAAGCATTTAACTATCATGATATATATATATATATATATATATATATATATATATATATATAATATCTACATACGTACTTAATTCTTTAGCATTAAGTTCATCATTAATTCATTATTAACGCATGTTTACGGGGTAGCATAACACGTAACTGTCCAAAGTTTTCGCGCGAGAACCCACATTCGTGCGAGAACTTCTCCCTTCGAGCGACAACTCCTCCTTCGCGTGAGAATTCATCCTTAGCGCGAGAAGATCATCATTCGTGCGAGAACATCATCATTCATGCGAGAACTTTCAAAAGATAACCGTTTGCCACGAAAAATATATTTTTTGCGAGAACTCGCCTCTCGCGTGATAACTTTTCTGCAGCACATAACTTTATCCACAAGTTATCGCTCCTTAACCACTTTAACGCCCAAAACATCCAATAAAAGTTTATATCATCATTCTTTAACTAAACATTCATAAAGTATGCATATTATCCCCAAGACATGGATAAAACACGTAAGGGATCTAGACCTCATCTCTTGAAGTTCTAGCACAACCACAACTTTCCTGAAGCTTTTACCGACCAAAAAGTACATAACCATGCGTTTTATTCATCAATAATCCATCCTTAGTACATAACATGAGTTACTACACGAGTTACATACCTTAAACACTTCGTTTCTTCACTTTCTCTCTCTACGCAGTCGCTTTCTTTCTCTAGCAGTAGTACTTCTCGAATGAAACTAGAGTCTGGCTGGGTGGTCTCAGCTATTTTTTCCCAGCTCAAACTTTTTACCAGACTTCTCATGCAAGAACTTCATTCACGCGATAACCGTCCTCCACGTGAGAACTTCATGACTCATGTGAGAACTTTGCCTTTATTCAAAAATTCGGGGCGTTACAGATTACTTTCATTTCGGTAGTGTAATTTGATTTTCCAATCCTAAGGAAGAGTAATTTCTTGGTTCTTCACACCTCATTTACTTGCCTAGATGGTCAATTAAGTGTTTTATGGATCCATAGTTCTCATTTTGATTGATTCGGTGGATTCTCGAGGCAAGAGAGTTCGAAGTTGGTAGTGGAGTGCTATTGATTAGTTTTGGGCAGGAGTGGATTGGTTTCAAGGGTCATTCGTATGGTTTTGTGTTTGATTTGGTTTTGATTTAAATAATAGATGCTATGCCCCAGTTGTGTTTGATTAGTATGATTTTAATGATGATTATAATCTGATTTATTAAGAATTGTTCACAAGTGTGTCCAGAAAGCTTGCGTAACAAAATGCCATTGACTTGGAGATTGTTAGGGAAAGTTAGAAACTATCCATGCGAAAACTATTGTTGTTTAATATTTTGGTACAACTAGTTCCTTTCCCATGTATTTAGTTAAGCTTTTGTGAGTACTTTGATGCACCAATCTATAGTTACACATTTTTTTATTAAAATACAAGTAGATCTTATTGATTTGGTCGTGTTAGCTTGATTTGATTTCTTTTTCATCGATGAAGCTTTGTTTTTCTTCTTTAATGTCTGATTACTTTAATTTCGGTAGTGTAATTTGATTCTCTATTCCTAACGAGTAACTAAGAGTAATTTCTTGGTTCTTTACACCTCCTTTAGATGCCTAGATGGTCAATTATGTGTTTTATGGATCCATAGTTCTCATTTTCATTGATTCGGGGGATTTTCTAGGCAAGAGAGTTTAAAGTTCGTAGTGTTGTGCTATCGATGAGTTTTGGGTAGGAGTGGATTGATTTCAAGGGTCATTCATATGGTTTTGTGTTTGGTTTTGGTTTAGATTTAAATAATAGATGCGATGTTCCAAGTTTGATTGATTAGATGATTTTAATGATGATTACAATCTGATTTATTAAGATTGGTTCACAAGTATATTCAAATGGCTTGCGTATCAAAACTCCATTGAATTGAAGACTGATAGGGAAAGTTACAAACTATCCATGCAAGAACTATTATTGTTTAATGTTTTGGTACAACTAGTTCCTTTCCCATGTATTTTGTAATGTTTTTGTGAGTACTTTGATGCACCAATCTATAGTTGCACATTTATTTATTAAAATACAATAAGATCTTATTTACTTGGTCGTGTTAACTTGATTTGACTTCTTTTCCATCGATCAACCTTTGCATTTCTTGTTTAAAGTCTGATTACTTTCATTTCGGTGGTGTAATTTGATTCTCCATTCCTAATGAGTAAATAAGAGTAATTTCTTGGTTCTTTACACCTCTTTACTTGCCTAGATGGTCAATTAAGTGTTTTATGGATCCAGAGTTCGCATTTTGATTGATTCGGTGGATTTTCGAGGCAAGAGAGTTCAATGTTGGTAGTGGAGTGCTATTGATGTGTGACATCCGGTAATTTTCCGTTACCAAACTCCGTTTGTTCCGTTAACTCTTGCATACACGTGTCGGGAGCACACACTGGTTGTCGTTGAACGTTGGTGACATAATAATAATTAATAATGTTAAACAATAATTTCTATGTTGATTATTAGTTGTGATTATGTGATTTAAATGTTTATTGTGAATTTTATCGCGTAACGCGGAAACGTGTGTATTTAATTCGTGGATTGTGTGACTAGTAAAGATAAAGCATATAATTGTTATTACTAGTTCATGTGTTTATTATTTTGGTTAAAAACATCTTAAAAGGGTGTTAAAAGCTTAATTTTATAAAATTACAAATTATAAGGGTTAAAAGGGTAATTATGAGTAATTAAAATAAAAAAAAAAACCCAACCCTAGCCCCCCACACCATTCTCAGCCGCGATCATCACCTCCACACACACACACCTGCGAATTCAACCTAGAACAAGCAATTGTGCTTCGGTTTTGGTCGATTCCAAGAACTACAACACGTTAGAGGCTTCAATTCTCATCCATTACGTGATTAAAGGTTAGTTTCTTTGTGGTTTTCATGGATTTTTAGTCTTGGCCGAACCCTAGTTCGAAACCTGCAATTGAAGGTCGATTCTTGTTTGTTTGGTGATGTTAATATGTTAGTTGGATTGTATATATGCTAGTTAACGTTGATTATGCAAGAAAGCTTGGATTTTGGTTGTTTGTTCACATGATCATCTTTGGCCGAGAAGGTGAGGCGATTTTGGATCAAATTGGATGTTGAATGTTGGTTGTTTGATGTTGTAATGATGCTAGTTAGGTTGTATGCATATTGGTTAACGTCGATTTTGCAAGAAAGCTTCGATTTTGATTTATGGTTCATAGGTTACTAATAATAGTAACTTTATTTTGCATGAATTGATGATTGGATGATGTATGATTGTTATGGATGTGTTTGTGATGATGATTAGATGCTAAGTTGATGTTATGAACAATTGAAAATCAAGAAGATGTGTTATAGTTCATACATTGCTAAAAATAGTAACTTTTGGTGTTGAATGTTGATGAATCATGATGATTAAGTGTTGTTGATCATGTTTAAATGTTATCATGGACTTGAATTGGTATATAATTGATGAATTCATGAATGTAGTGTGAGTTTGATGAATTTGGGATGAACTTTCCCAAAAGGGAAACTTTAATTGTGCAAATCCTTGAATTGGATGATTTGAGCATGTTTGGGATATTAGGATCATGCTAGTGTGTTCATGGATGGTTTCTAAGGTGATTAAATGTGTTGTTTAGGTTATATGAATGTTGATTTGGTTTGTTACCTGTTTTGGCCTGTTGTGATTCGCATGACTTGTATGACAATTGGTTGTATGATGATCTAGGTAGTACATGTGCTTAATGATGTGCTATATGTAATCAAGTTGTATGTTGATCATGTATGACATACTGTTGTGTTAGTATTAACGAATTATCACCTATAATGTCACCAACGGGTCAAACGGGTCAACGGGGTCAAATGTGTCTTGTCTTTCTAAAAACCTTGAGTTCCTTGGTTTGTAGAACACTTAGGGTTTCATGTTGATTTTGTGTACACGTGCTTATGTACTCTTGTATTCTAGGTGACCTTTGAAGGTTGTCTTTCCCTCTTTCTTTCAAGTTAAGCTCTAAGTTAATTCTTGCGCGTATCAGGTGAGTTCTTGCCCCACTCATTTTACATCATCTCTTTTGGGGGAGATAGCATACTGTTGATCACAAACGCTTTTATTTATGAGTGTGTATAATATTGATATAGTGTTGTTTACCATGGAAAGTCCTCACACTTTCGGATTGTTAATATTGAATAGCGGGGAAATCTTGGGTAGTACTACTGGGTCTGACGAGCCCCACCTGTGCGACTCGAGGTCAAACGGGTGCAATTTTGTCCTAACACATATTCGTCACGACCTGGTAAGTCGTGACGGGAGGCAACAAACGTAACACCGTCAGCTTCGATCGCGAAATCACTATGATTAATATTTTTATGTTAATAGACTAGCTATCTATTGCAATACATTACTTATGCTTTGGAAACTGTTGATTGGTTTATATTTTAACGCAAACTCTTGAACTCACCAACCATGTGTTGACTTGTTTAGTATGCTATTCTCAGGTTAAGGTTGCCAGTTGCCTAGGAGCACGCACACCAGCATCGTTGAGTTGTCTACATTGTTTGTTTACACATTTGGGTTTATTTTCCTATTAAACATTTGTGTTTGGGGCGCGTATGTTTTGCGCATTCTCTTTACATACTATTTGTTTTGAGTTTTCTGGTTTTGAAAACGCTTCCGCAGTATTTTAAACGTTAACTCTGATTTTGTTTATTTATCATATAGAGTCGTTCTTGGTAACTAATGACTGAGATCCTGGTATGTCACGCGCCTCGCGGTAAAACCCCGCTTGCGGATTTTGAGGGTGTGACAGATTGGTATCAGAGCCATTGGTTATAGGGAACTAGGTTGCATACACACACTAGACTATAACCGCACAGTTGTTAGTTACTTATCGCTTACTCTCCTTACTGTATACTCATTGGCATACGCAACACGTACTTCGCAGCATGGCATCGTCGTCCAGAAATTTAGGCAAGAGACCTGCACGATCTGATTCACCTCCTACTTCTCCCGTACCGGATAGGGGATTTAACTGGCCTCGACATCCTTATCCTCCTAGCGAGATAGACTGGGATCAGCCTTTCATACCTCCTGAGCTCGATCCTCCACGTAACTAGGATTTCTACCCCACTTACATAAACCGTATGGCTTATAGAGAACGCGTACCACCAGTAGCACCTACACGACCTAGGACTAGGTCATCAACCGCCTCTACTTTGCCTACACTTCCTACTTTGAGCATCCCTCTGGAGCAGGCATTTGCAGCCCTAGTAGCCACACTGGACACAGAGCGACAGCGGATTAGAGGACTCACTGATGAGAACTCTGCATTACGATCTGAGATGCGTCAGCTGCGTTTCCAGGTAGAGACGCTGCAGGAGCGACTTTCGATGGCCATTGGTGGACATCATACTCTGGCAGGCAACGTGGTAGCACTTAGTGGGCGCATGGACGCACAGGATCACTATAACATAGTGATCGATGATAGGTTTGCTGATTTAGAGGCACAGCTAACAGCACTTCAGGTTGCTGAAGCCCCTGCACCTTTGGTGGACCCTGATGAGGAAGAATACTACCCCCGAAATGAAGTGCAGAAACTGGAGATTGAGTTCTGGCAACTCAAAATGCAAGGCTCAGAAATTGAAGCCTACACAACTTGAACTCATGAGTTAGCCACTTTATGCCCAGGGATGGTGAATGAAATGCACAAGAGGGTGGAGCATTATATACGGGGATTGGTGCCCGAAATTCAAAGTATGCTAACTGCTTCTAACCCCACTACCATACAACAAGCTATCCGAACAGCCCACAGGCTGACTGATCAGGCAGTTGAGCAAGGATGGTTACCCAAACGGGGTGCGGTGGCAAGCGTGCCCGACCAGAAACGCAAGTGGGATGGTTCAAGCAACAAGGGATCGTCATCCAGTAGCCAATCTCAACCTCAACAACAGCAGCAAAGTCAACAACAGCAACGGAAGTTTGATAACAACCGAAGCTTCAACCAGGCGCACTCAAATCAAGGACCCGGCGGGTATGGTGGAAGACTGCCGAAGTGCAACCGGTGTAACTACCACCATGTGGGTCGGTGTGATAACTTCAAGTGTCAACGTTGTGGGAAGATTGGTCACGCAGCCAAAGACTGTCGGGGTGAACTGATGAGAAAGTCACAACAATCACAAGAAACTCCGAAAGGTTGTTTTGAATGCGGGAAAGAAGGCCATTACAAACGCAACTGTCCCCAGCTTAAGAGGAATGGTAATGGTAACAACAACAATGGGAACAACAACAATAATAACAATGGCAATAACAATAACAACAACAATGGTAATGGCAACAACAATGGAGGCAATAACAACAATGGAGCCAAAGGAAGAGCCTTCGTCATTGGCTCAGGTGAGGCTCTAAACGACCCTACAATAGTAACTGGTAAATTTTCGGTTAATGGTTGTTTTGCTACTGTATTATTCGATACCGGAGCCGATAGAAGTTTCGTGTCCACTAGGTTCTGTAGTCTTTTAAGTGATATGCCCTCAGCCTTAGAATCTAAATACACCGTGGAGTTAGCTAACGGCACACAGATTCACGTAACGCATATTCTTAGAGACTGCAAGATAGAGCTTGCTGGTCATACATTCACTATAGATCTCATGCCTGTTACACTAGGAAGTTTCGATGTGGTAGTAGGCATGGATTGGCTTTCCGATAAACAAGCAGAAGTCATATGCCACGAGAAGATCATACGGATTCCCTTGGGTGAAGAAGTCCTTACGGTCAGAGGTGATAGGAGTGGTGCGGTGATAGGCATCATCTCGTTTATGAAGGCACAAAAGTTGTTACGAAAGGGTCGACTGGCCATATTAGCACTCGTCACAGATAAACAGATCGAGGAAAAGAAGATAGAGGGTATCCCCGTAGTTCGTGAGTTTCTCGAGGTGTTTCCGGAAGACCTTCCTGGATTACCGCCTCATCGTCAAGTTGAATTCCAGATTGAGTTGACTCCAGGAGCCGCTCCAATTGCAAGAGCACCGTACCGGTTAGCTCCGAACGAACTGCAGGAATTATCCGCTCAACTACAAGAGTTGTTGGATAAAGGGTTCATCCGACCGAGTTCGTCGCCCTGGGGAGCGCCAGTTCTATTTGTAAAGAAGAAGGATGGTACATTTCGAATGTGCATTGACTATAGGGAACTGAACAAGGTTACTATCAAGAATAGATATCCGTTACCTCGTATCGATGATTTGTTTGATCAACTACAAGGATCAAGCTATTACTCTAAGATTGATCTGAGGTCTGGGTATCATCAGCTGAGAGTTCGAGAAGAGGACATCTCGAAGACTGCTTTCCGTACACGATATGGTCACTATGAATTTTTGGTCATGCCATTTGGGTTGACGAATGCACCAGCAGTATTCATGGACCTCATGAATCGCGTGTGCAAACCCTATCTTGATCAGTTTGTTATCGTCTTTATTGATGACATACTGATATACTCAAGGACCGAGGAAGAACATGAGAAGCACTTACGTTTGATCTTGGAATTACTTAGAGAGGAACAACTGTACGCAAAGTTTTCTAAGTGTGATTTCTGGATACGTGAGGTACAATTCTTGGGTCATATTGTCAACGAGAAGGGAATACATGTTGATCCTGCTAAGATTGAAGCGATAAAGAATTGGTTTGTTCCTAAGACACCGAGTGAGATACGACAATTCCTTGGATTAGCGGGATATTATCGACGATTCATTGAAGGATTCTCTAAGATTGCACAACCTCTCACAGCCTTGACTCACAAGGGAACGACGTACAAATGGGGTGAGTGTCAGGAATCTGCTTTTCAGTTGCTGAAACATAAATTGTGTAGCGCACCAATATTAGCGTTACCGGATGGTAGCGATGACTTCGTAGTCTACTGCGACGCTTCTATTCAAGGACTTGGATGCGTCCTGATGCAGCGGGATAAAGTGATAGCATACGCCTCTAGACAATTGAAGATTCATGAGAAGAACTATACCACCCATGACTTGGAACTGGGTGCGGTAGTTTTTGCCTTAAAGATCTGGAGACATTACTTGTACGGTACCAAATGCACCATCTACACCGATCACAAGAGTCTTCAGCACATCTTTGAGCAAAAGGAGTTGAACATGAGACAAAGACGCTGGGTGGAATTGTTAAACGACTATGATTGTGCTATTAAGTACCACCCAGGGAAAGCAAATGTAGTTGCTGATGCGCTGAGTAGAAAAGAGACTGCTAAACCTCGACGTGTGCGAGCTCTACAACTAACGATTAGTACGCAATTACCTGAACAAATCCGTGATGCTCAAACTGAAGCTCTGAAGGTAGAAAATATGAGTTTAGAAGGGTTGCGAGGAATGGAAAAGCAATTGGAAGTAAAAGCGGATGGAATTCGTTATTTCATGGACAGATTATGGGTACCTCTACATGGAAATCTGAGAGATTTGGTCATGAGTGAGGCTCATAAGTCCAAGTATTCTATACATCCTGGATCTGACAAGATGTACCACGATTTGAAGGCGCATTATTGGTGGCCTAACATGAAAGCAGATGTAGCTACTTATGTGAGAAAGTGTCTGACCTGCTCGAAGGTGAAAGTGGAGTATCAGAAACCATCTGGTTTACTACAACAACCCGAGATCCCTATGTGGAAGTGGGATCAAATATCAATGGATTTTATTACTAAGATACCTCGTACTTCTACGGGTTGTGATACAATATGGGTTATCGTGGATCGATTAACAAAATCTGCTCATTTCCTAGCGATAAAGGAAACAGATAAGATGGAGAAGTTAACCCGACTTTATCTGAAGGAGATCGTTTCGAGGCATGGAGTACCAATCTCAATTATTTCCGATCGCGATTCTCGTTTCACATCACACTTCTGGCAGTCGTTGCAGAAAGCTTTAGGTACGCGATTGGATATGAGTACTGCTTATCATCCACAGACTGATGGTCAAAGCGAGCGTACTATACAGACTTTGGAGGACATGTTACGTGCTTGTGTGATTGACTTCGGGAATAACTGGGAAGTTCACCTACCATTGGTGGAATTTTCTTACAACAACAGTTATCACACTAGCATAAAGGCAGCACCTTTTGAAGCTTTATATGGGAGAAAGTGTAGATCGCCAGTTTGCTGGGCTGAAATTGGTGATAGTCAATTAACGGGTCCCGAGTTAGTACACGAGACAACTGAGAAGATTGTTCAGATAAGAAACCGCATGGCCGCAGCGCGAGACAGACAGAAAAGCTATGCTGACAAACGACGAAAACCTTTGGAATTTCAGATAGGTGACAAAGTTTTATTAAAAGTCTCACCGTGGAAAGGCGTAGTTCGGTTTGGTAAACGAGGAAAGCTAAATCCGAGATACGTTGGACCATTTGAGATAGTGGAAAGAATTGGCCCAGTGGCTTATCGACTAGCCTTACCTGATTCATTGAGTGGAATCCATGATGTATTCCATGTTTCAAACCTAAAGAAATGTTTAACGGATGAAACGATGGTCGTACCACTGGAAGAAGTTCAAGTAGATGAACAACTACGCTTCATTGAGGAACCGGTCGAGGTGATGGATCGTGAGGTGAAAACGCTTAAGCAAAGCAAGATACCCATCGTCAAAGTTTGTTGGAACTCGAGACGTGGACCAGAATTCACGTGGGAACGTGAAGACCAAATGAAGCTTAAGTATCCTCAGCTATTTGAAAGGACGATGCCAGCCGGCGAAGGTATTGATTAAATTTCGGGACGAAATTTCTTTCAACATGGGGATGATGTGACAACTCATCCAAAACTCACACGATTTCGATTTCCTTGTGCCAATGCAGTAGACCAGTGATGGAACACTCACCATGTAACGCAATTTTCGGGACGAAAATTCTTTCAACATGGGGATAATGTGACATCCGGTAATTTTCCGTTACCAAACTCCGTTTGTTCCGTTAACTCTTGCATACACGTGTCGGGAGCACACACTGGTTGTCGTTGAACGTTGGTGACATAATAATAATTAATAATGTTAAACAATAATTTCTATGTTGATTATTAGTTGTGATTATGTGATTTAAATGTTTATTGTGAATTTTATCGCGTAACGTGGAAACGTGTGTATTTAATTCGTGGATTGTGTGACTAGTAAAGATAAAGCATATAATTGTTATTACTAGTTCATGTGTTTATTATTTTGGTTAAAAACATCTTAAAAGGGTGTTAAAAGCTTAATTTTATAAAATTACAAATTATAAGGGTTAAAAGGGTAATTATGAGTAATTAAAATAAAAAAAAAACCCAACCCTAGCCCCCCACACCATTCTCGGCCGCGATCATCACCTCCACACACACACACCTGCGAATTCAACCTAGAACAAGCAATTGTGCTTCGGTTTTGGTCGATTCCAAGAACTACAACACGTTAGAGGCTTCAATTCTCATCCATTACGTGATTAAAGGTTAGTTTCTTTGTGGTTTTCATGGATTTTTAGTCTTGGCCGAACCCTAGTTCGAAACCTGCAATTGAAGGTCGATTCTTGTTTGTTTGGTGATGTTAATATGTTAGTTGGATTGTATATATGCTAGTTAACGTTGATTATGCAAGAAAGTTTGGATTTTGGTTGTTTGTTCACATGATCATCTTTGGCCGAGAGGGTGAGGCGATTTTGGATCAAATTGGATGTTGAATGTTGGTTGTTTGATGTTGTAATGATGCTAGTTAGGTTGTATGCATATTGGTTAACGTCGATTTTGCAAGAAAGCTTCGATTTTGATTTATGGTTCATAGGTTACTAATAATAGTAACTTTATTTTGCATGAATTGATGATTGGATGATGTATGATTGTTATGGATGTGTTTGTGATGATGATTAGATGCTAAGTTGATGTTATGAACAATTGAAAATCAAGAAGATGTGTTATAGTTCATACATTGCTAAAAATAGTAACTTTTGGTGTTGAATGTTGATGAATCATGATGATTAAGTGTTGTTGATCATGTTTAAATGTTATCATGGACTTGAATTGGTATATAATTGATGAATTCATGAATGTAGTGTGAGTTTGATGAATTTGGGATGAACTTTCCCAAAAGGGAAACTTTAATTGTGCAAATCCTTGAATTGGATGATTTGAGCATGTTTGGGATATTAGGATCATGCTAGTGTGTTCATGGATGGTTTCTAAGGTGATTAAATGTGTTGTTTAGGTTATATGAATGTTGATTTGGTTTGTTACCTGTTTTGGCCTGTTGTGATTCGCATGACTTGTATGACAATTGGTTGTATGATGATCTAGGTAGTACATGTGCTTAATGATGTGCTATATGTAATCAAGTTGTATGTTGATCATGTATGACATACTGTTGTGTTAGTATTAACGAATTATCACCTATAATGTCACCAACGGGTCAAACGGGTCAACGGGGTCAAATGTGTCTTGTCTTTCTAAAAACCTTGAGTTCCTTGGTTTGTAGAACACTTAGGGTTTCATGTTGATTTTGTGTACACGTGCTTATGTACTCTTGTATTCTAGGTGACCTTTGAAGGTTGTCTTTCCCTCTTTCTTTCAATTTAAGCTCTAAGTTAATTCTTGCGCGTATCAGGTGAGTTCTTGCCCCACTCATTTTACATCATCTCTTTTGGGGGAGATAGCATACTGTTGATCACAAACGCTTTTATTTATGAGTGTGTATAATATTGATATAGTGTTGTTTACCATGGAAAGTCCTCACACTTTCGGATTGTTAATATTGAATAGCGGGGAAATCTTGGGTAGTACTACTGGGTCTGACGAGCCCCACCTGTGCGACTCGAGGTCAAACGGGTGCAATTTTGTCCTAACACATATTCGTCACGACCTGGTAAGTCGTGACGGGAGGCAACAAACGTAACACCGTCAGCTTCGATCGCGAAATCACTATGATTAATATTTTTATGTTAATAGACTAGCTATCTATTGCAATACATTACTTATGCTTTGGAAACTGTTGATTGGTTTATATTTTAACGCAAACTCTTGAACTCACCAACCATGTGTTGACTTGTTTAGTATGCTATTCTCAGGTTAAGGTTGCCAGTTGCCTAGGAGCACGCACACCAGCATCGTTGAGTTGTCTACATTGTTTGTTTACACATTTGGGTTTATTTTCCTATTAAACATTTGTGTTTGGGGCGCGTATGTTTTGCGCATTCTCTTTACATACTATTTGTTTTGAGTTTTCTGGTTTTAAAAACGCTTCCGCAGTATTTTAAACGTTAACTCTGGTTTTGTTTATTTATCATATAGAGTCGTTCTTGGTAACTAATGACTGAGATCCTGGTATGTCACGCGCCTCGCGGTAAAACCCCGCTCGCGGATTTTGAGGGTGTGACATGATGAGTTTGGGGTAGGAATTGATTGATTTCAAAGGTCATTCGTGTGGTTTCGTGTTCGTATTTGGTTTTGATTTAATTAATAGATGCTATGTTCCAATTGTGATTGATTAGTATGACTTTAATGATGATTATAATCCGATTTATTAAGATTGGTTCACAAGTGTGTTCAGAAGGCTTGCGTATCAAAACTCCATTGAATTTGAGATTGTTAGGAAAGTTACAAACTCTCCATGCAAGAACTATTGTTGTTATTAGTTTTGGTACAACTAGTTCCTTTCCCATGTATTTAGTTAAGCTTTCATGAGTACTTTGATGCACAACTATAGTGGCACATTTTTAATTAAAATACAAGTAGATCTTATTTGCTTGGTCGTGTTAGTTTGATTTGACTTCTTTTTCATCGATTAAGCTTTCCGTTACTTGTTTAAAGTCTGATTACTTTCATTTCAGTTGTGTAATTTGATTTTCCTTTCCTAACGAGTAAATAAGAGTAATTTCTTGGTTCTTTACACCTCTTTTAGTTGCCTAGATGGTCAATTAAGTGTTTTATGGATCAATTTATTAAGATTGGTTCACAAGTGTGTTCAGAAGGCTTGTGTGGTTTCGTTGTTAGTGGAGTGCTATCGATTAGTTTTGGGCATGAGTGGATTGATTTCAAGGGTCATTCGAGTGGTTTCGTGTTTGATTTTGGTTTTGATTTAATTAATAGATGCTATGTTCTAATTGTGATTGATTAGTATGACTTTAATGATGATTATAATCCGATTTATTAAGATTGGTTCACAAGTGTGTTCAGAAGGCTTGCGTACAAAACTATATTGACTTGGAGAATGCTAGGGAAAGTTAGAAACTATACATGCGAGAACTATTATTGTTTAATGTTTTGGTACAACTAGTTCCTTTCCTATGTATTTAGTTAAGCTTTCGTGAGTACTTTGATGCACCAATCTATAGTTGCACATTTTCTAATAAATTACAAGTAGATCTTATTTACTTGGTCGTGTTAGCTTGATTTGAATTTTTTTACATCGATCAAGCTTTGTGTTTCTTGTTTGACACATGATTACTTTCATTTCGGTAGTGTAATTCCACTCTCCATTCCTAACGAGTAAATACGAGTAATTTTTTTGTTCTTTACACCTCGTTTACTTGCCTTGATTGTCAATTAAGTTTTTATGGATCCATAGTTCTCATTTAGATGGATTCGGTGGATTTTCAAGGCAAGATAGTTCGAAGTTATTAGTGCAGTGCAATCGATGAGTTTTGGGCAGGAGTGGATTGATTTCAAGGGTCGTACGTGTGGTTTCATGTTCGATTTTTGTTTTGATTTAAATAATAGATGCTATGTTCCAATTGTGTTTGATTAGTATTGTTTTAATGATGATTAGAATCCGATTTATTAAGATTGGTTCACAAGTGTGTTTAGAAGGCTTGTGTATCAAAACTCCATTGAATTGGAGATTGTTAGGAAAAGTTAGAAACTATCCATGGGAGAACTATTATTCTTTAATGTATTGGTACAACAAGTTCCTATCCCATGTATTTAGTTAAGCTTTCGTGAGTACTTTGATGCACTAATCTATATTCGTACATTTTTTAACTAAAATACAAGTAGATCTTATTTACATGGTCTGGTTAGCTTGATTTGATTTCTTTTTCATCGATCAAGCTTTGTGTTTCTTGTTTAAAGTCTGATTACTTTCATTTCGATAGTGTAATTTAATTCTGCATTCCTAACAAGTAATTAAGATTAATTTCTTGGTTCTTTACACCTCGTTTACTTGCCTAGATGGTCAATTAAGTGTTTTATGGATCCATAGTTCTCATTTGGATTGATTCGGTGGATTTTCGAGGCAACGGAGTTCGACGTTGGTACTGGAGGGCTATCGATGAGTTTTGGGCAGGTGTGGATTGATATCAATGGTCATTCAAGTGGTTTCATGTTCGATTTTGGTTTTGATTTAAATAATACATGCTATGTTCCAATTGTGTTTGATTAGTATGATTTTCATGATGATTATAATCCAATTTATTAAGATTGGTTCACAAGTGTGTTTAGAAGGCTTGCGTAACAAAACTCCATTTACTTGGAGATTGTTAGGGAAAGTTAGAAACTATCCATGCGAGAACTATTGTTGTTTAATATTTTGGTACAACTAGTTCCTTTCCCATGTAATTAGTTAAGCTTTCGTGAGTACATGCACCAATCTATAGTTGCACATTTTTTATTAAAATACAAGTAGATCCAATGTATTTGGTCGTTTTAGCTTGATTTGACTTCTTTTTCATCGATCAAGCTTTGTGTTTCTTCTTTAAAGTCTGATAACTTTCAATTTGGTAGTGTAATTTGATTCTCCATTCCTAACTAGTAAATAAGAGTAATTTCTTGGTTCTTTACACCTCGTTTACTTGCCTAGATGGTCAATTAAGTTTTTATGGATCCATAGTTCTCATTTAGATGGATTCGGTGGATTTTCAAGGCAAGATAGTTCGAAGTTATTAGTGCAGTGCAATCGATGAGTTTTGGGCAGGAGTGGATTGATTTCAAGGGTCGTACGTGTGGTTTCATGTTCGATTTTTGTTTTGATTTAAATAATAGATGCTATGTTCCAATTGTGTTTGATTAGTATTGTTTTAATGATGATTAGAATCCGATTTATTAAGATTGGTTCACAAGTGTGTTTAGAAGGCTTGTGTATCAAAACTCCATTGAATTGGAGATTGTTAGGAAAAGTTAGAAACTATCCATGGGAGAACTATTATTCTTTAATGTATTGGTACAACAAGTTCCTATCCCATGTATTTAGTTAAGCTTTCGTGAGTACTTTGATGCACTAATCTATATTCGTACATTTTTTAACTAAAATACAAGTAGATCTTATTTACATGGTCTGGTTAGCTTGATTTGATTTCTTTTTCATCGATCAAGCTTTGTGTTTCTTGTTTAAAGTCTGATTACTTTCATTTCGATAGTGTAATTTAATTCTGCATTCCTAACAAGTAATTAAGATTAATTTCTTGGTTCTTTACACCTCGTTTACTTGCCTAGATGGTCAATTAAGTGTTTTATGGATCCATAGTTCTCATTTGGATTGATTCGGTGGATTTTCGAGGCAACGGAGTTCGACGTTGGTACTGGAGGGCTATCGATGAGTTTTGGGCAGGTGTGGATTGATATCAATGGTCATTCAAGTGGTTTCATGTTCGATTTTGGTTTTGATTTAAATAATACATGCTATGTTCCAATTGTGTTTGATTAGTATGATTTTCATGATGATTATAATCCAATTTATTAAGATTGGTTCACAAGTGTGTTTAGAAGGCTTGCGTAACAAAACTCCATTTACTTGGAGATTGTTAGGGAAAGTTAGAAACTATCCATGCGAGAACTATTGTTGTTTAATATTTTGGTACAACTAGTTCCTTTCCCATGTAATTAGTTAAGCTTTCGTGAGTACATGCACCAATCTATAGTTGCACATTTTTTATTAAAATACAAGTAGATCCAATGTATTTGGTCGTTTTAGCTTGATTTGACTTCTTTTTCATCGATCAAGCTTTGTGTTTCTTCTTTAAAGTCTGATAACTTTCAATTTGGTAGTGTAATTTGATTCTCCATTCCTAACTAGTAAATAAGAGTAATTTCTTGGTTCTTTACACCTCGTTTACTTGCCTAGATGGTCAATTATGGGTTTATGGATCCGTAGTTCTCATTTTGATTGATTCGGTGGATTTTTGAGGCAAGAGAGTTTGAGGTTGGTAGTGGAGTGCTATTGATCAGTTTTAGGTAGGAGTGGAATGATTTCAAGGGTCATTTGTGTGGTTTTGTGTTTGGTTTGGTTTCGATTTAAATAATAGATTCTATGCTATTTTAATGATGATTATAATCCGAGTTATTAAGAATTGTTCACAAGTGTGTTCAAAAGGTTTGCGTATCAAAACTCCTTTGAATTGGAGATTGTTAGGGAAATCAAACTATCCATGCGAGAAATATTGTTGTTTAATGTTTTGGTACAGCTAGTTCCTTTCCCATGTATTTTGTTAAGCTTTTCTGAGTACTTTGACGCACCAATCTATAGTTGCACATTTGTTTTATTAACATACATGTAGATCTTTTTTACTTGGTCCTGTTAGCTTGATTTGACTTATTTTTCATCGATCAAGCTTTCCGTTTGTTGTTAAAGTCTGATTACTTTCATTTCGATAGTGTAATTTGATTCTCCATTCTTAACGAATAAATAAGAGTATTTTTGTGGTTCTTTACACCTCGTTTACTTGCCTAGATGGTCAATTAAGTGTTTTATGGATCCATATTTCTCATTTTGATTAATTCGATGGATTTTTGAGGCAAGAGAGTTCGAAGTTGGTAGTGGAGTGCTATCGATGAGTTTTGGGCAGGAGTGGATTGATTTCAAGGGTCATTCGAGTGGTTTCGTGTTCGATTTGGGTTTTGATTTAAATAATAGATGCTATGTTCCAGTTGTGTTTGATTAGTATCTTTTTAATGATGATTATAATCTAATTTATTAAGATTGGTTCACAAGTGTGTTTGAGAAGGCTTGCGTAACTAACTCCATTGACTTGGAAATTGTTAAGGAATGTTAGAAACTATCCATGCGAGAACTATTGTTGTTTAATGTTTTAGTATAACTAGTTCCTTTCCCATGTATTTAGTTAAGCTTTCGCGAGTACTTTGATGCACCAATCTGTAGTTGCACATTTTTTATTAAAATACAAGTAGATCTTATTTACTTGGTCATGTTAGCTTGATTTGACTTCTTTTACATCGATCAAGCTTTGCCTTTCTTATTTGACGCTTGATTACTTTTATTTCAGTAGTGTAATTTGATTCTCCATTCCTAACGAGTAAATAAGAGTAATATCTTGGTTCTTTACACCTCGTTTACTTGCCTAAATGGTTAATTAAGTGTTTTATGGATCCATAGTTCTCATTTTGATTGATTCAGTGGATTTTTTAGGGGAGTTCGAAGTTGGTAGTGAAGTGCTATAGATGAGTTTTGGGCAGGAATTGATTGATTTCAATCATTCATGTGGTTTCATGTTTGGTTTTGGTTTTGATTAAATAATAGATGCTATGTTTCATTTGTGATTGATTAGTATGATTTTAATGATGATTATAATCCAATTTATTAAGATTGGTTCACAAGTGTGTTATGATGGCTTGCGTATCAAAACTTCATTGAATTGTAGATTGTTAGGGAAAGTTACAAACTATCAATGCGAGAACTATTGTTGTTTAATGTTTTGGTGCAACTAGTTCCTTTCCTATGTATTTAGTTAAGTTTTCGTGAGTACTTTGATGCACCAATCTATAGTTGCACATTTTTATTAAAATACATGTAGATCTTATTTACTTGATCGTGTTAGCTTGATTTGACATCTTTTTTTTGGGTAAAGGGTTACCCCGGTGATTCTATATATTAACACAACCATTAAAGAACAAGTAGTGAGGAGCGTCCACACTAGTTCTGCCTTGGGACATGCCCCAAGACCACCAACCAAAATTAAAACACGAAAAAACACAACCAAATCAAACAACCTAGTACTGAACCCTACAACAAGAAGAATCAACCTAATCCTTTTGCCAATCTTCTTGGATATCCCAATCCTTCAACACCTCTATAACCCGATTTGTCTTCTTAACCTTCAATCCCATGAGTTTGTACTGAACAACATTGAGAATTACTTTGCAAGTACATCTAGGGGTCTTGGTTTGTCATTAAATAATCTAGAATTCCTCCCTTGCCAAATAAAATATGCAGAAGCAGTAACTAGCAATCGAGCGACAATAGAAACCATAGTTTTTGACGTAGCTCGCGCAATCAAGTCATGCAGAATATGTTGCCAAACTGGAGGCGTAGCTTGCATGTAAGCCTTCTCATGGATCAAACTCTAAACCTGAGACGAATACTTACACACAAGAAAAATGATTATGTGAATCATAATTAGATAGACATAATGAGCAACACAATAAATTCATATTCGATCTCCTTGAATTATCTCACTTCATGATTGAATCCTGAGTCTGTAGTTTCCCCCGGATCACTAACCACATCAAGAATGCATGCTTTGGTATACACTGAGCGAACCAGACACATCCCACCCAGCTAACAAGCATTTCATAAGATCGTATACTATTCCACATAACCGTAGCAGAGTATGGAACCAAAGCATCACCATCCTTCCAGCATAACATATCCTTTATGTCATGCTGAACCTGTATATTGTTAACATATATCAAAACTGGGAAAAGATCCAACCAAGCCATGGGCCAATTCCAAGAGCCATTAACATAAAGATCTTCAATAGTAGAACCCAAAGAAAAACCCTCATCCTGAATAGCTCTAGGAGATATAAACGCAGCCAACGGACTAGCCTCACACTAATAATCATACCATATATTAGTGCTTTTTCCATTGCCAACTCGAGTCCAAATACGCCCTTTTACAATCGCACGGAGCTGCAAAATATTCCTCCAACTCCAACTACAATTTGATGGGATCCGAGCATTCCAAAAATTACGATTACCCAACCTATAAGTTCGAATCCATTGAACCCATAAAGACGCCTGATTTGAAAGAATTCTCTATATTTGAGAAACCATTAACGCCTTATTCATATCGCTTATCCATCTAATTCCAAGGCCACCCTCATATTTGGGCACACATACTAATTTCCAAGAGACCTTAGCCTTCCCCTTTTGCAACGCCCCTTGGCCCCATAAAAAACCCCTCATTGGCCTCTAATTCCAAAATAAGGCGAGCAGGAAGAATAAATACCGAAGACCAATAAATATGCATAGTAGACAGAACAGAACGAATCAACTGAAGCCTGCCAGCAAACGATAGAAATTTATTCACCCAAAGAGATATACGTTGATCCATCCTTTGCAAAAGAACATGACTATCCTTATAACGCAATCTCGTAGAAACCAACGGAACCCCCAAATAAAGCACAGGAAGCTTACTCTCCTCAAAAGGCATAATACTAAGAATATTCCTTTTCACAGGCTTAGGAACATTACAAAAAAAGACTATACTCTTATGGTTGCTAGGCAATAAACCAGACATCAGAAAACTATTTAAGAACATGCATAATACATCCAGCCGACTACGCATCCCCTATAGCAAACAAAAATAAATTATCCGCAAAACAAAGATTGATGATCCCAAGCTTATCATATTTGTGATGATATTTAAACGAATCTCCCACGACCGATTTATGAAACAGCAGGGTAAGAACCTCCATGACTAGAGTAAATAAATATGGAGACAGTGGATCCCCCTGCCTAAGCCCCCGCTTCCCCTTGAAATAACCATGAACATCACCATTAAGGCATATAGAGAATGAAGCCGAAGAAACACATACCATAATCCACTTAACCATCTGAGGATGAAATCCAAAGACCACAAGAATTTTCTCCAGAAACTTCCAATCCACTGTATCATACGCTTTCTGGATATCAACTTTAAATGCACATCTAGGAGGACCAACATTTCGGTGATAGTTATGCATTAACTCTTGAGTAAGCAAAATATTTTCCGAAATTTTCCTACCCGGAACAAACGCAGATTGATTAATACTAACCACCCCCGCTAACCCCACCTTTAAGCAATTAGCAATAATCTTACTAATACACTTATACAGCACATTGTAACAAGCAATAGGCCTATAATCTGTAATTTTACTAGGGGTAGTTACCTTAGGAATGAGCGCAATAAGAGTATGATTCAGTTCTTTCAATAGACAACTGGTACAAAAGAAATCCTGAATAGCAACCACCACCTCATCACCAACAACCTTCCAAGCTTTCTTAAAAAACGCAGAAGTATAACCATCTGGACTCGGGGCTTTATCATCATTCATAGAAAAAATAACTTGCTTAATTTCCTCCCTGGTCACTGGGGGCACCATATTATTAGCAATAACCAGATCCAACGAATGCAAAAACAAGTCTAACGGTGGATGAAGAGTAATACCACCTTCGCATCCAAGAAATTGGTCATAAAATGCAACAAAAGCTTGAGCTACACTAGCACCTTCATACACAACACCATTAGCATCTTTAATCGAATTAATACGGCTTCTATTATTCCGACATTTCAAAGAAATATGAAAAAAGCCATATTAGCATCCCTACCACAAGCCAATGAACCTTGGCTTTCTGTTTTAAAAACCTCTCCTCATCCAAACTAGCCTCCTGAAAATCTTTAAGGCATTTGGCTTCCCTCCCACGCACATCTAAATCAAATGGATTTGTATCTAACTGCGCTTGGAGATCATCCAATAATACCCGAAGAGAAGAGACTTTAGCTTGTAAATTACCTTGTTTAAATAATAGAGAACGCAATCTAGGCTTGAGACCTCTTAACTTCTTAACCACCCTAAATTGTGCTACACCTGGAACATTCAAGCACCAACCATTTTGAACAATATCAAGAAATTCAGGTTTATGCACAAGAAAATTAGAGAACTTGAAAGGTTTAGGCTTCGACTTTTCACTATTGGGCATGTTTAAAATGCACAGACAATGATCCGAAATTCGATAAGGTTTGAATATAGCACATGCCAACGGAAACATATCAATAAAAGCAGCATTGCCCAAGATCCCATCTAGCTTCTTTAAAATACCAACCCCATGGCTAGCTTTTGATTCCATGTATAGTGAAACCCCATACTGTTCACATCAAACACCTCCACTCGATTTAGGCACTCCTGGAACTCCCTCATTCCAACAGTAATAGAAGTAGACCCTGCAAGCTAATCCTCCAAATGAAGAGTAGAATTAAAATCACCTATTATTATCCAAGGACTATCCTTCACAAGACCTTTATGAGCACAAATATTCTGCCACAACAACCTTCTAGTAACATAGTAATTAGCAGCATAGACAATAGAACAATAAATAATCTTTTGCACTGATTTAAAGAAGACCTGTAGGTGCATAACCTGATCCATATGCGCTAAAACCATGACATCAATCACCGAAGTATCCCATCCCACAATGATCCGAGAACCTTTGGTACATGAACTAGCATTAGAAACCCACTCCCAATTCTTAAAAACATTTTTACAAACCTTAGCTAGCTTTTCCATATGTACATGAGACTCAAGAATTGCACATATACTCAAATAATTTTCCTTGACCACCAGTTGAACCTCTTTCTGCTTAATAGGGCGGTTCAACCCTCTAACATTTCAAGATGCAAAACTAACCATTGGAAATCGTAGTAGAAGGAGTGCTTGCCCCTTTAGGATTATTCACATCCGAAATCAAGAAATCAACAGTCTCATTATGCACATCCTCCACATCATCCTTATCAGAACTACAATCCCCCGAATTCTTATCACCACCCTTTGCTTTCGCAGCCATCTCACTAATCGAATTCGCTAATGCATTGAAAGAGTTTTTCATACTAATAGTATCCGAACCACTACCACTAACACTTGATGAAGCGCCCTGATCTCCCACTTGTTTATTTTTTTCACTAACGAAACGATATTCAAACTTCGACTTCTGTTTATGAACAGGAAACCCCACCTTTTAGCAATCTTCTTTCTAAAAACTTCCATAAACACCTAAGTATCAACCTTAGGAGCATCATTGTTCTTTACTTACTTTTTTGGGCATGCAATAGACTCATGCCCAAAGACACAACACTGGTCACATCTAGGAGGCTTCCACTCACACTCTACTCCAACTTTCTCCATAATAAACATGTCACCCTCCAAAGACGGAATCGCTACTGTTAAAACCTCCTTAAAATCAAAGTCCGCAGACATTTCTACCATAGCTCTCGCATAACTGCTTCTTCCCCATGCATCCAAACATATAGCAGTCGTATACGTATCAAGTCTTTTAGGAGACCCCACTTTAGAAGCAAGCATGCTGAGACCATCATCCGTATACGTAGAAATAGGAACCCCATGAAGTTTAACCCACACCACAACATTCTTAATATCCTCCTTAGTAAGTTTCGTAGTAGGAGTCCAAATATTGAGAAAAATAGGCTTATTCCTAATCAACCACGGACATCCTCAAGAACCTCCAACATACCTTTTTCATCAACAAATTGAAAGAAGAAAAAACCAAACTTCTTCCAGTTATTCCTCATAAAATACTCCACAATTGGATAAGCTTCTCGGGCACCAAGAAAATATCCATACAAAGTATTCGTAAGTTTAACCTGAACATTCCTAACTGAATCTTTTGATAGAACCACATCAACCCCTTCATTGGTACCCTTCGAGTCCAAATAACGAAAATTAACCACCCTATTCAGACTCTTGGCGTTTAATTTGACCTTATGCGCATAAGAAACCGAAGAAGAAGATTGATCATAAGGAACAGTCGTCTCCTTAAAGGACCCTACATCCACACGATCCGCACCTACAAGAGCCATAGAATTGCCAACCCTAGGGGTTTGCATGGTAGTACCCTTCATAGTACCAAGACTGACATGGTTGCATCTACTTTCTTAGCGTTCTTCAGAATGTCTTTCGTTGGTAACACATTACCATCAATATTAATCACTTTCGCAGCAAGATTAGAGCCGTCCATGATGAAAACACATGCATGCACGAGGAACCCTACAACCCGAAACACTCTTCACGATCCCTTAAAAGGTTAACAGGATTCGTACTAGTCAAGCTTAACTATATTCAATAGCCGCTACCAATCACAGACCTGCTAAGCAATCAGGAAACGTAGAAGATCAATCAACAAACAAGAGAGGCAATAAGACAAAACCCTAACCAAACAAAGAAAACAAAATTGCTAACAACTTGAAGGAAGATCAAGAAACAAGATCAAGAACCAAGAAAAACGATCAAGAACCTAGAACTAAGATAAGATCAAGAACTAAGAAACCCTAATCGCTCAAACCCTAGATCTCGCTAACAATGCTCGTATTACACCCTTGTAACCAAGAATATAATCACAGGATTGTTACACAAGATAGGAATCAAACAGAGAAGGGAAGAACACGGTAAAGATTGAATCAAAGAAGACAAAATCAAACAAGGAAGCCAAATGAGTAAATAAGAGTAATTTCTTAGTTCATTACAACTCGTTTACTTGCCTAGATGGTCAATTAAGTGTTTTATGGATCCATAGTTCTCATTTGGATTGATTCGGTGGATTTTCGAGGCAAGAGAGTTCAAAGTTGGTGGTGGACTGCTATCAATGAGTTTTGGACAGGAATTAAATGATTTCAAGGGTCATTCGTATGGTTTCATGTTCAGTTTTGGTTTTGATTCAAATAATAGATGCTATGTTCCAATTGTGATTAATTAGTATGATTTTAATGATGATTAGAATCCGATTTATTAAGATTGGTTCACAAGTGTGTCTAGCGTATCAAAACTCCATTGAATTAGAGATTGTTAGGAAAAGTTACAAACTATCCATGCGAAAACTACTGTTATTTAATGTTTTGGTACAACTAGTTCCTTTCCAATGTATTTTAGTTAAGCTTTTCTGAGTACTTTGATGCACCAATTTGTAGTTGCCCATTTTTTATTAAAATACAAGTAGATCTTATTTACTTAGTCGTGTTAGCTTGATTTGACTTCTTTTACATCTGTCAAGCTTTGCGTTTATTGTTTGTCGCTTGATTACTTTTATTTCGGTAGTGTAATTTGATTCTCCATTTCTAACGAGTACATAAGAGTAATTTCTTGGTTCTTTACACCTCGTTTACTTGCCCAAATGGTCAATTAAGTGTTTTATGGATCCATAGTTCTCATTTTGATTGATTCGGTGGATTTTCAAGGCAAGAGAGTTCGAAGTTGGTAGTGGAGTGCTATCGATGTGTTTTGGGCAGGAGTGGATTGATTTCAAGGGTCATTTGTCTTGTTTCGTGTTTGATTTTTGTTTTGATTTATATGTTCCAATTGTGTTTGATTTATATGATTTTAATGATGATTATAATCCGATTTATTAAGATTGGTTCACAAGTGTGTTCAGATGGCTTGCGTATCAAAACTCCATTGAATTGGATTTTGGTAGGGAAAGTTAGAACCTATCAATGCTAGAACTATTGTTGTTTAATGTGTTGATACAACAAGTTCCTTTCCCATGTATTTAGTTAAGATTTCGTGAGTACTTTGATGCACCAATCTATAGTTGCACATTTTTTACTAAAATACAAGTAGATCTTATTTACTTGGTCATGTTAGCTTGATTTGATTTCTTTTTCATCGATCAAGCTTTGCGTTTCTTGTTTAAAGTCTAATTACTTTCCTTTTGGTAGTGTAATTTGATTCTCCATTCCTAATGAGTAAATAAGAGTAAAATCTTGGTTTTTTACACCTCGTTTACTTGACTAAATGGTCAATTATGTGGTTTAATGTTCGGTTTTGGTTTTGATTTAAATAATAGGTGCTATGTTCAAATTGTGACTGATTAGTAAGATTTTAATGATGATTATAATTCAATTTATTAAGATTGGTTCACAGGTGTGTTTAGAAGGCTTGCGTATCCAAACTTCATTGAATTGGAGATTGTTAGGGAAAGTTACAAACTAACAATGCTAGAACTATTGTTGTTTAATGTTTTGGTACAACTAGTTACTTTCCCATGTATTTTGTTAAGCTTTCCTGAGTACTTTGATGCACCAATCTATAGTTGCGCATTTTTTTATTGAAATACAAGTAGATCTTATTTACTTAGTCGTGTTAGCTTGATTTGACTTCTTTTACATCGATCAAGCTTCGTGTTTCTTGTTTGACGCCTGGTTACTTTCATTTCGATAGTGTAATTTCATTCTCCATTCCTAACGATGAAATAAGAGTAATTTCTGGGTTCTTTACACCTTGTTAACTTGCCTAGATGGTCAATTAAGTGTTTCATGGATCCATAGTTATCATTTTGATTGATTCGGTGGATTTTCGAGGCAAGAGAGTTCAAAGGTCATAGTGGATTGCTATCAATGTGTATTGGGCATGAGTGGATTGATTTCAAGGGTCATTCGTGTGGTTTTGTGTTTGATTTTGTTTTGATTTAAATAATACATGCTATGTTCCAATTGTGTTTGATTAGTATGATTTTAATGATGATTATAATCTAATTTATTAAGAATTGTTTATAAGTGTGTTCAGAAGGCTTGCGTATCAAAACACCATTGAATTAGAGATTGTTAGGGAAAGTTACAAACTATCCTTGCAAGAACTATTGTTGTTAATGTTTTGGTACAACTAGTTCCTTTCCCATGTATTTTGTTAAGCTTTTGGGAGTACTTTGATGCACCAATCTATAGTTGCGCATTTGTTTTTATTAAAATACAAGTAGATCTTATTTACTTGGTCGTGCTAGCTTGATTTGACTTCTTTTTCATCGATCAAGCTTCTCGTTTCTTGTTTAAAGTCTGATTACTTTCATTTCAATAGTGTAATTTGATTATCCATTCCTATAGAGTAAATAAGAGTAATTTCTTGGTTCTTTACACCTCGTTTTACTTGCCAAGATGGTCAATTAAGTGTTTTATGGATCCATAGTTCTCATTTTGATTGATTCGTGGATTTTCGAGGCAAGAGAGTTTGAAGTTGGTAGTGGAGTGCTATCGGTGAGTTTTGGGCAGGAGTGGATTGATTTCAAGGGTCATTCGAGTGGTTTCGTGTTCGATTTTGGTTTTGATTTATATAATAGATGCTATGTTCCAATTGTGTTTGATTAGTATGATTTTAGTGATGATTATAATCCGATTTATTAAGATTGGTTCACAAGTGTGTTCATAAGGCTTGCATAACAAAACTCCATTGGCTTGGAGATTGCTAGGGAAAGTTAGAAACTATCCATGTGAGAACTATTGTTGTTTAATGTTTTGGTACAACTAGTTCCTTTCCCTTGTATTTAGTTAAGCTTTCATGAGTACTTTGATGCACCAATCTATAGTTGCACATTTTTTATTAAAATACAAGTAGATCTTATTTACTTAGACATGTTAGCTTGATTTGACATCTTTTACATTGATCAAGCTTTGTGTTTCTTGTTTGACGCATGATTACTTTCATTTAGGTAGTGTAATTCCATTCTCCATTCCTAACGAGTAAATATGAGTAATTTCTTTGTTCCTTACACCTCGTTTACTTTCCTTGATGGTCAATTAAGTGTTTTATGGATCCATAGTTTTCATTTTGATTGATTCGGTAGATTTTAGAGCCAACAGAGTTTGAAGTTGGTAGTGGAGTGCTATTGATGAGTTTTGGGCAGGATTGGATTGATTTCAAGGGTAATTCGAGTGGTTTCGTGTTCGATTTTGGTTTTGATTTAAATAATAGATGATATGTTCCAATTGTGTTTGATTAGTATGATTTTAATGATGATTATAATCCAATTCATTAAGATTGGTTCACAAGTGTGTTCAGAAGGCTTGCGTAACAAAACTCCATTAACTTGGAGATTGTTAGGGAAAGTTAGAAACTATCCATGCGAGAAATATTTTTGTTTAATGTTTTGTACAACTAGTTCCTTTCCCATGTATTTAGTTAAGCTTTCGTGAGTACTTTGATGCACCAATCTATAGCTGCACATTTTTATTAAAGTATAAGTAGATCTTATTTATTTAGTCATGTTAGCTTGATTTAACTTCTTTTACATCGATCAAGCTTTGCGTTTCTTGTTTGACGCCTGAATACTTTCATTTCAGTAGTTTAATTCTATTATCCGTTCCTAACGAGTTAATAAGAGTAATTTATTTGTTCTTTACACCTTGTTTACTTTCCTTGATGGTCAATTAAGTGTTTTATGGATCCATAGTTCTCATTTTGATTGATTCGATGGTTTTCGAGGCAAGAGTGTTCGAAGTTGGTTGTGGAGTGTTATCCATGAGTCAACGGCAGGAGTGGATGGATTGCAAGGGTTATTTGTGTGGATTCGTGTTTGGTTTTGTTTTTGATTTAAATAATAGATGCTATGTTCCAATTGTGATTGATTAGTATGATTTTAATGATGATTATAATCCGATTTATTAAGATTGGTTCACAAGTGCGTTTAGAAGGCTTGCGTATCCAAACTTCATTGAATTGGAGATTGTTAGGGAAAGTTACAAACTATCCATGCTAGAACTATTGTGGTTTAATGTTTTGATACAACTAGTTTTCTTTCCCATGTATTTTGTTAAGCTTTCCTGAGTACTTTGATGCACCAATCTATAGTTGCGCATTTTTTTTATTAAATTACAAGTAGATCTTATTTACTTACTCGTGTTTGCTTGATTTGAATTCTTTTACATCGATCAAGCTTTGTGTTTCTTGTTTGACGCCAGGTTACTTTCATTTCTGTAGTGTAATTACATTCTCTATTCCTAAGGAGTAAATAAGTGTAATTTCTTGGTTCTTTACACCTCGTTTACTTGCCTAGATGGTCAATTAAGTGTTTTATGGATCCATAGGTCTCATTTTGATTGATTCGGTGGATTTTCGAGGCAAGATAGTTCAAAGTTCGTAGTGGATTGCTATCAATGAGTGTTGGGCAGGAGTGGATTGATTTCAAGGGTCATTCGTGTGGTTTTGTGTTCGATTTGGTTTTGATATAAATAATACATGCTATGTTCCAATTGTGTTTGATTAGTATGATTTTAATGATGATTATAATCTTATTTATTAGGAATTGTTCACAAGTGTGTTTAGAAGACTTGTCTATCAAAACTCCATTGAATTAGAGATTGTTAGGAAAAGTTACAAACTATCCATGCGAGAACTATTATTTAATATTTTGGTACAACTAGTTCCTTTCCCATGTATTTTGTTAAGCTTTTGTGAGTACTTTGATGCACCAATCTATAGTTGCGCATTTCTTTTTATTAAAATACAAGTAGATCTTACTTACTTGGTCGTGTAAGCTTGATTTGCCTTCTTTTTCATCGATCAAACTTTCCGTTTCTTGTTTAAAGTCTGATTACTTTCATTTCGGTAGTGTATATTGATTCTCCATTCCTAATCATTAAATAAGAGTAATTTCTTGGTTCTTTATGCCTCGTTTAATTGCCTAGATGGTCAATTAAGTGTTTTATGGATCCATAGTTCTCATTTTGATTGATTTGGTGGAATTTCGAGGCAAGAGAGTTCGAAGTTGGTTGTGGAGTGCTATCGATGTTTTTTGGGTAGGAATTGATTGATTTCAAAGGTCATTCGTGTGGTTTCGTGTTTTGTTTTGGTTTTGATTTAAATAATAGATGCTATGTTCCAATTGTGATTGATTAGTATGATTTTAATGATGATTATAATCCGATTTATTAAGATTAGTTCACAAGCGTTTTCAGAAGACTTGCGTAGCAAATCTCCATTGAATTGGAGATTGTTAGGGAAAGTTAGAAACTATCCATGCCAGAACTATTGTTGTTTAATGTTTTGGTACAACTACTTGTTCGTTTCCCATGTATTTATTTAAGCTTTCATGAGTACTTTGATGCACAAATCTATAGTTGCACAATTTGTATTAAAATACAAGTAGATCTTATTTACTTGGTCGTGTTAGCTTGATATGACTTCTTTTACACCGATCAAGCTTTGCGTTTCATGTTTGACGCTTGATTACTTTCATTTTGGTAGTTTAATTTGATTCTCCATTCCTAATGAGTAAATAAGAGTAATTTCTTGGTTCTTTACACCTCGTTTACATGCCTAGATGGTCCATTAAGTGTTTTATGGATCCATAGTTCTTATTTTGATTGATTTCGTGGATTTTCGAGGCAAGAGAGTTCGAAGTTGGTAGTGGAGTGCTATCGATGAGTTTTGGGCAAGAGTGGATTGATTTACGTGCCTAAATCACTTCAAGTAAGGGACTTGAAGAAGATGATGTTATTGAATGGCACTTCGTCATGCGTATTTGGGGTAGTAAATCGTTGTTAGGCGTTATTTGCTACTTGCATCAATCCTCTATGTATCTTGTGCAAGTGGGAGATTGTTGGAAACGGTTTACCCAAGACACATATTGAATTGATGTGGCTAGTACGTTATGATCCAAGTTGGGTCATATCCAATAACAAGCTAGACAAACACCTACAATATTTATATTTTATGATATGATCATATAAATAAATATTAACACTTATAGTGTTTAGAAATTGGGTTTCTAAATATTTGCACTTGTGTTGTAAATAAATTATATGGATACTTTATTTTAGAGAGAGAGTATTCTATATTGTTATTCAAATGGTTGAACAACAATGTAGATTGACTTGTCCGCATTTCTTAATTGCTCATCCGCATTTATATATAAATTATAAATGCGGATGTGCTTTGAGGAAATGCGGATCAGGTTTATTCAGCAGCATTTACTAATGCGTATGATGTTTACTTATCCGCATTTACTAATGCGAATGAAGACTATTCATCCGCATTTACTAATGCGGATGAAGACTATTCATCCGCATTTACTAATGTGGATAGCATTTGTGGAAATGCTGATGGAAACTATTCATCCGTATTTACTAATGCGGATGAGCATTTGAGGAAATGCTGAAAATCTCTTCATTCGCATTTACATATGCAAATGCGAATGAACATTTGGAAATGCAGATGAACATTTGGAAATGCAGATGAACATTTGGAAATGCGGATGGATTTTCTTCATC
The DNA here is from genome assembly GCA_025506505.1 of Flaveria sonorensis. Classification (NCBI taxonomy): domain Eukaryota; kingdom Viridiplantae; phylum Streptophyta; class Magnoliopsida; order Asterales; family Asteraceae; genus Flaveria; species Flaveria sonorensis. Next base: position 31,508,854 of record CM046427.1, read on the forward strand.
CGCATTTACAAATGCGGATAGAGGTTGTTCATCCGCATTTACTGATGCGGATGAATGTTTGAGAAATGCAGATGGGACTAGGGGCTGGGCCCCGCCCATTTTTCTCTCTCCTCGTCTGAAATTTCAGTTTCCTAGGACATGCAATATATGATTGCATTCAACCACTCTCTCTAATATATATCGTACCAAACACTCAAAGTGCTTCACTTCTTCTTTGGTGTTTTTCCTCTCGATCGGTCGAGATCAAAACCAACTGAAGATCATTCAAGGGTACAAATACTAGCAACCAGGTGTTTGTTGGAGGGTTGAGGGTAGACTAGCTTGAGGCATCCTTCTTTGGAAGCTACCATTCTTCTATCATCTTCTTCAAACCCATACGAGAGGTAGTCTGCTAAACACCCTATGGTTATTTGTAAGCATTTTTTTCATATATCGATCCATAACGGGTTTTAACAGATATATAAAATGGTTTATATATATTAACTGTAACAAGTTTTGAATACTGATTCCGCTACATTTTTCATTTTATTTGGATAAAATGACTCTGATAAACTTGTTTAAAACCCAACAATGGTATCAGAACCGGTTATATGGATACATGCTTCATCTGGACTGAAATCTCGGTTTCTTGGTGTTGATTCACCAACAGACCGAGAGTTTTGGTCTTAGTATCCCCTGTTTTTCAAGATTCCCTTTTACATGCATATTGTAATCTTGAAAAATTTAATCATTTGGATGTTTTAATGCTTGTACGAGAGACCATGATTTTCAGTTTGTTTACACTTAACCAAAAATCAGTGGTTCAAGGGGATGCTCTCTAGTTTTGCTTGCATATTTGGATATGTATGTTTTGATGTTCATAACCTAGCCGAGACCTTGTGTTTGGATGTGTTGTGATTTGTATTTGATTATTCAAAAGGATTGTAATAATTAAAATGTATTTGTTCTTCCTTTTGGGTATGTAATTTATTTATTTTTCATTTGGTATGTAAAATAAATAGGTTAGTTGCATTTTACTTTTACTAGAAAAATGTATTTAGGATATATTTTGTAAAAGAAGATGCAACAAAGTCTCGCTTTTGGTTTGGGCCAATTTTGAGTCCAAAGGGCCTTATAGCTCTTAATGGGATTTAAGCCCAATAACTGAAAACACACTATGAAGGCCCAAAGGAGTTTGGTGTTGAAGTCAAAGCCCATTTGGAAGCCCAAATTGAATGGAAGAATCACAACACAAAGTGGACACTTGAAACATTTGGATGCGGGATCAAGTGGGAGTTCATCGACACAAGTGTTGTGTCAATTTAACCCTTAGGAAAGACCTAATTAACTCACTTGTTTCGGTCAACAAGTGGTGTTAATTTAGTTGGCTATGGTTATGAACTTATGTGATGCTTGTGTGGTTGATTTAATGTTATTGTTTATGTGATATTTGGATATGCATTGTTAAATAGTTTAAAATCAACAACAAGCTTAAAATGGTTCTTTTGGAAACATTAACATGGGTAATAAAAGGTTTTATCAAAGGTTAATGTTTCATAATAAAATTGGGTTTTTATTAAAGGGCCTTGAAAGTTAGTTTCACTAAAGTACCACGTATTTGAATGCATACAAATGAAAGGTACAAAATGTTTTCAAAACTAGAATTAATGAAAACAAAAATCCCTTTTAAACAAGTTTAACACCATCCTTTTATGCAACACTCAAATAGGCCACCTAACCACATTTAGGGAACTTGTGTGTTTGAGGTGGGCTTAACATATTTGTGGGATAAAGGTCACCTAACCACTTGTATGTGTAAACTCACACGTGTGTGTAAGTAGGAAGACTTGAGTTGGAAACCATGTGAATAGGGTCACCAAAGCATGGCGTACAATGGTGTTGATGGTATTAAACATGCCAACTAAACATAAAGATGTTTAACCGATCCCATAAAACTAGAAGTTGCAAAGGGTTGCAATTGTCAAATGTTGACTACCTTGTTAATTTAAATAATGGGATAAAGGTCACCTAACCAATATCTAAATGTAACGTTGGATTCTAGATTCTAATTATTAATTGTCTATGAGACATGAAAGGGTATTAATAATTAAAATTTCATTATTGCAAATACTAAAATTGAACTTTGTTAAAATTTGTAGAAATGGCTGCAAACAACAACGCTACCGCCCCGACCTTCCATAACCTATCACAAAGAACTATCCTGGAAAGGGATCGTCTCAACCACAACAATTTTATGGATTGGTTTCGAAACTTGAGAATTGTTCTCAAGCAAGAGAAGAAATCCTATGTGTTGGACGATCCTATTCCTGATGAACCCAACATTGATGATGTAGATGCCTACAATGATTGGGTTAAGCACACTGAGGATTCAGTGCAAGTTTCTTGCCTCATGTTGGGAACCATGATTCCCAAGCTTCAAAAGTTTTTTGAACATCATGGGGCATACGACGTGATTACCCAGTTGAAGGAAATGTTCCTTCAACAAGCGAGGGTAGAGCGCTTTGAAACGGTTTGAGCGCTTCATGCATGTCGAATGGAAGAAACCCAATCGGTGTCATCTTATGTGCTTAAGATGAAAAGCCATATTAATCGCCTCAAAAGGTTGAACTGTCCCGTCTCAAAAGATTTGGCCACGGATTTGATCCTAAATGGTCTAACCAAGAAGTTTGAGACATTTATCATGAATTATAACATGAATGGTTGGGACAAGATCATTAGGGAACTTCATGCAATGCTCAAAACAGCCAAAGCGGGGATGGGTAAAAGGGTTTTACTGGTTCTCATGATCAATGAGGGTGGCAACAAGAAAAGACATCACCCCGAACCCAAGGTAAATGTTGCCAAAGGCAAGGGATACATTAAAGGGAAGGGTAAGGGAAAGGCCAAAGCAGAACCACCAAAACCGAAGCTTAAGAAGCCAAAGGTTAAGGAGAACGATCCATGCTTTTAGTGTGGTGAGATAGGACATTGGAAGAGGAATTGTCCAACCTATCTCAAAGAGTTGAGAAACAAGAGGGATGCTGGGCAGACCTCAGGTACAACTTTCATGATTCATATTGAACTTAATGTTATTTCTTCAAACACATGGGTATTGGATACCGGATGTGGAACTCATATTTGCAATTCATTACAGGGGTTCAAAAGAAATAAACATTTCAAGAAGGGAGACACTGGTCTCTATATGGGCAACGGAGCAAAAGTTGATGTCTAAGCCCAAGGAGACTATATCTTGAAGCTTCCAAGTGGTTTGGAAATTATTTTAAAGAATATTTTGTATGCTCCTAGTTTGACTAGGAATATAATTTATGTTTCCCTTCTAAGACAATATGGTTATGTATTAAAGTTTGTAAACGATGGTATTTGTGTGTTTTATGGATGATATGCTTTATTTTAAGGCTATGTGTAACAACTGACCCCTAGGTCCAGCTCCAAAGCCTTAAATGTAATTTGAGACTTGTTTCTTTTTTTTCAAGATTTCATTCGTTTAATGTACCCTCTTCTTTGCGATTGATTAATTTTGTAATTTGATCTTACCTGCATGATTCTAGTATGTTTTGCCTTAGTCTCTAAACTAATTTATATGATTGAAAATGCTAATGACTAACCACCTTAACAATTCCTTAAAATAAAAGAAAAAAATCCTGGGTTGTTCATCCGTATTTCTTTGGTCTTCATCCGCATTTCTTTGTGTTCATCCGCATTTCCTTGGTTTTCATCCGCATTTCTCTGTGATCATCCGCATTTCTTTGGTTTTTTCACTTAGGCGCATGACCGTGGACGCATGGGCACTATTCAGGCGCCCCAAGGCAACACTTAGCATTTTCGAAGAATTTGAACCCTTCTAGAAACCTTTGACCCCGGTCTGCACACCTCCAAACTAGCCAATGCATGGGTTGTTGCCATGCATTCGGCCATTTCAACACCCAACCACACCACACCTCGTTTCTCCCTAAACCGAACTGACACTCCACCTCTTCCCTTCAAAAACCAAATCCCCACTCCATTCCACCATTTTTACCCACACATTCGAACTCTCTCCCTACACTCGGTCTCTCTCTCGGCAATTGTCATAAACAAACCTGAGAACTTTTCAGTCTTCAACCGAGCAAGAACAAGAACTTCAGGCCTCAAGACTTTCGAATCAACCACTCTTGCACTTTCTGAATCACTCTAATCATGGGTTATTCTGCGTGTAAGTTTTCTTATACCCGAACAAACCATTATTGTCGCTTTTCCTACTTTTCTTTCCTTTAAATCCTATTTCCTTGTTCAAATGTAGAAACCCACGACCCAGTTGCGACTTTGGTATGACTTACGGCTCCTCAAAAGGTACACACTTCATCATACTCGTTTACCTCGTGTTTGTGCCACGATATCTACCCGAAAACCCCTTTTCATGGGTTTTCAGGACCATCAAACCATCTGTCCTGAATCTAACCCCCATTCCACACATAAAAACCTATTTAAAACACCTTATAAACATTTTTATAACTTGGACTTATTGATTTTAGAATGAAAATGGGTGTTTAAACCCGAAATTTCATGTTACATATGTGTAAATTATTGCTTTGATACCCCAACCTTAACCAGGTTTATTTGTACTATTGCATCCGTGGGTACAGTCTGAATTCTCAGAATGTTTGATGATGCTAAAAGGATATTATTATGGGTGGGATGATTTAGTTTGGTGTTATGGACCTTAGAAGCATGTTTAAGGACCCGAATAGGTGATGGAGGTACCTAATAATGGCCAAATCCTTAAAAAGTATTAACAACTTGCTAGAAACAAAATTTTCAGGCCCTAAGACTAACAAATCAGTGGTGAAAACCAGACTTGGTGAAATTTTTGGGTTAACATGTAAATCTTTATGAATTAATTTGGCTAAAACATGTCTAACCGGGGGATTTTTGGATGAGATTCTAAAAATAATGTAACGAGCCTAAAAACCTATGAAACCATAATATTTCAGTAATTTTGAGGGCCTCAAACTCGTATTTTGATGAAAAGATTTGAAGAGAATAAATTAAAATGTCGATTTCGGGTAAAAACGGGTTTAAACGGGTTAAACGTTGGAAACAAGATTTTTGTGCAAAGGACCCCAAAACTCTTTTTTTTTAAACTGGTCTAAAAGTGATGTAAGGACCCCTAGAAACTATTAAGGATCATAGTGTGTCAAGAAATGGAAGGAACCAACTTCGGGGTAAAAATTGTAATTTTGGAAACTTGAGGGACTAAAGTGTAAATTCTGAAAAATCGACCATATTTCAGTAAGTTTATGACCAGAATATACTATCATACTTGATTTTCATGTAAGAGTCTGTGGGTCGTTTTACGCCAAAAACCCCAACGTTCCTAAAAAGAAAAACTTTTTGACACAAATTTCTAAGGGATATGGTCATATGTATTTTTTTAAACATATATTACCATTCACTACACTCCCAATAGCCTAAGAACCCATAGCTTATGCATATGTCTTGCTCTTAGGGTGCTAGAACCTGAATCTATCTGTGTGAAGAATCTTTGATCTGTCTAAGGTGAGTTTCTAGTGTTCCCTTTTTACTATTGATTTGGGATAAAGCATGCTCTGTTTGAACCAAACTTATTTGAGTACTATTATGCGATGCTATTATATGTTGTCGCTATGGTTAGAACCTGCATCTTTGTATCACAATCATTAATTCTATGTGAACCGCTTGATTATATGGGTAGATCTACTTGGGGAATCCCCCACGCACAGTGCCTTCTGATGAGAAGGGTACCACACTGAGATCCTGTGGGGTTGTTGTGGCATGTAACAGGTTTTATAAGATACTATTGTGTACCACTCGGCAGGTATGGTATACTGTTCTAAGGCTCAGTTTCCCCTATGGGATATACCGGCAACACAAGTTTAGAAGAGGCTAGCCGGGGCTGAGTGCAGGGTTGATTGTGATCCCACAACCGTCATACGGTTCCTTATTTGTACAATCTTCTCAGTGGTCTCGTGTACTAACTCAGGGCCCGTTAGCTGGCTATCACCAATTTCAGCCCAACAAACTGGTGATCTACATTTTCTCCCATACAAAGCTTCAAAAGGTAGTAGCCTTTATGCTAGTGTGATAACTGTTGTTGTAAGAAAATTCCACCAATGGTAGGTGAACTTCCCAGTTATTCCTGAAGTCAATCAAACAAGCACGTAGCATGTCTTCTAGTGTCTGTATAGTACACTCACTTTGACCATCGGTTTGCAGGTGATAAGCAGTACTCATGTCTAACCGCGTACCTAAAGATCTCTGTAACGACTACCAGAAGTGCGATGTAAAACGAGCATCGCGGTCGGAAATGATTGAAACCGGTACACCATGTCTTGAAACTATCTCCTTCAAATAAAGTCGGGTTAACTTCTCCATTTTGTCTGTTTCCCTTATTGCCAAGAAATGAGCAGACTTCGTTAATCGGTCCACAATAACCCATATCGTGTCACAACCAGTAGGAGTCCGAGGTAGCTTGGTAATTAAATCCATTTGAGATCTGTTCCCACTTCTACATAGGGATCTCAGGTTGTTGTAATAGCCCAGATGGTTTCTGATACTCCACTTTTACCTTTGAGCAGGTCAGGCACTTGGTCACATATGTAGCTACATCCGCCTTCATGTTAGGCCACCAGTAGTGCGCCTTCAGATCATGATACATCTTGTCAGATCCAGGATGTATGGAGTACTTAGACTTGTGTGCCTCAGTCATAACCAAATCTCTCAGGTTTCCGTGCAGAGGTACCCAAAGTCTGTCCATGAAGTAAGGAATTCCATCCGCCTTTACTTCTAATTGTTTTTCCATTCCCCTTAACGATTCAAAGCCAATGTTTTCTGCTGTCAAAGCTTCTGTCTAAGCCTCTTGGATTTGTTCAGGTAACTGTGTACTAAAGGTAAGTTGCAAAGCTCGTACGCGTCGAGGCTTAGCAGTTTCTTTCCTACTCAGCGCCTCAGCGACTACATTTGCTTTCCCCGGATGGTATCTGATGGCACAATCATAGTCGTTCAGTAGCTCTACCCAACGTCTTTGCCTCATGTTCAATTCCTTTTGCTCAAAGATGTGCTGAAGACTCTTGTGATCAGTGTAAATAGTGCATTTGGTACCGTACAAGTAGTATCTCCAGATCTTTAAGGCAAAAACTACCACACCCAGCTCCAAGTCATGGGTGGTATAGTTCTTCTCATGAACCTTTAGTTTTCTAGAGGCGTAAGCTATCACCTTATCTCGCTGCATTAGTACACACCCAAGTCCTTGAATAGAAGCATCTCAGTAGACTACGAAGTCATCACTTCCCTCTGGTAACGCCAACATCGGTGCGCTACACAGTTTCTGTTTCGCAACTGGAAAGCAGATTCCTGACTCTCGCCCCATTTATACGTCGTTCCCTTGTGAGTCAAAGCTATTAGGGGTTGAGCAATCTTAGAAAATCCTTCAATGAACCGTCGATAGTATCCTGCCAGTCCAAGAAACTGTCATATCTCACTTGGCGTCTTAGGAACCGACCAATTCTTTATCGCTTCAATTTTTGCCTGATCAACATGTATTCCTTTCTCGTTAACAATATGACCCAAGAATTGCACTTCGCATATCCAGAAATCACACTTAGAAAAGTTGGCATACAATTGTTCTTTTCTAAGTAATTCCAAGATTAACCGTAAGTGCTCTCCATGTTCTTCCTCTGTCCTTGAGTAGATCAACATGTCATCGATAAAGACAATAACAAACTGATTAAGATAGGGTTTGCACACGCGATTCATGAGGTCCATGAATACCGCTGGTGCATTCATCAACCCGAATGGCATGACCAAGAACTCGTAATTACCATAACATGATGATACCCAGACCTCAGGTCAATCTTAGAATAATAGCTTGATCCTTGCAGTTGATCAAACAAATCATCTATGCGAGGTAGCGGGTATCTATTCTTGATCGTAACCTTGTTCAGCTCCCTATAGTCAATGCACATTTGAAATGTACCGTCCTTCTTCTTGACAAATAGAACTGGCGCTTCCCCAGGGCAACGATTCGGGTCGGATAAATCCTTTATCCAACAGTTCTTGGAGTTGAGCAGATAATTCCTGCAGTTCGTTTGGAGCTAACCGGTAAGGTGCTCTCGCAATCGGAGCGGCTCCTAGAGTCAAATCAATTTGGAATTCGACTTGATGATGAGGTGGTAGTCCAGGCAGGTCCTCCGAAAACACCTCGAAAAACTTACAAACCATGGGGATATCCTCTATCTTCTTTTCCTCTGTCTGTTTGTCTGTGACAAGATCCAATATGGCTAGTCGACCTTTCCGTAACCACTTCTGTGCCTTCATGAACGAGATGATGCCCATCACGGCACCACTCCTATCGCCTTGGACCGAGAGAATTTCTTCACCGTTAGGAATCCAGATAACATTCTCGTGACATATGACTTCTGCTTGCTTGTTAGAAAGCCAATCCATGCCGACTACTACATCGAAGCTCCCAAGTGTGATAGGCATGAGATCTATGTCGAAGGTATGACCGGCAAGTTCTATCTTGCAGCCTCTAAGGATATGTGTCACGTGAATCTGTTTACTGTCTGCTAACTCTATGGTGTACTTGGATTCTAATGTTAAAGGCATATCACTTAAAAGACTACTAAACTTAGTGGAAATAAAGTTTCTATCAGCTCCAGTATCAAATAATACGGTAGCAAAACAACCATTAACCGAAAATTTACCAGTTACAGTTATAGGGTCATTTAGAACTTCACCTGAGCCAATGACGAAGGCTCTTCCTTTGGCTCCATTGTTATTGCCACCATTGTCGTTGCCATTTCTGGTGTTGTTGTTGTTCCTGTTGTTGTTGTTACCATTGTTGTTCTCGCCATTTCCATTCCTCCTAAGCTATGGACAATTGCGCCTGTAATGGCCTTCTTTTCCACACTCGAAACAACCTTTTAGAGTTTCTTGGGATTGCTGAGGCTTCTTCATCAACTCACCACGTCAATCCTTTGTTATGTGCCCAGCCTTACCACAACGCTGGCACCGAATATTGTCACACCTGCCCGTGTGGTGATAGTTGAATCGGTTACATTTGGGATATTTTCCCACATATCCACCTTGTCCCTAGGATGAGGAGGATGACTGATTAAAGTTACGATTGTTGTCAAACTTCCTTTGCTGCTGTGGATGCTAATGTTGCTGAGTGTGCTGTTGTTGCTGCTGATGTTGCTGAGATTGGCTGTTTGACGAAGATCCCTTGTTGCCAGAGTTGTCGCACTTGCGTTTATTATCAGGCACGCCTGCCACAGCGCCTCATTTGGGTAGCTTTCCCTGCTCCACCGCTTGGTCAGTAAGCTTGTGAGCCAATCAAATAACCTGCTGGATAGTGGTGAGGTTCGCAGCAGTCACCATGCTTTGTATCTCCAGAACAAAGCCACGCAGATAAAGCTCAATTCGTTTGAAAGGCGAATCGATCATGCCAGGGCAAAGTGTCACCAACTCGTGAGACCTCGTAGTGTAGGCCTCGATCTCAGATCCTTCCATCTTTAACTGCAAGAAAGCCTTCCACTTCTAGACTTCATCCGGCTCTTCCTCTAGATCTTCTTCTGGCTCCTCTTCAGGGTCTTCCTTATTAGGGTCTTCCCCAGGTGCAGGGGCATCCGCAATCTGAAGTGCCGCTAGCTGTGCCTCCAGCTCAATCAATCCATCATCTGTCCCTACACTGTGAAGCTCTTGCCTAGACATGCGCTTAATAAGTGCAAAAACATTACCAGCCAAGGTATGATGCCCACCAATGGCCATCGAGAGTCGCTCCTAAAGCGTCTCTACCTGGAAACGCAACTGACGCATCTCATATCGTAGAGCGGAGTTCTCATCATTGAGTCCTCTAATGTGCTGTCGCTCAGTGTCTAACGTAGCCACTAAAGCTGCAATCGCCTGCTCGAGAGGGATTTCTAGGGAAGGAAGAGTAGGCAATGCAAAGGCTGTCGATGACCTAGTCCTAGGTCTAGTAGGAGCTACTGGTGGTACACACTCTCTATAAGCCATACGGTTTATGTAGGTGGGGTAGAAATCCCAGTTCCGCGGAGGATAGAGTTCATGCGGTATGAAAGGTTGATCCCGGTCTATCTCGCTAGGAGGATAAGGATGACGGGGCTAGTTAAATCCCCTATCAGGTACGGGAGAAGTAAGAGGTGAATCAGATCGCGCAGGTCTCTTGCCCAAATCACGGGATGACGATGTCATGCTGGTATGCCAATGAGTATACAATAAAGAATAGGTGACAAGTAACTAACAACTATGCGGTTATAGTCTAGTGTGTGTATGCAACCTAGTTCCCTATAACCAATGGCTCTGATACCAATCTGTCACACTCTCAAAATCCACGTACGGGGTTTTACCGCGAGGCGTGTGAACAAACCAGGATCTCAGTCATTAGTTACTCAGAACGACTCTATATGAACCAACATACCAAAATCAAAGTTTAACTTTGAATAATGCGGAAGCATTTAATAAACTAGAGAAACCAAAGTAAAGTGACATAATGTAAAATGCGCAAAAACACGCACCCAAAGTAGTACCAACAAAGAGTTAAATGTTTAACAATCAAACCAAATACAAAATTTCAATCATGCTGACAACTACAATGATGCTGACCCGTGCATGTGCTCCTAGGAAATAGTAACCTCAACCTGAGAATAGCATACTAAAAGAATCAACACAATGGTTGGTGAGTTCAAGAGTTTGCGTAAAACATAACCGTAACAGTATAAAATATAAGAGTGCACTTAATTAGATAGCTAGTCTAAATTCACAAGTAATAATCATAGTGATTTCATGATTGAAGCTGATTGTGTTTCATTTGTTGCCTCCCATCATGACTTACCAGGTCGTGTCGATATTTGTGTTAGGAAAAAATTGCACCTGTTTGAGTTCGAGTCGCACAGGTGGGGCTCGTCAGACCCAGTAGTACTACCCAACATTTCCCGCTAATCATCATTATTAACAATTCGAAAGTGTGAGGACTTTCATGGTATACAACACTATATTATACTATACACAACTTATAATAGTAAAGCGTTTATAAAACCAGTATGCTATCTCCCCCAAAAGAGAGTATGTAAAAGAGTGGGGCAAGAACTCACCTGGTGTGCACAAGAAATAACTTAAGAGCTTAACTTGAAAGAGAGGACAGACAACCTTCAGAGGTTACCTAGAGCACACAAGTACATGAGTATGTGTACACACAAACATCGTGAAACCCTAAGTGCTCTATAAGCCAAAGAACTCAAGGTTTTGGAAAAACAAGACACATTGACCCAGTTGACCCGTTTGACCCGTTGGTGACATTTTTGGTGAAATTCCATTCAATCAAATATAACAGTTCATCACACATGATTATCATACAAGTTCATGTATGCCACTTCATTAACCACATGTACTACCTAGATCATCATACAACTAGATTATCATACAATTCATGCGAATCTCAAGTAATCATCATGTTTAACATAATTATACCATAGCTAATGCATCATACAGAGAATCAAATCATGCACAACATGCCATGTGAAGCCACTCACGACTTCACACCCTAAACCCTGCCAATCCTACTAAGTAGGGGCCTCAGATTCGCACGCGTGTATGATGATCATCATCATATTATTCAACAGAATCCATATCAACCAAAATGTTCAACCATGATCTATTACAACCCAAATAATAGTTCTATCATAACCTACATGATCCATCACCATATGCACCCACAAAGAGACCAAATCTCTAATTAACCAAATAAGCATTCATACAACCCAAACAATACATTCCACCATATTAGATATCATCCATGAACATGCTAACATGATCCTAATGTTGCAAACATGCTCAAATCATCATATCCAAGATTTTTTACAAATAAAGTTTCCTTTTTGGGAAAGTGCATCCCAAAATCTATCCTTTCATGAATTTCAACACATGTTCATCATTAAGATACCCTATCTAGTTCATAAGGATCATGATCAACCATCAAGCACTTGCAATTTACTCAAACACAAATCTTCATAAATCAAAAGTTTCTACTTTTGGTAATACATGAACTACACCATCCATTCTTAGATTTCTAGCATAATCATCATCATTCTAACATCCATATAACATCATACACACCTTAACAACATCAATTCATCATCAAATCACCATATTCATGCAATTAAAGTTATTATTATTAGTAACGTATGAACAGTGCATCAAAATCGCAACTTTCTTGCATAATCTATGTAAACTAACATCAATACAATCTAACCAACATTACATAATCATCAAACAATCAAAATTCAACATTCTAGCATAAAATCAACCTAGGGTTTTCGGCCAAACACCAAACCAATGCAAAACCTCAAAAAAACTAACCTTTAATCACGTAATGAGTGAGAATTGAAGCCTCTAACGTGTTGTATTGCTTGGGATCGATCAAAACCGATGCACAATTGCTTGTTCTCGGCTGAATTTCGAAGTGTGTGTGTGTTGGAAGGGATGTCGCGGTCGATGGGGTGTGTGTGGGCTAGGGTTGGTTTTTTTTTTAACTTAATTAATCATATTTACCCCTTAAACCCCTATTGTTTTATATTTTATTAAAACTAAGCTTTTAAACCCTTTTTAAATAGTTTTAACTTAATAATACAAACATTATTAACCAACAATATTCATATGTATTATTTTCACTAGTCACAAGACACACGAATTAAATACACACGTTGGCACGTTACAAGATAAAATTCACAAATAATATTTAAATCGCATAAGCACAACTAATAATCAACATTATTAGTTAAATATTTATCTGTTTATCATTATTAATTATTATTAAGTCACCAACGTTCAAGGACAACTAGTGTGTGCTCACGACACGTGTATGCAAGACTTAACGGAACTAACGAAGTTTGGTAACGGAAAATTACCGGATGTCACATACATGACACTTTTCATGTGTCAAACTTGAAGAAGTGTTTCGTTGACAAGACGTTGGAACTCCCATTGAAAGATGCCAAAATCACTAATGAGTTGAAGTTTGTGGAAGAGCCCATAGAGATTACTGACCGACTGGTCCAGAAACTTAGACGAAGTCGTATACCTAAAGTCAAAGTAAGATGGCACTCTAGGCGAGAACCCGAATGTACATGGGAACGAGGGATGAGGAAGGAGTATCCACACCTCTTTAAGCCCACTCGTCCAGAATCTAATCGAAGCTAAAATTTTGGGACGAAATTTCCTAAATGGTGGGTGAATGTAACAACTGACCCCTAGGTCCAGCTCCAAAGCCTTAAATGTAATTTGTGACTTGTTTCTTTTTTTTCAAGATTTCATTCGTTTAATGTACCCTCTTCTTTGTGATTGATTAATTTTGTAATTTGATCTTACCTGCATGATTCTAGTATGTTTTGCCTTAGTCACTAAACTAATTTATATGATTGAAAATGCTGATGACTAACCACCTTAACAATTCCTTAAAATAAAAGAAAAAAATCCTGGGTTGTTCATCTGCATTTCTTTGGTCTTCATCCAAATTTCTTTGTGTTCATCCACATTTCCTTGGTCTTCATTCGCATTTCTCTTTGATCATCCGCATTTCTTTGGTTTTTTCACTTAGGCGCATGACTGTGGCACATGGGCACTATTCAGGCACCCCAAGGCAACACTTAGCATTTTTGAAAATTTCGATAGAAACCTTTGACCCCGGTCTGCACACCTCCAAACCAGCCAATGCATGGGCTGTTGCCATGCATTTGGCCATTTCACCACCCAACCACACCACACCTCGTTTCTCCCTAAACCGAACCCACACTCCACCTCTTCCCTTCAAAAACCGAATCCCCACTCCATTCCACCCTTTTTACCCACACATTCAAACTCTCTCCCTACACTCGATCTCTCTCTCGGCAATTGTCATAAACAAACCCGAGAACTTTTCAGTCTTCAACCGAGCAAGAACAAGAACTTCAGGCCTCAAGACTTTCGAATCAACCACTCTTGCACTTTCTGAATCACTCTAATCACGAGTTATTCTGCGTGTAAGTTTTCTTATACCCGAACAAACCTTTATTGTCGCTTTTCCTACTTTTCTTTCCTTTGAATCCTATTTCCTTGTTCAAAGGCAGAAACCCACGACCTAGTTGCGACTTTGGTGTGACTTACTGCTCCTCAAAAGGTACACACTTTATCATACTCGTTTACCTCGTGTTTGTGCCACGATATCTACCCGAAAACCCCTTTTCATGGGTTTTCAAGACCATCAAACCATCTGTCCTGAATCTAACCCCCATTCCACACTTAAAAACCTATTTAAAACACCTTATAAACATTTTTATAAAATGGACTTATCAATTTCAGAATGAAAATGGGTGTTTAAACCTTAAATTTCATGTTACACATGTGTAAATTATTGCTTTGATACCCCAACCTTGACCAGGTTTATTTGTACTGTTGCATCCGTGGGTATAGTCTGAATTCTCAGAATATTTGATGATGCTAAAAGGATATTATTGTGGGTGGGATGATTTAGTTTGGTGTTATGGACCTTAGAAGCATGTTTAAGGACCCGAATAGGTGATGGAGGTACCTAATAATGGCTAAATCCTTAAAAAGTATTAACAAATTGCTAGAAACAAAATTTTCAGGCCCTAAGACTAACAAATCAGTGGCTAAAACCAGACTTGGTGAAATTTTTGGGTTTACATATAAATCTTTATGAATTTATTTGCCTAAAACATGTCTAACCGGGGGATTTTTGGATGAGATTCTAAAAATAATGTAACGAGCCTAAAAACCAATGAAACCATAATATTTCAGTAAGTTTGAGGGCCTCAAACTCTTATTTTGATGAAAAGATTTGAAGAGAGTAAATTAAAATGTAGATTTCGGGTAAAAACGGGTTTTAACGGGTTAAACGTTGGAAACAAGATTTTTGTGCCAAGGACCCCAAAACTCTTTTTTGTAAAACTGGTCTAAAAGTGATATAAGGACCCCTAGAAACTATTAAGGGCTAGGTGTGTCAAGAAATGGAAGGAACCAACTTCGGGGTAAAAATTATAATTTTGGAAACTTAAGGGACTAAAGTGTAAATTCTGAAAAATCAACCATATTTCAGTAAGTTTATGACCAGAATCTACTATCATACTTGATTTTCATGTAAGAGTCTATGGGAAACCAAAAACGGGTCATTTTACGCCAAAAACCCCAACTTTCCTAAAAAGGAAAACTTTTTGACACAAATTTCTAAGGGATGTGGTCATATGTATTTTTTTTGAACACATATTACCATTGATTACACTCCCAATAGCCTATGAACCCATAGCTTATGCATATGTCTTGCTCTTAGGGTGCTAGAACCTGAATCTATCTGTGTGAAGAATCTTTGATCTGTCTAAGGTGAGTTTCCAGTGTTCCCTTTTTACTATTGATTTGGGATAAAGCATGCTCTGTTTGAACCAAACTTATTTGAGTACTATTATGCGATGCTATTGTATGTTGTGGCTATGGTTAGAACCTGCATCTTTGTATCACAATCATTAATTCTATATGAACTGCTTGATTATATGGGTAGATCTACTTGGGGAATCCCCCACGCACAGTGCCTTCCGATGAAAAGGGTACCACACTGAGATCCTGCGGGGTTGTTGTGGCATGTAACAGGTTTTATAAGATACTATTGTGTACCACTCGGCAGGTATGGTATACTGTTCTGAGGCTCAGTTTCCCCTATGGGATATACCGGCAACACAAGTTTAGAAGAGGCTAGCCGGGGCTGAGTGCAGGGTTGATTGTGATCCCACAACCGTGATACTTATGTTTTTAAACTAAACTTATGGATTCTAAAGATCCCTTTTGTTTTCAAACTTTAAGCACTTGAACTCACCAACTTTTAGTTGACACAAATCTTTAAGCATGTTTCAGGTAATCCTTGATGAAAGCTTGGATTTTAATGGAGACTTTATAGATGGCTTAGCACCATGACTACCCATGGCATTACTTGAACTTTTAAAACATTATTAAACATTTGGATTTGTTGGGTGTTAACTTGGATAATTTTGTAATGGACTATTTTATTATGTTCGGGTCTGACTGTGTTGACCCGGAAAAATTTTAATGTAATGTGATGCCATGCGATTTTTCCTTCCTTGTGTGCTCTTGAGTGGTTAGTTTCTGCTGCCATGTATGTTACCAGTCTGCAACGTCCCACCCTCCTTGGGCTCGGGGGTGACACTATTCCTTCTAATGGTATTTATGAATTGGTTCATGATGACTCATCCTTTAACAACTCGTTATACCAATCAAGCACCAAGAAACTTAAAATGGGTTTAAGTAAATCATATCTTTGGCATTGTCGTCTTGGTCACATAAACAAGAATCGCATTCAAACGCTTCAAAAGAATGGTCTTTTGGAAGCAAATGAAGATGATTCATTTGATAAGTGTGAATCTTATTTACAAGGAAAGATGAACAAGGAACCCTTTAGTGGCACTAAAGAAAGGGCAAAATATTTATTAGGAATCATACATTCGGATGTATGTGGTCCTTTTAAAGCAATGACAAGGAATGGTGAAAGATACTTCATTACCTTTATCGACGATTATAGTCGTTTTGGTTATGTGTACTTGTTAAGACATAAAGATGAAGCTTTTGAAATGTTCAAAATCTTCAAAAATGAAGCAGAAAATCAACTCAACAAAACAATCAAAGTTCTTTGTTCTCAAGATCATCTTAGGAGTTGTGGGATTGGTTGTAAGGCCTCGTTCCGGGAAACCCTACAGTTGGATTTGGATATCAGAAACACAAGTTCTTGAACATCAAATTTCATTAATATACACAGCGGAACATACAAAAATTTCTATCGTTTAAGCATTTACATCAAAAGATCACTTTAGCTATCGACTAAAGCTCTATGCCGGGATGCCAGTCTCGATCATGTGCCAGGTAACTCCCTCCCATCCATGCCAAGCTCACCCCCAACAATGTATAGCTTACCTGTCAATCTAATATGCATACAAAAGTCAGTGACGCTGAGTGAGCTTTAGGTTTACTTTAACAAAACTATATCATACATTAACGTCATAAAAACTTTAACCTCGTTCATCATCAACATCGTCATCGAACTCTTTTGATAACCAAACTTTATCTTTTAATTTACCATTCACTTTACACTTTACTGTCACATTACCCATACATTACTTTACCATACGCTTTACATTACAGTACCCATACATTACTTTACCATTCACTTTACACTACATTACCCATACTTTACTTTACCATACACTTTACGTCATCATTGAACTTAGCACTAAGCTTAGTTCCTATCGGGTGAGAATGCACAAAGCATATCTCCTATCAGTTGAGCACACCAAAATGTAACTCCTATTGGGTGAGAACGCACGAAGCATATCTCCTATCAGTTGAACACACCAAAGTGTAAATCCTATCGGGTGAGAATGCACGAAGCATATCTCCTATCAGTTGAGCACACAGGAGTGTAACTCCTATCGGGTGAGAATGAACAAAGCATACCTCCTATCAAGTGCTTGCAAGACTTCTTTAGCGCTTTCACAGCTGTGCTATACAGGGTAACAGGTAATTATTCTTTTGCATTTCACATGTGAATTATCATCGTTCTTTAGCTTTTAACTATCATGATATATATATATAATATATCTACATACGTACTTTAATTCTTGAACATTAAGTTCATCATTAATTCATTATTAACGTACGTTTACGGGGTAACATAACACGTAACAGTCCAAAGTTTTCATGCGAGAACCCACATTTGCGCGAGAACTTCCCATTTCAAGAGACAACTCCCTCTTCACGCGAGAACTCATCATTCGCGCGAGAACATCATCATTCGTGCGAGAACTTCATCATTCGCGCGAGAATTTTCAAAAGATAACCGTTAGCCGTGAAAACTATATTTCGCGTGAGAACTCGCCTCTCGCTCGATAACTTTTCTGTTGTACACAACTTTATCCACAAGTTATCGCTCCTTTAACCACTTTAACACCCAAAACATGCAATAACATTTATAAGCATCATTCTTTAACAAAACATTCTTAAACTATGCATATTAGCCCCAAAACATGGATAAAACACGTAAAAGAGGGGACTAGAACTCACCTCTTGAAGTTCTAGCACAACCACAACTTCCTCGAAGCTTTTACCGAGCAAAAACTACATAATCATGTGTTTTATACATCAATAATCCATCCATAGTACATAACACGAGGTATTACACGAGTTACATACCTTAAACACTTCGTTTCTTCACTTTCTCTTTCTACGCAGTCGCTTTCTCTCTCTAATAGCAGTACTTCTCGTGTGAAACTAGGGTCTAGCTGGGTGTTCTCAGCTATTTATACCCAGCTCAAACTTTTCTCCAGACTTCTCGCTCGAGAACTTCCAGTCGCACGAGAACCGTCCTCCATGCGAGAACTTCATGACTCGCGCGAGAACTCAACCTCTCGCACGAGAACTTCGCCTTTATTCAAAAATTCGAGGCATTACAAGTCCACCCCCCTTATATGGGTTTCATCCTCTAAACCTGTCATTCACCAAACAACTAAGGATAATGCTGTCTCATCTCATCTTCGGATTCCCAAGTGGACTCCAACCCCTTTCTATGCTTCAACTGTACTCAGACGAGTGGTACTACTTTATTCCTCAGTCGTTTCTCCTTCCTGTCTATTATTGCTGTGGGCTATTCCACGTAGTTCAGTCTTTCGTCTATCTCCACGTCTTCCAGTGGAACATGAGCGTCTTCATCTGCTAGACAGTTACACAGATGTGGTACGTGGAAGGTAGGATGAATTCCACTCAACGCATCTGGTAGTTCCAGCCTATACGCCACTTCCCCCACACGAGCTGCTATCTTGAAAGGCCCAATAAATCGAGGGCTCAACTTTCCTCTCTTTCGAAATCGAATGATTCCTCTCCAAGGTGACACCTTTAGCATCACTCTATCACCAACGTTAAACTCAATCGGTCTTTGATGTTTGTCGGCATAGGATTTCTGTCTATCTTTAGCGGCTTTCATGAAGGCTTTAATCCTGTCCAACTTCTCATTGGTCGTCTCGATGACCTCAATACTCTCCAACTCCTTCTAACCAATCTCCCCCAACATATCGGGGTTCTATACTTCCGGCCGTAGAGCATCTCATACGAAGGCATACCAATGCTGGCATGGTAGCTGTTGTTGTATGAGAACTCTGCCAATGGTAGATGACTATCCCAGCTCCTACCAAAGTCTATAATACACACCCAAAGCATGTCCTCTAAGGTCTGGATAGTCCTTTCGGATTGGCCATCCGTCTGTGGGTGGTATGCTGTACTGATGTGCAGTCTAGTTCCCATCACGTCATTGAACTTCTTCCAAAATTTGGATGTGAACCGCGTATCTCTGTCCGAGACAATCGACACTGGCACACCATGACGGGTAACTATCTTATCGATGAACAATTTGGCTAGCTGTTCTGAGTTATACGTCTCTCGGATGGGTAGAAAGTTAGCACTTTTCGTCAGTCTGTCCACTATGACCCATATGGCATCATAACCTTTAGCTGTGCGTGGTAGCTTCGTTATGAAGTCCATAGTAATGTGCTCCCACTTCCATTTGGGAATTTCTAAGGGTTGGATTTTCCCGTATGGCTTTTGATGCTTAGCCTTAACCTGGAGACAGGTCAAGCACCTTTCTACGTACCTTGCCATGTTGGCTTTCATTCCCGGCCACCAATAGTTCTTCTTTAGGTCTTGGTACATCTTGTTGGTTCCCGGGTGAATGGAGTAGTGAGTCTTGTGGGCTTCGTCCAAGACCATCTCTCGCAAACCTCCACGTCTAGGAATCCACATACGCTCAAATCTAGTTTTGAAACCATTGGCGTTTTCTTCCAAGTTCGCGATCTGCACCTTCATCCTTTCTTCATTAACGTGCTCGGGCTTTAGAGCTTCTTTCTAAGCTTTGCAGATTTGTTTTAACACATCAGGAGTCACAATCAACTAGTAAGATCTCACCCGAATTGGTTCCCGGTCCTCCTTCCGGCTTCGGGCATCAGCTACCACGTTAGCCTTACCCGGGTGACAATGAATCTCACAGTCATAATCTTTTATGAGCTCCAACCATCGTCTCTGCCTCATATTAAGATCTTTCTTCTCAAAGAAATACTTCAGGCTTTTGTGGTCCGTGAAAATCATACATTTGACACCATATAAGTAGTGTCTCCATATCTTTAACGTGAATACCACAGCAGCCAGCTCCAGATCGTGGGTAGGGTAGTTCACCTCGTGAACCTTTAACTGTCGAGATGCGTACGCTATGACTTTGACTCACTGCATTAGTACGCACCCTAAACATTGATAAGAAGTGTCAGAATAGACAACCAAGTCCTCATTCCATTCTGGTAAAGTTAACACTAGAGCTTGTGTCAATCTCCTCTTTAACTCCATGAACGCATTCTCTTGACTTTCGTCCCATACAAACTTCACATCCTTTCTCATCAATTTGGTCAATGGTGAGGCAATCTTGGAAAAATCCTGAATGAATCTCCAGTAATAACCCGCCAATCCGAGGAAGCTTTGGATTTCAGATGGCGTTTTAGGCGAATTCCACTTCATCACCGCCTCCACCTTAGCAGGATCAACCATGATTCCCTCTTGGTTAATCACATGACCTAGAAACTACACCTCGCGTAACCAAAACACATATTTGGAGAATTTTGCAAACAACTTCTCCCTTCTTAGAGTTTCCAGCACCTCGCGGAGGTGACAAGCGTGGTCCCCCTCATTCTTCGAGTAAATCAGGATATTGTCTATGAACACTATCACTGATTTGTCAAGCATCGGCCGACAAACCCTATTCATCAAGTCCATGAATACTGCAGGGGCATTGGTTAGGCCAAATGACATCACGAGAAATTCATAATGCCCATATCGCGTCCGAAATGCAGTCTTTGGGATATCCTGCTCCTTAACCTTTAACTGGTGATAACCCGACCGAAAATCGATCCTCGAGAACCAACTCGCACCTTGCAATTGGTCGAATAGGTCATCTATCCGAGGTAATGGGTATCAATTCTTCACTATTAGCTTATTCAGCTCCCTGTAGTCAATACACATTCGCATGCTAGCATCCTTCTTCTTCACGAACAGCACCGGAGCACCCCAAGAAGAGATGCTCGGTCTGATAAATCCTTTATCAAGAAGGTCCTGTAATTGGGCTAGCAATTCAGTCAACTCTGATGGAGCCAGACGATACGGTGCTTTAGCAATGGGCTGAGCTCCTTGCACAAGGTCAATCTGAAACTCTATCTCCAGATAGTGTGGTACCTCAGTCAAGTCATCAGGGAACACATCCAGGAAGGCACACACCATAGGCACATCTGTCAACTTTACAGTTCTAGCTTTAGCATCTTTAACGTATGCCAAGAATGCTCTGCACCCTCGTCTCATAAACTTCTCTGCCTTTATCATAGAAATCATTTTCGGAACCTCGCAGATTCTGTCACCGTAAATCGTAACTACGCTACCGTCGGGCGCTTTCATCTGAATCATCTTCCTCTAACAAACTATGTTAGCCTCGTAGGCGGCTAACCAGTCCATACCTAACATGACGTCAAATCCTCCTAGGGTCATAACAAACAACCTAGATAGGGAATCTATGACCTTCCAATTCTATGCTACAATCCTCTAAGGCCTCAGTTATCTTAGTAGTCTTTCCAATGGCAGTTTCTACTTCAAACACATGATCTATTTCTTGGGCCATAGCATTCATCATGTCATAGAAGGTAGCAATTATAAAACTCTTACTTGCACCAGAATCAAACAGAACAGAAGCAAGTATGTTGTTAACTAGGAACATACCTGACACAACATCAGGTTCCGCTCTGGCCTCCTCTCTGGTCATTGTGAAAGCCCTAGCTTTGGCCCTTGGCTTGTCAGCAACTTTCTTTTCTTTCTCAGGCTCCTTTCCTTTGGTCGAGTCAACCACTCGCGCCTCTTTACAATCTCAGCTGTAGTGCCCTATCTTGCCACAGTTGTAGCATTTTCCCATGCTAGGGCAATCCTTAGAGAAATGCCCCGTCTTCCCACATCTGTAACATAGACTCGAACCGATCCAGCATTCACCAATGTGGTTCCTCCTATATTTCTGGCAATCACCGGACGATTCCACCTTCATCTTTTTGGCCTGAGCAGTAGACCTCTCATTTCTCCCCCGCTTCACATTCCCTGCCAACTTTTTTTTCTTTGCCTCCTCAACGGGCTCATCAGCCACCACATCGTCATACACTATCCCACTCAACTCCACCAAAGACTCGAAGGTCTTCGACCCGCTTGCCTTCACATATGTTCTAACCTTTGAAGGCAAATCCTGTACATAACACTTCATCCTCCTCTCCTCAGTACTCACCAGGTGAGGCACCAACCTGGCCATCTCGTTGAAACGAGACCGTGTACTGCCTGTGGGTCATACTTCCAGCTTTAAAGCCCAAAAAATCCCTTTCCACCCTGTCGATCTCATTCTGAGGGCAGAACTTTCTTATCACCATCTCTTTCAGGTCATTCCACTTCAAGTTCCTGAACTCACAAGGGTCTTTAGTCTGCTTGATGGTGTTCTACCAATGAATAGCTTCGTCAACAAATGAGTGAGCTGCAAACTTCACAGCCTGGTCATCTCTACATTCACTGATCTCAATCACCGCTTCCATCTCAAACACCCACTGGAGAGTGGCAATAGCACTACCCTTGCCATCCAGGGATGGAGGATTGCACCCCTTGAAGATGCGATACAAACACCCTTTGGCTAAATCCCCATCAGTTTCATCCCCCTCGTCCTTCCCATCCTTACCCGAGCCTTCCCTGGTACCTTAATTATCTTTCTTGCTAGCTTTGTTCTTTGCCTCCAACGTCCACTCCTTGGCTACCTCCTTTATGGCCTTAGTCATGATCGAAGGCATGATGTCCTGAAGGATCTTGTGGACCTCTTCGGTGATAGCCTCCCTAACAACAGGCTCCAAGGTAATCCTCTCTTCAGAATGATAAGAGTTTTCCTTGCTAGCAGTGTGAACAGAGTCCGTATGGACCTCCTCGGTCGTCTGCTTTTGGTTCCTGGTGACTGGTGGTCTATACCTACCACCACGAGCACCTCCTCGAGTAGCTTTTCTTCTAGCCATAACTTGCTATAATATACGAAAGGCTAACATCATCATTCCAGGTAATAGATCAGATCATGTCAAGTAATGTAAGTTTCTAATGACAGTGGTCAATTGTAATTAACTACTTACTCCACTCTTCATGTCCAAAACGTTTCCTATCCTAAATCACATCAGCTCTCAATCTTACTACAAGCACTATAACCTCAAGGAACCTCTAACAATCATAACATTTCCTGGCATGGAGCTACTAGCACTAGCATCCCTTAATCGATCTCATTCTCAGTTCGAGTCTAGACATTGGAGTGTCTAAATCTCTCAAACCTTGGCTTTGATACCAACTTGTAAGGCCCCGTTCCAGGAAACCCTACAGTTGGATTTGGACATCAGAAACACAAGTTCTCGAACATCAAATTTCATTAATATACGCAGTGGAACGTACAAAAATTTCTATCGTTTAAGCATTTACATCAAAAGATCACTTTAGCTATTGACTAAAGCTCTATGCCGGGATGCCAGTCTCGATCATGTGCCAGGTAGCTCTCTCCCATCCATGCCAAGCTCACCCCAAATAATGTATAGCATACCTGTCAATCTAATACGCATACAAAAGTTAGTGACGCTGAGTGAGCTCTAGGTTTACTTTAACAAAACTGGATCATACATTAACGTCATAAAAACTTTAACCTCGTTCATCATCAGCATCATCATCGAACTCGTTCGATAACCAAACTTTAGCTTTTACTTTACCATTCACTTTACACTTTACCATCACGTTACCCATACATTACTTTACCATACGCTTTACATTACGTTACCCATACATTACTTTACCATTCAGTTTACATTACATTACCCATACTTTACTTCACCATACACTTTACCTCATCATTTGAACTTAGCATGAAGCTTAGTTCCTATCGGGTGAGAATGCACAAATCATATCTCCTATCAGTTGATCACACCGAAGGGTAACTCCTATCGGGTAAGAATGCACGAAGCATATCTTCTATCAGTTGAGCACACCGAAGTGTAACTCCTATTAGGTGAGAATGCACGAAGCATATCTCCTATCAGTTGAGCACACCGAAGTGTAACTCCTATTGGGTGTGAACGCATGAAGCATATCTCCTATCAGTTGAGCACACCGAAGTGTAACTCCTATCGGGTGAGAACGCACGAAGCATATCTCCTATCAGTTGAGCACACCGGAGTGTAACTCCTATCGGGTGAGAATGCACGAAGCATACCTCCTATCAAGTGCTTGACAGACTTCTTTAGCGCTTTCACAACTGTGCTATACAGGGTAATAGGGTAACTATTCTTTTGCTTTTCACATGTGAATTATTATCGTTCTTTAGCCTTTAACTATCATGATATATATAATATATCTACATACGTACTTTAATTCTTTAACATTAAGTTCATCATTAATTCATTATTAACGGATGTTTACGTGGTAACATAACACGTAACAGTCCAAAGTTTTCACGCGAGAACCCACATTCACGCGAGAACTTCCCACTTCAAGCGACAACTCCCTCTTCACGCGAGAACTTGTCATTCATGCGAGACCATCATCATTCGCGCGAGAACTTCATCATTCACGCGAGAACTTTCAAAAGATAACCGTTAGTCGTGAAAACTATATTTCGTGCGAGAACTAGCCTCTCGCGTGATAACTTTTTTGCTGTACACAACTTTATCCACAAGTTATCGCTCCTTTAACCACTTTAACACCCAAAACATGCAATAACAGTTATAAACATCATTCTTTA
The DNA here is from genome assembly GCA_025506505.1 of Flaveria sonorensis. Taxonomy (NCBI): domain Eukaryota; kingdom Viridiplantae; phylum Streptophyta; class Magnoliopsida; order Asterales; family Asteraceae; genus Flaveria; species Flaveria sonorensis. The sequence goes on from CM046427.1 coordinate 31,533,806, forward strand.
AGAAAACATTCGTAAAGTATGCATATTAGCCCCAAAACATGAATAAAACACGTAAAAGAGGGGACTAGAACTCACCTCTTGAAGTTCTAGCACAACCACAACTTCCCCAAAGCTTTTACCAAGCAAATACTACATAACCATGTGATTTATTCATTAATAATCCAACCTTAGTACATAACACGAGTTACTACACGAGTTACATACCTTAAACACTTCGTTTCTTCACTTTCTCTCTCTACGCAGCCGCTTTCTCTCTCTAGCAGCAGTACTTCTCGCGTGAAACTAGGGTCTGGCTGGGTATTCTCAGCCATTTTTACCCAACTCAAACTTTTCACCAGACTTCTCGCACGAGAACTTTCAGTCGCGCTAGAACCGTCCTCCACGCGATAACCTCATGAGTCGCGCGAGAACTCAACCTCTCATGCGAGAACTTTGCCTTTATTCAAAAATTCAAGGCGTTACATTGTCTAACAACTTGCTCCATCTGGAACACCACAACATAATGGTGTGTCTGAAAGGAGAAACCGAACCCTATTGGAGATGGTTCGATCTATGATGGCTAGAAGCACACTGCCTCTGTTATTTTGGGGTTTCTCATTGCTCTCTGCGGCCCATATTTTGAATATGGCCCCAACCAAGAAAGTTAATAAGACACCTTTTGAAATATGGCATGGAAGAGTTCCATCGTTATCATATTTAAAAGTATGGGTTTGTGAAGCTTATGTTCAGCAGAACACCCTAAACAAGTTAGAAGGCCAGTCCACTAAGTGTATCTTTATAGGATATCCCAAAGACTCCATGGGATATTACTTCTACAATCTAGCAGAGCAAAAGGTATTTGTTGCTCGAAAGGATGAGTTCTTGGAAACTAAGTTCCTTATGGAAGGAACTACCAACATAACAGTGGAACTTGATGAGGATCGAGAACCACAAGCCGATACATATTTGGTTGATATTAACAATCAACAAGAGGTTGTTGATAATGATCAAGTGGTTGATCAATACACACAAAACGTTCACAAATCTGTTAGAATTAGCAATCCCGAAAGATATAGTTTTTTCATGAATGGATGCTATGTAGTTGACTCGGATGAACCAACTACGTACCATGATGCAATGTCCAATTCTGATTGTGACAAGTGGCTTGAAGCCATGAACGTAGAGATGCAATCCATGTATGACAACCAAGTATGGGAATTGGTTGAGCCACCGCTTAACTCCAAACCGGTTGGATGTAAGTGGGTTTTCAAGAAGAAAACCAATATGCATGGAAATTTGGATACTTATAAAGCAAGACTTGTAGCAAAAGGTTTCACTCAAACTCAGGGATTGATTATGATGAGACCTTCTTGCCTGTGGCAATGCTAAAGTCAATTAGGATATTATTTGCCAAAGCTGCATATTATGACTATGAGATTTGGCAAATGGATGTCAAAACTGCTTTCCTTAATGGACATCTTGAAGAGAATGTCTATATGGTTCAGCTCGATGGTTTTGTCGATCCACAACATCCTAATAAAGTATGCAAGTTAAAAAAATAAATTTATGGATTGAAACAAGCATCGAGAAGTTGGAATCAATGTGTTGAGGAAGAGATTGAGAAATTTGGATTCATCAAGAACGCTGATGAAGCATGTGTGTAGAAGAAGGCTAGTGGGAGCATAATCACATTCTTAGTATTGTATGTTGATGATATACTACTATTTGGAAATGACATTCCAACCATGGAAGGTGTTAAAACCTGGCTTGGAAGTTGTTTTTCCATCAAAGGTCTTGATGAAGCCGCCTATATTTTGGGAATGAAGATCTATAGGGATAGATCAAGGTGGTTGATAGGTTTAAACCAAAGTGCATACATTGATAAAATCTTGAAAAGGTTCAAGATGGAGAACTCTAAGAAAGGTCTGGTACCTATTCAAAGAGGGACAATATTGAGTGCATCTCAATGTCAGCTCAAAGGATAAGCAAGAAAGGATGAAGGAAGTCCCATATGCATCTGCTATAGGATCCATCATGTATGCAATGATATGCACTAGACAGGACGTGTCATGCGCTTTAAGCATGACAAGTAGATATCAGCAGAATACAGGAAATAGGCATTGGATGGTTGTTAAGAGTATATTGAAATACCTTAGGAGGATTAAGGATATGTTTCTAATATACGGATCTGGTGAAAAGGAACTCGTTATAAAGGGTTACACGGATGCGAGTTTCCAAACTGATCGAGATGATTCTCGATCACAATCAGGGTATGTCTTCATTATAAATAGAGGGGCAGTGTCCTGGAAGATCTCAAAGCAGGATGTGGTAGCATTGTCCACTATAGAATCGAAATACATCGCCGCTTCATTGGCAGCACTAGAAGCTGCATGGTTAAAGAAATTCATTGCCGATCTAGGGGTGGTCTCTACCATTCAAGATCCCCTAGAGATCTTTTGTGACAACGAGGGTGCGATTGCTCAAATCAAGGAACCTCGTACACATCAAAAGACAAGGCACATTGAGCGGAGATTCAACTACATAAGGGATGAAGTTGAAAAGGGAAGATATGTATTCGCAAAGTTCACACCGATCAAAATATTGTGGATCCACTCACGAAGCTCCTTAAAAGGCGTTTCATGAGAGTCATACTTGTGCCTTAGGACTTTGATATTCTAGTGATTGGATTTGATCTATTTAGTATTTAAACAACAAAACAATTGTTATTTTGGCTCATTTATATAATTATGATATTTTGAATTATGTTCCATTCTAAATGTTTAAATCCATGAATATGTTTATTATTCTAAATGTCCGTAATTGGTCATATTTGTGGGAACAAATATGAAGGTAAGACTATTATGAACTTGGATTGGTGGATATTCATAAGGTATGAATATAGAGCAAAAAGTTGCTACCAAAGTTCATAGATATTTGTAGGATACAAATATTGGATTGACCCGCTCTCAGATGTTACTGCATGGAATTTTGTAATCGATCATAAGTATTTTTGAGTGAAGGTGAATATCATAGTATCCTCCAACCTGAGATACATATTGGGTTTTGATATTCACCAAATATTATACTTTGATCTAGTTCTTCGTTGTTTAGAAATATGGATAGTACATAAGGCTAAGTTCAGGTGTGATACAAGGTGATTAGAGAAACGTATGTAGTCAAGATGGGATTTGTTCCTTTTATTCGTTGAGAGTATGATGTCTAAGGCCTGATAAAGTTAGATCAACAGGGAATGGTCATTCTGTGTCTTTGGATTTAACATGACATCTGAAACAAAAGGATAAATAATAGATTCACCTAAATCACTTCAAGTAAGGGACTTGACGAAGATGATGTTATTGAATGGCACTTCGTCATGCATATTAGGGGTAGTAAACCATTATTAGGCGGTATTTGGTACTTGCATCAATCCTCTATGTATCTTGTGCAAGTGGGAGATTGTTGGAAACGGTCTGCCCAAGACACATATTGAATTGATGTGGCTAGTACGTTATGATCCAAGTCGGGTCATATACCCAATAACAAGCTAGACAAACACCTACAATATTTATATTTTATGATATGATCATATAAATAAATATTAACACTTAAAGTATTTAGAAATTGGGTTTCTAAATATTTGAACTTATGTTGTAAATAAATTATATGGATAATTTATTTTAGAGAGAGAGTATTCTATATTTTTATTCAAATGGTTGAACAACAATATAGATTGACTTGTCCGCATTTCTTAATTTCTCATCCGCATTTATAAATGCGGATGTGCTTTGAGGAAATGCGGATGAGGTTTATTCATCCGCATTTACTAATGCGGATGATGTTTACTTATCCTCATTTACTAATGCGGACTAAGACTATTCATCTGCATTTACTAATGCGGACAACATTTGTGGAAATGCTAATAGAAACTATTCATCCGCATTTACTATTGCGGATGTGCATTTGAATAAATCCTGAAAATCTCTTTATCCGCATTTACAAATGCGGATGAGCATTTGGGAAATGCGGATGGATTTTCTTCATCCGCATTTACAAACGTGGATAGAGGTTGTTCATCCGCATTTACTAATGCAGATTTACTAATGCAGATGAATATTTGAGAAATGCGGATGAGACTAAGGGCTGGGCCCCACCCACTTTTCTCTCTCCTCATCTGAAATTTCAGTTTCCTAGGACATGCAATATATGATTGCATTTAACCACTATCTCTAATATATATCTTACCAGACACTCAAAGTGCTTCACTTCTTCTTTAGTGTTTTTCCTCTCGATCGGTTGAGATTAAAACCAACTGAAGATCGTTCAAGTGTACAAATCTTAGCAACCGGGTGTTTGTTGGAGGCTTGAGGGTAGACTAGCTTGAGGCATCCTTCTTTGGAAGCTGTCATTCTTCGATCATCTTCCTCAAACACATACGAGAGGTAGTCTGCTAAACACCCTATGGTTGTTTGTAAGAATCGATCCATAACAGGTTTTAACAGATATATTGTCACACCCCGTCCATCCGGGTCTGGTCGTGATGACTGAATATCAACAAACACAGCGGAAACCATGTATGCAACAACATGAGCCATTGGTTTACATGAATAATAATAAAATATTTGCACTGTATTACAACCTAACATGTGTCTAACTAGATCGTAGGCATCCTCCATAAGATCCTTAACATCCATTCATCAAGTGGCTATCTTGTTTGGCTTGTTTAGATTCTTGTACAGCCCTTATAGGGTGGCTCTTCTAAGGGGGAGGTCAGCCGTGTTCATAAGTTTGCTATCCCAATGCTTGGGGAGTCTAATTAAGAATCCCCCTAATAAAGTTAGACAATCACCTAAAATACATACTCAAAACATGTCAACATAAAGTTGATGAGCTCAAGTGCTTAATGTTTAAAAACGAATGGACGCTTTATAATCCATAAGTTAAATTTAAAAAAACATAGGTATCAGTGTTGTGGGGTCACAATCAACCCTGCACTCAGCCCCGGCTAGCCTCTTCTAAACTTGTGTTATGCCGGTTATCCCATAGGGGAAACTGCGCCTCAAACAGTGTACCATACCTATTGAGTGGTACATCATAGTATCTTATAAAACCTGTCACATGACACAAATGACCCCGCAGGATCTCAGTGGGGTACCCTTCCTATTATGTCGGAAGGCAGTGTGCGTGGGGGATTCCCCAAGTAGATCTACCCATATAAAACAAGCGGTTCATACAAGAATTAATGATTGTGATACAAGTAGGTACAGGTTCTAACATTAGCCACAACATATAATAGCATCACATAATAGTACACAAATAACTTTTAGTTCAAACATAGCATGTTTCATCCCAAAATAGTAGTAAAAAGGGAACACTAAAACTCACAAGAGTTAATGATTGTGCTCACGTTCAGGGACAAGAGCAAGTAGTGTTGCATCATTACAAAGTTAAAACCAAGAGTATGTATTTCACCCCAAAAGTTGTAAAGTAAAAGGGTGTCATGAGACTCACCTGGGCTCGCTGCATGCATAATCTATACCAGTGCCGTAAGTTTCCTATGATGTGTGTGTAGTCCTCATGGTGACCTAGTTACAATTATTCATAAGTGTACATTTTGAGGAATGGTAATAGTTTGTATTTATTTGCAATAAGATTGAGATCCCTCTTTTAGTATTTCATTTTAGGATCATTATGTGTTCCAGGGTTTGTTATCATTTGAGACTTTCATGGGATTAGGTTATGCTTTTAAAGGTATACATTCACATATTCGGTAACCGTTTGCTTTGAATTTGCCTTGCCCAGAACTATAATTGTATATTATTTTTGGATGGTAGTAGTATTAATTATGGTAATACAAGTTAAGCTCATTAAAGGTAAAAGGAAACTAATCAGTTCATAATATCTGATATCAGACGTGTTAGTAATTGCGATGCTAAAATTTATATTATTTATGCTTAATTATTGTATTATTTTTTTGTACTTAAGTTGTACTAACGCGTATTATTATCATTCAAGGCATCGTATATGATAGATGATATTAGTATTAATGACTCCAACATTGATTTTAATAATCTTGTTGATAATAATTAGATAGTTAGTAATAGTCGTAAGTATGATAATGAAATAGAACTATAATTCCTGATAAAACACATTTTTGAATGCCATTGTTAACATTATTAGCATGATAAATAAAATACTAATATTATAAAGTATCTCTAGAAGTTATGATTGAAGATATAACAATGTTTACACTAATGTTAGATGTATGATCGTTGTTATTATCATATGGTTATAAGTATAATTGAAAATAATATTAGTTATGATGATGACAAGGTAATATTATTTACACAACTTTTGAAAAGATTGATAGTAATAGTAAAATTTTGTATGAGTATGTGTTGATAAATAGATGCCACTATTAATAATGTTACCAGTATCATACATAATCATAATCATCCACGGTAAACTTGGTAACAACAAAGCTTGGTTAGACTATTTATTAGGACTAAAATAATATTACTAATGATAACATTAGTAATGCTAGTGTATATAAAAAAAATACATGATGATGAAGATGATTGTGTAGTTATAACATAATGATAATAGTATTACTTATATTAGTTAACAGTAATATTAATCGTGAGTGGAATTCTTTAATTGTAATAGTCCTAGTACATAATTTGGAATGTCTTCATCATTATATTGCATATCATTGTCAATAACATTGAAACCATTTGATAAAACGCACATATAAGCATTAACAATAATATTAAAACAATGTAACAATATTGGTGTTCACGATAATGGTACAATTATTCGTATTAGTAATCTTATATTATTACTATCGCCAAACGCATTACATATAGATAATTTCCATTACATTTTGTAGCGTCACACTTGGTTCATATTTATGCATTTAACCATTGTTTGTGCAAAACATACGAGCATATATTTATGGATATCTATGTGTTTATGCTTATAATTCAATTCTTGATCTTTATTAATATTATCATTATTATTATACATCATTTATAATATAGTTTATAATCACATGAAGCCATTTTAAGACGAGCTCAATCGGTTCGTTTTAGGATAATAATCACGTTAAATAATCAAGCGTGCGCGTATACCTTCCCGCTAGATCACACCGTTTGACAAGTGTTGACCAAAGTCCAAATGCTTCCAATTCCAAATCCAAGCACAACCATTTGGCCCGGTTGTACCCAAACACCACCAAATCCAAACCCGTTACCAAACATCACTCAAGACCACCACATATCGCCGTGTACCGCCACTCACCACCTCTGTCACAACCACCATCAACCGTCACTCACCACCGCTGTCATCACCAATATCAACAGCTGCCATCACCACTGCCGTCACAGCCATCCATGACTGCATCACCACCAACCACCACTCACAACCCTAACACCAACAAAACCACCACATCGTGCATAACCTGCAATCGCCACCATCCTGTGCCACTGCTACTCCCGGCGTCTTGTGGGTGTCTTCGCCGCCAGCCGCCACTGTAACTATCTTCACCACCGAGCACTAGCACGAGCAGCCCCATAATCACCAACAAACCACCGCCTATGCGGCCGTCATCACTGTCGTCTGCGGCTGCCAACATCACTAACCTTCCGCCCTTTTGTATCTTGTAGATTGAGGTCTGAGGAGTACATGCATGTGTAGATCGGAGCAAGAAGCCATCGCCGGAGAGTCGCCAGAATCTCGCCGGAGGATCTTCGGGGTCGACTAACACCGCCACCACCACGCGTACCCTCAAACCACCACCACCATCGGACTCACGAGGTCGGGATCTACCCGAAGGTACCCTTCACTCGCCACCACTCACCGCCGTGGGGTTCGCCAGAGCTCGGCCACGCGCCGTCGTGCGCGGTGGCCGGCCGCTGGTCTCCCCCGCCGGCTCTCCTCCCTCTCACTCTCATCTGCCGCTCTCTCTTTTGTGTGTGTGTTAATGTGTGTGAAGTGAAGGGAGAAGAATAAAATGTGTGTTTTTATACCCAGATTTTTCCACGCTGTCTTTCCGCGCGGTGTCCTCTCGACACTGTCCTCGACCGATTAGCGTGTCATACCGGGTCTCCGTCTTTCACGATAGCTTCAGGAATTTCATTTCATATACAAACATGCGTGAAAATTTTTATATTAAATATCGGGTGACGTTTAAATTGGTGACATCAAAAATCGCGTATTTAAATTATTTTCCGGATTTGATTTTCATTCGCGATTTGGTTGTTCCGTTGATAGAATAATATATAAAAATAAATAAATAAAAGAAGAGTCATAAATTTGTAGTTCTAAATTAAATACTTTGTGCTTATTGACATTTTTGAATGTTGCGCGTTTATTGACATCTTTCAGGTGTGGATAAAAATTGTGCAGTTATAGTTATTGTTATTAGGGTTTGTTCAATTTGCGTGAGCTCGATTTTGTTTCCATTCTCAATTTAAAATATGTTCACACATTATTGCTGTACTATTTACTAACCATGTCAGGTTTCCGTTGTTTGTTAGATATCAGCCTGTAGTCTTACGTTAAATAGTTCGGCATATTTTGTTATGCGGTTGTTAATTCATAGAATAAATTTCTTGGTTAACAAAATGTTTTATTTACATTCTAATAATACTACTTTTGGGTTTTATATTTCTTACTGGGCCACAATTAGGCTTTGCTCATGTTTAATGCACTGATTTGGGTTCGTTTTAAAGAAAATTTCAGGCCCAAATTTCGGGGTTGTCACATATATAAAATGGTTTATATATATTAATTGTAACATGTTTTGAATACTGATTCTGCTGTATTTTTCATTTTATTTGAATAAAATGACTACGATAAACTTGTTGAAAACCCAACACTCATTTTGATTGATTCGGTGGATTTTCGAGGCAAGAGAGTTAGAAGTTGGTTGTGGAGTGTTATCCATGTGTCAATGGCAGGAGTGGATGGATTTCAAGGGTGATTTATGTGGTTTCATGTTCGGTTTTGGTATTGTTTTAAATAATAAATGCTATGTTCCAATTGTGATTGACTAGTATGATTTTACCGATGATAATAATTTGATTTATTAAGGTTGGTTCATAAGTGTTTTAGAAGGCTTCCGTAGCAAATCTCCATTGAATTGGAGATTGTTAGGGAAAGTTATAAACTATCCATGAGAGAACTATTGTTGTTTAATGTTTTGGTACAACTGGTTCCTTTCCTATGTATTTAGTTAAGCTTTCGTGAGTACTTTGATGCACCAATCTGTAGTTGCATATTTTTTATTAAAATACAAGTAGATCTTATTTACTTGGTCATGTTAGCTTGATTTGACTTCTTTTTCATCGATCAAGCTTTGCATTTCTTGTTTAAAGTCTGATTACTTTTATTTCAAAAGTTTAATTTGATTCTCTATTCCTAACGAGTAAATAAGAGTAATTTCTTGGTTCTTTACACCTCGTCTACTTGCCTAAATGGTCAATTAAATGTTTTCGGGATCCATAGTTCTCATTTTGAATGATTCGGTGGATTTTCGAGGCAAGAGAGTTCAAAGTTGGTTGTGGAGTACTATCGATCAGTTTTGGGCAAACGTGGATTGATTTCAAAGGTTATTCGTGTGGTTTTGTGTTCAGTTTTGGTTTTTATTTAAATCATAGTTGCTATGTTCCAATTGTGATTGATTAGTATGATTTTAGTAATGAATATAATCCGATTTATTAAGATTGCTTCACAAGTGTGTTCAGAAGGCTTGCATATCAAAACTCCATTGAGTTAGAGATTGTTAGGGAAAGTTACAAAGTGTCCATGCGAAAACTATTGTTGTCTAATGTTTTGGTACGACTAGTTCCTTTCCAATGTATTTAGTTAAGCTTTTGTGTGTACTTTGATGCACCAATCTATAGTTGCACATTTTTTTATTAATTTACAAGTAGATCTTATTTATTTGGACGTGTTAGCTTGATTTGATTTCTTTTTCATCGATCAAGCTTGGCGTTTCTTGTTTAAAATCTGATTACTTTTATTTCGGTAGTGTAATTTGATTCTCTATTCCTAACAAGTAAATAAGAGTAATTTCTTCGTTCTTTACACCTTATTTACTTGCCTAGATGGTCAATTAAGTATTTTCTGGATCCATAGTTCTCATTTTGATTGATTAGGTGGATTTTCGATGCAAGAGAGTTCTAAGTTGGTAGTGGAGTGCTATCGATGAGTTTTCGGCTGGAGTGGATTGATTTCAACGGTCATTCATGTGGTTTTGTGTTTGGTTTTGGTTTTGATTTAAATAATAGATGCTATGTTCCAATTGTGATTGATTAGTATGATTTTAATGATGATTATAATCCTATTTATTAAGATTGGTTCACAAGTGTGTTTAGAAGGCTTGCGTATCAAAACTCCATTGAGTTGGAGATCGTTAGGGAAATTTACAAACTATCCATGCGAGAACTAGTGTTATCTAATGTTTTGGTATAACTAGTTCCTTTCCCGTGTATTTAGTTAAGCTTTCATGAGTACTTTGACGCACCAATCTATAGTTGCACATTTTTTTATTAGTTTACAAGTAGATCTTATTTATTTGGATGTGTTAGCTTGATTTGACTTTTTTTCATCGATCAAGCTTTGTGTTTCTTGTTTAAAGTCTGATTACTTTCATTTCGATAGTGTAATTTGATTCTCTATTCCTAACGAGTAAATAAGAGTAATTTCTTGGTTCTCTTCACCTCGTTTACTTGCCTAGCTGGTCAATTAAGTGTTTTATGGATCCATAGTTCTCATTTTGATTTATTCAGTGAATTTTTGAGGCAAGAGAGTTCGAAGTTGGTAGTGGAGTGCTATCAATGAGTTTTGGGCGGGAGTGGATTTATTTCAAGGTTCATTCGTGTGGTTTCGTGTTCGGTTTTGGTTTTGATTTAAATAATAGATGCTATGTTCCAATTGTGATTGATTATATGATTTTAATAATGATTATAATCCAACATTTAAGATTGGTTCACAAGTGTGTTTAGAAGGCTTGCGTATCAAAACTCCATTGAGTTGGAGATTGTTAGGGAAAGTTACAAACTCTCCATGCGAGAACTATTGTTGTCTAATGTTTTGGTACAACTAGTTCCTTTCCAATGTATTTAGTTAAGCTTTCGTGAGTACTTTGACGCACCAATCTATAGTTTCACATTTTTTTTTTATTAATTTACAAGTAGATCTTATTTATTTGGATGTGTTAGCTTGATTTGACTTCTTTTTCATCGATCAAGCTTTGCGTTTCTTGTTTAAAATCTATTTACTTTTATTTTGGTAGTGTAATTTGATTCTCTGCTCCTAATGAGTAAATAAGAGTAATTTCTTGGTTCTTTACACCTCATTTACTTGCCTAGATGGCCAATTAAGTGTTTAATGGATCCGTAGTTCTCATTTTGATTGATTCGGTGGATTTTCGAGGCAAAAGGGTTCAAAGTTGGAATTGGAGTGTTATCGATGAGTTTTGGGAAAGAGTGGATTGATTTCAAGGGTCATTCGTGTTGTTTCGTGTTCGGTTTTGGTTTTGATTTAAATAATAGATGCTATGTTCCAATTGTGATTGATTAGTATGATTTTAATGATGATTATAATCCGATTTATTAAGATTGGTTCACAAGTGTGTTTAGAAGGATTGCATATCAAAACTGCATTGAGTTGGAGATCGTTAGGGAAATTTACAAACTATCCATGAGAGAACTAGTGTTATCTAATGTTTTGGTATAACTAGTTCCTTTCCCATGTATTTAGTTAAGCTTTCATGAGTACTTTGATGCACCAATCTATAGTTGCATACATTTTTATTAAAATACAAGTAGATCTTTTTTACTTGGTCGTGTTAGCTTGATTTTACTTTTTTTCATCGATCAAGCTTTGTGTTTTTTGTTTAAAGTCTGATTACTTTCATTTCGGTAGTGTAATTTGATTCTCTATTCCTAATGAGTAAATAAGAGTAATTTCTTGGTTCTTTACACCTCGTTTACTTACCTAGATGGTCAATTAAGTGTTTTATGGATCCATAGTTCTCATTTTGATTGATTCTGTGGATTTTCAAGGGAAGAGAGTTCAAAGTTGGAAGTGGAGTGCTATCGATGAGTTTTAGGCAAGAGTGGATTGATTTCAAGAGTCATTCGTGTGGTTTCGTGTTCGGTTTTGGTTTTTATTTAAATAATAGATGCTATGTTCCAATTGTGATTGATTAGTATGATTTTAGTAATGATTATAAGGCGATTTATTAAGATTGGTTCACAAGTGTCATTAGAAGGCTTGCGTATCAAAACTCCATTCAGTTGGAGATTGTTAGGGAAAGTTACAAACTGTCCATACGAGAACTTGTGACATCCGGTAATTTTCCGTTACCAAACTCCATTAGTTCCGTTAGGTCTTGCATACACGTGTCGTGAGCACACACTAGTTGTCGTTGGTGACTTAAATATTATTAACAATGATTATCTGATAATAACTAGATTAATAATATTGATTACTAATTTGTAGTTATGTGATTTGTGAATTTAAATATTATTTGTGAATTTTACCTTGTAACTTGACAACGTGTTATATTTATTTCATTTGTTTGTTTATTAGTGGAAATATATAATTATTATTCTTCAATAATAATATATGAGTTTTGTAATTAGAAGTATATAAAAAGATTAGTTTTATAAAAGTATTAACAAAGGAGGGTTAATTGTGAAAATTGTAATTACCAAATATTACAAAAATCAAACCCTAATCCCCTCCCCACCCCCCTTGTTACGGCTGAAACACCCACACACACATACCTTGCGATTTTGATCTTGCAACAACAAGTTTCAATCGATTTCTAGTGTCATTCAAGGATTGGAAGTTGTAACACGAGGAAATTTTAAAAGAGAAAAAGAAAAGAAAAGAGAAGTATAAAGAAAGAAAGGTGAAATAACCCAAGTTGAGGGGTTAAAGTTGTGCAAGAGGCAAACTTTATTATTATTATGCTTAAAAGTGGGCATGGCCGCCCACACCTCTGCTCTCACCAACTGCTCGACTGCAGAAAGAAGAAAAGCAGAAAGTTTCCATCTGTTTTCTAGAGAGAAGAAGAAGAAGATCGTCTAGAAGGTAAGATTTTATGTGTTTTGTTCGGTTTCAGCTGGGTTTTCAACTTGTAGACCGAGTCTTATGTGTTTCTATGTTTTTGGTTGGGTGTTTTTGGTGTGTTTAGGTGTTTGAACTCCAAGTGCTCTCGAGTTTGGAGGAGTTTTACTCGAAGACTACTGTAGGTGAGTTCTAGATCCATGGTTTTTTTGTTTTAAACTTGTTTTGGGGCTAAAATGCATAAAAATTATCATTTTACAACTTTCAGCATGTTGAACCGTGTATTACCCCTGTTTTATGTGGGTATGTGTGTTTATGAATGTTTGACTAAATTATGTGATGGTATGCTTGTTTTATGAGCTTAGTATGCTATATTTGAGCTAAGAATATGTTAGAATGATGATCGGGAACTGAAATTAGCATAAGTTGGAACTGGCATAGTACCCATGGGCCCAAACTACCCATGCGCCCAAGTGGTTGCTCATGCGCCTAAGTTTCCCATGCGCCTAAGTATCCATGCGCCTGCATAGTACTCATGCGTCTGCATAGTTCCCATGCGCCTAAGTCTTTTTGCCCATACGCCTAAGTGTTGCTCATGCGCCTAAGTTTCCCATGCGCCCAAGTACCCATGCGTCTGCATAGTGCTCATGCGCCTGCATAGTACCCATGCGCCTAAGTTTTTCCCCATGCGCCAAAGTGTTCCCATGCGCCCAATTGTTTGTGCGCCTGCATAGTGCCCATGCGCCCACATAGTGTTCATGCACCTAAGTTGCCTTAGAATTTTTCTGAAATTTTAGGAAAAATGGAAATTTATGATTAAGCTCGGGAATGTTTTGGTGGGCTATGTTTGTTCATGTTTTGCATGTTGTGGTCTGTTATTGATGTTTCTTATTACGTATTATTACGTGACTTTATGTGGTGTGTTAATGCTCTTGTACGTAAAGTATTATATAATGAAAGCGAAAGACATTATTAACGAAGTGGAACCTAATGAAATAATGTAAAGTCTTGCAAGCAACCGAAAGGAGGTTCACAACTCATTGAGGGGTTGTTAGTTCAACTGTGTGCGGTTTAGCTAACCCATGAGGATGCACACAGGGGTCAATCCTTGTGATTGACCAATATGTACGAAACGGGACCCTTGTCGCTTGCCCCGGTACTGGAGTCAGCTTCGTGCACAATGTTAGGGGTCAATTTATAGACTTCGGCCTAGTACCAGCTTCGTGTACAATGTTTGGGGTATAGTATATGACATTGGTCTAGATGAAAGTGAAAGATAATGATGAAAGTACGAAATTAATGAAAAGAATGTTGGAAGATAATAATGATATTATCAAGATGTATGTATGTTGTGTGATCACAAACGAAAGTAAAGGAAAGGTTTTTACTAAAGGTAAAGTATTTTATTATGTAAAACTAGAACTCACTCAGCAACACTGACTTTTATGCATTTTTAGTTGGCAGGTAACTTGTGCTGAGGATGGCACGAGGGTGAAGCTACTTGGCGGGCAAGACTGGAATCCATCTCATGCAATAATAATGATGTTGTTTTGTAATACAACTAAGTGATATTTTGTAATCTTTTAAATGATGATGTATTACTTGGCAAATGTGTTTATTAAAGCATGAAATGGTTTTTGATGAATTATTCCGCTGTAATATTTTATTACTTGATAAATCTTAATATGTTTTGATGTAAATGAGGTTGGGATTTACCAACTATGGGGTTCCAGAGAACGGGGCCTTACAAGTTGGTATCAGAGCCAAAGTTTAAGAGAAATGGGTAAATATTTTCAAAACCTAAACTTAAACTGAGAATGGGACCGAATGGAGGGATGCCAGCCCAAGTTGCTACATGCCATCAGGTAATTTACTTTTTTAAGGTTAACTTGTATTATGTGCTTGTGCTATCTGATTTATGTGCTCTTAGTAGATTTGGATACTAATGTAGTCAGGATAGGCAATGCTTGGGGGATGAAGAGTAAAGTAAGTGGCTAATCACAACTGGCCACTGTAATTAGGGAAGGGCACGCGTGTGACGGAGATAACAGAAGTTGGATTATTTCCAACAATTATTAGGCAAACAAATCATGGATACCAAAGTTAACTATTATTATAGAATGTTATTACATTGATCCAAAAGTAGTCTTAACTTGAAAACTAAAATAGAACTCTTTTCATTCCCATGCATGCCTAATCACCTGAAAAACATGCCCAAAAGTTTATCAGCAAAAAGCTGGTGAGTTCACAGGTTTATAAAAAAAGGTTATCATAAGTTCCTATATAAAAAGATATGATTATCCAGGAATCAACCCCTAGATCGTCAAGGACTAGCTAGGTCCACTGACTATGATCGCAACCAAGAGCCCCATAATAAAACCAAGACACAAAGTCCCTCAAAATCCTTTCAACATATATTCTCTTTGTACTAGACCGGTAAAACCGATCCTGAGGGGCGGTTGTCAAACCCAATAGATTTACCAATATATCCTGTGGCCCTGCAAGGGTTAATGATTATGTAAGAGGGCAATCATGCGCAAATAATAAAACAACTCAAGGCCATCATAAAGATCACACAATTATTCCATAATTAAATCATATCACAAATAAAACATTATAGCATGTTTTTCCCCAAAATAGTTAAATAAAACGTTATTTAAAAATAGGGGCTGTGAAAACTCACCTTCAAATGTGACAGAGTGATGATCTAGCAAAAATCGAGCCCGGAAAATAAACGACCAATTAACGCCCTAAACACAAGGGATCTATTAATTGTTGAGTAATAAGTCTATACGTAAGTTGTTTACCCAACTCACTAGACTTGTCTTGAAATCCGTTTTAAAAAAAAGACCCGTTGATGACTTTTGGTTTAGCTTAATAATTTGTATTATATGCGACAAATATTTATTTATTAAATAAATCATTTAACCCTTAAACAACAACCACATAACACACTCAAGATAGACAGATGAAAGTATACAAAAATATAACGTAAAATTTACTACGTTATGTACTTTACAAACAAACAAACAAACAAACAAATAAATAAATAAATGAATAAATGAATAAATAAATAATTATTCTTTCATAATAATATTTAATTTAGGATTAATATCCATATTCTTGCTTTAGTTAAGAAATCTATTTCTTATATTATTACTTTATAACTACTACATTATTTAACACATGCCAACGTTTATTAATCTTTTAACAAATAATAACATTTTCAGTAGTAAAATATATATAAATATATTTTGATAAATTTTTATTATAAAAATATGCTCTATTATGTTTGACCCATATTTCACCCATATATGGTAATTTTTGACCCGAAACCACACGGTTTTACACGCATAAACCGTACATCAACCCATATATATCTTGTGACCATTTTAAATGTTTAAAAGTGGCTCTTTTATGCCAAAAACATTCTAAAATAATTTGTTAAAACTCAGTTTCAAAACAGTCCATTATTTTTAACCCGAAATTGTCGGTTTTCGGCTTTTTCGCGCGTATAAAGTCATCACCGAATACCTTGCTTGTTATGGGTTTGTTATATACTTAAAAACATAAGTTTTTAACTTAAAACAAAATATTATTTTCTGTCCAAAACCGGACTTGTACATAATTACTTGTTTTAAACCCGAAAACATCATTTTAACGCGTTTTTAAACGTAAAACGTTTACGAGATTAAACCCAATCATTAAGACTTTTATTTTCAGTAATATTAATAAATTTTAACTTATATTTTATATGTTTTTAAAATTATTATTCCAGATTTTATAAAGATACTTGCCTTGTTTGCTATCAACTTTTATGACATGACCACTAGTGGTCATGTCCCATCTATACTTGAGTACCTTTAATTCTAATTTGCTTTTATCTTTTCTTCAAATTAAATGTGAATAAAAACATAAAATCTCCAGATCATGATCACCATATACATGGATCATTTCAATCATCTCTAAACTTATGAGTGAAGAACAAATCAAGAACAAAAGTGTAAACCATATATACATACATATACACGATTTCATACATACATACATAGTTCAAATCATAGATTTTATCTTATGTTCTTAGTTTTCATTTCAACAAAACATACTTAAAAATCAAAAGATTTCAGATCATGATCACCATTATTCATGGATCATCTCAATTCTTTTATGAAATCAAGAGCAAGATGAGTTCAAGAACATCATTCTTTACATACAATCATGTATTACCCATTTTCATCATTTGATAGACTCCTTTTGGAGATGGGTTTCTTATGATGTTCATAACCTCAAATAAAAGTTTGATCATCTTGCATGCAAGTGAAAATCAACAAAATGTTAAAAGATCATCAAAACACAAAATCATCACACACACACACTTACGGCACACACACACACATTGTTTAACAACACATTTTCTTGATAAAAACCTTTGTTGGAACCTTGGATTTCAAGAAAAGCTAGTTTTTGGTGAATAAAACTTGCAACAATCATCCAAAAGTCACGTTGCATGTGTTAAAAGATGAAATGTTCATACCTAAGATGAACAAGTTTTGAAGATTCAAGAATGATTTCCTTGTAGATTTCTTCTCCTGTAAGTTGGATTTATGCAATGTTTTGCACCAAGATCATAAAGGATCCTTGAAATCAAGAAATCAAAGCTTGAAACAAACTTTAGATAATCAAAATCAAAGGAATGGGGGTTGTTTTAGGATGTTCAGCCATGAGTTAGAGAGAGAGGGAGAGGAGAGTGCGTGTAGGTGAGTTCTAGAGAGAGAAAGGGTGGGTTGAGTGTGTGTAAAAGATTTAGTATGAAGTTGTTTATATAGAAATGATTAAGTATGTTTAAAGTAAGTTAATCATGAGATTATATTGATGATATGGCTGGTGGATCTCCAAGTGAGATGCCGCCTGGTGTAAGGCGGGTGTCGGTCTCGTTAAATTTTTTGTAAAATTCTTAAACGTTTGGGTTTTTACGTGAAAATTTTATATAAAATCAAAGTATTAATTTGATACTTTTCAAAGGTTTACAACATTTAATAATAGTGACAAAAAGTCAAGAATTAAAATATATATGGTATAACACAGTATGCAACGGACTATACGTTACATCAAGGCAATATTTAAAAAGTCTTAATTTTACGCGATCAAGGTAAATAATAATTATTATTATTTTTTATGACTAATAATATTTTCACTTAAGATATATTAAATCATAAAAATCAACATATATTGACCAATTTTATTTAACCAAATTGTCACCAACGCTCGTTAAAAGTTTTGTCGCTACGCGACCCGTTAATTCTCAAAATTACCAATTATAAAACTTATGCACAAAGGGGCTTTGCTAGACCTTAAGGTCAATGTCACACCCCGGGCCCAAGGAGGGTGGGACGTCTTAGATTAGCAATACACATGGCAGCGGAAACTAACCACTCAAGAGCACACAAGAAGGGAAAATCACATGGCATTACATTAAAACAACATATTTGGGCTATGAATGTCTTGCCCAAACATCAAATCCACACCCAGTGTAAATATTCCAAATTTATTACACAACAAAACCAAATGTCTAATAAAGTTTTTAAAATTGAGTAATGCCATTGGTAGTCACGGTACTAAGCCATCCATAAAGTTTCCATTAAAATCCAAGCTTCATCAAGGGTTACCTGAAACATGCTCAAAAGAATTGTGTAAACTAAATAGTTGGTGAGTTCAAGTGCTTAAAGTTTAAAAACAAAAGGGCTCTTTAGAATCCATAAGTTAATTTTAAAAAGAAAACATAAGTGTCACTGTCGTGGGGTCACAATCAACCCTGCACTCAGCCCCGGCTAGCCTCTTCTAAACTTGTGTTGTACCGGTTATCCCATAGGGGAAACTGAGCCTCACAGAGTGTACCATACCTGCTGATTGATACACCATAGTATCTTATAAAACCTGTCACATAACACAAACGACCCTGCATGATCTCAGTGGGGTACCCTTCCTATTATGTCGGAAGGCACTGTACGTGGGGGATTCCCCAAGTAGATCTACCCACATAAAACAAGCGGTTCTCACAAGAATTAATGATTGTGATACAAGTAGGTGCAGGTTCTAACATTAGCCACAACATATAATAGCATCACATAATGGTACACAAATAAATTTAGTTCAAACATAGCATGCTTCATCCCAAAAATAGTAGTAAAAAGGGAACACTAAACTCACCTTATGCAGATCAAAGATTCTTCAGACACAAAAAAGATTCAAGCCCTAGCGCCCTATGATCAAGATACAAGTAATAAGCAAATGCTCTTAGGCTATTGGAAGTGTATCTAAATGTATTTTATGGTCGTATGTTCACATGGCTTCGCTTCTTAAAAGTGTGTGTCAAAAAGTTTCCTTTTCAGGAAGGTTAGGGTTATGGATGACTAGTTATATGACTCCTATAAGTTTGTTTATATTATAATAAGTTTAACAAGAGTTAAGTCATAAGATTACTGACATTTAGTTTTATTTATGAAATTTACACTTTGGTCCCTCAAGTTTCAAAATATACAATTTTTACCCAAAAGTTTGCTTTCTTTCAACCTTCCACCAAAATATCATATTGAGGTCTTCTAGTTTACTGAAATAACATGGATTTATAGGTCTGAAGCTTGTTACACCATTTTTAGAAATTTATCCAAAAATTCCCCGGTTAGGCGTATAATAGTAGAATAATTTCATAGAAATTACATATTAACCCAAAAATTCACCAAGTTCGGTTTTTAGCAATATAATACATGTTTTAATCTCTGAAAATTTCAATACTTGCCTCTCATTAAGTTTTTGGCCGATTCGAGAGTTTCATCACCTATTCGGGGTCACTAACTAAGCTCCTAATGTCCATTATACCATACCAATCCACCCATTTCTATAATTTTGTAAGTTTAGCATCCTCAATTAACTAGAAAATACAATAACCTCACGAATCTTACAAATTTTAATTGACAAGGTTATGATTAAGGTGTTTCAACACCATTACACATGTGTAACTAATAAAGTTCGAGTTTAAACATCTTTAAATCTTTCTGTAACCTTAAGTCCAGATTATTATATTGTTCATAGGATGTTTTTAAGCAGGTTCTAAGCATAGAACGAGGGGGTTGTTCAAGAAAAGTGGTTAAATAGGTGTTAAATTCTATGAAAAGAGGGTTTTCGGGTATATTCATGTGAACCAACACACGAAATGCGAGCCTTTAAAAGAATGTACCTTTTCGTGAAGCCGTGAGTCTCTCAAGAATAGTGATATGGCCACAAGTTTCTGTTTGAAACAAGAGTATTGGGATTTATGGAAGAAAATAAAGAAACTCAAGGAATAGATTTGGTTCAGGTACAAGAATGCTTATACACTAGATGTTCTGTGTTTTGATGTATGCTTTGAAGAAGTCTTCGGATTTTTTTTTGATGAAGATGGTGAAGAAATCGCAAAGAGAAAGGAGAGCAGAGAGTTTTCAAGAAAAAGAGAGAAAGGGAGTAAGATGGAGTGTGTACAACTAAAAAAAGAGAGAAAATAATGGGGGTGGAGTGTGTAAGTCAGTTTGGGGAAATTCAAGGGGAGGTGTGGTTGGTGAGTGGGGTGGCCGAATGCATGGTGATAATCCCATGCATTGGGTAATATACGTGGTGCACAATCTGGTCAAAAGTCTTCTAGAAGGATTCTGAAAAATTTCAGAATGCTAAGTGTTCGAAAGATAGAAAAATTTTCCAGCCGAACAGTGATAATGCGTCCGTATAGTGCTCAAACGCCCACTGCAAGAATACCCAAGCAGTGCTCATGCGCCTCAGCAGTGGTAATGGGCCCACTGCTGAATGAGCCCGCACAGTTCAAATGCGCCTGAACTGTTCTCATGTGCCTGAGGTTCTCATGCGCCTGAACAGTTCTCATGCGCCTGAACAGTTCTTATCCACCTGAACAGAAAAATACGTGCGGAAGACTTGGATTTCAATTTTGTATAAATATCAGGGCAAATAGCCAATTAAGTGAATTTTCTAGCCTCGGGGAAAATAGTTTCTAGACTAAAGCAAGTCCTAATAGGCTCATCCAAGGAAGTAAAACTCACAAACAATTAATCATAGGGGAAAGAAAAATACATAAACATGATAAAATAATGAAAATGAAACAATGCCACATTAATTTAAGTTGTTAAAGGCGGACCTAGGAGTTGGTTGTTACATTCTCCTACCATTTGGGAAATTTCGTCCCGAAATTTTAGCTTCGATTATTTTCTGGACGAGTTGGTTTAAAGAGTTGTGGGTACTACTTTCTCATCACATCTTCTCTTTCCCACATGAATTCGGGTCCTCGCCTAGAGTTCCATCTCACTTTTACCTTGGGTATATGACTTCGTCTGAGTTTCTGGACTAGTCGGTCGGTAATCTCTATGGGCTCTTCCATGAATTTCAATTCGCTGGTGATTTTGGCATCCTTCAATGGCAATTCCAAGGCCTTGTCTACAAGGCACTTCTTTAAGTTAGACACATGGAAGGTGTCATGTACATAACTCAACTCTTAGGGTAGTCTTAATTGGTATGCTACTGGGCTAATTCTTGACAAAATTTCAAATGGTCCAATGTATCTTGGGCTTAGCTTGCCTTTTTTGCCAAATCTGACTGCACCCTTCCATGGTGCGACTTTTAGCATCACTTTATCACTTACTTGAAATTCCAGGGGCTTTCGTAGTCTATCCACGTATTTCTTTTGACGGTCCCTGGCTGCTCTCAGTCGTTCCTTAATCTTGAATACCTTATCGGTGGTTTCCATTACGATATCGGGTCCCATTATTTGGTTATCACCAATCTCATTCCAGCTTAACGGTGATCGGCATTTTCTACCACATAAAGCTTCATACGGGGCTGCGTTTATACTTGCGTGGTAACTATTATTGTAGGAGAATTCCTTGAGAGGAAGGTGGTTATCCCAACTTCCGCTGAAGTCGATTGCGCAAGCTCTTAGCATGTCTTCTAGGGTTTGAATGGTCTTTCAATTTGTCCATCAGTTTGAGGGTGGTATGCAGTGCTTAAGTCAAGACGTGTCCCTAAAGTCTGTTGGAGAGACTTCCAGAATCATGAAGTGAAGCGACTATCCCGGTCTAAGATAATCGATAATGGCACTCCATGTCTTGTTACTATTTCATCGATGTATAGTCATGCTAGCTTCGGTAAGCCGTAATCTTCTCGAATAGGTATGAAGTGAGCTGATTTGGTAAGCCTATCCACTATCACCCAGATTGCATCATGCCCTTGAGAGGTTCTTGGCAACTTTGTAACAAAATCCATCGTAATGTTATCCCATTTCCATTTGGGGATTTCGGGTTCTTGTAAGGTTCCTGATGGTTTTTGGTTTTCAGCTTTTACCATTGCACACGTCAGACATTTCCCCACATAAGTGGCAATGGATTTCTTTAATCCGAGCCACCAGAAGAGGGTCTTCAAGTCTTGATTCATTTTATCACTTCCCTGATGTACCGAATATCTGGATTTGTGGGCTTCATCTAGGACTATCTCTCTAATTCCTCCGTGCTTTGGAACCCAAGTCCTTCCCTCATGCTTATACAATCTGTCATTACTCACTTCTAAACGTTTCTCCATTCCCATTAACATCTCCTCAGCTAGCTTGTCCTCATTCAGGGCTTTCCTTTGTGCTTCTTTTAATCTAGCGGTAAGACTAGTATACACGCTCATTCTTAAGGCACGAACGTGAAGGGGTTTTTCCCCTTCCTTTCTACTCAATGCATCTGCCACCATATTGGCCTTTCATGGATGGTAACGAATCTCACATTCATAATCGATCAACAATTCTACCCACCTTCTTTATCGCATACTTAACATCTTCTGTTCCAGAATGTGTTGCAAACTTTTATGATCAGTGTAAATGACGCATTTGGTACCGTAGAGGTAGTGTCTCCATATTTTGAGCGCAAACACCATGGCACCTAGTTCCAGATCGTGAGTAGTGTAGTTTCTCTCATGCTCATTTAACAATCTGGACGCGTAAGCAATCACCTTGTCTCGCTGCATCAATACACACCCCAGCCCCTGACGTGAGGCATCGCAATAAACTACGAAATCCTCAACGCCTTCCGGTAGGGCAAGGATAGGTGCACTGCACAGCTTCTCCTTGAGTATCTCAAATGCCTCATTCTGTTCCTTTTCCCATATGAAGGCTGTATTCTTTTTGGTTAGAGCGGTTAATGGCTGCACAATTTACGAGAAATCCATGATGAACCTCCGATAGTATCCAGCCAAGCCAAGAAATTGCCTTATCTCGGTAGGGGTTTCAGGGATCTTCCAGTTTTTAATGGCTTCTATTTTTGTTGGATCCACTTGGATACCTTCTTTGCTCACCACATGTCCTAGAAACTGGATTTTGCGCATCCAAAACTCACATTTGGAGAACTTTCCATATAACTGCAAATTCTTGAGCAACTCAAGAATTAGTCTAAGGTGCTTCTCATGCTCTTCCTTGCTACAGGAGTAGATCAAAATATCGTCAATAAACATAATCATGAACTTGTCAAGATACAGCCGACATACTTGGTTCATGAGGTCCATAAATGCCGCAGGTGCATTAGTCAGTCCAAAGGGCATGACTAAGTACTCATAGTGTTCGTACCTAGTTCTAAAGGCTATCTTGGGTATGTCTTCTTCCCTTATCTTTAGCTGATGGTATCTCGATCTTAAGTCTATCTTGGAGAAATAGCTGGCTCCCTGTAATTGATCGAACAAGTCATCGATTCTTGGGAGAGGATAGCGATTCTTGATTGTAAGCTTGTTCAAATCACGATAGTCAATACACATTCGTAGGGTTTCATCCTTCTTTTTAACAAATAGTACCGGTGCGCCCCACGGAGAAACACTTGGTCGAATGAATCCTTTATCCAGCAATTCCTGGATTTGTACCATTAGTTCCTTCATCTCGGGTGGAGCGAGTCGGTAAGGTGCCTTGGCCACTGGTGTAGCACCAGGCGCTAGATCTATCTGGAATTCGACCTGTCTAGTTGGAGGGAGTCCCGGTAGATCCTCGGGAAATACTTCCGGGTACTCAGACACCACCGGTATATCGTCAATTTTCTTTTCTTCCCTTGCTTTCATCACATAGACTATGAAAGCGAAGCATCCCTTGTGGAGACTCTTGGTAGCCTTCAGGTGAGATATCATGGGGTATAGCGTGTCGCTTCTATCACCGTGAACCGTTAGTGTACTTCCATTATTTAGGGGTATTCTAAGCAAACGCTCATCACACACGATTTCAGCCTTATATTTAGCTAACCAATCCATTCCCACGACTACATCAAACCCTCCTAACGTTATAGGCATCAAGTCTATTTTAAATGGATTACCTTTTAATTCTATCATGCAGTCTTTGATGACTTCATTGGTTTCTATTATCTTGCCGTCAGCTAATTCTACAGTGTATGCATCAGTTAGGGTACGAGCTTCCAAATCAATTAAAGGCCTAAAGGTAGTAGAAACAAAACTACTTGTTGCTCCAGTATCAAATAAAACAGTAGCAGGATGGTTATTGAGAAGGAACATACCGTTAACCACGTCAAGATCTTTACGAGCACCATTTGGATCCATTACGAATGCTCTTCCTTTGGGCTTGTTAGGCCTGGCGTCCTTATCCCTTCTAACTTGGGACACTTGTTCTGCATGTGTCCTGGATCCCCGCACTCATAGCATTTCCTCCCGGGCTCATACGTACAATCTTTAATCAGGTGACCGGTTCACTTGCACCTGAAACAAGGCATCGAGTTGCATTCCCCTTGGTGGTGTAGCTTGCACTTGTTGCAGAAGGGGCTTGTACCTAAGTACAGTTTTCATGCTCTTGCCCCCTGATCATCACGCCTTGCTCCTTCGCCAGCCCTTCTGCTTGAGCTACCGCTACTGCCCATTCCTCTTTTAACTTCAAACCACTTTCTCTTCTCGCCCGTCACCTTTTTCTTGTCTTCGGCTCTCCCCTGTTCCATCCAGCCAGCTCTAATCATGTCGTCAGTCAGGCTACCAGTAAGATCAACTGCCGCTTGGAGGGTTATAGGCCTGGCAGATCGGACCATGCCCCGAACTCTGGGGTGCAGTCCCCAGATGAAACTGGCTACACCTTTTGATTCGGGTGTCACCAAGTGGGGCGCTAGTCGGTACAGAACCGAGAACCGGTTGATGTACTTAGTGAAATTTGGGCCTTTCATTTCCAAGCTCAGGAATTCAGCTTCCAGCTTCTCCAATTGATTTATTGGGCAGTACTTACTGGTCATCAACTCTCTAAACTCCGAACAACTCATGCGGCCGGCTGCATTTCTGCCTCGTGGCTGAACGATGGTCTTCCACCAATCCAAGGCTGGCCCTTTCAGAGATTGGGAGGCGAACCTGACCATGTGCTCAGTTTTGCACTCTCTTATATCCAATACAGCCTCAATCTCGTCTAACCATCGGTAAGTATCAATCGCACCCTCGGTGCTGTAGAAATCTTTTGGTTTGCATGCCATAAAAGTTTTGTAAGAACACCCGGTTCTTATTTCCTCAGCATCCTCAGCGTTACCTTCATTGTTTCCAGGTTCTTCATTTCCGGTGGTATTTTTCCGGTCTACGTTTATTTGAGCTATGATGGTGGGGATAGCATTGGCGATCCTTTCATCATTGGCATTTTCTTCATGGTTGGTCCTTGGTGGAGTAGGTGGTCAGTTTCTACCCTGGTTCCCGATGCGCCCAGCACCCCTATTCCTTCCCCCACGCATTCCACGTACAGGCGACTTTCTGGTGTCAACATAGATAAACTCATTTAGTGTCTTATAAGATTTGTTTCAAGTATCTCGTTGCATTGATTCGACTCCTAAAGGTCGCTTTACCAAACACATGAGGGTCCCTAATATTTTATAAATCGTACATAGTTTTTTTTTTGAATATACTATCGTACATAATTAGGCAACCTACAACAGATAAAATAATATCATAAAAGAAAATTCAAACATAGATAAATATAGCATCATCAAGTAAAATGTCAATAGTCTCATACAATTTGGAAGTACCATCACCCCCAGAATAACATAGTATCTGAAATAGATAATTAGTCTCTTAAAAATAGTAACATCTTTAGATAATCAGGCATCAACCCATCATTACTGCTATCTCTTCTTCAACCACCCAAACCAGCCCAACCACTTTTTCTTCTGCTCTTGTTCCAAGCGTTAGACACCGTGAGACGCCATCATGGTCTGGAACTGGGCGGACTGCGAGGTCCGTGTGGCATGCTACAGGGTCAGCTCATGACGCTGGATGGTCAGAAGTATATCGCTCAGTGTAGGGTCAGATGGACCAAAATCGCTAGCTCGGCGGATGGATTGGGAGTAGGGGTCTCCAAC
Source organism: Flaveria sonorensis (assembly GCA_025506505.1). NCBI lineage: Eukaryota > Viridiplantae > Streptophyta > Magnoliopsida > Asterales > Asteraceae > Flaveria > Flaveria sonorensis. The sequence continues at coordinate 31,560,247 of CM046427.1, forward strand.
TAAGACACTCAGGCCGTCGTACAAGCTACACCTGGGCGGTATCCAATACTCGTCCTATGGTTAGCGTCTGGGCGGTCCTATCATCGGAGGTACCGGTACGGGAGCCATCGCATGAGGAGGTGGAGGAGGCGGCATCCTAAATGAAACAGAAGCTCCAGGTCGAGTACTCTTGCTCGGCCAGGTGATGACTCGTGTGCCCCTGTTCCCGAGAGGCGAGATAGGCGAATGTGCAGGTGTAGTGACATGAGGTGAGTGGGAGCGTGTCCGGCTCCTCTCCTGGGATGTCGGGGAAGGCTCCTTCGATGGCTCCGTGTCATCGGATGTCACCGATATCCATCCTGGATGGCTGCATCTCCTCAGGTACTCCTCATACTGCGATGAGGATATTGCCCTCCTGAGTCTTCCTACTGGGGCGGTCTCATCAATAGGGAATGCAGGCGCTTTACTGTTGTTTGCCATGATTCTCGAGTTCCTGTAAAATCATCATGAGTAATTTGGTTTCTCATAGCTCATGACAGTAGTAATGATAGTATCTCACAATAATGGTTACAGCAGCAATGATGGTAGTAGTTTCTATAATCAATAATAACACAGGTTACAACAGGCACAAAGATAAAGTTTAGACTACACAAAAACATTTTCTATTTGGGAGAAAGATTTTATCACCAATTAGGGGTCGTGCTGGAATTCACACGTTCGATAAATTCATGATTATATTAATCAAGTGTAATCATCAATTTACCCGACCCACTCATCTCAACACATTCCAAAATAAGGTCAGTCCTAGGGCATCAGGTTGTAGCCTAGGGTCTACTAAGGTATTCCCGACTTCTCTACAACTTGTGGCTCTGATACCAATCTGTCACACCCCGGGCCCAAGGAGGGTGGGACGTCGTAGATTAGCAATACATATGGCAGCAGAAACTAACCACACAAGAGCACACAAGAAGGGAAAATCACATGGCATTACATTAAAACAACATATTTGGGCTATGAATGTCTTGCCCAAACATCAAATCCACACCCATTGTAAATATTCCAAATTTATTACACAACAAAACCGAATGTCTAATAAAGTTTTTAAAATCGAGTAATGCCATTGGTAGTCACGGTACTAAGCCATCCATAAAGTTTCCACTAAAATCCAATTTTCATCAAGGGTTACTTGAAACATGCTCAAAAGAATTGTATCAACTAAAAAGTTAGTGAGTTCAAGTGCTTAAAGTTCAAAAACAAAAGGGCTCTTTAGAATCCATAAGTTAATTTTAAAAAGAAAACATAAGTGTCACTGTTGTGGGGTCACAATCAACCCTGCACTCAGCCCCGGCTAGCCTCTTCTAAACTTGTGTTGTACCGGTTATCCCATAGGGGAAACTGAGCCTCACAGAGTGTACCATACCTGCTGATTGGTACACCATAGTATCTTATAAAACTTGGCACATGACACAAACGACCCCGCAGGATCTCAGTGGGGTACCCTTCCTATTATGTGGAAGGCACTGTGCGTGGGAGATTCCCCAAGTAGATCTACACATATAAAACAAGCGGTTCTCAAAAGAATTAATGATTGTGATACAAGTAGGTGCGGGTTCTAACATTAGCCATAACATATAATAGCATCACATAATGGTACACAAATAAATTTAGTTCAAACATAGCATGCTTCATCCCAAAAATAGTAGTAAAAAGGGAACACTAAACTCACCTTATGCAGATCAAAGATTCTTCAGACACAGAAAAGATTCAAGCCCTAGAACCCTATGATCAAGATACAAGTAATAAGCAAATGCTCTTAGGCTATTGGAAGTGTATCTAAATGTATTTTATTGTCGTATGTTCACATGGCTTCGCTTCTTAACAGTTTGTGTCAAAAAGTTTCCTTTTTAGGATGGTTAGGGTTATGGATGACTAGTTATATGACTCCTATAAGTTTGTTTATATTATAATAAGTTTAACAAGATTTTTCTAGTCATAAGATTACTGAAATTTAGTTTTATTTACGAAATTTACACTTTGGTCCCTCAAGTTTCAAAATTTACAATTTTTACCCAAAAGTTTGCTTTCTTTCAACCTTCCACCAAAATATCATATTGAGGTCTTCTAGTTTACTGAAATAATATGGATTTATAGGTCTGAAGCTTGTTACACCATTTTTAGAAATTTATCCAAAAATTCCCGTGTTAGGCGTATATTAGCAGAATAATTTCATAGAAATTACATATTAACCCAAAAATTCACCAATCTCATTAAGTTTTTGGCCTATTCGAGAGTTTCATCACCTATTCGGGTCACTAACTAAGCTCCTAATGTCCATTATACCATACCAATCCACCCATTTCTATACTTTTGTAAGTTTAGCATCCTCAAATAACTGGAAAATACAATAACCTCATGAATCTTACAAATTTTAATTGACAAGGTTATGATTAAGGTGTTTCAACACCATTACACATGTGTAACTAATAAAGTTCGAGTTTAAACATCTTTAAATCTTTCTGTAACCTTAAGTCCAGATTATTATATTGTTCATAGGATGTTTTTAAGCAGGTTCTAAGCATAGAACGAGGGGGTTGTTCAAGAAAAGTGGTTAAATAGGTGTTAAATTCCATGAAAAGAGGGTTTTCGGGTATATTCATGTGAACCAACACACGAAATGCGAGCCTTTAAAAGAATGTAACTTTTTGTGAAGCCGTGAGTCTCTCAAGAACAGTGATATGGCCGCAAGGTTCTGTTTGAAACAAGAGTATTGGGATTTATGGAAGAAAATAAAGAAACTCAAGGAATAGATTTGGTTCGGGTACAAGAATGCTTACACACTAGATGTTTCGTGTTTTGATGTATGCTTTGAAGAAGTCTTCGGATTTTTTTTGATGAAGATGGTGAAGAAATCGCAGAGAGAAAGGAGAGCAGAGAGTTTTCGAGAAAGAGAGAGAGAAAGGGAGTAAGATGGAGTGCGTACAACTAAAAAAAAAGAGAGAAAAATATAGGGGTGGAGTGTGTAAGTCGGTTTGGGGAAATTCGAGGGGAGGTGTGGTTGGTGAGTGGGGTGGCCGAATGCATGGTGATAATCCCATGCATTGGGTAATATGGGTGGTGCACAATCTGGTAAAAAGTCTTCTAGAAGGATTCTGAAAAATTTTAGAATGCTAAGTGTTCGGAAGATAGAAAAATTTTCAGGCCAAACAGTGCTAATGTGTCCATATAGTGCTCAAACGCCCACTGCCAGAATGCCCAAGCAGTGCTCATGCGCCTTAGCAGTGGTAATGTGCCTACTATCGAATGCGCCCATACAGTTCTCATGTGCCTGAGGTTCTCATGCGCCTGAACAGTTCTCATGCGCCTGAACAGTTCTCACGCGCCTGAACAGTTCTCACGCGCCTGAATAGAAAAATACGTGCGGAAGACTTGGATTTCAATTTTGTATAAATATCAGGGCGAATAGCCAATTAAGTGAATTTTCTAGCCTCGGGGAAAATAGTTTCTAGACTAAAGCAAGTCCTAATAGAATCATCCAAGGAACTAAAACTCACAAACAATTAATCATAGGAGAAAGAAAATACATAAACATGATAAAATAATGAAAATGAAACAATGCCAGATTAATTTAAGTTGTTAAAGGCAGACCTAGGAGTCGGTTGTTACAGGACTTACTATACTTGACATAATCTGAGATATTACCTTGAATGACCGTGTTGTTGTTTGAATCTTATAGTGTTTAGGGGATGGCGGGTGGTAGATCTTCGAAGGCTTCTCGAGGAGGTGTACAGGGTGGTCGTGGTGCTAGTCCACGTGTCACCAGGAACAAGGCTAAGGCTGCTGGGACGGCTCCTGTAGAGCCCAAGCTTCATCACCAGGAAGGCGGTGATGAGAGTGCTAATTTGAGAGCCTCTATGAAAGAGGCAGTTGTGGAGGAGGTTCATCAGGTCATGCAGACGATCCTGCCGTCTGTGGTGACCGAGGTTATTGAATGAGGTTGGGATTTACCAACTGTGGGGTTCCCGGGAACGGGGCCTTACCTAAGTGATTAGCATTGTTAAAGATTGTCATTACATGTTTAAAGGTAAGTTCTAATGAGATTTTCATGGTTTTTGTTACTTGATGAACTCTAACTCGAAATTGATGAAGAAAAGTTGAATTCCTTGATTGTTTGGTGATTCTATAATGTTAGTGATGTTGTATTGATGTTAATCTATGTAGATTATGTAAGAAAGCTATGATTTTGTTATCTAGTTCATACATTGCCAAAAGTGGAAACTTTTCTTCATGAGAATTTGTGTTTTGATGAATTATTGATGTTAGATGGATGATTATGGTTGCTATGAACTAGATAGGGCATGTTATTGGTGAATTTAGGTTGGAATTAATGAAAGGATAGATTTTGGGATATCATTTTCCCGAAAGGGGTGACTAGGGCGATTTGGGTTTTTCTAGGGTTTTGATCAAAATCTTGTTTCTTTTGCCTTGATCGATCGATCTTCTCTTGTTTGTTTAATCCTAATCATTCTTGCTACCAGTTTGTATAAAAATCCTATGATTTTACTGGCGGCAACCCTAGGGTTTGAGCGATTAGGGATTCTTGGTTCTTGATCTTGGTTCTTGGTTCTTGATCATGTTTCTTGGTTCTTGATCGTCCTAATCATCTTTTCTTGAATCAGGTTGTTAGGAAGTTTTGATTTCTTGGTTCGGTTAGGATTTGGATTTGTTTTAATTTTTGAGTTTCGGTTGTTTAGGGTTTATTCAAAACCAATCAATTGGCTGTTTGGGTGTTTCTTCCTGTTCTCCCTTCTAATTCATTTAGTGGTGTAAGGAGTGATTTAGGGTGTCACAAAGTTCGACTGATTGAGTTCATCTTGGTCTACTGTTCTTGCGGCCTTCTTCTGTCCGCTGAGGGTTTCTATTTCATTGGACTTACTTTGTATATGGATCAAATTCAAGTGGGATATAATAAACCTTCCAGTGCTCGTAAAGTCAAATTCAAAGATGGTTGTGATCTGATACCAAAGGGAATTGCTACTAAGGTGGTGAGTATTGATGGAAATCCTCTTCTCCCTCGCTGTGGAAAGTTTTCAAAACCTAATACAGGTATGGATTATCAATCTGATGTCTCAATTGGTAAACATAATGAGAAAGAGAAGGGTGACGGGTAGGGGATTAGTACTTAAAGGGATGATAATAGGAAGGATATAGTTCAGAGCTCGAATAAGGATACTGCACAAATGTCATATGTGGATAAAGTGCAATCGGGTATGTCGAAACATCAAATCAATTTTAGGTACTTGGAGCCACTGGAGAAACAAGAAAGGGTAGATGTAGTTCTCCCGAAGGAATCAGTTAAGCTTGTTTAGGATGGATTGGCATGCACAGTGTATGGTTACTTTTTGGGGGATAGAATCGCCTATCCAGTTGTTGAATATTTTGCTAGGATGAATTGGCAGAAAGTTTGGTTGCAAAAAGTTATGATGAATGCAAATGGCTTCTTCTTTTTCAAATTTGCTGATCATAAAGGTATGCTTGATGTGCTTGAAGGGGGTCCATGGTTGATAAGAAATAAACCTATCATTTTGAATACGTGGTACCCTACTAGTACACTTAAGAAAGAAGATGTAACGAAAGTTACGGTTTGGGTTAAACTGCATGATGTTCCACTCGCTTCTTATACTGATGATGGTTTAAGCATGCTGGCTTCAAAAATTGGTTCTCCTAGGTTGCTTGACTCTTACACCACTTCTATGTGTTCCGATACTTGGGGAAGGAGTAGCTACACTAGGGCTTTAATCGAAATCTTAGCTGAGCATAATTTTAAAGATGTCTTATCTATGGCTATTCTTGGGTTGGATGGTGACAGCTATGTTACAGAGAATGTTATTGTGGAATATGAGTGGAAACCCTCGAGGTGTGCTCATTGTTGTGTGTTTGGGCACGGTACTGAAAATTGCCCTAAACAGGTTGGTTCTACATCTAAATCTGCCCCTAAACTTAAAACTCTTATAGTTGACGAGGACAGGTTTACTGAGGTTCAAGGTTTGAATATAAGCCGTTGGATTATAAGAAGATGGTGGGCACTAAAGCTTTGTCTGCAAATAAGAAGGTTGGTAGTACTTCAAAAATTCAGATTGGCAACTCCTTTAGTGCTCTTAACATAGAGGCAAAGAACAAAGTAGGGCATGATAAGAATGAAGATTTGGAGGATGAAGAGGTTGAGGTAATTTATGATGAAACTAGAGAGATTTCAGGTTCACATGCTAAGTTATCTGAAACAAGGGCAAGCACCTCTTCAATAGTGGTCTCCAATGGATAGGCTTACAGGTAGGATTCTCAGCTGGAGGTCCAAGATAGAGAACTTCATTTTTGATGATGGTGGTTGAGGGCTTTTGTTTTTTCTTTGTACACAGATCTGTTTATTATATTGGTCATGTATGTTGATTAGTAATAGATTAGGATGAGTGGTTGTTTTGCTTTTTATTGTTTGTCTTGTTTACATATGTGAGGGATATCCCATATATGGACTATGTGGAACTTATCCTCTCTACTTGTTCTTCATTGGACGGTTGTCTATATATAGAATCACAGGGGTAACCCTTTACCTAAAAAAACTTTATTTATGTAGATCATTGGATATTGTTAATTGAGCATGTTTATGATGTTAGGATCATGTTAGAATGCTTGTTAATGATGTCTAAGGTGGTAGATTGTGTTGTTTGGGTTGTATGAATCCTTGATGCACAACTTGGGAAACTTAGGCTCTTATGGAATATACATGATAATGGATGGTGTTAGGTGATTATGGAACTATGTAAAGATTATGATAGAATCATGATGATGCATGATGTGTTAGTTAAAATTGTAATTGTGGACTTCTTGGAATTTATATGTGTTGTTTGATAAACCATGGTGTATGATGAGCTTTTTAAGGGTTTGTAATGTAGCATACGTGAATAACTTGTGTGATAACCATGTATGATGGATTGCTATACTTGATCAAACAAGAACTTAACTTGACATGTCACCAACGGGTCAACGGGTCAACTAGGTCATATGAGTCTTGTTTTCCAAAACCTTGGGTCAACATGTTTGTTGAGCACTTAGGGTTGTTAAGCTTCTATGTGCACATACTTATGTACTTGCATGTTCTAGATAACCTTTGAAGGGTTGTCTTTCCACTCATCATTAGCTTTTACAATCATTCGTTTGCGCACCAGGTGAGTTCAATGCCCCACTTTTACTTACTTCTCTTTTTGTGGGAGAAAGCATACTTTGATTTAAAATGCTTTACTGTTATAACATGTGTTTGGTAAGACATAGTGGGTTATACCATAAAAAGCCCTCACACTTTTGGATTGTTAACTAAGGAATCTAGCGAAAAATTTTGGGTAGTACTGCTGGGTCTGACAAGCCCCACTCGTGTGACCGTAAGTCAACAGGTGCAATACTATCCTAAACTACTAACAGCGTCATGACCTGGTATGTCGTGGCGGGAGGCAAACAGACAAACATAGTCAGCTTCGATCGCCAAATCACTATTGTTATTTATTAATGAAATTAGACTTGCTATCTATTTCAACGCACTTGTTTTGCTTTACTAACGTAACTGTTTATGATTGATTACAAACTCTTGAACTCACCAACCATCATGTTGATACTTTAGTATGCTTTTCTCAGGTCATTACTAGCAGCTTCCCATAGGAGCATGCACGTGTCAAGCATGCTTTGTTCAAACATTGTTTACTTTTAATTCTACATATACTTACGTATTTTGGTTTGGGCACATGTTTTGCGCGTTTTAGATTTAGTACCTTGTGTTAGGTTTATTTACAAAATGCTTCCGCAAATATTTAAAAGTTATGAACTCTGAAATTTTTTTAATTGTTGCATATAGTGTCGTTCTGAGTAACTAATGACTGAGATCCTGGTTTGTTCACTCGCCTGGAGGTAAAACCCCGCACGTGGAATTTGAGGGTGTGATAGATTGGTATTAGAGCCATTGATTATAGGGAACTAGGTTACATACACACTAGTCTATAACCGCACAGTTTGTTAGTTACTCGTTACTTATCCCTTACTGTATACTCATTGGCATACACATCACGTACCTTTCAGCATGGCAACATCATCACGGGCTCTAGGTAAGAGGCCTGCACATTCTGAATCACCTCCTTCTCCTCCTGTGCCTGTTAGAGGATCTAACTGGCCCCTACATCCTAATCCTTCTGATGAGATAGACTAGGATCAGCCTTTTGCACTACCCAAGCGTGACGCCCCATGGAACTGGAGTTACTATCCCACCTATATTGACCGCATGGTCTACAGGGAGCGTGTTCCAACTATAGCTACTACTGGCCCTAGGACTATGTCGGCAACTGCCTCTACGGCACCTACTCTTCCTTCTCTGAGTATTCCTCTTGAGCAGGCGGTTGCAACTTTGGTTGCTATACTGGACACTGAGCGACAGCGCATCAGATGACTTACTGACGAGAACTCCATTTTATGACACAAGATATGTCAGTTGTGTTTACTGGTAGAGACTCTTCAGGAGCGACTTTTGTTGTCTATTGGTGGGCATCATACCTTGGCTGGTAATGTTTTTGCACTTACTGAGCGTATGTCCGTGCAAGAGCTTCACAGTGTAGGGACAGATAATAGATTGACTGAGTTGGAGGCACAGCTAGTGGCACTTTAGATTTCTAATGCCCCTGCACCGGGGGAAGACCCTAACGAAGAAGACCCTAAAGAGGAACCTGAAGAAGAGCCGGATGAAGCCCCGAAAGAAGAAGAACCAGAAGAGATGGAAGAGGACAGTGATGGATCTGATGTGTTGGATTGATTTTTACATTTATTTGACTTGGACTACATAGTGTTTCTTTTCTTTTTGAAACCTATATGGGAAGGGTTGTTTCCCACCCAACTCAAAAACTGAAAATTTTGACATTGATGGAATATTTTGTAAATCATTTACAATTTATTTGCCTTTGGTTATTATTTTGGTTATAAATGTTGTGGTTGTGACAAATTCATTATTTGTTACTATTTACCATACTTTAATGAGATTAATATGTTGGATGTTACTCATTATTGTATTTGTGGATGTAAAGTGAAATATGGACGGTCGTGATAGAGGACGTGGATGTGGCCGTGGACGTGGTGCCGGTGGACGTGGTGCCGGTTCTGTAAACATGACCCCAGCCGAATTAGCCGCCTTAATCAATCAACATATGCAGGTAGCGGTGTGCGCTCAGGCTGCCCAATTTGGAGGTAAGTGATGACACTGGTCATCACTTACATAAATCTTCTATTAGATGGTTAATCCGTTTGGTTTGACTAAACCATCCAAAACATTGAATACAGGACCGCCAGCATGCTTGTATAAGGCGTTCATGGACTGTAACCCCACACATACAATGGAGCTGAAGGAGCCGTAGGGCTTGTGCGGTGGTTTGAGAAGACTGAGTCGGTCTTCGCCAAGTGCAACTGTTTGGCGGCGGACCAGGTGAAATACGCTATGGGAACACTTGAGGGTGCGCCGCTCTCGTTGTGGAATGTACAGGTGCAGATGCTTGGCCAGGCGATGGCAAATGCTTTACCGTAGGACGAGTTTATTATCCTCGCAATGAAGTCCAGAAGCTGGAAGCTGAGTTCTGGCTGTTGAAAATGGAAGGATCTGAGATCGAGGCATACACTACGAGGTCTCACAAGTTAGCAACACTTTACCCTGGCATGATCGACCCGTCGATCAAATGAATTGAGCTTTATCTGCGTGGCTTGGTTCCAGAGATACAAAGTATGGTGACTGCTGCAAACCTCACTACTATCCAGCAAGTTATTCGATTAGCACATAAGTTTACTGACCAAGCGGTGGAACAAGGAAAGCTACCCAAACGGGGCGTTGTGGCAAGCGTGCCCGACAATAAGCGCAAGTGGGACAACTCTGGTAGCAAGGGATCATCTTCAAACAGCCAACCTCAGCAACATCAGCAGCAACAATAGCACACTCAGCAGCATCAGCATCAGCAGCAGGAAAAGAGGTTTGACAACAACCGTAGTTTCAATCAGTCATCTTCTTCATCTCAAGGACAAGGTGGATACGTGGGGAAGTATCCCAAATATAATTGATGCAACTACCACCACACTGGCAGGTGTGATAATTTTTGATGTCAGCGTTGTTGTAAGGCTGGACACGCGGCAAAGGATTGTCGTGGTGAGTTTATGAAGAAGCCTCAGCAATCCCAAGAAACACCAAAAGGTTACTTTGAGTGCAGAAAGGAAGGACACTACAAGAGGAATTGTCCTCAGTTGAAGAAGAATGGGAATGGTGCTGGAAATGGTGGAAACAACAATAACAACAACAACGGCAATGGTGATAATAATGGTGGCAACAACGGAGGAGCTAAAGGGTGAGCCTTTGTCACGGGTTCAGGTGAGGCTCTAAATGACCCTACTACTGTTACTGGTAAATTTCCTATTAATGGTCATTTTGCTATTGTATTGTTTGACACTAGAGCCGATAGGAGTTTATCTCTACTAAGTTTAGTAGTCTCTTAAGTAATATGCCTTCTACGTTGGAATTTAGATATACCGAAGAATTAGCTGATGGTAAGCAAATCCATGTAACACACATCCTTAAGGGTTGCAAGATAGAACTTGCTGGTCATACCTTTGATATAAACCTTATGTCTATTACGCTTGGGAGTTTTGATGTAGTCGTAGGCATGGATTGGCTTTCCGATAAGCAGGTGGAAGTCATATGTCGCGAAAAGATTATACGAATTCCTGTTAATGGAGAAATTCTCTCAGTCAGAGGCGAGAGGTGTGGTTCAGTGATAGACATCATATCATATATGAAGGCACAGAAGTTGTTACATAAAGGTCGCTTAGCTATATTAGCCCTTGTAACTGACAAACAACCGGAGGAAAAGAAGATAGAGAATATTCCGATAGTTCGTGACTTTCCGGAGGTGTTTCCAGATGCCTGGACTACCACCTCATCGTCAAGTTGAGTTCCAGATTGATTTGACTCCCGGAGCTGCTCCGATTGCTAGAGCACCTTACCGGTTAGCCTAGAATGAACTGCAGGAACTATCGGCACAACTACAGGAGCTGTTGGATAAAGGGTTTATTCAACCGAGCTCATCATCTTGGGGAGCACCTATTCTCTTCGTCAAGAAAAAGGATGGCACATTTCAAATGTGCATCGAATATCAAGAATTGAACAAGGTTACAGTAAAAAACCCATACCTTTTGCCTCATATAGACGATTTGTTTGATCAGCTTCAAGGATCAAGCTACTACTCTAAGATTGATTTAAGGTCTGGGTATTATCAACTAAGAGTCAGAGAGGAAAACATCTCGAAGACTGCATTCCGTACACGTTATAGTCATTATGAGTTCTTGGTCATGCCGTTTGGGATGACAAATGCACCAGCAATGTTCATGGATCTCATGAATTGTGTGTGCAAACCTTATCTCGATAAGTTTGTTATCGTGTTTATCAATGACATATTGATCTATTCGAGGACCAAGGAGGAACATGAAGAGCACTTACGTCTAATCTTGGAATTACTTAGAAAGGAACAACTATACGCCAAGTTTTCCAAGTGTGATTTCTGGATACGTGAAGTACAATTTTTAGGTCATATTGTTAATGAGAAAGGAATACGTGTTGATCCTGCAAAGATCGAAGCAATAAAGAATTGGTCGGTTCTCAAGACGCCTAGCGAGATACGATAGTTTCTTGGACTGGCGGGATATTATCGGCTTTTTATTGAGGGATTCTCTAAGATCTCTCAACCTCTCACAGCCTTGACTCATAAAGAAACAACATATAAATTGGGTGATAGTCAAGAGTCTGCTTTCTAGTTGTTGAAACAAAAACTATACAGCGCATCGATATTGGCATTACCGAAGGGAAGTGATGACTTTATGGTCTATTATGATGCTTCTATCCAGGGACTTGGTTATGTCTTGATGCAATGTGACAAGGTGATAGCCTATGCTTCTAGACAACTGAAGGTGCACGAGAAGAACTACACCACCCATGACTTGGAGCTGGGTGCGGTAGTTTTTGCCTTGAAGATCTGGAGACATTACTTGTACGGTACCAAGTGCACTATCTACACGGATCACAAGAGTCTCCAGCATATCTTTGAGCAGAAGTAGTTGAACATGAGGTAGCGGCGCTGGGTGGAATTGCTGAACGACTATGATTGTGGTATCAAATATCACCCGGGAAAGGCAAATGTAGTCGTTGATGGGTAGAGTAGAAAGGAAACTGCTAAGCCCCGACGAGTACGAGCTTTGCAGCTTACAATTAGCACTCACTTGCCTGAACAAATCAAGGAAGCACAGACAGAAGCTTTGAAAGCGGAAAACATTACGTCTGAATCTTTACATGAAATGGACAAATAGTTTGAAGTGAAAGCGGATGGAATTCGTTACTTCATGGACAGACTCTGGGTGCCTTCGTATGGAAATCTAAGGGACTTGGTTATGTGTAAGGCACACAAGTCTAAGTACTCTATACATCTTGGTTCTGACAAGATGTATCATGACCTGAAGGTGCACTATTGGTGGCCTAATATGAAGCCAAACGTAGCTACGTATGTGAGCAAGTGCCTAACCTGTTTGAAAGTTAAAGTTGAATTTCAGAAGCCGTCTGGGTTACTACAACAACTTGAGATTCCCATGTGGAAGTGGGAACAGATTTCTATGGACTTCATTACTAAATTACCCAGGACACCTACTGGTTGTGACACGATACGGGTTATCGTAGATCGATTAACTAAGTCTGCTCACTTCTTGGCAATCAAGGAAATGGACAAAATGGACAAGATAACCCGAATCTATTTGAAGGAGATAGTATCGAGACATGGTGTACTGGTCTCAATTATTTCTGACTGTGAAGCTTGTTTTACATCATATTTCTGGCAGTCATTATAGAAATCTCTAGGTACATGTCTAGATATGAGTACTGCTTATCATCCACAAACAGATGGACAAAGCAAATATACCATTCAAACATTGGAGGACATGTTACGTGCTTGTGTGATTGATTTTGGGAATAACTGGGAAGTTCACCTACCATTGGTGGAATTTTTTGACAACAATAGTTATCACACCAACATTAAGGCAGCACCATTTGAGGCCTTGTATGGATGAAAGTGTAGATCACCAGTTTGCTGGGTGGAAATTGGTGATAGTCAGCTAACAGGCCCGAGTTGGCGCACGAGACTATTGAGAAGATCGTACAGATAAGGAACCGTATGGCTGCAGCACGTGACCGACAAAAAAGCTATGCAGACAAGCAACGGAAACCTTTGGAGTTTCAGGTCGGCGACAAAGTTTTGCTGAAAGTCTCACCGTGGAAAGGTGTGATTCGATTCGGTAAAAGGGGCAAGCTTAATCTGCGATACGTTGGACCATTTGAGATTCTGGAAAGAATAGGTCCAGTGGCGTATCGATTAGACCTACCTGAATTGTTGAGTGGAATTCACAATGTATTTCATGTCTCAAATTTGAAAAAGTACTTATTGGACGAGACGATGGTGGTACCACTAGAGGAAGTGCAAGTAGATGAACAACTACGGTTCATTGAGGAACCAGTTAAGGTGATGGACCATGAAGTCAAGAGTCTTAAGCAAAGCAAGATACCCATAGTCAAAGTTCGTTGGAACTCGAGACGTGGACTGGAATTCACGTGGGAACGTGAGGATCAGATGAAGCTTAAGTATCCTCATCTGTTCGAAACGACGACGACAGCCGGCGAAGGTAATGATTAATTTTCGAGATGAAATTTCTTTCAACATGGGGATGATGTGACAACCCACCCGAAACTCACCCGATTATTTTGTGCCAATGCAGTAGACTAGTGATGTAACACAACCATGTAACGCAATTTTCGGGATGAAAATTCTTTCAACATGGGGATAATGTGACATCCGGTAATTTTCCATTACCAAACTCCGTTAGTTCCGTTAGGTCTTGCATACACGTGTCGTGAGCACACACTAGTTGTTGTTGAATGTTGGTGACTTAAAAATAATTAACAATGATTATTTGATAATAACTTGATTAATAATATTGATTATTAATTTGTAGTTACGCGATTTGTGAATTTAAATATTATTTTTGAATTTTACCTTGTAACATGACAACGTGTTATATTTATATCATGTGTTTGTTTATTAGTGGAAATATATAATTTTTATTGTTGAATAATAATATATGAGTTTTGTAATTAGAAGTATTTAAAAAGTGTTTAAAAAGATTAGTTTTATAAAAGTATTAACAAAGGAGGGTTAATTGTGAAAATTGTAATTACCAAATATAATCAAAATCAAACCCTAATCCCCTCCCTACCCCCTTGTTATGGCCGAAACACCCACACACACATACCTTGCGATTTTGAACTTGCAACAACAAGTTTCCATCGATTTCTAGTGTCATTCAAGCATTTGAAGTGATTAGCAAGTGTTAAACATCGTCATTACACGTTTAAAGGTAAGTTCTAACGAGACTTTAATGGTTTTTGTTACTTGATGAACTCTAACTCAAAATTGATGAAGAAAAGTTGAATTCCTTGATCGTTTTGTGATTCTATAATGTTAGTGATGTTGTATTGATGTTAATCTATGTGGATTATGCAAGAAATACATGATTTTGTTATCTAGTTCATACATTGCTAAAAGTGGAAACTTTTCTTCATGAGAATTTGTGTTTTGATGAATTGTTGATGTTAGATGGATGATTATGGTTGCTATGAACTAGATAGAGCATGTTATTGGTGAATTTGGGTTGGAATTGATGAAAGGAAAGATTTTGGGATATCACTTTCCTAAGAGGGAAACTTTATTTATGTAGATCATTGGATATTGTTAATTGAGCATGTTTATGATGTTAGGATCATGTTAAAATGCTTGTTGATGATGTCTAAGGTGGTAGATTGTGTTGTTTGGGTTTATGAATGCTTGATGTACAACTTGGGAAACTTAGGCTCTTATGGAATATACAGGATAATGGATGGTGTTAGGTGATTATGGAACTATGTTGAGATTATGATAGAATCATGATGATGCATGATGTGTTAGTTAAAATTGTAATTATGGACTTCTTGGGATTTATATGTGTTGTTTGATAAACCATGGTGTATTATGAGCTTTATAGCACTTAAGGGTTTGTGATGTGGCATACATGAATAACTTGTGTGATAACCATGTATGATGGATTGCTATACTTGATCAAACAAGAACTTAACTTGACATGTCACTAACGGGTCAACGGGTCAACTAGGTCATATGAGTCTTGTTTTCCAAAACCTTGGGTTAACGTGTTTGCTGAGCACTTAAGGTTGTTAAGCTTCTATGTACATGTACTTATCTACTTGAGTGTTCTAGGTAACCTTTGAAGGGTTGTCTTTCCACTCATCATTAGCTTTTACAAACATTCGTTTGCACACCAGGTGAGTTCAGTGCCCCACTTTTACTTACTTCTCTTTTTTGGGGAAAAAGCATACTTTGTTTTAAAATGCTTTACTGTTATAACATGTGTTTGGTAAGACATAGTGGGTTATACCATAGAAAGCCCTCACACTTTTGGATTGTTAACTAAGGAATCTAGAGAAAAATTTTAGGTAGTACTGCTGGGTCTGACAAGCCCCACTCGTGTGACCGGAAGTCAACGGGTGCAATATTGTCCTAAACTACTAACAGCATCATGACCTGGTATGTCGAGGCGGGAGGCAAACAGACAAACATAGTCAGCTTCGATCGTGAAATCACTATTGTTATTTACTAATGAAATTAGACTTGCTATCTATTTCAATGCACTTGTTATGCTTTACTAACGTAACTGTTTATGATTGATTACAAACTCTTTAACTCACCAACCATCGTGTTGACACTTTAGGATGCTTTTCTCAGGTCATTACTAGCAGCTGCCCATAGGAGCACGCACGTGTCAAGCAAGCTTTGTTCAAACATTGTTTACTTTTAATTTTGCATATACTTACGTATTTTGGTTTGGGCACGTGTTTTGCGTAGTTTACATTTAGTACCTTTTGTTTGGTTTATTTACAAAACGCTTTTGCAAATATTTTAAAGTTATGAACTCTGAAAATATTTTAACTGTTGCATATAGTGTCGTTCTGAGTAACTAATGACTGAGATCCTGGTTTGTTCACTCGCCTCGCGGTGAAACCCCGCACTTGGAATTTGAGGGTGTGACAGAACTATTGTTGTCTAATGTTTTGGTACAATTAGTTCCTTTCCCATGTATTTAGTTAAGCTTTCGTGAGTACTTTGATTGTAAGGCCTCGTTCCCGGGACGCTTACAGCTGGTCAATCATCGCATAAAAACATTTAAAACACATCATTTGCAGTGGAATTTAAAACTTTTCATTCATGATTAAATTCGTGTCAATACATCAAATCATTCATTTACATATCAAAGTTCTGTTAATACAATAATCATTCCCAAAAATGTGGATGCCAGACGCTAATCATTCCCAGTGGCTTATGCATCCATGCCTGCACCTCCTCAGCATCAAACGATTTCCTGCCAACTATTATGCATACAAAAGTCAGCTACGCTAAGTGAGTTCTAGTTTATAATTAAAATATTATACTTTTCGTTAAAACATATCCTTTACTTTCGTTCAAGATCACACATCGTACGTACATCTTGATAATAATTATTATTATCTTATCATCATCGTTCATAACCGTTTGTTTTCGTACTTTCTTTCGTTCTTTCACTTTTAATCTAGATCCTGTCATAGGCTACGCCCCATCGTCATGCACGAAGCAACTTCTGTCTTGGGGTCAAGCGACAAGGATCCCATTTTCGTACGTCTTGATCAGCCACAAAGATTGACCCCCCTGTGTGCATCCTCATGGGTTAGCTAAACCGCACACAGTTGAACTAACAACCCCTCAATGAGTTATGAACCTCCTTTCAATTTGCTTGCAAGACTTTCATTCATTTATTGCTTTCCACTTTCCATTATCGTTATCTTTCACTTCATTACATAATACTTTACTTACATTCGTACATATTTAAGTAAAGTCACATCATAAAACATATAGTTTTAAAAAGTCGTTTAACGTGAAAAGATAACACATCACACAGCATAACATGCGAAAACTTAACATACATCAGCAACATCTCGCGCGAGAACTATCCCTTTCCCGCGAGAACCATCCTATCGCGTGAAAACCATCAAGTTGCGCGGTAACCACATATCATACGAGAACTTACAAGTCACGCAAGAACTACCTGTCGCTCGAAAACATGCATATCGCGTGAAAACTACAGCTTTCGCAAGAAAACCTCCCATGATTCAAAATCTTAACGTACATCAAAACTGCTCGCGCGAAAACTACAGGTTTTTCCCCGCCCAATCACAACTTATCGCGTCTAAGGCTATTCTAACATGCAAACATCCTAAACGTCATCAAGCCAAGCATAAACAAACATTTTAAAATGTTCTAGTATGCATAATAGCCCCAAAATGTAAAACTTGTGTAAAAAGGGGACTGGAAACTC
The DNA here is from genome assembly GCA_025506505.1 of Flaveria sonorensis. NCBI lineage: Eukaryota > Viridiplantae > Streptophyta > Magnoliopsida > Asterales > Asteraceae > Flaveria > Flaveria sonorensis. The sequence goes on from CM046427.1 coordinate 31,577,779, forward strand.
ACCTCTTGAAGTTCTAGCACAACCACAACCTTCCCGGAGCCTTTGACGAATGAAAACTACATAACCATACGTTATAATCCATTCTTAGTACATAACACGAGTTACTACACGAGTTACATACCTTAAACACTTGGATTCTTCACTTTCTCACTCTACGCAGCCGATTTCTCTCTCTAGCAGCAGTACTTCTCGCGTGAACTAGAGTCTGGCTGGGTATTCTTAGCTATTTATACCCAGTAACACTTTTCACCCAGGGTTCTCACCCGATAACTCCCTTTCGCGTGAAAACTTCCTTCTTATGAACTTCTCGCGTGATAGCCTCCTTTCGCTCGAGAACTTCTTTGTGCGCTCTTTTTCTCGAGATTTTCGGGCGTTACATTGATGCACCAATGTATAATGCACATTTTTATTAAAATACAAGTAGATCTTATTTACTTGGTCCTGTTAGCTTGATTTGACTTCTTTTTTCATCGATCAAGCTTTGCGTTTCTTGTTTAAAATTTGATTACTTTTATTTCGGTAGTGTAATTTGATTCTCTATTCCTAACGAGTAAATAAGAGTATGTCACACCCCGTTGACCGGGTCTGGCCGTGGCCAATTGATGTTATCACAATGCAGAGGAAATAAATAAATCCAAACTTAAACATTACACCATTTAAAATATCCATACATTAGATTGTTTAAATATTCGAATAAAACATATTAATTTAATTGTTCATAGATGATAAGGTGGATAGGGCGGTGGTTAAGTCTCTAAGGATCCATTTAAGGCGGCACCTATCCTTTTGACACCTGTCAATTAAACTTCACCTGAAATACACACCCAAAATACGTCAACATAATGTTGGTGAGCTCATAAGTTTATGACACAAGATTTATCGTAATTCATTAATTAAGGTAATAGTAGTAATGGTGCACAAAAGAAAGTATCACAATCAAACCTAGACCCGGGTGACCCTCCTGAGTGCTAGAACATCCCCTAACCCATACCCCTTATTGTTATGGGCTTAAATGTGTCCTGCTAAGCACTTGTAATCTGCACTAATTTATGACACAACGATTATTAAATCTCAATGGGGGGTTTCCCTGTCCTTAGGGCCCATCATGTGTGGGGGATTCCCCAAATAGTACTATCCACAAATCACGCGGCTCCTCATGGAGTTAATGATTGTGCTCCGTTCGGGGACAAGAGCAGGTAGTATTGCACCATAATAATATGATAACCAACGAGTATGTATTTCACCCCAAAAGTTTTAAAGTAAAAAGGGGGTTCATGAGACTCACCTGTGGTTGATCACGTGGTTGTCTGTAAGGTTTGGATGCTACCGACCCTGAGGGTTCCTATGTTTATTCCAAATGAGTTAGTACTATTTTTAAGGAATCAATTAATCCTAACCCTCCTATTTTTTATTTGTTTTCCTTAGCTTGGTGGTTGTTATATTACATATGTGTAGTCTTATTTTGGGTCTTTGAGTTTTCGAGTCCATAACTTGTGTTTTGCTTAAGTTTGGGTCAATACATTATAGTTTCAGAATATAATTTTTCATATGAGTGTGAAATGGTTTCAAAACAGTAAGGTTTCAATAATTGGCAAGTTTGGTCCTTCAACTTTGCTAGATTTACATTTTTGACCCTAGAGTTTGGGATTTTTGCACTATAATTACTTATAATGGTTTTTGTAGTTTCTAGTGGATTAGGCTACTGTAATAAGTTGGTCTTTATGTTATTTTTACTTTCGTAATGGTTTCAAGAGCTTGTTTTAACAATATTCATTATTTTATAGTGAAAATCTATTGTATTTTTGTTTACTAATGAAATAAATTCTAAAAATTATAAAATTTTGTTTCTAGGCTTTTGTAAATATAATAAGTCTACTAGAATTTTTATATAACCAAAATTTCACAGATTCACCACTTCCGTTACCTAGTTCGGTTAGTTTCGTTAAGTGTACGTTAAGTCCCGGTTTCTCTACATTAAGCCCCTTTAACTTAGTTTTTCCCATTCCGAACAGTATTACAAGTTATATAATATGTATCTAACCCCATATTTTAGTATTTTAGAATCCCCAACTAGATTTCTAGAATTATTACAAGAATTTGTGCATTTTTATACTTTACCTTATTTATAAAATACAAATGATCATTCTATATTTTATGAAATTTTATCCTTAGGTAATAGTGAGTAAGTTTATCTTCCAGAAATATTTAAATTATAATTTATGCATTAGATTATATACTTGCGTATTTTGTGAAAAACGGGTTTTTCGGGTAGACTACTTTTATTAAAACCGGGTTTGTGACCAAGGAGAGTTGTAAGAATGCTTTTGTATCATTTAGTTACTATAAAATAAACTGTTTTAAGGTGTCACAAGAAGTTGGGGGGTATCATGGGGTTAGTTGTGTCATTAACGTGACGAAACACGTTGTTTATGAGAGTTTTTGGGTTTTAAGGAATTACCTCGAGATGAAGGATGGGTGAGAGGAATTCAAAGGTTGATATAGGATCTTGAAATGATGAGATTAGTTGCCCAATATGGCATATTAGATCAGGTTCTAGAATACGAGAAATATAAGATAAAAGTATGATATGGTGTAGGGGTGTGTGTGTGATTACCTTGACTTTGTAAGGTTGATGGTGTTGCTCTTGTGGGATGACTATGGCTTCAAGGAGGCTAGACTTCAATATTCTTGAATGCGTAAGAGAGTGTTTAGAGGGTTGAGTGGATGAATTTAAAGTGTGAATGGAGTGTGGGTGTAGGACTTCAGCCGAAATAGAGGAAAGAGAGTGAGATTGGGACTATCAAGTCTTGGTTTACTCAAGATAATGCTGAGATCTTTAGAGATATAGTAACCTTTACAAGTTACTAGGTTCTTTAGGTGACACCTCCATGCATTGGGTGGTTTGGGTGGTGATTTGACCAAGCATGGATTTAGTATTTTCATAAAATCTTTTTATTTATTAATATTATTATTATTATTATTATTATTATTATTATTATTATTATTATTATTATTATTATTATTATTATTATTATTATTATTTTATAAAGATAACCATGTATGGGCTGGTATGTGTGCGTATATATTTATATTCCGGTGTGTGTGTGTTGGTTTATATATCTATATACGTGGGTATATATATACGGGTGTGTGTGCGCGTCGGGTGCATGCATATATGTATGTGCTTAGGCGTGTGTTGTAGATATACGTGTATATATATAAGTATGTATGTATGTGTGAGGTATAAAAGTCAAAATAAATGTCGAAGCAAGTTTTCTTCCAAAGAACCAAAATCTTCCAAAGCTTAAGCTACCAGAATAAAATCCTCCTAAGCTTAGCCACCGAAACAAAATCTTCCAAAGCTTAACTACTGAAACAAAATCTTCCGAAGCTTAGCCAAAACTTCCAAAGCTTAACCACTGGAGCCAAAACTTCCGAAGCTTTACCATTGAAGCCATATCTTCTGAAGCTTAACCATTGAAACAAAATCTTCTGAAGCTTAACCATTGAAGCCAAATCTTCCGAAGCTTAACCATTGAAACAAAATCTTCCGAAGCTTAACCGTTGAGGCCAAATCTTCCGAAGCTTAACCATTGGAGCCAAAACTTCCGAAGCTTAACCATTGAAGCCAAATCTTCTGAAGCTTTACCATTAGAGCCAAAACTTCCAAAGCTTAACCATTGAAGCCAAATCTTCCGAAGCTTAATCATTGAAACAAAAACTTCTAAAGCTTAACCATTAAAGCCAAATCTTCCGAAGCTTAACCATTGAAACAAAATCTTCCAAAGCTTAACCATTGAAGGCAAATCTTCCAAAGCTTAACCATTAGGGCCAAATCTTCCGAAGCTTAACCATTGAAGCCAAATCTTCCGAAGCTTATGTCAACCTTCAAAAGTATTAGTTTGAGTGTCGTGATGTGCATAGTTAGCAAAGTTTAGGGGTCCAAAGTGTATATCTCCATATGTTCTTAAAACTTATTAATTCAATAGTATCATCCAATATTATTTTATAATTTACAGAGTTATGTTCATTACGTTTTGTTGATGCACTTAAGTTGTTATTATACGTTATGCGATCGTTTGGTTGTTTTTGTTCGGATGAGCCAATGTTAATGGTTTAGAAGTTTTGATGTTCATTAATTCATTAACCAGGGTTTACTCTTATAACTTTCGTCTTCTAAGCTGTCGAACCCGATGTCCATTTGGTCGGTTCAGCATACCCAATAATCATATGCTGGCCCATTGGCCCATATTAATTATGCGGGTCAAAGCCCATTAAGTTTTATGGCCTAATGGCCTAAATTAGGGTTTGATGGACCAAGCCCATTTAGTTTTGTGGCCTAATGGCCCAATTAGGTGTTTGTATTGGTGTGGGCCTAAGCCTAAAGCTTGTTGGGCCCAATTCGTAAGCTCCCTTGATAAGGGTTTGGGGTCATTGCGTGGTCCAATAAGGTTCCTTAAAAAAAATTTCTAGGCCCAAAAACCGAGGTTGTCACAAAGTAATTTCTTGGTTCTTTACACCTCGTTTACTTGCCAAGATGGTCAATTAAGTGTTTTCTGGATCCATAGTTCTCATTTTGATTGATTCGGTGGATTTTCGAGGCAAGAGAGTTCAAAGATGTTTGTGGAGTGCTATCGATGAGTTTTGGGTAGGAGTGGATTGATCTCAAGGGTCATTCGTGTGGTTTCATGTTTGGTTTTGGTATTGATTTAAATAATAGATGCTATGTTCCAATTGTGATTGATCAGTTTGATTTTAATGATGATTATAATCTGATTTATTAAGATTGGTTCATAAGTTTATTCAGAAGGCTTGCGTATCAAAACTCCATTGAGTTGGAGATTGTTAGGGAAAATTACAAACTATCCATGCTAGAACTATTGTTGTCTAATGTTTTGGTATAACTAGTTCATTTCCAGTGTATTTAGTTAAGCTTTCATGAGTACTTTGATGCACCAATCTATAGTTGCATACTTTATATTAAAATAAAAGTAGATCTTACTTACTTGGTTGTGTTAACTTGATTTGACTTCTTTTTCATTGATCAAGCTTTGCATTTCTTATTTAAAGTCTGATTAGTTTCATTTCGGTAGTGTAATTTAATTCTCTAGTCCTAACGAGTAAATAAGAGTAATTTCTTGGTTCTGTACACCTCGTTTACTTGCCTAGATAGTAAATTAAGTGTTTTCTGGATCCATAGTTCCCATTTTGATTGATTAGGTGGATATTCGAGGCAAGAGAGTTCGAAGTTGGTTGTGGAGTGCTATCGATGAGTTTTGGGCAGGAGTGGATTGATTTCAAGGGTCATTCATGTGGTTTCGTGTTCGATTTTGGTTTTGATTTAAATAATAGATGCTATGTTCCAATTGTTATTGATTAGTATGATTTTAATGATCATTATAATCTGAGTTAATAAGATTGGTTCACAAGTGTGTTCAGAAGGCTTGCGTATCAAAACTCCATTGAGTTGGAGATTTTTAGGGAAAGTTACAAACTATCCATGTGAGAACTATTGTTGATTAATGTTTTGGTACAACTAGTTTCTTTCCCATGTATTTAGTTAAGCTTTCATGAGTACTTTGATGCACCAATCTATAGTTGCACATTTGTTTATTAAAATACAAGTAGATCTTATTTACTTGGTCGGGTTAGCTCGATCAAGCTTTGCGTTTCTTGTTTGACATCTGATTACTTTCATTTCGGTCGTGTAATTTGATTCTCCATTCCAAACAAGTAAATATGAGTAATTTCTTGGTTCTTTACACCGCGTTTACTTGCCTAGATGGTCAATTAAGTGCTTTATGGATCCATAGTTCTCATTTTGATTGATTCGGTGGATTTTCGAGGCAAGAGAGTTTGAAGTTGGTTGTGGAGTGTTATCCATGTGTCAATCGCAAGAGTGGATTGATTTTTAGGGTGATTTGTGTGGTTTCGTGTTCGGTTTTAGTTTTGATTTAAATAATGGATGCTATGTTCTAGTTGTGATTGATTAGTATAATTTTAATGATGATTATAATTTGAATTATTAAAATTGGTTCACAAGTGTTTTCAAAAGGCTTGCGTAGCAAATCTCTATTGAATTGGAGATTTTTAGGGAATGTTATAAACTATCCATGCAAGAACTGTTGTTGTTTAATGTTTTGGTACAACTGGTTCATTTTCCATGTATTTAGTTAAGCTTTTGTGAGTTCTTTGATGCACTATTCTATAGTTGCAGATTTTTTTTATTAAAATACAAGTAGATCTTATTTACTTGGTCGTGTTAGCTTGATTTGACTTCTTTTTCATCGATCAAGCTTTGCGTGTCTTGTTTAAAGTGGGATTAATTTTATTTCGGTAGTGTAGTTTGATTCTCTATTCCTCACAAGTAAATAAGAGTAATTTCTTGGTTCTTTACACCTCGTTTACTTGCTTAGATGGTCAATTAAATGTTTTTAGATCCATAGTTCTCATTTTGATTAATTCGTTGGATTTTCTAGGCAAGAGAGTTTGAAGTTAGTTGTGGAGTGCTATCCATGAGTTTTAGGTAGGAGTGGATTGATTTCAAGGGTCATTCGTGTGGTTTCATGTTCGGTTTTGGTTTTGATTTAAATAATAGATGCTATGTTCCAATTGTGATTGATTAGTATGATTTTGATGATGATTATAATCTGATTTATTAAGATTGGTTCACAAGTGAGTTTAGAAGGCTTGCCTATCAAAACTCCATTGAGTTGGAGATTGTTAGGGAAAGTTACAAACTATCCATGCTAGAACAATTGGTGTTTTATGTTTTGATACAACTAGTTCCTTTCCCATGTATTTAGTGAAGCTTTCGTGAGTACTTTGATGCACCAATCTATAGTTGCACATTTTTATTAAAATACAAGTAGATCTTATTTACTTGGTCGTGTAAGCTTGATTTGACTTCTTTTTCACCGATCAAGCTTTGCGTTTCTTGTTTAAAATCTGATTACTTTTATTTTGGTAGTGTAATTTGATTCTTTATTCCTAACGAGTAAATAAGAGTAATTTCTTGGTTCTTTAAACCTCGTTTACTTGCCTAGGTGGTCAATTAAATGTTTTATGGATCTATAGTTCTCATTTTGATTGATTCGGTGGATTTTCGAGGCAAGAGAGTTTGAAGTTGGTAGTGGAGTGCTATCGATGAGTTTGGGCAAGAGTGGATTGAATTCAAGGGTCATTCCTGTGGTTTCGTGTTCGGTTTTGGTTTTGATTTAAATAACAGATGCTATATTCCAATTGTGATTGATTAGTACGATTTTGATGATGATTATAATCTGATTTATTAAAATTGGTTCACAAGTGTGTTCAGAAGGCTTGCATATCAAAACTCCATTGAGTTGGAGATTGTTAGGGAAAGTTACAAACTATCCATGCGAGAACTATTGTTGTTTGATGTTTTGGTACAACAATATCCTTTCCCATGTATTTAGTAAAGTTTTTATGGGTATTTTGATGCACCAATCTATAGTTGCACATTTTTATTAAAATACAAGTAGATCTTATTTACATGGTCATGTTAGCTTCATTTGACTTCTTTTTCATCGATCAAGCTTTGCGTTTCGTGTTTAAAGTATGATTACTTTCATTTCGGTAGTGTAATTTGATTCTCTATACCTAACGAGTAAATAAGAGTAATTTCTTGGTTCTTTACACCTCGTTTACTTGCCTAGATGGTCAATTAAGTGATTTATGGATCCATAGTTCTCATTTTGATTGATTCAATGGATTTTCAAGGCAAGAGAGTTTGAAGTTGGTTGTGGAGTGTTATCCATGTGTCAATTGCAAGAGTAGATTGATTTCAAGGGTGATTTGTGTGGTTTTGTATTCGGTTTTTGTTTTGATTTAAATAATATATGCTATGTTCCAATTGTGATTGATTAATAAGATTGTAACGATGATTATAATTTGATTCATTAAAATTGGTTCACAAGTGTTTTCAGAAGGCTTGCGTAGTAAATCTCTATTGAATTGGAGATTGTTAGGGAAAGTTATAAACTATCCATGCGAGAACTATTGTTTTTTAATGTTTTGGTACAACTAGTTCCTTTCCCATGTATTTAGTTAAGGTTTCATGAGTACTTTGATGCACTATTCTATAGTTGCAGATTTTTTTATTAAAATACAAGTAGATCTTATTTACTTGGTCGTGTTCGCTTGATTTGACTTCTTTTTCATCGATCAAGCTTTGCGTTTCTTGTTTAAAGTCTGATTACTTTTATTTCGGTAGTGTAGTTTGATTCTCTATTCCTAACGAGTAAATAAGATTAATTTCTTGGTTCTTTACACCCTTTTTACTTGCCTAGATGGTTAATTAAGTGTTTTCTGGATCCATCATTCTCATTTAGATTGATTCGTTGGATTTTCGAGGCAACAAAGTTCGAAGTTGGTTGTGGAGTGCTATCGATGAGTTTTGGGTAGGAGTGGACTGATTTCAGGGGTCATTCGGGTGGGATCCTGTTTGGTTTTGGTTTTGATTTAAATAATAGATGCTATGTTCTAATTGTGATTGATTAGTATGATTTTAATGATGATTATAATCCGATTTATTAAGATTGGTTTACAAGTGTGTTCAGAAGGCTTGCGTATCAAAACTCCATTGAGTTGGAGATAGTTAGGGAAAGTTACAAACTATCCATGCGAGAACTATTATTGTTTGATGTTTTCGTACAACTATATCCTTTCCCACGTAATTAGTAAATTTTTTGTGGGTACTTTGATGCACCAATCTATAGTTGCACATTTTTATTAAAATACAAGTACATCTTATTTACATGGTCATGTTAGCTTTATTTGACTTCTTTTTCATCGATCAAGCTTTGCGTTTCGTGTTTAAAGTATGATTACTTTCATTTCAGAAGTGTAATTTCATTCTATATTCCTAACGAGTAAATAAGAGTAGTTTCTGGGTTCTTTACACCTCGTTTACTTGCCTAGATGGTCAATTAAGTGATTTATGGATCCATAGTTCTCATTTTGATTGATTCGGTGGATTTTCGAGGCAAGAGAGGTTGAAGTTGGTTGTGGAGTGTTATCCATGTGTCAATTGCAAGAGTGGATTGATTTCAAGGGTGATTTATGTGGTTTCGTGTTCGGTTTTTGTTTTGATTTAAATAATAGATGCTTTGTTCTAATTGTGATTGATTAATAAGATTGTAACGATGATTATAATTTGATTTATTAAAATTGGCTCACAAGTGTTTTCAGAAGGCTTGCGTAGAAAATGTCTATTGAATTGGAGATTGTTAGGGAAAGTTATAAACTATCCATGCGAGAACTATTGTTGTTTAATATTTTAGTACAACTAGTTCCTTTCCCATGTATTTAGTTAAGGTTTCGTGAGTACTTTGATGCACTATTCAATAGTTGCAGATTTTTTTTATTAAAATACAAGTAGATCTTATTTACTTGGTCGTTTTAGCTTGATTTGACTTCTTTTTCATCGATCAAGCTTTGCGTTTCTTGTTTAAAGTCGATTACTTTTGTTTTGTTAGTGTAATTTGTTTCTCTATTCCTAACAAGTAAATATGAGTAATTTCTTGATTCTTTACACCTTGTTTACTTGCCTAGAGGGTCAATTAAGTGTTTTCTAGATCCATCGTTCTCATTTAGATTGATTCGGTGGATTTTCGAGGCAACAGAGTTCGAAGTTGGTTGTGGAGTGCTTTCGATGAGTTTTGGGTAGGAGTGGATTGATTTCAAGGGTCATTCGTGTGGGTTCGTGTTTGGTTTTGGTTTTGATTTAAATAATAGATCCTATGTTCTAATTGTGATTGATTAGTATGATTTTAATGATGATTATAATCCAGTTTCTTAAGATTGGTTTACAAGTGTGTTCAGAAGGCTTGCGTATCAAAACTCCATTGAGTTGGAGATTGTTAGGGAAAGTTACAAACTATCCATTCGAGAACTATTGTTGTTTGATGTTTTCGTACAACTATATCCTTTCCCATGTATTTAGTAAAGTTTTCGTGGGTACTTTGATGCACCAATCTATAGTTGCACATTTTTATTAAAATACAAGTAGATCTTATTTACATGGTCATGTTAGCTTCATTTAACTTCTTTTTCATCGATCAAGCTTTGCGTTTCGTGTTTTAAGTATGATTACTTTCATTTCAGAAGTTTAATTTGATTCTTTATTCCTAACGAGTAAATAAGAGTCATTTCTGGGTTTTCTACACCTCGTTTACTTGCCTAGATGGTCAATAAAGTGATTTATAGATCCATAGTTCACATTTTGATTGATTCGGTGGATTTTCAAGGTAAGACTGTTTGAAGTTTGTTGTGGAGTATTATCCATGTGTCAATCACAAGAGTGGATTGATTTCAAGGGTGATTTCTGTGGTTTCGTGTTTGGTTTTGGTTTAGACTTAAATAATAGATGCTATGTTCCGATTGTGATTTATTAGTATGATTTTAACGATGATTATAATTTGATTTATTAAAATTGGATCATAAGTGTATTCAGAAGGCTTGCGTAGCAAATCTTAATTGAATTGGAGATTTTTATGGAAAGTTATAAACTATCCATGCGAGAACTATTGTTGTTTAATGTTTTGGTACAACTGGTTCGTTTTCCATGTTTTTAGTTAAGCTTTCGTGAGTACTTTGATGCACTATTCTATTGTTGTAGATTTTTTTATTAAAATACAAGTAGATCTTATTTACTTGGTCGTGTTAGCTTGATTTGACTTCTTTTTCATCGATCAAGCTTTGCGTTTCTTGTTTAAAGTCTGATTACCTTTATTTCGGTAGTGTAATTTGATTATTTATTCCTAACGAGTAAATAAGAGTAATTTCTTGGTTCTTTACACCTTGTTTACTTGCCTAGATGGTCAATTAAGCATTTTCTGGATCCATAGTTCTCATTTTGATTGATTCGGTGGATTTTCGAGGCCATAGAGTTCGAAGTTGGTTATGGAGTGCTATCGAAGAGTTTTGGGTAGGAATGGATTGATTTCAAGGGTCATTCGTGGGGTTTCGTGTTTGGTTTTGGTTTTGATTTAAATAATAGATGCTATGTTCTAATTGAGATTGATTAGTATGATTTTAATGATGATTATAATTCGATTTATTAAGATTGGTTCACAAGTGTGTTCAGAAGGCTTGCGTATCAAAACTCCATTGAGTTGGAGATTGTTAGGGAAAGTTAAAAACTATCCATGCGACAACTATTGTTTTTTGATGTTTTCTTACAACTATATCCTTTCCCATGTATTTAGTAAACCTTTCCTGAGTACTTTGATGCACCAATCTATAGTTGCACAATTTGCGTTTCTTGTTTAAAATCTAATTACTTTTATTTCGGTAGTATAATTTGATTCTTTATTCCTAATAAGTAAATAAGAGTAATTTCTTGGTTCTTTACACCTCGTTTACTTGCCTAGATGGTCAATTAAGTGCTTTATTGATCCATAGTTCTCATTTTGATTGATTTGGTGGATTTTCGAGGCAAGAGAGTTCGAAGTTGGTAGTGGAGTGCTATCGATGAGTTTTGGGCAAGAGTGGATTGATTTCAAGGGTCATTCCTGTGGTTTTTTGTTCTGTTTTGGTTTTGATTTAAATAACAGATGCTATGTTCCAATTGTGATTGATTAGTATGATTTTGATAATGATTATAATCCTATTTATTAAGATTGGTTCATAAGCGTGTTCAGAAGGCTTGCGTATCAAAACACCATTGAGTTGGAGATTGTTATGGGAAGTTACAAACTGTCCATGCGAGAACTATTGTTGTCTAATGTTTTGGTACAACTAGTTTCTTTTCCATGTATTTAGTTAAGCTTTTGTGAGTACTTTGATGCACCAATCTATAGTTGTACATTTTAATTAAAATACAAGTAGATCTTATTTACATCGTGTTAACTTGATTTGACTTCTTTTTCAACGATCATGCTTTGCGTTTCTTGTTTAAAGTCTGATTACTTTTATTTCGGTAGTGTAATTTGATTATCTGTTCCTAACGAGTAAATAAGAGTAATTTCTTGGTTCTTTACACCTCGTTTACTTGCCTAGATGGTCAATTAAGTGTTTTCTGGATCCATAGTTCTCATTTTGATTGATTAGGTGGATTTTCGAGGCAACAGAGTTTGAAGTTGGTTGTGGAGTGCTATCGATGAGTTTTGGTTTGGAGTGGATTGATTTCAAGGGTCATTCGTGGGGTTTCGTGTTTGGTTTTGGTTTTCATTTAAATAATAGATGCTATGTTCTAATTGTGATTGATTAGTATGATTTTAATGATGATTATAATTCGAGTTATTAAGATTGGTTCACAAGTGTGTTCAGAAGTCTTGCGTATCAAAACTCCATTGAGCTGGAGATTGTTAGGGAAAGTTACAAACTATCCATGCGAGAACTATTGTTGTTTGATGTTTTCGTACAACTATATCCTTTCCCATGTATTTAGTAAACTTTTTGTGGGTACTTTGATGCACCAATCTATAGTTTCACATTTTTATTAAAATATTAGTAGATCTTATTTACATGGTCATGGAGTGGGGTTTCGATTTTTGAAAGGAAAAGGTGGGGGTGGGTTTGGTTTAGGGAGGACCGAGGAGTGAAGAGGTTTGTCGACTGGGTGGCCGAATGCATGGCAACAGCCTATGCATTGGCCGGTTTGGAGGTGGGCAGACCGGGTCAAAATGTTTCTAGAAGGGTTTGAAATTTTTAAAATGCTAAGTGTTGCTCGGGGCACCTAAACAGTGCCCATGCGTCCACTTTCAGGACGCCTGAACAGTAGTCACGCGGCTAAACAGTGGAAATGCACCAACTGTCAAATGCGCCCGAACAGTTGTCATGCGCCTGAACAGTTGTCATGCGCCTAAGTGAAAAAAAATCAAAGAAATGCGGATGAAGATCAAAGAAATGCGGATGAAGACCAAAGAAATGCGGATGAACACCAAAATTTTATTTTTATTATAAGTAATTTGTTAAGGTGGTTGGCCATTAGCATTTTCTATCATTATAAATTAGTTTAGAGACTAAGGCAAAACATACTAGAATCATACAGGTAAGATTAAATTACAAAATTATTCAATCACTAAGAAGAGGGTACATTAAACGAATGAAATCTTGAAAAAGAAACAAGTCTCAAATTACATTTAAGGCTTTGGAGCTGGACCTAGGAGTCAGTTGTTACATTCACCCACCGTTTAGGAAATTTCATCCAGAAATTTTAGCTTCGATTAGATTCTGGATGAGTGGGCTTAAAGAGGTGTGAATACTCCTTCCTCATCACATCCTCTCGTTCCCATGTAAATTCGGGTCCTCGCCTAGAGTTCCATCTTACTTTGACTTTGGGTATCCGACTTCGTCTGAGTTTCTGGACTAGTCGGTCAGTAATCTCCATGGGCTCTTCCACAAACGTCAACTCGTTAGTGATTTTGGCATCTTTCAATGGGAGTTCCAAGGCCTTGTCAATGAAACACTTCTTCAAGTTTGACACATGAAAAGTGTCATGTACGTAGCTCAACTCTTGGGGTAGCTTTAATTGGTATGCTACCGAGCCAACTCTCGATAAGATTTAAAATGGTCCAATGTATCTCGGGCTTAATTTGCCCTTCTTACCAAATCTCACTGTGCCTTTCCATGGCACAACTTTTAGCATCACTCTATCGCCACTTGGAATTCCAGGGGCTTCCGCCTTCTATCGGCGTACTTCTTTTGACGATCCCTGGCTGCTCTTAGTCGTTCCTTAATCTTGAATACTTTGTCCGTGGTTTCCATTACAATGTCGGGCCCCATTATTTGGCTATCACCAATCTCATTCCAACTCAAAGGTGATCGACACTTTCTACCATATAGGGCCTCATATGGGGCTGCTTTTATACTTGCGTGATAACTACTATTATAGGAGAACTCCACCAGAGGAAGGTGGTTGTCCCAGCTTCCCTCAAAATCGATCACGCAAGCTCACAACATATCCTCCAGTGTTTGAATGGTTCTTTCACTTTGCCCATTAGTTTGAGGGTGTTCTGCGGTGCTTAAGTCAAGACGTGTCCCCAAAGCTTATTGGAGAGACTTCCAGAATCGTGAAGTGAAAGGACTATCACGGTCCGAGATAATCGATAGGGGCACTCCATGTCTTGTTGCTATCTCATCGATGTATAGTCGCGCTAGCTTTGTTAAATCGTAGTCTTCTCGTATGGGTAGGAAATGTGCTGATTTGGTCAGTCTATCCACTATTACCCAGATTGCATCGTGCCCACGAGAAGTACTTGGCAACTTTGTAATGAAATCCATCGTAATGTTATCCCATTTCCATTCGGGAATTTCGGGTTGTTGTAAGGTTCCTGATGGCTTTTGGTTCTCGGCCTTTACCATGGCACACGTCAGGCATTTTCCCACATAGGTGGCAATGGATTTCTTTAACCCAGACCAGCAGAAAAGAACCCTTAAGTCCTGGTACATTTTGTCACTTCCCGGATGGATTGAATATTTAGATTTGTGTGCCTCGTCCAGGACTATTTTTCTAAGTCCTCCATGTTTCGGCACCCAAGTTCTTCCCTCGTGCTTATACAGTCCATCACTACACAACTCCAGGCGTTTATCCATTCCTGTTAGCATTTCTTCCGCTAGTCTGTCCTTGCTTAGGGCCTCCTTTTGCGCTTCTATCAATCTAGCAGTAAGACTGGTGTACACGCTCATTCTCAGAGCACGGACACGAAGGGGTTTCTCCCTTTCCTTTCTACTCAGGGCATCAGCCACCAGATTGGCCTTTCCTGGGTGGTAGCGAATCTTGCATTCATAATCACCCAGCAGTTCTACCCACCTTCGCTGGCGCATATTTAGCATCTTTTGTTCCAGAATGTGTTGCAAACTTTTATGGTCCGTGTAAATGACGCACTTTGTACCGTAAAGGTAGTGTCTCCATATTTTGAGGGCAAACACCATGGCACCCAGTTCCAGATCTTGGGTAGTATAGTTTCTCTCATGTTCATTCAATAATCTGGACGCGTAAGCAATTACCTTATCTCGCTGCATCAACACACATCCCAGCCCCTGACGTGACGCGTCGCAATAGACTACGAAATCATCAATACCTTCGGGTAGGGAGAGGATAGGTGCACTAAATAGCTTCTCCTTGAGTAATTCGTATGCTTCATTCTGCTCCTTACCCTATATGAAGGTTGCATTCTTCTTGGTTAAAGCGGTTAGTGGCTGTACAATTCGGGAGAAGTCCTTAATAAACCTTCGGTAGTATCCAGCTAAACCAAGAAATTGCCTTATCTCTGTAGGGGTTTCAGGAATTTTCCAGTTTTTAATGGCTTCAATTTTTGACGGGTCTACCTGAATTCCCTCTTTGTTCACCACATGCCCTAAAAACTAGATTTCATGCATCCAAAACTCACATTTGGAGAACTTTGCATATAGCCGTTCATTCTTGAGCAGTTCAAGAATCAGTCTGAGGTGCTTCACATGTTCTTCTCGGCTTCGAGAGTAGATCAGGATGTCATCGATAAACACAATGACAAATTTGTCTAGGTATCGATGACACACTCGATTCATAAGATCCATGAACGCGGCAGGTGCATTAGTTAGTCCGAAGGGCATGACTAAGTATTCATAGTGTCCATACCTCGTTCAAAAAGCTGTCTTGGGTACATCTTCTTCTCTCACCTTTAGTTGGTGATAGCCCGATCTTAAGTCTATTTTGGAGAAGTAGCTGGCTCCCTGTAATTGATCGAACAAGTCATCGATTCTTGGGAGGGGATAGCGATTCTTGACTGTAAGCTTGTTTAAATCATGATAGTCGATACTTCGTAGGGTCTCGTCCTTCTTCTTAACGAACACTTAGCCGAATGAAACCCTTATCTAGTAATTCCTGGATTTGCACCATTAGCTCTTTCATCTCGGGCGGAGCGAGTCGGTAAGGTGCCTTGGCCGCTGGTACGGCACCAGGCACCAAGTCTATTTGGAATTTGACCTGTCTAGTCGGAGGTATTCCTGGTAGGTCCTCTGGAAAAACTTCCGGGTATTCAACCACCACCAGTATATCTTCGATCCTCTTTTCCTTTCTTGCTTTCATAACGTAGACTATGAAGGCTGAGCATCCCTGCCGGAGGCTCTTGGTAGCCTTCAAGTGGGAAATCATAGGGTATAGCGGGTTGTTTCTGTCATCGTGGATCTTTAGCGTGCTTCCGTCAGTTAAAGGTATCCTAAGCAAGCGTTCACCGCATATAATTACAGCCTTATATTTTGCTAACCAATCCATTCCTAAGACTGCATCAAATCCTCCTAGCATAATAGGCGTCAAGTCTATTTTAAACGGGTTACCCTCTAAATCTATCGTGCAATCCTTGATAATTTCACTGGTTTCTATTATCTTGCCATCGGCTAATTCTACCGTGTAAGCATCAGTTAGAGTACAAACTTCCGAATCAATTAAATGTCTAAAGGTAGTAGAAACAAAACTACCAGTGGCTCTAGTATCAAACAAAACAGTAGCAGGGTGGTTATTAATGAGGAACGTACCGTTTACCACGTCGGGATCTTTGCGGGCTCCATTGGGGTCCATTACGAACGCTTTCCCTTTAGGCTTGTTAGGCCTAGCGTCCTTGTCTCTTGCTAGCTTGGGGCACTAGTTTCGCATGTGTCCCGGATCCCCGCATTCGTAGCATTGCTTCCCGGGCTCGAAGGTACAATCCTTTATCAGGTGGCCAGTTTGTTTGCACCTAAAGCAGGGCATTGGATTGCATTCCCCTTGGTGGTCAAGTTTGCATTTGGTGCATAAGGGGTTGGTACCTACATACAGCCTTTGGCCTCTTGCCCCTTGTTCATCACGTCTTGCCCTTTCACCGGCCCTCCTGTTTGAGCTACTACCACCGCCACTGGCCCTTCTAACATCGATCCACCTTCTCTTCTCGCCCGTTAACCTCTTCTTATTCTCATTCCTCCCATGATCCGTCCATCCAGCCCTGATCAGGTCGTCCGTTAAGCTGCCAGTAAGATCGACAGCCGATTGGAGGGTTGTAGGTCTAGCAGATCGGACCATGCTTCTAACTCTGGGATGCAGACCCTAGATAAATAGGGCTACGCCTTTAGATTCGAGAGTTACCAAGTGAGGCACAAGTCTGGACAGAGCTGAGAATCGGTTTATGTACTCGGTGTAATTTGAGCCCCTCATTTCCAGGCTTAGAAATTTTGCCTCAAGCTTCTCTAGCTGGTTCATCGGATAGTATTTACCAGTCATCAGTTCTCGAAATTTCGACCGCTTCATGCGGTTGCAGCATCCCTGCCCCTTGGCTGAATGACTGTCTTCCACCATTCTAGGGCTGGCCCCTTTAGGGATTGTGAGGCAAACCTGACCATATGTTTGTTTTTGCACTCACTTATGTCCAGTACAGCTTCCATTTCATCTAACCATCGGTAGGTGTCTATTACTCCCTTAGTGCCGAAGAAGTCCTTTGGCTTGCATGACATGAAATTTTTGTAAGAACACCCAGTTCTTACCTCTTCAACATTCTCAGCATCTCCCGCATTATTTCCAAGTCCATCATTCTGGGATGTATTTCCCCGATCAGCATTTATTTGCGCGATGATGGTGGGGATAGCATTTGTAATTTGTTAGGCCACCAAGTTGGCAATCTTCTCATCGTTTTCACGGTTAGTATTTTCTCCATTGTCGGCCCTTGGTGGAGTGGGTGGTCGATTCCCACCTTGACCCCTAGTGCGTTCAGCACCTCTATTTCTTCCTCCGCGAGTCCCCCTTCTAGTCGGCATTCTGGTGTCAATCATAGATAAATCTCATTTAGTGTCTCATAATCTGTTTCGAGTATCCCACACACCAATTGACTCCCTAAGGTCGCTCCACAACACACAAGGATTCTCATAACACACAATAAGTCATGCATAGTCTCATGCATACATAAAGTCGATTAGCAGTTCCAAAAAAGGCAATCAAATTAAATCCTTAGAATATACTAATGCATATCCCAAACAGGCAACCAGCAATAGATAAGATGGTATCATAAAAGAAGGTCACTCATAAATAGCATAGCAATCATCAAACCAGAGTAGGTAGTTTCGTAGCAATACAAGCTGGAAGGTGCCATCACCCCCAAGTAATAGTATCGGAAATAAATAAATAGTTTCTCATAGATAGTATCATTTAAATAATCAACATCAGTCCATCACTATTGCCACATCTTCTTTAACCACCCGAACCCGCCTGACCCCTTCTTCTTTTTGTTCTTGCTCCAACCGCTGGACACCATGGGATGCCATAAGTGCTTGAAATTGGGCGGACTGCGAGGTCCACGTGGCGTGCTGGAGCGTTAACTTGTGGCGCTGTATGGTCCTCAGTATGTTGCTTAGCATGGGGTCAGATGGACCAAAGTCACTGGTACGGCGGCTGGACTGCGAGTAGCAATCTCCAGCAAGAACGCTCGAGCCATCGTACATGCTACGTCAAGGCGGTATCCAGAACTCGTCCTGATGTTGGCGTCTGGGCTGTCCCATCATCGGAGGTGCCTGTGCAGGAGCAATCATAGGAGGAGGTGGAGGAGGCGGCATCCTAACTGAGACAAAAGCTCCAGGTCTAGTGCTCTTCCATGGTCTAGTGATGACTCGCGCACCCCTATTTCCAATAGGTGGGATGGACGAATGTGTCGATGCTGGAACATGAGGTGAGTTGGAGCGGGTCCGGCTCCTCGCCTGAGATGTCGGGGATGAATCTTCGGATGGCTCGGTGTCGTCAGATGTAACAGATATCCATCCTGGGTGGCTGTACCGCCTCATGTACGCTTCATATTATGAGGGAGAAGTCGCCCTTCTCAGCCGTCCTATAGGGACGGTCTAGTCGACGGGAAGTGCGGGTGCTTTTCCGTTATTGGCCATCGATCTCAAGATCCAGTAAAATCATCATGACTAATTTGGTTTCTCATAGCTCATGGCAATAGTGATGATAGTATCTCATAATAATAGTTACAGCAGTAACCATGGTAATAGTATCCGTAATATGGAAAGCACAGGTTACCGCAGGGACAAAACAAAGTTTAAACTCACACAAAACATTTTCTATGCAAAGAAAGATTCTAACACCAAATAGGGGATCGTGCTAGAATTCACGCGTTCGGTAACTTCATGATTACGTTGATCAAGTGTAATCATCAATTTACCCAACCCACTCATCCCAACACACTCCAAAACAAGGACAGTCCTAGGGTATCAGGGTTGTAGCCTAGGGTCTACTAGGTTATTCCTGATTTCTCTACAACCTGTGGCTCTGATACCAATCTGTCACACCCCGGGCCCAGAATAGGGTGGGATGTCGTAGACTAGTAACATACATGGCAGCGGAAACAAACCACACAAGAGCACACAAGGAGAGAAAATCACAATGGCATTACATTACATAAATTTTATCCGGGTTAACACAGTCAAACCCAAACGTAAAATGACCCATTACATGAGTATCCAAAATAGTCCCAACAATTTCAAATGTCTCAAATGTTTTAAAAGTCCTAGTAATGCAAGGGGGTAGTCACGATGCTAAGCCATCTTTAGAGTCTCCATAAAATCCATGCCTATCTAGGATTACATGAAACATGCTCAAAAAGACTTGGTGTCAACTATAAAGTTGGTGAGTTCAAGTGCTTAAAGTTTAAAAACAAAAGGACTCATTGAATCCATAGTTAAGTTTAAAAACATAGTATCACAGTGTGGGATCACAATCAACCCTGCACTCAGCCCCGGCTAGCCTCTTCTAAACTTGTGTTGCCGTTATATCCCATAGGGGAAACTAAGCCTCAGAACAGTATACCATACCTGCCGGGTGGTATACCATAGTATCTTATAAAAACCTGTTACATGCCACAACGACCCCGCAGGATCTTAGTGTGGTACCCTTCTCATTGGAAGGCACTGTGCGTGGGGGATTCCCCAAGTAGATCTACCCATATAATCAAGCGGTTCACATAGAATTAATGATTGTGATACAAAGATGCAGGTTCTAACAATAGCCACAACATACAATAGCATCGCATAATAGTATCCAATAAAGTTTAGTTCAAACAGAGCATGCTTCACCCCAAAATAGTAATTAAAAAGGGGACAAAAGAAACTCACCTTAGACAGATGAAAGATTCTTCACACAGACAGATTCAGGTCCTAGCACCCTATGAGAAAGATATAAGCATAAGCTATGGTTACTTAGACTATTGGGAGGGTAATCAAGGGTAAAATATGTTTTAAAAAAATACATATGACCACATCCCTTAGAAATCTATGTCAAAAAGTTTCCTTTTTAGGAAAGTTAGGATTTTAGGCGTAAAACGACCAGTTTTTAGTTTCCCACGAGTTCTTACATGAAAATAAGTATAATAGTAGCTTCTGGTTATACATTTTACTGAAATATGGTCGACTTTTCAGAATTTACACTTTAGTCCCTCAAGTTTCCAAAATTACAATTTTTACCCCCGAAGTTGGTTCTTTTCATTTCTTGACACCATATGGCCCTTATAAGTTTCTAGGGGTCCTGAAATTACTTTTACACCAGTATTATAAAGAGTTGTGGGGTCGTTAGTACAAAAGTCTTGTTTCAAACATTTAACCCGTTAAAACCCGTTTTTACCCGGATCGACATTTTAGACTATTCTCTTTAAATCCTTTCATCAAAATAAGAGTTTAAGGCCCCCTAATTTACTGAAATATTATGATTCTTAGGCTTGTTACATTATTTTTAGAATTTCATCCAAAAATCCCCCGGTTAGGCCCGTTTAAGCCAAATAAGTTCATAGAATTAACATGTTATCCCAAAATTTCACCAAGTCCAGTTTTAGCCACTGATTTATTAGTCTTAGGGCCTGAAAATTTTGTTTCTAACAAGTTTTTAAGGATTTGGCCATTTTTAGATACCTCCACCACCTATTCGGGTCCCTAATCATGCTTTTTAAGGTCCATAACACCATACCAAATCTTCCATCCCAATAATATTAGTTTAGAATCATCCAACATTCTGGAAATTCAGGTCATCCCCATGGATATAAAATAACAAGGTCAAGGTTGGGCACATATGCAATGTTTACTCATGTGAAACATGAAATTTCTGTTTTATTACCCATATTCATTCTGAAAGTGATAAGTCCAGGTCATGAGATGTTTTTAAACCGGTTTTAGTGTAGAATGAAGTTTAGCTTCGGGACAGAGGGGTGGAAAGGTCCTGAAAACCCAAGAAAAAGGGGTTTTCGGGTATATATCATGGCACTAAGACAAGGTAAACGAGTATGATGAAGTGTGTACCTTTTGAGGAGCTGTAAGTCACACCAAAGCAACAACTAGTTTGTGTGTTTCTGCCTTCGAATAAGGAAATAGGATTCAAGGAAAGAAAAGTAGGAAAAGCAACAATAATGGTTTGTTAGGGTATAAGAAAACTTACACGCAAGATAACCCATGTCCGAAGAAGGTTTAGAGGGTGTAAGAGCTGTTGGTCCGAGAGTGTTGAAGCTTAGAATCCTTGGTCTTGCTCGGTTGAAGACTGAAAAAGTCTCGGATTTGGTTGTGAAAATCTACCGAGAGAGAAAAACCAAGAGTAGAGAGTTCGAGTGAGTGTGAAAAAGGTGGAATGGAGTGGGGATTTGGTTTTTGAAAGGAAGAGGTGGAGTGTGGGTTTGGTTTAGGGAGGACCAAAGAGTGAAGAGGTTGGTCGACTGGGTGGTCGAATGCATGGCAACAGCCCATGCATTGGCCGGTTTGGAGGTGGATAGACCGGGTCAAAATGTTTCTAGAAGGGTTCAAAATTTTTAAAATGCTAAGTGTTGCTTGGGACGCTTGAACAGTGCCCATGCGTCCACTTTCAGGACGCCTGAACAGTAGTCACGTGGCTAAGCAGTGGAAATGCACCAACTGTTAAATACGCCCGAACAGTTGTCATGCGCCTAAGTGAAAAAAAATCAAAGAAATGTGGATGAAGAACAAAGAAATACGGATGAAAACCAAAGAAATGCGGATGAAGACCAAAGAAATGCGGATGAAGACCAAAGAAATGCGGATGAACACCAAACTTTTATTTTTATTATAAGTAATTTGTTAAGGTGGTTGGCCATTAGCATTTTCTATCATTATAAATTAGTTTAGAGACTAAGGCAAAACATACTAGAATCATACAGCTAAGATTAAATTACAAAATTAATCAATCACTAAGAAGAGGGTACATTAAACAAATGAAATCTTGAAAAAGAATGAAATCTTGAAAAAGAAACAAGTCTCAAATTACATTTAAGGCTTTGGAGCTAGACCTAGGAGTCAGTTGTTACATTCACACACCGTTTAGGAAATTTCGTCCTGAAAGCTTCGATTAGATTCTGGACGAGTGGGCTTAAAGAGAGGTGGATGCTCCTTCCTCATCACATCCTCTCGTTCCTATTTACTTGGTCGTGTTAGCTTGATTTGACTTCTTTTTCATCGATCAAGCTTTGCGTTTCTTGTTTAAAATCTGATTACTTTTATTTCGGTAGTATAATTTGATTCTTTATTCCTAACGAGTAACTAAGAGTAATTTTGTTGGTTCTTTACACCTCGTTTACTTGCCTAGATGGACAATTAAGTGCTTTATGGATCCATAGTTCTCATTTTGATTGATTCGGTGAATTTTTGAGGCAAGAGAGTTTGAAGTTGTTAGTGGAGTGCTATCGATGAGTTTTGGGCAAGAGTGGATTGATTTCAAGGGTCATTCCTGTGGTTTCGTGTTCGGTTTTGGTTTTGATTTAAATAACAGATGCTATGTTCCAATTGTGATTGATTAGTATAATTTTGATATTGATTATAATCCTATTTATTAAGAATGGTTCATAAGTGTGTTCAGAAGGCTTGCGTATCAAAACACCATTGAGTTGGAGATTGTTAGGGGAAGTTACAAACTGTCCATGCGAGAACTATTGTTGTCTAATGTTTTGGTACAACTAGTTCCTTTTCCATGTATTTAGTTAAGCTTTTGTGAGTACTTTGATGCACCAATCTATAGTGGTACATTTTAATTAAAATATAAGTAGATCTTATTTACTTGGTCGTGTTAACTTGATTTGACTTCTTTTTCATCGCTCAAGCTTTGCGTTTCTTGTTTAAAATCTGATTACTTTTATTTTGGTAGAGTAATTTGATTCTTTATTCCAAACTAGTAAATAAGAGTAAAATCTTGGTTCTTTACACCTTGTTTACTTTCCTAGATGGTCAATTAAGTGGTTTATGGATCCATAGTTCTCATTTTGACTGATTCGGTGGATTTTCGAGGCAAGAGTGTTTGAAGTTGGTTGTGGAGTGTTTTTTTTGGGTAAAGGGTTTACCCCGGTGATTCTATTATAAACAATGCGGATGAAGACCAAAGAAATGCGGATGAACACCAAAATTTGATTTTTATTATAAGTAATTTGTTAAGGTGGTTGGTCATTAGCATTTTCTATCATTATAAATTAGTTTAGAGACTAAGGCAAAATATACTAGAATCATACAGATAAGATTAAATTACAAAATCAATCAATCACTAAGAAGAGGGTACAATAAAAGAATGAAATCTTGAAAAAGAAACAAGTCTCAAATTACATTTAAGGCTTTGGAGCTGGACCTAGGAGTCAGTTGTTACATTCACCCACCGTTTAGGAAATTTCGTCCCGAAATTTTTGCTTCGATTAGATTCTAGACGAGTGGGCTTAAAGAGGTGTGGATGCTCCTTCCTCATCACATCCTCTCGTTCCCATTTACTTGGTCATGTAAGCTTGATATGACTTCTTTTTTATCGATCAAGCTTTGCGTTTCTATTTTAAAATCTGATTACTTTTATTTCGGTAGTATAATTTGATTCTTTATTCCTAACGAGTAACTAAGAGTAATTTTGTTGGTTCTTTACACCTTGTTTACTTGCCTAGATGGTCAATTAAGTGCTTTATGGATCCATAGTTCTCATTTTGATTGATTCGGTGAATTTTCGAGGCAAGAGAGTTTGAAGTTGTTAGTGGAGTGCTATCGATGAGTTTTGGGCAAGAGTGGATTGATTTCAAGGGTCATTCCTGTGGTTTCGTGTTCGGTTTTGGTTTTGATTTAAATAACAGATGCTATGTTCCAATTGTGATTGATTAGTATAATTTTGATAATGATTATAATCCTATTTATTAAGAATGGTTCATAAGTGTGTTCAGAAGGCTTGCGTATCAAAACACCATTGAGTTGGAGATTGTTAGGGGAAGTTACAAACTGTCCATGCGAGAACTATTGTTGTCTAATGTTTTGGTACAACTAGTTCCTTTTCCATGTATTTAGTTAAGCTTTTGTGAGTACTTTGATGCACCAATCTATAGTTGTACATTTTAATTAAAATACAAGTAGATCTTATTTACTTGGTCGTGTTAACTTGATTTGACTTCTTTTTCATCGCTCAAGCTTTGCGTTTCTTGTTTAAAATCTGATTACTTTTATTTTGGTAGAGTAATTTGATTCTTTATTCCAAACTAGTAAATAAGAGTAAAATCTTGGTTCTTTACACCTTGTTTACTTTCCTAGATGGTCAATTAAGTTGTTTATGGATCCATAGTTCTCATTTTGACTGATTCGGTGGAATTTCGAGGCAAGAGTGTTTGAAGTTGGTTGTGGAGTGTTTTTTTTGGGTAAAGGGTTTACCCCGTTGATTCTATTATAAACAATGCGGATGAAGACCAAAGAAATGCGGATGAACACCAAAATTTGATTTTTATTATAAGTAATTTGTTAAGGTGGTTGGTCATTAGCTTTTTCTATCATTATATATTAGTTTAGAGACTAAGGCAAAATATACTAGAATCATACAGATAAGATTAAATTACAAAATCAATCAATCACTAAGAAGAGGGTACAATAAAAGAATGAAATCTTGAAAAAGAAACAAGTCTCAAATTACATTTAAGGCTTTGGAGCTGGACCTAGGAGTCAGTTGTTACATTCACCCACCGTTTAGGAAATTTCGTCCCGAAATTTTTGCTTCGATTAGATTCTAGACGAGCGGGCTTAAAGAGGTGTGGATGCTCCTTCCTCATCACATCCTCTCGTTCCCATTTACTTGGTCATGTTAGCTTGAATTGACTTCTTTTTCATCGATCAAGCTTTGCGTTTCTTGTTTAAAATCTGATTACTTTTATTTCGGTAGTATAATTTGATTCTTTATTCCTAACGAGTAACTAAGAGTAATTTTGTTGGTTCTTTACACCTCGTTTACTTGCGTAGATGGTCAATTAAGTGCTTTATGGATACATAGTTCTCATTTTGATTGATTCGGTGGCTTTTCGAAGCAAGAGAGTTCGAAGTTGGTAGTGGAGTGCTATCGATGAGTTTTGGGCAAGAGTGGATTGATTTCAAGGGTCATTCCTATGGTTTCGTGTTCGGTTTTGGTTTTGAATTAAATACCAGATGCTATGTTCCAGTTGTGATTGATTAGTATGATTTTGATAATGATTGTAATCCTATTTATTAAGATTGGTTAACAAGTGTGTTCAGAAGGCTTGCGTATCAAAACACCATTGAGTTGGAGATTGTTAGGGGAAGTTACACACTGTCCATGCGAGAACTATTGTTGTCTAATGATTTGGTACAACTAGTTCCTTTTCCATGTATTTAGTTAAGCTTTTGTGAGTACTTTGATGAACCAATATATTGTTGTACATTTTAATTAAAATACAAGTAGATCTTATTTACTTGGTCGTGTTAACTTGATTTGACTTCTTTTTCATCGATCAAGCTTTGCGTTTCTTGTTTAAAATCTGATTACTTTTATTTCGGTAGAGTAATTTGATTCCTTATTTCAAACTAGTAAATAAGAGTAATTTCTTGGTTCTTTACACCTTGTTTACTTTCCTAGATGGTCAATTAAGTGGTTTATGGATCCATAGTTGTCATTTTGACTGATTCGATGGATTTTAGAGGCAAGAGTGTTTGAAGTTGGTTGTGGAGTGTTTTTTTTCGGTAAAGGGTTTACCCCGGTGATTCTATTATAAACAATCAAATAACGTACAAGTAGTGTAGATGGATTCTACACTATTTCTTATATAGGACACCCCCTTATATAAGTGGAATCAGAAAAAACCAAAACACAAATTACTCTAGCCTAACCATAACAAAGTACACAGTAAGCAAACACAAAAAAATAAAAACTCTTTCAGCCTCCATCATCCGAGATATGAGAATCAGAAATCTTCCATTTTGCAAGTGTAGCTCGAACTCGATTGTTGTCTTTGAATTTGAGGCTCAACAACTTTAACCAGACTGTCGAAAGAATAATCTCACTTAGCACTATAGAGGACCTAGCTTGGTTTTGAAAAATACACAAGTTCCTCTCTTGCCAAATATAGTATGCAGCAGCAACTATCACCAATTTCCGAACAATAATTGGAAGAGATTTTGATCCCTGGTTCGTTAGAAGTTGCTCTTTTACATCCCTCCAAGCAGGAGAACACCTAGGCAAATTAGCTTTCTCCTTAATCAACATCCATAGATTAGAAGAATATGAGCTTTCAAAAAACAGATGTGGAGTGTTATCCATGTGTTAATGGCAGGAGTGGATTGATTATAAGCGTGACTTGTGTGGTTTCGTGTTCGGATTTGGTTTTGATATAAATAATAGATGCTATGTTCCAATTGTGATTGATTAGTTTGATTTTAACGATGATTATAATCCTATTTATTAAGATTGGTTCATAAGTGTTTTCAGCTTGCGTAGCATATCTACATTAAATTGGAGATTGTTAGGGAAAGTTATAAACTATCCATGCGAGAATTATTGTTGTTTAATGTTTTGGTACAACTGGTTCCTTTCCCATGTATTTAGTTAAGCTTTCGTGAGTACTTTGATGCACCAATCTATAGTGGCATATTTTTTATTAAAATACAAGTAGATCTTATTTACTTGGTCATGTTAGCTTGCTTTGACTTCTTTTTCATCGATCAAGCTTTGTTTTTCTTGTTTAAAGTGTTATTACTTTCATTTTGGTAGTGTAATTTGATTCTCTATTCCTAACGAGTAAATAAGATAATTTTCTAAGATATTTACACCTCATTTACTTGCCTAGATGGTCAATTAAGGGTTTACTGGATCCGTAGTTCTCATTTTGATTGATTCGGTGGATTTTCTAAGCAAGAGAGTTCGAAGTTGGTTGTGGAGTGCTATCGATGAGTTTTGGGTAGGAATGGATTGATTTCAAGGGTCATTTGTGTGGTTTCATGTTCAGTTTTGGTTTTGATTTAAATAATAGATGCTATGTTCCAATTGTGATTGATTAGTATGATTTTAATGATTATTATAATCCGATTTATTAAAGATTGGTTCACAAGTGTGTTTAGAAGGCTTGCGTATCAAAACTCCATTGAGTTGGAGATTGTTAGGGAAAGTTACAAACTATCCATGCGAGAACAATTGTTGTTTGATGTTTTGGTACAACTTGTTCCTTTCCCATGTATTTAGTTAAGCTTTCATGAGTAATTTGATGAACCAATCTATAGTTGCACATTTTTATTAAAATACAAGTAGATCTTATTTACATGGTCATGTTAGTTTCATTTGACTTCTTTTTCATCGATCAAGCTTCACGTTTCATGTTTAAAATCTGATTACTTTTATTTCAATAGTGTAATTTGATTCTTTATTCCTAACGAGTAAATAAGTGTAATTTCTTGGTTCTTTACACTTCGTTTACTTGCCTAGATGGTCAACTAAGTGTTTTCTGGATCCATGGTTCTCATTTTGATTGATTCATTGGATTTTCGAGGCAAGAGAGTTCGAAGTTGGTTGTGGAGTGCTATCGATGAGTTTTGGGCTGGAGTGGATTGATTTTAAGCGTGACTTTTGTGGTTTCGTGTTTGGTTTTGGTTTTGATTTAATTAATAGATGCTATGTTCCAATTGTGATTGATTAGTATGATATTAATGATGATTATAATCTGTAACGCCCGAAAATTTTAAAGAGAGAAGGCTGGGTAAGTTTTCGCGTGAAAATAAGGAAGTAGGGAAAGTCCTTGCACGAAAAGAATGAGACAGGATAAATTCTCGTGCGAAAGCAGGTTCTCACACGAGAAGTTTTTGTGAAAAGTGTTACTGGGTATATATAGTTGAGAACACCCAGCTAGACTCTAGTTCACGCGAGAAGTACTGCTGCTAGAGAGATAAATCGGCTGCGTAGAGAGAGAGAGTGAAGAATCCAAGTGTTAATGGTATGTAACTCGTGTAGTAACTCATGTTATGTACTAAGAATGGATTGTTGATATATATAAAGCATTGTTATGTAGTTTTCGTTTCTCAAAGGCTCCGGGAAGGTTGCGTTTGTGCTAGAACTTCAAGAGGTGAGTTTCTAGTCCCCTTTTTACGCAAGTTTTATGTTTTGGGGCTATTATGCATACTAGAACGTTTTAAAATGCTTGTTTATGCTTGGTTTTATGATGTTTAGGATGTTCGCATGTTAGGATAGCCTTAGACGTAATAAGTTATGACTGGGCGGGTAAAGTGAGAAGTTTTTGCTCGAACAGTTCAGTTGTACGTTATGGAATTTGAATCTGGGAAGTTCTCGCGCGAAAGAGGAAGTTTTCGTGCGAGGAGATGTTCTCGCGCGACTGTTTGTTCTCGCAGACAGGAAGTTTTCGCGTGACAGGTGGCTCTCGCGAGAAAGAAGATGATGTGATGTGCAGGGTTTGCCTATGTGAGTTTCCCGCGCGAAAGGTAGTTCTCGTGCGAGAAAGCTGCTGTTGCTATGGGTTTCGTATGTTATGCTGCTATGTATGATGTGTTATCTTTTCATGTTTAATGATTTTAAAACTATATGTTTTATGATGTAACTTTACTTGACTATGTACGAATGTAAGTAAAGTATTATGTAATGAAGTGAAAGATAACGTTAATGAAAAGTGAAACATAATGAATGAATGAAAGTCTTGCAAGCAATGAATAGAGGTTTACAGCTATTGGGTTGTTAGCTTTAACTGTGTGTGGTTAGCATATGACAGAATCTAGATGAAAGTGAAAGATAATAATGAAAGTTCGAAACATACGAAATGAACAATGATGAACGATGATGATAAGAAAATAATAATTATTATCAAGCTGTACGTACGATGTTTGATCATGAACGAAAGTAAAGGTTATGTTTTAACGAAAAGTAAAGTATTTTAATTGTAAACTAGAACTCACCCAACGTCGCTGACTTTTTTTATGCATAATAGTTGGCAGGTAATCGTTTGATGCTGAGAAGGTGCAGGCATGGATGCATAAGCTACCGGAAATGATTTAAGTCAGACATCCACGTTTTTGGAGAACGATATTTGTAATGATACAAATTTTTGAGATGTAAATGATTAACATGATGTTTTGTCACAATTTAATTATTAATGAAAAGTTTAATTCCGCTGCAAATGATGTGTTTTAAATGTATTATGCGATGATTGAATAACTGTAAGAGTCCCGAGAACGGGGCCTTACAAGTTGGTATCAGCGCCAAAGTTTAAGAGAATTGGGTAAAATATTTTCAAAAACCTAAAACTTAAACTGAGAATAGGACGAAAAAGGGAAGGGATGCCAGTCCGAGTAGCAACATGCCTGCAAGTAAAGGTTTTATGTAAGATAATAAAAAGGACTTATGTACGCGTGTTATGTGGTTTATGTGCCCCTAGTAGATTTGGATACCGATGTAGTCAGGATAGGGAATGCTTGGAGAAGGAAGAGTAAAGTAAGTGGCTAATCACAACTGGCCACTGTAATTAGGGACTTACTATTCTTGACGTAATCTGAACTATTACCTTGAATGACTGTGTTGGTGTTTGAATCTTATAGCGCTTAGAGATGGCTGGAGATAGATCTTCGAAGGCTTCCTGAGGTGGAGTGCTTGGCATGCGTGGCAGACGTGGCGTTGGACATGTGCCACAAGGAAAGGGGTTAGGACTGCCGAGAGGCCCCTGCAGATCCCGAGGTTCATCACCATGAGGGAGGTGATGAGAGCGCTAATTTGAGGGCCTCGGTGAAGGAGGCAGTGGTGGAAGAGGTTCATCAGGTCATGCAGACGATTCTGCTGTTTGTAGTGACTGAGGTTATTCATGCTGTGAGGGAGGATGAAAAGAAGGAGAAGGAGGAGAAGAGAAGAACCGCCAGGAAAGGAGGTGAAGGTGGAGGTTCTAGGGAGATAGAGCAACCAGATACTAAGATGGTTGTCTCTAGTGACGATGAGGAGGTAGAGACTATGCAGGAAACATCAAAGGGGTGCAACTATGGGCATTCTAAAGATGCAGGCCCCTGACTTTTGATGGGAATGGGAGTGTTGCGGCTGCTCACTGTTGGGTGAGGGAGATGGAGGAGGTACTTGATATCAGCGAGTGCCAAGAGGATTAGAAGGTGAAGTTTGCTGCCTACTCATTTGTGGATTCAGCCTTGTGTTGGTGGGACAATATTGTCCAGGCCGAGGGTAGTAGGGCGATCGGGAGGATGAAGTGGAGTGAGCTGAAGAAGTTAGTGATCAAGGAGTTCTATCCACACAGGGAGCTCGATAAGGTTGATAGAGAGTTCCTGCAGTTGGAGGCAGGTAATATGACGCACAACAATACACTACGAAGTTTAATGAGATGGCAAGATTGGTGCCAGATCAGGTGATGCCTGTGTCATGAAAGATTAAAAGGTACATCTAGTGTCTGCAAGCGGATATCCGCAGACACATGATCGTCGCCTAGCCGAGTACGTTTAGGTCGGTGGTCGATCTGGAGGGGAGGTTATACGACGAACGGGAGGTGGTAACGGTGGTGGATGTGTAGAGGAAGTGGGTCGGTGACAAGAATGGGAATAGGAAGCGAAACTACGGTGGTGGTTTTGGGGCTAGTGGTAAGAAGGTGAGGGTGGATGATCGAAAGGCGCTAAAAGGGAAAGGTAAGGCATGCGGGAAGTGTGGGAAGGAGCATGTGGGGGAATGTAAGTGGGGATCAAATCTCTACTTCAAGTGTGGGAAGGCAGGGCATATGGTGAGAGAGTGTGGGGTTAAAAGTGTTATAACTATGGTGAAGAGGGCAATATGAGCAGGGATTGTAAGAAGCCGAGGGCCGAGGGAAAAGGCCAAGGCATTCACTATGACCCGGGAGGAGGCTAGAGTGGACCTCGATGTTGTGTCAGGTACATTCCTAGTAAATCAGATTTGTGCCTCTGTACTTTTTGATTCTGGTGCTATTGGTAAGTCTACCAGGATTTCTGATGTGGTAGAGGATTGTGACATAAAATTGGAAGGCCATAGGTTCTCTACTAGATTGTTCGTGATACCCTTAGGTGGATTTGATGTAGTCCTTGGGATGGATTGGCTAGCAGCCCACGAGGCAAATATTGTGTGTTGCAAGAAGATGATACGATTGACTGCGTTAGATGGGAGTGCGGTGACGATCTATGGTGATAGGGTTACTACGTTTCTGAAGGTGATCTCGATGGCGGTGGCTGAGAAGTGTATGAGGTGGGGATGTGGTGCCTACCTAGCTTATGTGAAGGATGTAGAGGAGTCAGTACCATGATTGTCAGACGTGCCGGTAGTGTGCGGTTTCCCTGACGTATTCCTGGAGGACCTATCAGGTGTGCCACCTGACAGCGAGATCGAATTCCAGATCGATCTGATACCCGGTGCCTAACCTGTTGCTAAGGCATCGTATCGTCTAGCTCCCACCGAGATGAAGGAGTTGATGACTCAGTTGTAGGAGTTGCTGGATAAGGGGTTTATCCGACGGAGTATCTCTCCATGGGGTGCTCCGGTCTTGTTTGTGAAGAAGAAGGACAGTAGCATAAGGATGTGCATCGACTACTGAGAGTTTAACAAGTTGACTGTGAAGAATCCGTATCCGTTACCAAGGATTGGTGACTTGTTCGATTAGCTCCAAGGTGCCAGTTGGTTCTCGAGGATAGATCTCCGATCTAGTTACCATCAGTTAAAGGTAAAGGAGCAGGATATTCCTAAGACAGCTTTTCGCACACGCTATGGACACTACGAGTTTCTTGTTATGTCCTTTGGTTTAACCAACGCGACAGCTGCCTTTATGGATTTGATGAATCGAGTGTGTCAGCCGATGTTGGATAAATAAGTGATTGTGTTCATTGATGATATCCTGATTTATTCAAAGAGTGAAGAGGAATAAGCCGGTCACATTCGGGAGGTGTTGGAGATGCTTAGGAGGGAGAAGCTGTATGCCAAGTTCTCCAAATGTGCATTCTGGTTGCACAAAGTTTAATTTCTGGGTCATGTGGTCAATCCGGAAGGGATTACGGTAGATCTGCAAAAGTTGAGGCGGTGATGCAACGGAAGTCTCGAAAGACGCCATCCGAGATTCGTAGTTTCTTGGGTTTGGCGGGCTATTACAGAAGGTTTATCCAAGACTTTTCCAAGATAGCTTCACCATTAACCAAGCTGACCCACAAGGAGGTAAAGTTTGTATGGGGTCTAGAACAGGAGAATGCTTTTGAAGAGCTAAAGATGAGATTGACCCAAGCTCCTATCCTAACATTGCCCGAAGGGTTCAAAGACTTAGTGGTCTATTCAGACGCTTCTTATTAGGGGTTGGAGTGCATGCTGATGCAACGGGGGAGGGTAATAGCCTGCGCGTCCTGACAGTTGAAAATCCATGAGGCTAATTAATCCTACCCATGATTTGGAATTGGCGGTGGTGGTCTTTGCATTGAAGATTTTGAGGCACTACTTGTACGGGATGAAGTGCACTATCTTCACTGACCATAAAAGCTTGAAGTACTTCTTCGAGAAAAAGGATCTCAATATGAGGCAGAGAAGATGGTTAGAGTTGATCAAGGATTATGACTACAAGATCCATTACCATCTGGGCAATGCCAACGTAGTGGCAGATGCCCTTAGCTGAAAAGAGAGACCCGAGTCAATTCGGGTGAAGGCTTATCAGTTGGTTATGACCTCTGATGTGATGAAGCAGGTCAAGGAATTTCAGGATGAGGCGTTGAAGGAGGAACGGATTAACTCCGAAAGGGTGGAGGGCCTAGTCGAAGATTTGGGTGAGAATACTCTCGGTGTTAGAACCCAATTTAGGCGGATGTGGATTCCTAGTTACGGGGATCTATGAGGGAAGATCATGGATGAGGCTCATAAGACTCGATACTCGATTCACCTTGGTGCCACAAAGATGTATCAGGACATGAAGAAAGATTACTGGTGGCTGGGAATGAAGCGCGATGTGGCAGAGTATGTGAGTAAGTGCCTTATTTGTTTGCAAGTGAAGGCGGAGCATCAGAAGCCATACGGGAAGATCCAACCTTTGGATGTACCCGAGTGGAAATGGGAGCACTTCACCATGGACTTCATTACGAAGTTGCCACGTACGGCAAGAGGGTATGATGCCATATGGGTGATAGTAGACCGCCTGACGAAGAGTGCTCATTCTTGCCAATCCGTGAGACTTATTCATCTGAGAGGTTGGCGGATCTGTTCATTAAGGAGATCGTAGCTCGTCATGGCATACCGATGTCTATCGTGTCGGACCGTGACACTCTGTTTACATCAAAGTTTTGGAAGAGATTCCATGACGTGATGGGGACGAGGCTACATATCAGTACGGCTACCATCCTCAGACAGATGGTCAGTCGGAGAGACGATCCAGACATTGGAGGACATGCTCCAGGCATGCGTGATCGATTTTGGAGGAAGTTGGGATGAACACTTACCGTTAGCTGAATTCTCATATAACAACAGTTATCATGCCAGCATTGGTATGCCTCCTTATGAGATGCTTTACGGTAAGAAGTGTAGAACGCCCGTATGTTGGGGTGACATCGGGCAGAAGGAGTTGGGAAGCATTGAGGTGGTCGAGGCTAGGGCTGAAAAGCTGGAGAAAATCAAGGCCTTTATGAAGGCAATAAAAGATAGACAGAAGTCGTATGCTGACAAAAGGCATAGACCAATTGAATTCAAAGTGGGTGATAGAGTCATGTTGAAGGTCTCACATTGGAAGGGGATCATCCGGTTCAGAAAGCGGGGTAAGCTGAGCCCGAGGTATATAGGGCCTTTCCGAATCATCACTCGAGTAGGAGAGGTGGCCTATTGATTGGAGCTTCCAGATGAGTTAAGTGGAATACATCTGACGTTCCATGTATCTCATCTGAGAAAGTGCTTAACCGATGAGGATATGATTTTGCCATTGGAGGATATCGAGGTGGATGAAAGGCTCAATTATGTGGAGCAACCGGTGGCTATCATCGATAGAAAGGATAAGAGGTTAAGGAATAAAGTGGTTCCACTTGTGCGTGTACAGTGGAAACACCAAAAAGGTTCTGAGTCCACATGGGAAACCGAG
Organism: Flaveria sonorensis; assembly: GCA_025506505.1. Taxonomy (NCBI): domain Eukaryota; kingdom Viridiplantae; phylum Streptophyta; class Magnoliopsida; order Asterales; family Asteraceae; genus Flaveria; species Flaveria sonorensis. The sequence goes on from CM046427.1 coordinate 31,612,050, forward strand.
GAAGACATGAGACAGCATTACCCATAGCTGTTTGAGAGCTGACAGGTTTTGGGGACGAAACCTCAATAAGGGGGTGGACTTGTAACGCCCGAAAATTTCAAAGAGAGAAGGTTGGGTAAGTTTTCGCGCGAAAAGAAGGAACCAGGGAAAGTCCTCGCACGAAAAGAATGAGACAGGAGAAGTTCTCTCGCGAAAGAAGGTTCTCGCGTGAGAAGTTTTTGCGAAAAATGTTACTGGGTATAAATAGCTGAGAACATCCGCCCAGACTCTAGTTCACGCGAGAAGTACTGCTACTAGAGAGAGAAATTGGCTGCGTAGAGAGAGAAAGTGAAGAATCCAAGTGTTTAAGGTATGTAACTCGTGTAGTAACTTGTAGTAACTTGTGTTATGTACTAAGAATGGATTATTGATATATAACGCATGGTTATGTAGTTTTCGTTCGTCAAAGGCTCCGGGAAGGTTGCGTTTGTGCTAGAACTTCAAGCTGTGAGTTTCTAGTCCCCTTTTCATGCAAGTTTTATGTTTTGGGGCCATTATGAATACTAGAACGTTTTAAAATGCTTGTTTATGCTTAGTTTGCTGATGTTTAGGATGTGTGCATGTTAGGACAGCCCTAGACATGATAAGTTTATGACTGGGAGGGTAAAGTGAGAAGTTTTTACGTGAACAGTTCAGTTGTACGTTATGGAATTTGAATCTGGGAAGTTCTCGCGAAGAGAAAGTTTTCCCGTGAGGAGATGTTCTCGTGCAACAGGTTGTCCTCGTAGATGGGAAGTTTTCGCGCGACATGTATGTTTTCGCGCGACAGGTGGTTCTCGCGTGAATGAAGATGATGTGATGTGCAAGGTTTGCCTACGTGAGGTTCTCGCGTGAAAGGGAGTTCTCGCGTGTGAAAGTTGCTGCTGCTTATGGGTTTCATATGTTATGCTGCTATGTATGATGTGTTATCTTTTCATGTTTAACGATTTTAAAACTATATGTTTTATGACGTAACTTTACTTGACTACGTACGAATATAAGTAAAATATTATGTAATGAAGTGAAAGATAACGTTAATGAAAAGTGGAACGTAATGAATGAATGAAAGTCTTGTAAGCAATGAATGGAGGTTCACATGCATTGGGTTGTTAGCTCAACTGTGTGCGGTTTAGCCAACCCATAAGGATGCGCACAGGGGTCAATCCTTGAGATTGATCAATATGTACGAAACGGGATCCTTTTCGCTTGACCCCAAGACTAAATTCGCCTTGTGCACAACGATGGGGTAGTATTTTAATTATAAACTAGAACTCACCCAGCGTCGCTGAGTTTTTGTATGCATAATAGTTGGCAGGTAATCGTTTGATGCTAAGGAGGTGCAGGCATGGATGCATAAGCAACCAGAAATGATTTAAGTCTGGCATCCATGTTTTTAGAGAATGATATTTGTAATGATACAAATTTTTGAGATGTAAATGATTAACATGATGTTTTGTCACAATTTAATTATTAATGAAAAGTTTAATTCCGCTGCAAATGATGTGTTTTAAATGTATTATGCGATGATTGACCAACTGTAAGCTTCCCGGAAACGGGGCCTTACATAATCCGATTTATTAAGATTGGTTCACAAGTGTTTTCAGAAGGCTTGCGTAGTAAATCTCCATTGAATTGTAGATTGTTAGGTAAAGTTATAAACTATCCATGCGAGAATTATTGTTATTTAATGTTTTGGTACAACTGGTTTCTTTCCCATGTATTTAGTTAAGCTTTCATGTGTAGTTTGATGTACCAATCTATAGTTGCATATTTTTATTAAAATACAAGTAGATCTTATATACTTGGTTGTGTTAGCTTGATTTGACTTCTTTTTTATCGATAAAGCTTTGCGTTTCTTGTTTAAAGTCAGAATACTTTTATTTTGGTAGTTCAATTTGATTTTATATTCCTTACATGTAAATAAGAGTAATTTCTTGGTTCTTTAAACCTCGTTTACTTGCCTAGATGGTCAATTAAGTGTTTTCTGGATCCATAGTTCTAATTTTCATTGATTCGGTGGTTTTCTAGGCAAGAGAGTTCGAAGTTGGTTGTGGAGTGCTATCGATGAGTTTTAGGTAGGAGTGGATTGATTTCAAGGGTCATTCATGTGGTTTCATGTAACACCCGAATTTTTATAAGGGCCAAAGTACAAAAGAAGAGAAGAACCTTGAATAAAGTGTTCAAAGGCCAAAGTTGAAGGGTGAAAAGTGTAAAATAGTACAAAAGTCAAAAGTGGGTGTATAAAGAGCATGGTCACCCATGCTCTTTCTGCTGCTTTCTGAAGAAGAAAAGAAAGAAAGAAAGCTGGGTTTTGTGTTTTCTCTCGGTCGAATTGTGAAGAAGAAGAATCTTCAAGGTTAGTAGGTGTTTGTGATTAATTGGTTCGGTTTCTTTGAGGTTTCAACCTTAGAAACTGATTTCTTTGTGTTCTTGGTGTTTGTGTGTTTGTTTTGGCTTGTTCTAGGTGTTTGAACTCTTGTGCACGCAAGTTGGGAGGAGATTCACTTGTTTGCTGTAATAGGTGAGTTCTAGGACCCCGATTCTATGTTTTTAAACTTCTTTGGGGCTGAAAATGCATTTAAAATGTTTTACACCGGTCTAGAATGTTAACTGTGTATGTATGTGTATGAATTTCTATGTTTTATGAGGTTGTAAGCTTGCTCTAAGAGTTTAGCATGATAGATCTACGTTAAGAATGTATGAGAATGAGGTTTTGGAACTGGTTATAACATAAGTCTAAATTGCAGGTTAGATAGTTCATCCACATTTAAACTGTGAATTTGCATAAGTGTTTTGTTCATGAGCATTTGCTACAGTGTTCCTCCGCATTTGAAGTGTTCACCCGCATTTACTTTTGTTCACCCTCATTTGCCTTAATTCAACCTAAGTGTTCACCCGCATTTACTTTTGTTCACCCGCATTTGCCTAATTCAGCCTAAGTGTCCATCAGCATTTCCTTTTATACATGCGCATTTGCTACAGTGTCCATCAGCATTTCTTTTAAGACAGAATAATTACCAAGTGTTCATCCGCATTTGCAAGTTGTTCATCCGCATTTGCAAGTTGTTCATCCGCATTGGTTTTGTTCACCCGCATTTCTTTAAGACTTAAGGGATTTTCTGGAATTTTGGAAGATCCAAAAAAAATTAGGGTTTGACCATGGTTGACTCGATGCTTGTACCTGATTATTTTATGCATGTTGTGGGCTGTCCTTATGTGCCTATTATGATATTAACATGTGACTTTATGTGAATTGCCTATGATCATAAAGTATTATTATTAATCAAGTGAAAGATTAATATTAACGAAAAATGGAACATAAAGAATGAAACGACTTGCAAGTAAAAATTTACAGGAGGTGCACGACCATGTTGTCGTTAGCTCAACTGTGTATGGTTTAGCTAAAATTGTTGTTTTGTAATGCAAATTAAGGATCTTTTGTAACTATTAACAAACCTATATTGCTTAGCAACAACATTTATAAAGTTAATGAATGGCTTTTGAGGTTTAATTCCGCTGCATAGTATTAATGGATTATGAAATGTTTATTTTAATTAAGCTGTGATTGACCAACTGTGAGGCTTCCGGGAACGGGGCCTTACAAGTTGGTATCAGAGCCAAAGTTTAAGAGAAATAGGTAAATATTTTCAAAAACCTAAACTTAAACTGAAAATGGGACCGAATGGAGGGATGCTAGCCCGAGTAGCTATGTGCCATCAGGTATTTCTTTTCATAGTGATAACCGGTATTATGTGCGCATGCTATTTGATTTATGTTCTTTTAGTAGATTTGAATGCTAATATAGTTAGGATAGGAAATGCTCGGGGAATGAAGAGTAAAGTAAGTGGCTAATCACAACTGGCCACTGTTATTAGGGACTTACTATACTTAACATTAACTGATCTATTACCTTGAATGATCGTGTTAGTGTTTGAGTCTTATAGCGATTAGAGGATGGCGGGAGGAAGATCATCGAAGGATTCTAGAGGTGGAGTATGGGGTGGTCGTGCTGGTAGACCCCGGGCCGCAAAGAACAAGACGAGAACTGCAGAGAAGGCTCCTGTTGAGCCTAAGCTTCATCACCCGGAGGGAGTGGATGAGAGTGCTAATTTGAGGGCCAAAATGAAAGAGGCAGTGGTGGAGGAGGTTCACCAAGTCATGCAGACGATCCTACCGTCTGTCCTGACTGAAGTGAACCGGGCCGTAAGGAAGGATGAGAGGAAAGAAAAGGAGGAAGAGAGAAAGGCTGCTGCTGGGAGAAGGGAGAATGAGGGAGATCATGATGATGAGGAGGAGATGAATGTTGAAAGGGGAGCCTCCAGTGATGAAGAAGATGTAGAGGTGCGGGAAACCGCGAGGGGATGCAGCTACGGGGCATTCCAACAGTGTAAACCCCCTACTTTTGACGGCAACGGTAACGCTGCTACTACCCATCGCTGGGTTAGAGAGATGGAGGCAGTGTTGGATATTAGTGAGTGCAGGGAGGTTCAGAAGGTGAAATTTGCCACTCACTCATTTGTTGACTCGGCTCTATGTTGGTAGGACAATATTGTCCAAGCCGAGGGCAGTAGGGCCATCGGGAGTATGAGATGGGGAGATTTGAAGAAGTTGGTTGTTAAGGAATTCTGTCCTCACAGAGAACTAGACAAGATAGAGAGAGAATTCCTACAGCTTGAGGTGGGAACCATGACCCACCAGCAATACACCACCAAGTTCAACGAGATGGCAAGACTGGTGCTTGATCAAGCTACACCAGTTTCAAGGAAGATCAAGCGGTATATTCAGGGGTTATCTGCTGACATCCGTAGGCACTTAATCGCTGCCCGACCGAGCACTTTTAGGTCGACAGTGGATTTGCCGGGAATGTTGTATGACGAAAGGAAAGTGGCAGTGGTTGAGGTGAAGAGGATTGATGGCGGTGGTAATAACAAGAGTTAGAACGGGAAGAGATTCGAGCATGGTGGTTTCACCCCGAACAGTAAGAGGCTGAGGGTGGATGATCGCCGAGTGGTTACTGCAAGCTCGGGGTTGAAGCGGTGTGATAAGTGTGGGAAGGAACATAGCGGGGAATGCCACTTGGGAATGAATGTCTGCTTCAAATGTGGCAAGCCCGGTCACATTTCAAAGATGTGTGGAGCCCTATGATGCTTTAACTGTGGTGAAATCGGCCATATGAATAAGGATTGCAAGAAGCCAAGGGCTGAAAGTTCTGGGTTGAAAAAGTGGCTGGAAGAAGGAGGGCAGAGGGCAAGTGCAAGATCCTTCACGATGACCCGAGAGGAAGCCCGGGTAGACCCCGACGTCGTGTCAGGTGTGTTCCTATTAAACCAAACTTGTGCCTCTGTACTATTTGATTCTGGTGCTAGTAGGAGTTTCATATCTGCTGCCTTCTGTGCTAAACTGCCTGTTAGTAGTAGGAGCATCGATGAACCTTTTGACGTAGAAACTGCTATTGGCAAGTCTACCAGAATCTCTGATATTTTGGAAAGCTGCGACATAGAACTAGAAGGCCATAGGTTCTCTGCTAAGCTATATGTGATGCCCCTAGGCGGATTTGATGTAGTACTAGAGATGGATTGGTTAGCAGCCTATGAGGTAAACATCGTGTGTCGGAAGAAGATGATTTGGTTAGCTGCACCCGATGGGAGTTCAGTGACAGTTTATGGTGATCGCGTCACTACGATTCCGAAAGTGATTTCGATGACAGTGGCAAAGAAGTGTATGAGGCGCGGATGTTGTGCCTACTTGGCATACGTGAAAGATGTGGACGTGTCGATACCACAATTATCAGAAGTGCCAGTGGTATGTGATTTCCCGGATGTGTTTCCCGAAGATCTACCAGGTCTGCCACCGGACCATGAGATAGAATTTCAGATCGACCTGATCCCTGGTGCGTAGCCCGTTGCCAAAGCACCGTATCGGTTAGCTCTGACCGAGATGAAAGAATTGATGGATCAGCTATAGGAACTAATGGACAAGGGGTTTATTAGACCAAGTATCTCTCCTTGGGGTGCTCCGGTATTATTCGTAAAGAAGAAAGATGGGAGTATGAGAATGTGTATAGACTACCAAGAGTTGAACAAGTTGACAGTGAAGAACAGATACCCCCTACCAAGGATTGATGACCTGTTTGACCAGCTTCAAGGTGCCAGTTGGTTTTCCAGAATAGATCTCCGATCGAGTTATCATCAGTTGAAGGTAAAGGAGCAAGGCATTCCTAAGACAGCTTTTCGCACGCGTTATGGACATTACGAGTTCCTCGTTATGTCTTTCGGTTTAACCAACGTGCCAGCTGCCTTTATGGATTTGATGAATCGAGTGTGCCGACTAATGTTGTATAAATAAGTGATTGTGTTCATTGATGATATTTGATTTATTCAAAGAGCAAAGAAGAACATGCCGATCACATACGTGAAGCGTTGAAGACACTTAGGAGAGAAAAGTTATATGCTAAATTCTCTAAGTGTGCTTTCTGGTTACACGAGGTTCAATTTCTGGGTCATGTGGTGAATACCAAAGGAATTATGGTGGACCCGGCAAAGGTTGAGGCAGTGATGCAATGGAAGTCACCAAAGACACCATCCGAGATTCGTAGTTTCTTGGGTTTGGCGGGTTATTACCGAAGGTTCATTCAAGACTTTTCCAAGATAGCCTCACCTTTGACTAAGTTGACCTGCAAGGATGTGAAGTTCGTGTGGGATCGGGAACAAGAGGATGCTTTTGAGGAGTTAAAGGCAAGATTAACTCAAGCTCCTGTCTTGACATTGTCCAAAGGAAGTGAAGACTTAGTGGTATATTCAGATGCATCTTATTCGGGACTGGGTTGCGTGCTAATGCAACATGGACGAGTGATAGGTTACGCGTCCCGATAGTTAAAGACACACGAAGTTAATTACCTCACTCATGATTTAGAATTGGCTGCGGTGGTCTTTGTGTTGAAGATATGGAGGCACTATTTATACGGATCATAAGAGCTTGAAATACTTCTTCGAGTAGAAAGATCTCAACATGAGGCAGAGAAGGTGGTTAGAGTTGATCAAAGACTATGATTGCGAGATCCATTACCACCCAGGTAAGGCCAACGTAGTGGCCGATGCCCTTAGCCGGAAGGAGAGACCCGAACTGATTCGGGTAAAGGCGTATTAGTTGGTGATGACCTCAGATGTGATAAGGCAAGTTAAAGAATTTCAAAATGAGGCATTAAAAGAAGATCGCCTTAACTCCGAACGAATAAGAGGTCTAGTTGCAGAATTAGGGGAGAATACCCACGGTGTTAAAACCTGCTTTGGACGAATGTGGATTCCTCGATATGGGAATCTACGTGGGCAAATTATGGATGAAGCTCATAAAACTCGATACTCCATTCATCCTGGTGCTACCAAGATGTATCAAGACATGAAGAAAGACTACTGGTGGCCGGGTATGAAATGTGACGTGACAGAGTATGTAAGTAAGTGCCTTACTTGCTTGCAAGTGAAGGAAGAACATCAGAAACCATACGGGAAGATTCAACTGTTGGATATACCTGAGTGGAAGTGGGAGCACATCACCATGGATTTTATCACGAAGCTACCCCGTACTGCAAGAGGGTACGATGCTATTTGGGTGATAGTTAATCGGTTGACAAAGAGTGCTCACTTCCTATCGATCCGCGAGATGTATTCATCTGAGAGATTGGTGGATCTGTTCATCAAAGAGATTGTAGCTAGTCATGGTGTACCGGTGTCTATCATGTCGGATTGTGACACCCGGTTCATGTCGAAGTTTTGGAAGAGATTTCATGATGCCATGGGGACGAGGCTACATATTAGCACGGCTTACCATCCTCAAACAGACGGTCAGTCTGAGAGGACTATCCAGACGCTCGAGGGTATGCTTCATGCTTGCGTGATCGACTTTGGGGGAAATTAGGATGATCACTTATCGTTAGCAGAGTTCTCGTACAACAACAGTTATCATGCCAGTATCGGTATGCCGCCATACGAGATGCTGTACGGTAGGAGGTGTAGAACGCCCGTTTGTTGGGGAGACATTGGGTAGAAAGAATTGGAAAGCATCGAAGTGATTAAGGCTACGACTGAGAAGCTGGAAAAGATCAAAACCTTTATGAAGGCAGCCAAAGATAGGCAAAAGTTGTATGCCGATAAGAGGCGTAGACCCATCGAGTTCAACGTGGGTGATAAAGTCATGTTAAAGGTCTCGCCTTGGAAAGGGATCATCTGATTCCGGAAGAGGGGCAAGTTGAGTCCAAGATACATAGGGCCTTTCCTAATTGTTGAACGAGTAGGAGATGTGGCCTACCGTCTAGAATTGCCCGATGAGTTAAGTGGGATTCACCCGACATTCCATGTATCTCATCTAAGAAAATGCTTAGCCGACAAAGATATGATTGTACCATTGGATGATATTGAAGTGGATGAACAGCTCAATTACGTGGAGCAACCAGTGGCAATCATCGACCGATAGGAGAAGAGGTTGAGAAATAAAGTGGTTCCACTTGTACGGGTACAGTGGAAACATCGAAAGGGTTCCGTGTCTACGTGGGAGACCGAAGAAGAAATGAGACAGCACTACCCTCAATTATTTGAAGAATGATAGGTTTCGGGGATGAAACCACTTTAAGGGGGGTAGACTTGTAACACCCGAATTTTTATAAGGGCCAAAGTGCAAAAGAAGAGAAGAACCTTGAATAAAGTGTTCAAAGGCCAAAGTTGAAGGGTGAAAAGTGTAAAATAGTACAAAAGTCAAAAGTGGGTGTATAAAGAGCATGGCCGCCCAAGCTCTTTCTACTGCTGCTTTCCGAAGAAGAAAAGAAAGAAAGAAACTGGGTTTGTGTTTTCTCTCCGTCAAATTGTGAAGAAGAAGAACTTCAAGGTTAGTAGGTTTTTGTGATTAATTGGTTCGGTTTCTTTGAGGTTTCAACCTTAGAAACTGATTTCTATGTGTTCTTGGTGTTTGGGTGTTTGTTTTGGCTTGTTCTAGGTGTTTGAACTCTTGTGCACGTAAGTTGGGAGGAGATTCACTTGTTTGCTACAATAGGTGAGTTCTAGGACCCCGATTCTATGTTTTTAAACTTCTTTGGGGCTGAAAATGCATTTAAAATGTTTTACACCCGTCTTGAATGTTAACTGTGTATGTATGTGTATGAATTTCTATGTTTTATGAGGTTGTAAGCTTGCTATAGAGTCCATCAGCATTTCTTTTAAGACAGAATAATTACCAAGTGTTCATCTGCGTTTGCAAGTTGTTCATCCGCATTTGCAAGTTGTTCATCCGCATTTGCAAATTGTTCACCCGCATTGGTTTTGTTCACCCGCATTTCTTTAAGACTTAAGGAATTTTCTGGAATTTTGGAAGATCCAAAAAAAATTAGGGTTTGACCATGGTTGACTCGATGCTTGTATCTGATTATTTTATGCATGTTGTGGGTTGTCCCTATGTGCCTATTATGATATTAACATGTGACTTTATGTGAATTGCCTATGATCATAAAGTATTATTATTAATCAAGTGAAAGATTAATATTAACGAAAAGTGGAACATAAAGAATGAAAAGACTTGCAAGTAAAAATTTACAGGAGGTGCACGGCCATGTTGTCGTTAGCTCAATTGTGTACGGTTTAGCTAACCCAAAGGATGTACACAAGGTCAATCTTTAAGATTGAGGGGACCACTGTTGCTGCCCCGGTACTGGAGTCAGCATATGTGCACCACGAATGGAGTCTATTTATAGACTTCAAGGCCCAGTACCAGGTTTATGCGCATTATATGGGGGTATAGCACTTTGGTCCATATCGACAGTGAAAGATAATAATAAATAAGCAAGAAAGAGAATTGTGATGATGTAAATGGATATGATTTGTATGTATGGATGTGTGATCACATCCGAAAGAAAGATAAGATATTTTCTTTTAAGAAGTATTTTGTATACAAATCTATCAAGATATTTTTATGATTTTAAAACTAGAACTCACTCAGCGAGGCTGACTTTTATGCGTTTTCAGTTGGCAGGTAATTTGCTGAGGATGGCACTCGGGGAGGCTACTCGTCGGGATTTGGCTGACATCCATTCATGATCTATAACATTGTTGTTTTGTAATGCAAATTAAGGGTCTTTTTTAACTATTAACAAACCTGTATTGCTTAGCAATAGCGTTTATAAAGTAAATGAATGGGTTTTGATGTTTAATTCCGCTGTGTAGTATTAATAGATTATGAAATGTTTATTTTAATTAAGCTGTGATTGACCAACTGTGAGGCTTCCGGGAACGGGGCCTTACATTTCATGTTTGGTTTTGCTTTTGAATTAAATAATAGATGTTGTGTTCCAATTGTGATTGATTAGTATGATTTTAATGACGATTATAATTCGATTTATTAAGATTCGTTCACAAGTGTGTTCAGAAGGCTTGCGTATCAAAACTCCATTGAGTTGGAGATTGTTAGGAAAAGTTACAAACTATCCATGCAAGAACAATTGTTGTTTGATGTTTTGGTACAACTAGTTCCTTCCCCATGTATTTAGGTAAGCTTTCGTGAATACTTTGATGCACCAAGCTATAGTTGCACATTTTTGTCAAAATACAAGTAGATCTTATTTACTTGGTCGGGTTAGCTTGATTTGACTTTTTTTTGATCGATCAAGCTTTCCTTTCTTGTTTACTGTATCATTACTTTCATTTCAGTACTGTAATTTTATTTTCTATCCCTAACAAGTAAATAAGAGTAATTTCTTGGTTGTTTACACCTCGTTTACTTGCCTAGATGGTTAAATAAGTGTTTATGGATCCATAGTTCTCATTTTGATTGATTCGGTGGATTTTCAAGGCAAGAGAGTTCGAAGCTGGTAGTGGAGTGCTATCGATGGGGTTTGGGCAAGAGTGGATTGATTTCAAGGGTCATTCCTGTGGTTTCGTCTTTAGTTTTGGTTTTGATTTAAATAACAGATGCTATGTTCCAATTGTGATTGATTAGTATGATTTTCATAATGATTATAATCCGATTTTTTAAGATTGGTTAACAAGTGTGTTCAGAAGGCTTGCGTAACAAAACACCATTAAGTTGGAGATTGTTAGGGGAAGTTACAAACTATCCATGCGAGAACTATAGTTGTCTAATGTTTTGGTACAACTAGTTCCTTCCCCATGTATTTAGTTAAGCTTTCGTGAATACTTTGATGCACCAATCTGTAGTTGCACATTTTTATTAAAATACAAGTAGATCTTATTTACTTGGTCGGGTTAGCTTGATTTGACTTTTTTTTCATCGATCAAGCTTTCCTTTCTTGTTTAATGTATCATTACTTTCATTTCAGTACTGTAATTTTATTTACTATTCCTAACAAGTAAATAAGAGTAATTTACTGGTTGTTTACACCTCGTTTACTTGCCTAGATGGTTAAATAAGTGTTTATGGATCCATAGTTCTCATTTTGATTGATTCGGTGAATTTTCAAGGCAAGAGAGTTCGAAGATGGTAGTGGAGTGCTATCGATGGGGTTTGGGCAAGAGTGGATTGATTTCAAGGGTCATTCCTGTGGTTTGGTCTTCAGTTTTGGTTTTGATTTAAATAACAGATGCTGTGTTCCAATTGTGATTGATTAGTATAATTATCATAATGATTAAAATCCGATTTTTTAAGATTGGTTAACAAGTGTGTTCAGAAGGCTTGCATATCAAAACACCATTAAGTTGGAGATTGTTAGGGGAAGTTACAAACTATCCATGCGAGAACTATAGTTGTCTAATGTTTTGGTACAATTAGTTCCTTCCCTATGTATTTAGTTAAGCTTTCGTGAATACTTTGATGCACCAATCTATAGTTGCACATTTTTATTAAAATACAAGTAGATCTTATTTACTTGGTCGGGTTAGCTTGATTTGACTTTTTTTTCATCGATCAAGCTTTGCGCTTCTTGTTTAATGTATGATTACTTTCATTTCAGTACTGTAATTTGATTTTCTATTCCTAACGAGTAACTAAGAGTAATTTCTTGGTTCTTTACACCTCTTTTACTTGCATAGATGGTTAATTAAATGTTTTATGGATCCATAGTTCTCATTTTGATTGATTAGCGGCTTTTCGAGGCAAGAGAGTTAGAAGTTGGTAGTGGAGTGCTATCGATGAGTTTTGGGCAAGAGTGGATTGGTTTCAAGGGTCATTCGTGTGGTTTCATGTTCGGTTTTGGTTTTGATTTAAATAATAGACGCTATGTTCCAATTGTGATTGATTAGTAGTATTTTAACGATGATTATAATCCGATTTATTAATATTGGTTCACAAGTATGTTCAGAAGGCTTGCGTGTCAAAACTCCATTTAGTTGGAGATTGTTAGGGAAAGTTACAAACTATCCAGGCGAGAACTATTGTTATCTAGTGTTTTGTTATAACTAGTTCCTTTCCCGTGTGTTTAGTTAAGCTTTCGTGAGTACTTTAATGCACCAATCTATAGCTGCATACTTTTTTATTAAAATACAAGTAGATCTTATTTACTTGGTCGTGTTAGCTTGATTTGACTTCATTTTCATCGATCAAGCTTTGCGTTTCTTGTTTAAAGTCTGATTACTTTCATTTCGGTAGTGTAAATTGATTCTTTGTTCATAATGAGTAAATAAGAGTAATGTAACACCCGAAATTTTGTCAAAAATAAAGGAAAAGCAAAGTATTAAGAAGAGAAAAGAAAAGGGGCACTAGTGGAGGGGGCCAAAGTGTAAAAAGTACAAAACTTTATTATTCTATTATTTAAAAGGGTATGGCCGCCCATAAACACTTTCACACCTTCTGCTTTTTTCGACTGGAACAAGAAACAAGAAAGAAGAACAAAGTTTCTCTCGGTTATTCAAGAAGAAGAAGCTGAAAATTCATTGGTAGGTGTTCTTTGAGTTTTTGGTTCGGTTTTGTTGGGTTTTCAACCTTAAAACCGATTTTTATGTGTTCTTTATGCTTGGTTGTGTGTTTTGTTGTGTTTCAGGTGTTTGGACTCATTGTGCCCTCAAGTTTGGTGGAGTTTTACTTGAAGGATGGATTAGGTAAGTTTTAGATCCCCGGTTTTCTTGTTTTAAATGTATTTTGGGCTCTGAAAATGCATATAAAACGTTTTACAACTTATATGTATGCTAACCGTATGTATGTTTGTGTATGGTTGGTTGTGTTGTATGATTTTATGCTTATTTTAGGTGCCTTGTAAGTTAGTTATGGGTTGAGAACCATTTAGGATGATGATTTGGTGGACTATGTGTTATATAACGTGCGATTTAACCGATGAGGGTTCACACACAGGAGGGTCAGTCTTTGTGACTGATCGAGACATGCGAAAACGGGATCCTTGTCGCTTGAACCCAAAAGGTGGTTGCTTCGTGCACAATGATGGGGCATAGCTTATGACAGGATCTGGATAGAAGTGAAAGATAATGAAAAAGTACGAAACGAATGAATACGTGCGATAATGGAAGATTATAAGGTTATACCTTGATGTATGTACGATGAATGCTCATGAACAAAAGTAAAGGACGTATTTTAAGGAAAAGGATATTTTATTATAAACAAGGTACTTTAATGCTTTTAAAACTAGAACTCACTCAGCAACACTGACTTTTATACATTTTCAGTTGTCAGGTAACAGTTGCTGAGGATGGCACAAGGGAAAAGTTACTTGGCGGGCAAGACTGGCATCCATTCGTGCATGTTAATTATGTTGTTTTATAATGCAACCAAACGTTTCTTTTGTAACTTCTATTATACATTGTTGTATTATTTGGCAAAATTAAATATTAATGCAATGAATGGCTTTTGAAAATTTTACATCCGCTGCGATGTTTTACGATATGTATATGTTTTTATATAATTAATGCTATGATTGACCAATTGTGAGGTTTCTGGGAACGAGGCCTTACAAGTTGGTATCAGAGCCAAAGTTTAAGAGAAATGGGTAAAAATTTTCAAAAGCCTAAACTTAAACTGAGAATGGGACCGAAAGGAGGGATGCCAGCCCAAGTAGCTACGTGCCATCGGGTATTTCTTTTCTTAAATGTTAACCGGTATTATGTGCGTGTGTTATCTGATTTATGTGCCCTTAGTAGATTTGAGTACTGATGTAGTCAGGATAGGAAATGCTAAGGGGATGAAGAGTAAAGTAAGTGGCTAATCATAACTGGCCACTGTAATTAGGGACTTACTATACTTGACATAAACTGAGCTATTACCTAGAATGACCATGTTGGTGTTTGAATCTTATAGTGTTTAGAGGATGGCTGGTGGTAGATCATCAAAGGCTTCATGAGGAGGAGCACGGGGTGGCCGTGGTGCTGGACCACGTGTCATGAGGAACAAGACTAAGACTACTGAGACGGCTCCTGTTGAGCCCGAGCTTCATCACCAGGAGGGCGGTGATGAGAGTGCTAACTTGAGAGCCTCAGTGAAGGAGGCAGTTGTGGAGGAAGTGCAACAGGTCATGCAGACGATCCTACCGTCTGTGGTGACCGAGGTCATCCGTGCAATGAGAGAGGATGAGAAAAAGGAGAAGGAGGAGGAGAGAAAGAAAGCTGCTGGGAGAAGGATGGGTGAGAGAGATCATGGTGAAGGGGAAGAAATGAACGCTAAGATGACAGCCTCAAGTGATGACGAGGAGGTGGTAGTGTGGGAAACCGTGAAGGGGTTCAGCTACGGGGCATTCCAGCGATGCAAACCCCCAACTTTTGATGGCAATGGTAATGCTGCTGCTGCTCACCACTGGGTGAGAGAAATAAAGGCGGTGCTGGAGATTAGTGAGTGTAGGGAGGACCAAAAGGTGAAGTTCGCCATTCACTCATTTGCAGACTCAGCTTTATGTTGGTGGGACAATATTGTCCAAGCCGAGGGCAGCAGAGCCATTAAAAAGATGAGGTGGGAAGAACTGAAGAAGATGGTGATTGAGGAATTCTGTCCTCACCGAGAGCTCGATAAGATAGAGAGGGAGTTCCTACAATTAGAGGTAGGAACCATGACCCATCAGCAATACACAACCAAGTTCAATAAGATCGCAAGACTTGTGTCGGATCAGGTGACACCGGTGTCGAGAAAGATCAAGAGGTATATTCAGGGATTGTCGGCGGATATCCGCAGGCACATGATTGCTGCCCGACCGAGTACCTTTAGGTTGGTGGTGGATTTGGTAGGGAGGTTGTATGATGAGAGAGAGGCTGTATGCTAAATTCTCTAAGTGCACTTTCTGGTTGCATGAAGTTCAATTTTTGGGTCATGTGGTAAATTCCGAAGGGATCATGGTAGACCCGACAAAGGTTGAGGCGGTGATGCAATGGTAGTCTCTAAAGACGCCATCCAAGATTCGCAGTTTCTTGGGTTTAGCAGGCTATTACAGAAGATTTATCCAAGACTTTTCCAGAATAGCCTTACCATTGACCAAGTTGACCCGCAAGGACGTGAAGTTTGTATGGGGTCTGGAACAGGAGAATGCTTTTGAGGAGTTAAAGATGAGATTGACTCAAGCTCCTGTCTTGACGTTGCCCAAAGGGAACGAAGACTTAGTGGTCTATTCAGATGTTTCTTATTCGGGATTGGGTTGCGTGCTAATGCAGAGGGGAAGAGTAATAGCCTATGCTTCCAGACAGTTGAAAATCCACGAGGCTAATTACCCCACTCATGACTTGGAGCTAGCAGTTGTGGTCTTTGCACTGAAGATTTGGAGGCACTATTTGTACGGGATGAAGTGCACTATCTTTACGGACCATAAGAGTTTGAAATACTTCTTTGAGCAGAAGGACCTCAATATGAGGCAAAGGAGGTGGCTAGAATTGATCAAGGATTATGATTGTGAAATCCACTATCATCCAGGCAAAGCCAACGTAGTGGCAGATGCCCTTAGCCAGAAGGAGAGACCTGAGCCAATCCTGGTGAAAGCTTACCAGTTGATCATGACCTTCGATGTGATGACACAGGTCAAACAGTTCCAAGACGAGGCGTTAAAAGAAGACCGCCTTAACTCTAAAAGGATGAGAGGTCTGGTCACGGAGTTGGGTGAAAATACTCTCAGAGTTAGAACCCGCTTTGGGTGGATGTGGATCCCTCTTTATGGAGACCTACGGGGGCGGATCACGGACGAAGCTCATAAGACTCGATACTCCATTCATCCCGGTGCTATAAGATGTATCATGATATGAAGAAAGATTACTGGTGGCCGAGTATGAAGCGTGATGTGGCAGAGTATGTGAGCAAGTGCCTTACTTGCTTGCAAGTGAAGGCAGAGCATCAGAAGCCATATGGGAAGATCCAACCTTTGGATATACCCGAGTGGAAATGGGAGCACATCACCATGGACTTCATTACGAAGTTACCACGTACGACAAGGGGGTACGATGCCATATGGGTGATAGTCGATCATCTAACAAAGAGTGCCCACTTTCTACCGATCCACGAGACGTACTCTTCCGAGAGGTTGATGGATTTATTCATCAGGGAGATTGTAATGTGTCATGGTGTATCGGTGTCTATCATGTCGGACCGTGACACTCGGTTTACATCTAAGTTTTGGAAGAGATTCCATGATGCAATGGGTACGAGGTTGCATATCAGTACGGCTTACCACCCCCAGACAGATGGTCAGTCTGAGAGGACGATCCAGACGATCGAGGATATGCTCCGAGCATGCGTGATCGACTTTGGAGGAAGTTAGGATGAACACTTACCGTTAGCTGAATTCTCATACAACAACAGTTATCATGCCTGCATTGGTATGCCACCATATGAGATGCTATACGGTAGGAGGTGTAGAACACCCGTGTGTTGGGGTGACATTAGGCAGAAAGAGTTGGGAAGTATTGAGGTGATCGAGGCTACGATGGAGAAGTTAGAGAAGATCAAAGCCTTTATGAAGGCGGCAAAAGATAGGCAAAAGTCATATGCCGATTAAAGGCATAGACCGATTGAGTTCAACGTGGCGATAGAGTCATGTTGAAGGTCTCACCTTGGAGATCATCCGGTTTAGAAAAAGGGGTAAGCTGAGCCCGAGATACATAGGTCCTTTCCAAATTATTACACGAGTAGGAGAGGTGGCCTTTCGATTGGAGCTACCCGATGAGTTAAGTGGAATTCATCCAACATTCCATGTGTCTCATCTGAGAAAATGTCTAGCTGATAAAGATATGATTGTACCACTAGAGGACATCGAAGTAGATGAGCGGCTCAACTATGTAGAGCAACCAGTGGCAATCATTGACCAGAAAGAGAAGAGGCTACGGAATAGTGGTTCCAATGGTACGAGTGCAGTGGAGGCACAGGAAGGGATCGGAGTCTACGTGGAAACTGAAGAAAAAATGAGACAGCATTACCCACAACTATTTGAAGAATGACAGGTTTCGGGGACGAAACCTCTATAAGCGGGGTGGACTTGTAACACCCGAAATTTTGTCAAAAACAAAGGAAAAGCAAAGTATTAAGAAGAGAAAAGAAAAGGAGCACTAGTGGAGGGGGCCAAAGTGTAAAAAGTACAAAACTTTATTATTCTATTATTTAAAAGGGTATGGCCGCCCATAAACAATTTTACACCTTCTGCTTTTTTCGACTGGAACAAGAAACAAGAAAGAAGAACAGAGTTTCTCTTGGTTATTCAAGAAGAAGAAGCTAAAAATTCGTAGGTAGGTGTTCTTTGAGTTTTTGGTTTGTTTTGTTGGGTTTTCAACCTTAAAACTAGTTTTATGTGTTCTTTGTGCTTGGTTGTGTGTTCTGTTGTGTTTTAGGTGTTTGGACTCGTTGTGCCCTCAAGTTCAGTGGAGTTTTACTTGAAGGCTGCATTAGGTGAGTTCTAGATCCCTGGTTTTCTTGTTTTAAACATATTTTGGGGCTGAAAATGCATATAAAACATTTTAGAACTTATATGTATGCTAACCGTAGGTATGTTTGTGTATGGTTGGTTGTGTTGTATGGTTTTATGCTTATTTTAGGTGCCTTGTAAGTTAGTTATGGGTTGAGAACCATTTAGGATGATGATTTGGGTCTGGACAGTGTAAGTTTCAAACTAAGTATGCTCATGTGCCTGAAATTTGCTTAAAACGCGTAAGTCCCTTTCTCATGTGCCCAAATAGGGCTCATGCACCTGGATTTTTGCCCATGCGCCTAAGTGGTATGTAAGGCCCCGTTCCCGGAAGCCTCACAGTTGATCAATCACAGCTTAATTAAAATAAACATTTCATAATCCATTAATACTATGCAGCGGAATTAAACCTCAAAAGCCATTCATAAACTTTATAAACGCTGTTGCTAAGCAATATAGGTTTTTTAATAGTTACAAAAGACCCTTAATTTGCATTACAAAACAACAATGTTGTAGATCATGAATGGATGTCAGCCAAATGCCGACGAGTAGCCTCCCCGAGTGCCATCCACAACAAATTACCTACCAACTGAAAACGCATAAAAGTCAGCTTTGCTGAGTAAGTTCTAGTTTTAAAATCATAAAAATATCTTGATAGATTTGTATACAAAATACTTCTTAAGAAAAATATCTTATCTTTCTTTCAGATGTGATCACACATCATACATACAAATCATAACCATTTACATCATCACAATTCTCTTTCTTGCTTATTATTATCTTTCACTGTCGATATGGACTAAAGTGCTATACTCCCATATATTGCTCATAAAACTGGTACTGGGCCTTGAAGTCTATAAATAGACTCCATCTATGGTGTACATATGCTGACTCCAGTACCGGGGCAGCAACAGTGGTCCCCTCAATCTTAAAGATTGACCCTGTGTACATCCTTTGGGTTAGCTAAACCGTACACAGTTGAGCTAACGACAACATGGTCGTGCACCTCCTGTAAATTTTTACTTGCAAGT
The DNA here is from genome assembly GCA_025506505.1 of Flaveria sonorensis. Taxonomy (NCBI): domain Eukaryota; kingdom Viridiplantae; phylum Streptophyta; class Magnoliopsida; order Asterales; family Asteraceae; genus Flaveria; species Flaveria sonorensis. The sequence continues at coordinate 31,630,902 of CM046427.1, forward strand.
CTTTTCATTCTTTATGTTCCACTTTTCGTTAATATTAATCTTTCACTTGATTAATAATAATACTTTATGATCATAGGCAAACCACATAAAGTCACATTATAATATCGTAATAGGAACATAAGGACAACTCACAACGTGCATAAAATAATCAGATACAAGCATCAAGTGAACCATTGTCAAACCCAAATTCTGATCTTCCAAAATTCCAAAAAATTCCTTAAGTCTTAAAGAAATACGGGAGAACAAAACCAATGCGAGTGAACAAAACTAATGCGGATGAACAACTTGCAAATGCGGATGAACAACTTGCAAATGCGGATGAACAACTTGCAAATGCAGATGAACAACTTGCAAATGAGGATGAACAACTTGCAAATGCGGATGAACACTTGGTAATTATTCTGTCTTAAAAGAAATGCTGATGGACACTGTAGCAAATGCGCATGTATAAAAAGAAATACTGATAGACAGACTGAATTTAGGCAAATGCAGGTGAACAACTGCAAATGCGGGTGAACAAAAGTAAATACGGGTGAACACTTAGGTTGATTTAAGGCAAATGCGGGTGAACAAAGTGAATGTGGGTGAACACTTCAAATGCGGAGGAACACTGTAGCAAATGCTCATGAACAAAACACTTATGCAAATTTCACAGTTTAAATGCGGATGAACTATCTAACCTGCAATTTAAACTTATGCTATAACCAGTTCCAAAACCTCATTCTCATACATTCTTAACATGGATCTATCATGCTAAACTCTCAGATCAAGCTTACAACCTCATAAAACATAAAAAAATTCATACACAGTTAACATTCACGACGGTTGTAAAACAATTTAAATGCATTTTCAGCCCCAAAGAAGTTTAAAAACATAGAATCGGGGTCCTAGAACTCACCTATTGCAGCAAACAAGTGAATCTCCTCCCAACCTGCGTGCACAAGAGTTCAAACACCTAGAACAAGCCAAAACAAACACCCAAACACCAAGAACACATAGAAATCAATTTCTAAGGTTGAAACCTTAAAGAAACTGAACCAATTAATCATAAAAACCTACTAACCTTGAATATTCTTCTTCTTCTTCTTCACAATTTGACCGAGAGAAAACACAAAACCCTGCTTTCTTTCTTTCTTTTCTTCTTCGGAAAGTAGCAGCAGAAAGAGCACGGGCGATCATGCTCTTTATACACCCATTTTTGACTTTTGTACTATTTTACACTTTTCACCCTTCAATTTTGGCCTTTATAAAAATTCGGGTGTTACAAGTCTACCCCCTTAAAGAGGTTTCGTCCCCGAAACCTATCATTCTTCAAATAACTAAGGGTAGTGCTGCCTCATTTCTTCTTCGGTCTCCCACGTAGACTCGGAACCCTTTCGATGTTTCCACTGTACCCGCACAAGTGGAACCACTTTATTTCTCAATCTCTTCTCCTTTTGGTCGATGATTGCCACTAGTTGCTCCACATAATTGAGCCGTTCATCCACTTCAGTATCATCCAATGGTACAATCATATCTTCATCGGCTAAGCATTTTCTTAGATGAGATACATGGAATGTCGGGTGAATCCCACTTAACTTATCGGGTAATTCTAGACGGTAGGCCACCTCTCCTACTCGTGCAACGATTTGAAAAGGCCCTATGTATCTTGGACTCAACTTGCCCCTCTTCCGGAATCGGATGATCCCTTTCCAAGGCGAGACCTTTAACATGACTTTATCACCCACGTTGAACTCGATGGGTCTACGCCTCTTATCGACATACAACTTTTGCCTATCTTTGGCTGCCTTCATAAAGGCTTTGATCTTTTCTAGCTTCTCAGTCGTAGCCTCAATCACTTCGATGCTATCTAATTCTTTCTGCCCAATATCTCCCCAACACACGGGCGTTCTACACCTCCTACCGTACAGCATCTCGTATGGTGGCATACCGATACTGGCATGATAACTGTTGTGTACGAGAACTCTGCTAACGGTAAGTGATCATCTCAATTTCCCCCAAAGTCGATCACGTAAGCACGAAGCATATCCTCAAGTGTCTGGATAGTCCTCTTAGACTGACCGTCTGTTTGAGGATGGTAAGCCGTGCTAATATGTAGCCTCGTCCCCATGGCATCATGAAATCTCTTCCAGAACTTCGACGTGAACCGGGTGTCACGATCCGACATGATAGACACCGGCACACCATGACGAGCTACAATCTCTTTGATGAACAGATTCGCCAATCTCTCAGAGGAATACATCTCGCGGATCGGTAGGAAGTGAGCACTCTTTGTCAACCGATAAACTATCACCCAAATAGCATCGTACCCTCTTGCAGTACGAGGTAGCTTTATGACAAAATCCATAGTGATGTGCTCCCACTTCCACTCGGGTATATCCAACGATTGAATCTTCCCTTATGGCTTCTGATGTTCTGCCTTCACTTGCAAGCAAGTAAGGCACTTACATACTCTGCCATGTCACGTTTCATACCCGGCCACTTGTAGTCTTTCTTCATGTCTTGATACATCTTGGTAGCACCAGGATTAATGGAGTATCGGTTTTATGAGCCTCGTCCATAATTTGCCCACGTAGATTCCCATATCAAGGAATCCACATTCGCCCAAAGCGGGTTTTAACACCGTGGGTATTCTCCCCCAATTCTACAACTAGACCTCTCATTTGTTCGGAGTTGAGACGATCTTCTTTTAACGCCTCATTTTGAAATTCTTTAACTTGCGTTATCACATCTGAGGTCATCACCAAATGATACGCCTTTACTCGAATCAGTTCGGGTCTCTCCTTCCGGCTAAGGGCATCGACCACTACGTTGGCCTTGCCCGGGTGGTAATGGATCTCGCAATCATAGTCTTTGATCAACTCTAACCACCTTCTCTGCCTCATGTTGAGATCTTTCTGCTCAAAGAAGTATTTCAAGCTCTTGTGATCCGTGAAGATTGTGCACTTGATCCCGTATAAATAGTGTCTACAAATCTTCAACGCAAAGACCACCACAGCCAATTCTAAATCATGAGTGGGGTAATTAACTTCGTGGGTCTTTAACTGTCAGGATGCATAAGCTATCACTCGTCCACGTTGCATTAGCACGCAACCCAGTCCAGAATAAGATGCATCTGAATACACCACTAAGTCTTCACTTCCTTCGGGCAATGTCAAGACAGGAGCTTGAGTTAATCTTGCCTTTAACTCCTCACAAGCATCCTTTTGTTCCCGACCCCACACGAACTTCACATCCTTACGGGTCAACTTAGTCAAAGGTGAGGCTATCTTGGAAAAGTCTTGAATGAACCTTCGGTAATAACCCGCCAAACCAAGAAACTACGAATCTCGGATGGCGTCTTTGGTGACTTCCATTGCATCACTGCCTCAACCTTTGCCGGGTCCACCATAATTCCTTCGGTATTCACCACATGACCCAGAAATTGAACCTCGCGTAACCAGAAAGCACACTTAGAGAATTTAGCATATAACTTTTCTCTCCTAAGTGTCTTCAACACTTCACGTATGTGATCGGCATGTTCTTCTTTGCTCTTTAAATAAATCAAAATATCATCAATTAACACAATCACTGATTTATCAAACATTGGTCGGCACACTCGATTCATCAAATCCATAAAGGCAGCTGGCGCGTTGGTCAAACCGAAAGACATAACGAGGAACTCTTAATGTCTATAAATCATGCGAAAAGGTGTCTTAGGAATGTCTTGCTCCTTTACCTTCAACTGATGATAACCCGATTGGAGATCTACTCTGGAAAACCAACTGGCACCTTGAAGCTGGTCAAACAGGTCATCAATCCTTGGTAGGGGGTATCTGTTCTTCACTGTCAACTTGTTCAACTCTTGGTAGTCTATACACATTCTCATACTACCGTCTTTCTTCTTTACGAATAATACCGGAGCACCCCAAGGAGAGTACTCGATCTAATAAACCCCTTGTCCATTAGTTCCTGTAGCTGATCCATCAATTCTTTTATCTCGGTCGGAGCTAACCGATACGGTGCTTTGGCAACGGGTTGCGCACCGGGGATCAGGTCGATCTGAAATTCTATCTCACGGTTCGGTGGCACACCTGGTAGATCTTCAGGAAACACATCTGGAAAATCACGTACCACTGGCACTTTTGATAATTGTGGTATCGACACGTCCACATCTTTCACGTATGCCAAGTAGGCAATCCGCGCCTCATACACTTCTCTGCCACTGTCATCAAAATCACTTTCGGAACCGTAGTGACGCGATCAGCATAAACTGTCACTGAACTCCCATTGGGTGCAACTAACTAAATCATCTTCTTCCAACACATGATGTTTACCTCATAGACTGCTAACCAATCCATCCCTAGTACTACATCAAATCCGCCTAGGGGCATCACATATAGCTTAGCAGAGAACCTATGGCCTTCTAGTTCTATGTCGCAGCTTTCCAAAATATCAGAGATTCTGGTAGACTTACCAATAGCAGTTTCTGCGTCAAAAGGTTCATCGATGCTCCTACTACTAACAGGAAATTTAGCACAGAAGGCAGCAGATATGAAACTCCTACTAGCACCAGAATCAAATAGTACAGAGGCATAAGTTTGGCTTACTAGGAACACACCTGACACGACGTCGGGGTCTACCCGGGCTTCCTCTTGGGTCATCATGAAGGCTCTTGCACTTGCCCTCTGCCCTGCTTCTTCCGGCCTCTTCTTCAACCCAGAACTTTCAGCCCTTGGCTTCTTTCAATCCTTATTCATATGGCCGATTTCACCATAGTTAAAGCACCGTGGGGCTCCACACATCTTTGAAATGTGACCGGGCTTGCCATATTTGTAGCAGACATTCATTCCCAAGGGGCATTCCCCACTATGTTCCTTCCCACACTTGTCACACCGCTTCAACCCCGAGCTTGCAGTAACCACTTAGCGATCATCCACCCTCGGCCTCTTATTGTTTGGGGTGAAACCACCACGCCCGAATCTCTTCGCGTTCCAACTCTTGTTATTACCACCGCCATCAGTCCTCTTCACCTCAACCACTGCCACTTCCCTTTCATCATACAACATTCCCGCCAAATCCACTGTCGACCTAAAAGTGCTTGGTCGGGCAGTGATTAAGTGCCTACGGATGTCAGCAGGCAACCCCTGAATATACCACTTGATCTTCCTTGAAACCAATGTAGCTTGATCGGGCACCAGTCTTGCCATCTCGTTGAACTTGGTGGTTTATTGCTGGTGGGTCATGGTTCCCGCCTCAAGCTGTAGGAACTCTCTCTCTATCTTGTCTAGTTCCCTGTGAGGACAGAATTCCACAACAACCAACTTCTTCAAATCTCCCCATCTCATCCTCCTGATGGCCCTGCTGCCCTCGGCTTGGAAAATATTGTCCCACCAACACAGAGCCGAGTCAACAAATGAGTGAGTGGTAAATTTCACCTACTGATCCTCCCTGCACTCACTAATATCCAACATTACCTCCATCTCTCTAACCCAGCGATAGGCAGTAGCAACGTTATCGTTACCGTCAAAAGTAGGGGGTTTGCACCATTGGAATGCCCCGTAGCTGCATCCCCTCGCGGTTTCTGGCACCTCTACATCTTCTTCATCACTGGAGGCTCCCCTTTCAACATTCATCTCCTCCTCATCATCATGATCTCCCTTATTCTCCCTTCTCCCAGCAGCAGCCCTTCTCTCTTCCTCCTTTTCTTTCCTCTCATCCTTCCTTACGGCCCGGATCACCTCAGTCACGACAGATGGTAGGATCGTCTGCATGACTTTGTTGAACCTCCTCCAGCACTGCCTCTTTCACTGAGGCCCTCAAATTGGCACTCTCATCCACTCCCTTCGGGTGATGAAGCTCAGGCTCAGCAGGAGCCATCTCTGCAGTTCTCGTCTTGTTCTTTGCGGCCCGGGGTCTACCAGCATGACCACCCCATACTCCACCTCTAGAAGCCTTCGATGATCTTCCTCCCGCCATCCTCTAATCGCTTTAAGATTCAAACACTAACACTATCATTCAAGGTAATAGCTCAGTTAATGTTAAGTATAGTAAGTCCCTAATAACAGTGGCCAGTTGTGATTAGCCACTTACTTTACTCTTCATTCTCCGAGCATTTCCTATCCTGACTACATTAGCATTCAAATCTACTAAAAGCACATAAATCAAATAGCATGCACACATAATACCGGTTATCACTATGAAAAGAAATACATGATGGCACATAGCTACTCGGGCTGGCATCCCTCCATTCGGTCCCATTTTCAGGTTAAGTTTAGGTTTTTGAAAATATTTACTTATTTCTCTTAAACTTTGGCTCTGATATCAACTTGTAAGGCCCCGTTCCCGGAAGCCTCACAGTTGGTCAATCATAGCGTAATTAAAATAAACATTTCATAATCCATTAATACTATGCATTGGAATTAAACCTCAAAAGCCGTTCATTAACTTTATAAACGTTGTTGCTAAGCAATATAGGTTTGTTAATAGTTACAAAAGACCCTTAATTTGCATTACAAAACAACAATATTATAAATCATGAATGGATGTCAGCCAAATCCCGACGAGTAGCCTCCCCGAGTGCCATCCACAGCAAATTACCTGCCAACTGAAAACGCATTAAAGTCAGCTTTCCTGAGTGAGTTTTAGTTTTAAATCATAAAAATATCTTGATAGATTTGTATACAAAATACTTCTTAAGAAAAATATCTTATCTTTCTTTCAGATGTGATCACATATCATACATAAAAACCATAACCATTTACATCATCACAATTCTCTTTCTTGCTTATTATTATCTTTCACTGTCGATATGGACCAAAGTGCTATACCCCCATATAATGCGTATAAACCTGGTACTGGGCTTTGAAGTCTATAAATAGACTCCATCCGTGGTGCACATATGCTGACTCTAGTACCGGGGCAGCAATAGTGGTCCCCTCAATCTTAAAGATTGACCCTATGTACATCCTTTGGGTTAGCTAAACCATACAAAGTTGAGCTAACGACAACATGGTCGTGCACCTCCTGTAAATTTTTACTTGCAAGTCTTTTCATTCTTTATGTTCCACTTTTCGTTAATATTAATCTTTCACTTGATTAATAATAATACTTTATGATCATAGGCAAACCACATAAAGTCATATTATAATATCATAATAGGGAACATAAGGACAGCTCACAACATGCATAAAATAATCAGATACAAGCATCAAGTCAACCATGGTCAAACCCAAATTCTGATCTTCCAAAATTCTAGAAAATTCCTTAAGTCTTAAAGAAATGCGGGTGAACAAAACTAATGCGAATGAACAACTTGCAAATGCGGATGAACAACTTGCAAATGCGGATGAACACTTGGTAATTATTCTGTCTTAAAAGAAATGCTGATGGACACTGTAGCAAATGTGCATGTATAAAAAGAAATGCTGATAGACAGACTAAATTTAGGCAAATGCGGGTGAACAAAAGTAAATGCAGGTGAACACTTAGGTTGAATTAAGGCAAATATGGGTGAACAAAGTGAATGCGGGTGAACACTTCAAATGCGGAGGAACACTTTAGCAAATGATCATGAACAAAACACTTATGCAAATTTCATAGTTTAAATGCGGATGAACTATCTAACTTGCAATTTAGACTTATGCTATAACCAGTTCCAAAACCTTATTCTCATACATTCTTAACATGGATCTATCATGCTAAACTCTCAGAGCAAGCTTACAACCTCATAAAACACAAAAAATTCATACACAGTTAACATTCACGACGGTTGTAAAACATTTTAAATGCATTTTCAGCCCCAAAGAAGTTTAAAAACATAGAATCGGGGTCCTAGAACTCGCCTATTGCAGCAAACAAGTGAATCTCCTCCCAACGTGCGTGCACAAGAGTTCAAACACCTAGAACATGCCAAAACAAACACCCAAACACCAAGAACACATAGAAATCAGTTTCTAAGGTTGAAACCTCAAAGAAACCGAACCAATTAATCACAAAAACCTACTAACCTTGAATATTCTTCTTCTTCTTCTTCATAATTCGACCGAGAGAAAACACAAAACCCTGCTTTCTTTCTTTCTTTTCTTCTTCGGAAAGCAGCAGCAGAAAAGACTAAGTTCCACCCACTTTTGACTTTTGTACTATTTTACACTTTTCACCCTTCAACTTTGGCCTTTATAAAAATTCGGGTGTTACATGGTAGGCTCATGCGCCTGATACTTAGCAAAAAAGACTAAGTTCCACCCCATGCGCCCAATAGTGCCCATGCGCCCACTGCCCAAATGTCTAAGTGTACCTCATGCGCCCAAATAGTATCCATGCGCCCAGAAAATTGCTTATACGCCTAAGTGTTAGTTCAGGCGCCTAAAAGACTTAAATCCGTAGTGTTGTTTTACAATATGTATATGTTTTTATATAATTAATGCTATGATTGACCAACTATGAGGTTTCCGGGAACGGGGCCTTACAAGTAATTTCTTGGTTCTTTACACCTTGTTTACTTGCCTAGATGGTTAATTAAGTGTTTTCTAGATCCATAGTTCTCATTGTGATTGATTCGGTGGATTTTCGAGGCAAGAGAGTTTGAAGTTGGTTGTGGAGTGCTATCGATGAGTTTTGGGCAGAAATGGATTGATTCGAGGGTCATTCGTGTGGTTTCATGTTCAGTTTTGGTTTTCATTTAAATAATAGATGCTATGTTCCAATTGTGATTGATTAGTATGATTTTAATGATGATTATAATCCGATTAGTTAAGATTGTTTCACAAGTGTGGTCAGAAAGCTTGCGTATCAAAACTCCATTGAGTTGGAGATTGTTAGGGAAAGTTACAAACTATCCATGCGAGAACTATTGTTGTTTAATGTTTTGGTACAACTAGTTCCTTTCCCATGTATTTAGTTAAGCTTTCTTGAGTACTTAGATGCACCAATCTATAGTTGCACATTTTTATTAAAATACATGTTGATCTTATTTACTTGGTCGAGTTAGCTTGATTTGACTTCTTTTTCATCAATCAAGCTTTGTGTTTATTGTTTAAAGTCTGATTACTTTAATTCGGTAGTGTAATTTGATTCTCTGTTCCTAACGAATAAATAAGAGTAATTTCTTGGTTCTTTACACCTCGTTTACTTGCCTAGATGGTCAATTAAATGTTTTCTGGATCCATAGTTCTCATTTTGATTGATTCGGTGGATTTTTGAGGCAAGAGAGTTCAAAGTTGGCAGTGGAGTGCTATTGATGAGTTTTGGGCTGGAGTGGATTGATTTCAAGGGTCATTCGTGTGGTTTCGTGTTCGGTTTTAGTTTTGATTTAAATAATAGATGTTATGTTCCAATTGTGATTGATTAGTATGATTTTAATGATGATTATAATCCGATTAATTAAGATTCGTTGACAAGTGTGGTGAGAAGGATTGCGTATCAAAACTCCATTGAGTTTGAGATTGTTAGGGAAAGTTACAAATATCCATGCGAGAACTATTGTTGTTTAATGTTTTGGTACAACTAGTTCCTTTCCCATGTATTTAGTTAAGCTTTCATGAGAACTTAGATGCGCCAATCCATAGTTGCACATTTTTATTAAAATAAATGTTGATCTTATTTACTTGGTCGTGTTATCCTGATTTGACTTCTTTTTCATCGATCAAGCTTTGTGTTTATTGTTTAAAGTCTAGTTACATTCATTTCGGTAGTGTAATTTGATTCTCTATTCCTAACGAATAAATAAGAGTAATATCTTGGTTCTTTACACCTCATTTACTTGCCTAGATGGTCAATTAAGTATTTCTGGATCCATAGTTCTCATTTTGATTGATTCAGTGGATTTTTGAGGCAAGAGAGTTCAAAGTTGGCAGTGGAGTGCTATTGATGAGTTTTGGGCTGGAGTGGATTGATTTCAAGGGTCATTCGTGTGGTTTCGTGTTCGGTTTTAGTTTTGATTTAAATAATAGATGTTATGTTCCAATTGTGATTGATTAGTATGATTTTAATGATGATTATAATCCGATTAATTAAGATTCGTTGACAAGTGTGGTGAGAAGGATTGCGTATCAAAACTCCATTGAGTTTGAGATTGTTAGGGAAAGTTACAAATATCCATGCGAGAACTATTGTTGTTTAATGTTTTGGTACAACTAGTTCCTTTCCCATGTATTTAGTTAAGCTTTCATGAGAACTTAGATGCGCCAATCCATAGTTGCACATTTTTATTAAAATAAATGTTGATCTTATTTACTTGGTCGTGTTATCCTGATTTGACTTCTTTTTCATCGATCAAGCTTTGTGTTTATTGTTTAAAGTCTAGTTACATTCATTTCGGTAGTGTAATTTGATTCTCTATTCCTAACGAATAAATAAGAGTAATATCTTGGTTCTTTACACCTCATTTACTTGCCTAGATGGTCAATTAAGTATTTCTGGATCCATAGTTCTCATTTTGATTGATTCAGTGGATTTTTGAGGCAAGAGAGTTCAAAGTTGGCAGTGGAGTGCTATTGATGAGTTTTGGGCTGGAGTGGATTGATTTCAAGGGTCATTCGTGTGGTTTCGTGTTCGGTTTTAGTTTTGATTTAAATAATAGATGTTATGTTCCAATTGTGATTGATTAGTATGATTTTAATGATGATTATAATCCGATTAATTAAGATTCGTTGACAAGTGTGGTGAGAAGGATTGCGTATCAAAACTCCATTGAGTTTGAGATTGTTAGGGAAAGTTACAAATATCCATGCGAGAACTATTGTTGTTTAATGTTTTGGTACAACTAGTTCCTTTCCCATGTATTTAGTTAAGCTTTCATGAGAACTTAGATGCGCCAATCCATAGTTGCACATTTTTATTAAAATAAATGTTGATCTTATTTACTTGGTCGTGTTATCCTGATTTGACTTCTTTTTCATCGATCAAGCTTTGTGTTTATTGTTTAAAGTCTAGTTACATTCATTTCGGTAGTGTAATTTGATTCTCTATTCCTAACGAATAAATAAGAGTAATATCTTGGTTCTTTACACCTCATTTACTTGCCTAGATGGTCAATTAAGTATTTCTGGATCCATAGTTCTCATTTTGATTGATTCAGTGGATTTTTGAGGCAAGAGAGTTCAAAGTTGTTTTTGGAGTGCTATCATTGCGTTTTGGGCTGGAGTGGATTGATTTAAAGGGTCATTAGTGTGGTTTCGTGTTCGGTTTAGTTTTGATTTAAAAATAAATGCTATGTTCCAATTGTGATTGATTAGTATGATTTTAATGATGATTATAATCTGATTTATTAAGATTGGTTCCCAAGTGTGTTCAGAAGGCTTGTGTATCAAAACTCCATTGAGTTCCAGATTGTTAGTGAAAGTTACAAACTATCCATGTGAGAACTATTGTTGTCTAATGTTTTGGTTTAACTAGTTCCTTTCCCGTGTCTTTAGTTATGGTTTCGTGAGTACTTTGATGCACCAATCTATAGTTGCATACGTTTTATTAAAATACAAGTAGATCTTGTTTACTTGGTCGTGTTAGCTTGATTTGACTTCTTTTTCATCGATCAAGCTTTGTGTTTCTTGTTTAAAGTCAGATTACTTTCATTCTTGTAGTGTAATTTGATTCTCTATTCCTAACGAGTAAATAAGAGTAATTTCTTGGTTCTTTACACCTCGTTTACTTGCCTAGATGGTCAATTAAGTGTTTTATGGATCCATAGTTCTCATTTTCATTGATTTGCTGGATTTTCGAGGCAAGAGAGTTAGAAGTTGGTAGTGAGTGCTATCGATGAGTTTTGGGCAAGAGTGGATTGGTTTCAAGGGTCATTCGTGTGGTTTTTTGTTCGGTTTTGGTTTTGATTTATATAATAGATGCTATGTTCCAATTGTCATTGATTAGTAGGATTTTAATAATGATTATAATCCGATTTATTAATATTGGTTCACAAGTATGTTCAAATGGCTTGCGTGTCAAAACTCCATTGAGTTGGAGATTGTTATGGAAAGTTACAAACTATGCATGCGAGAACTATTGTTGTCTAATGTTTTGTTATAACTAGTTCCTTTGCCGTGTGTTTAGTTAAGCTTTGATGCACCAATCTATAGTTGCATACTTTTTTATTAAAATACAAGTAGATCTTATTTACTTGGTCGTGTTAGCTTGATTTGACTTCTTTTTCATCGATCAAGCTTTGCGTTTCTTGTTTAAAGTCTGATTACTTTCATTTCGGTAGTGTAATTTGATTCTCTGTTCCTAACGAGTAAATAAGAATAGTTTCTTGGTTCTCACCTCGTTTACTTGCGTAGATGGTCAATTAAGTGTTTTATGGATCCATTGTTCTCATTTTGATTGATTTGATGGATTTCAAGGCAAGAGAGTTCGAAGTTGGTAGTGGAGTGCTGTCAATGAGTTTTGGGCAAGTGTGGATTGGTTTCAAGGGTCATTCGTGTGGTTTTGTGTTCGGTTTTGGTTTTGATTTAAATAATAGATGCTATGTTCCAATTGTGATTGATTAGTATGATTTTAATAATGATTGTAATCCGATTTATTAAGATTGGACACTTTACATTCACAAATACAATAATGAGTAACATCCAACATATTAATCTCATTGAAGTATGGGAAATAGTAAAAAATAATAAATTTGTCACAACCACAATGTCTATAACCAAAATAATAACCAAAGACAAATAAATTGTATATGATTCATAAAATATTCCATCAATGTCAAAATTTTTAGTTTTTCAGTTGGGTGGGAAACAATCCTTCCCATATAGGTTTTAAAAGAAAAGAAGCACTACGTAGTCCAAGTCAGATGAATAAAGAAATTAGTCTAGTACATCAGACCCATCACTGTCTTCTTCCATCTCTTCTGGTTCTTCTTCTTCTGGGGCTTCCGCTGGTTCTTCTTCAGGTTCCTCTTTAGGGTCTTCTTCATTAGGGTCTTCCCCCGGTGCAGGGGCGTCTGCAATCTGAAGTGCCGTTAGCTGTGCCTTCAGCTCAGTCAATCTATCATCTGTCCCTACACTATGAAGTTCTTGCGCGGACATGCACTTAGTAGGTGTAAAAACGTTACCAGCCAAGGTATGATGCCCACCAATAGACATCGAGAGTCGATCCTGAAGTGTCTCTACTAGTAAACACAGCTGACACATCTTGTATCGTAACATGGAGTTCTCGTCAGTAAGTCCTCTGATGCGCTGTCGCTCAATGTCCAGTGTAGCAACCAAAGCTGCAACCGCCTGCTCGAGAGGAATACACAAAGAAGGAAGGGTAGGTGCCGTAGAAGCAGTCGCCGACCTAGTCCTAGGGCCAGTAGTAGCTATAGCTGGAACACGCTCTCTGTAAACCATACGGTCAACATAAGTAGGATAGTAATTCCAGTTCCGTTGGGCGTCGCGCTCGGGTACTGCAAAAGGCTGATCCCATTCTATCTCTTTAGAAAGATATGGATGTCGGGGCTAGTTAGATCCTCTATCAAGTACAGGAGGAAGAGGAGGTGACTCAGAACGCGTAGGCCTCTTACCCAGAGCTCGTGAAGACGATGCCATGCTACAGACGTGTATGCCAACGAGTATACAGTAAGGGATAAGTAACGAGTAACTAACAAACTGTGAGGTTATAGTCTAGTGTGTATGCAACCTAGTTCCCTATAACCAATGGCTCTGATACCAATCTGTCACACCTTCAAATTCCACGTGCGGGGTTTTACCAAGAGGCATGTGAACAAACCAAGATCTCAGTCATTGGATACTCAGAAAGACTTTATATGCAATATTTAAACAAATCAAAGTTCATAACTTTAAAACTTTTGCGGAAGCATTTTGTAAAAATCCCAAACATATAGTACCAAATGTAAACTGCACAAAACACGCGTCCAAACCAAAATATGTAAGTAAATGCTAAATTAAAAGTAAACAATGTTTGAACAAAGCATGCTTGACACGTGCGTGCTCCTATGGGCAGCTGCTAGAAACGACCTGAGAAAAGCATACTAAAAGTGTCAACATGAAGGTTGGTTAGTTCAAGAGTTTGTAATCAATCCTAAGCAGTAGCGTTAGTAAAAATATAAACAAGTGCGTTGAAATAGATAGCTAGTCTAATTTCATTAGTAAAGAACAATAGTGATTTCACGATTGAAGCTGACTATGTTTGTCTGTTTGCCTCCCGCCATGACATACCAGGTCATGACGCTGTTAGTCGTTTAGGACAATATTGCACCCGTTGACTTCCGGTCACACAGGTGGGGCTTGTCAGACCCAGTAGTACTACCCAAGATTTCCTGCTAGATTCCTTAATTAGCGATCCGAAAGTATGAGGGCTTTCTATGGTATAACCCACTATGTCTTACCAAACACATGTTATATCAGTAAAGCGTTTTAAAAACCAAGTATGCTTTCTCCCCCAAAAAGAGAAGTAAAAGTGGGGCATTGAACTCACCTGATGTGTAAACGAATGATTGTAAAAGCTAATGATAAGTGGAAAGACAACCCTTCAAAGGTTACCTAGAACACACAAGTACATAAGTACGTGTACATAGAAGCTTAACAACCCTAAGTGCTCAATAACCACATTGACCCAGGATTTTGGAAAACAAGACTCATTTGACCAAGTTGACCCGATTGACCCGTTGGTGACATGTCAAGTTAAATTCTTGTTTGATCAAGTATAGCAATCCATCATACATGGTTATCACACAATTTATTCACGTATGTCACATAACAAACCCATAAGTGCTATAAAGTTCATCACACACCATGGTTTATCAAGCAAAACATACAAATCCCAAGAAGTCCACAATTACAATTTTAACTAACACATCATACATCATCATGATTCTACCATAATTCCAACATAGTTCCATAATCACTTAATAACATCCATTATCATATATATTCCATAAAGGTCTAAATTTCCAAAGTTGATCATCAAATATTCATACAACCCAAACAACATAATCTACCACCATCATCAACAAACATTCTAACATGATCCTAACATCATAAACATGCTCAATTACCAATATGCAATGATCTACTAAATAAAGTTTCCCTTTCGGGAAAGTAACACCCAAAATCCATCTAACATCCAATTCATTCATAAATTCACCAACTTTATACCTAATCAAGTTCATAACAATCATCTAGTCATGACAAACATCATCAATTCATCATAATTCCCAAACATCATGCACAAAAGTCTCTACTTATAGTAAGGTATGAACAACCACTCAATTTCAATCATAGATTCATCAATATTATACCTAATCTAGTTCATAGCATTCATAATCATCTATTTAGCATCAACAATTCATCAAAACATAAATTATCATGAAGAAAAGGTTCCACTTTTGGCAATGTATGAACTAGATAACAAAATCGTGGATTTCTTGCATAACCTACATAGATTAACATTCATACAACATAACTAATATCATATCATCATCAAACCAACATCAATTTCGACTTCTTCTATGAAAATCGAACTAGGGTTCTTCAAGAATCAAAAACCATGAAAATCTTGATAAATACTTACCTTTAGGTGTGTTTAAATGATGATTAGCACTTGATAACAACTTGAACACTTGAATCTCAATCAAAATCGATGACTTCTTGATGTTTTTGATCAAAATCGCAAAGAATGGTGTGTGTGTTGATGGTTTCGGCCACAAGGAGGGGGAGGGGGCTAGGGTTGGGTTTTTACCAAATTTAAGTTTTGTAGTTTTTACAAAATAATCCCTCCTTGATCACATTTTATAAAAACTTACTCTTTTTAACATTTTAACAACTTCCATCATCAAAACACAAGTATTATTAACCAACAATAATAATCATGTATATTTTCCACTAATAACAAAACACATGAAAATAAATATAACACGTCGGCACGTTACAAGATAGAATTTACACATAATACTTAAAATCTATAAATCACATAACCACAAATTAATAATCAACATTATTAATCAAGTTATTATCAGATAATCATTGTTAATTATTTTTAAGTCACAAACATTCAACGACAACTAGTGTGTGCTCACGACACGTGTATGTAGAACTAACAGAGTTTGGTAACAGAAAATTACCGGATGTCACATTCTAGTTCATCTCCAACTCATCCTAACAAAGAGAAGAAGGCTGATCAGCTATGTACCACTGCTACACAGCCTGAACCATCCAGTTCCAAGAGCAAGCCTCACCCTAAGAAGCTTGCTACATCATCTGTGAAGATGAAGATGGAGGTGGAAAGTGATCAAGTTCAGTCTTTCTCTCAAAAGAAGACTCTCAGAAGGAAGAAAATGGATTTCATCTTGTGTAGTAGTACTTCTCTTCTTGCTAAAGATTGCATCTACAATCCTAAAAGTACTATTCACATGATCAAAGAGAAAACTTCTAAGAAGAAGTAGCTTCGGAAGGAAAATCCTTTCCTTTCGGAAGCTCCAAGGTGAAGAAAGAAGGCAAGTGAAAACTTGCCTTCGGAAGAAATTTCCAAAGTTTGTCAAAACGTCCGAAGTACTGAAGCCTGCTACAGTGAAAGCAAGATCTTCCGAAGTTCTAGTCTCCAAAACTTCCAAAGTTTGTCAAAACTTTCGAGGTATTGAAGGTCAAGTCCAATCTTTCAAAGATGGTGTGGAAGATGAAGAAAGACCAAGTGCCTGAAAGTTCTTCATCAACAACAGCTAATGATCCTCAAAGATTGAACTTAGGATCAGTTACTATTACATGTCTTCAAATAAATTTGATAAGCCCAAGACCAAGGCTTGGGTTTTCCAAATAGGACAGATAAAGCCCGGCATCTTCAAGACTATGAGGAAGCCAACTACTGGCTTCTCAGGGTAGAAACAACCCTTGTTCTAAAAATGTTCAAGCTTATTGCTCAAGGTGACAACCTAGCAGTACCAGCTAGTGTTAAACCCACACCTTCTACTTCCCAATCACCAATACAGCCAAAATAACCATCACCTACCAAAGAAAATCCAAATGAACCCCTGCACATGCTACTCAGTTTGTGCAGATCGCTATATCATCACCATATAAGAGGAAGTGGACACTGGAGCTCCCACTTCTCTTAAGGAGCAAACCACTCCCATCTCACCAATGATCAGTGCTGAGGTTTCTTATGCTTAGCCTGATGAGCTCATAACCCCCACAGCCTTAAGCCTTCACTCAGAGTCTCAAAACTCTAATGAACAACCTTCAGGGGAAAGTTACCATCCCTAGCCTCTTGATCTAAACCAACCAATCCCAAACCTTGAATTCTATGATGATGAAGACATGGAATTCAGTGAGTATCATGAGTCTCTCTTCTCAGGCTTAAGGAGAGATGAGTACTCATGTTTCTTCCATGTCTAGCCCATATCATCCACCTATTACTGAGGTGGATCTCCCTGAACCTGTTCAGGAGGTCCATATGGAAAAGGCTCTCACTTCAGCAAGTGACTACATCATTAAGACCTCAACCATGGTAACCCAGCCCATTAACACTTCACTTGAAGCTGTATGGTGCAGGGGAAATCCAGCAGCCAAGAACAAAGTGCTGGTGATGAGGAAGAAGACCTTGGTCCTATTCTCTCATCCCCCCATGATTCTTCTGATGAAGATGAGGAGAGTTTGAAACTAAAGGTGCAAAAACTAACAAAAACATGCACCTATTTAGTCTTAAAGATAAGTCATCTGGAATCTTTACAATGGAGGGTCAATGACCAGCAACTTGAGATCACCGATCTCAAGGGCAAGTTAGCTGAGAGACCACTCAGGAGAACTCAACCAGGTCCACAAGAACCTATGGATGTGACAAACCCAACCCCAAGCTCACTTATGCAAGAAGGTGATGCTACCAAAAAGGGGGAGAAAGTCCAAACAATCACAGAACCTGGGAGTTCTTCACAGAGTATGGACTTTGAGGATTCACCACCCTCACTTACAATGGTCCATACTCAGCAACCTCCTCAAAGTCTACATGGATATGGACTTACTTACCCAAGTCTACATGGATGTGGACTCACTCATACAAAGTTTGTTTGAGGAAGGTATTCCTAGAGTTAAACCTACCCCATCTCATCACTCTAAGAGTCCAATCATGGGATGGAGGTATGACACTGATAGAAGAGCTCTACTCATCTCTAGATCTCAGGGTCAACTGGAAATTTTCAACTTTTTCAACCTAAGCTTCTATGAGAGCATCCATCTGATTGATCTTCCACTTGTCAACCCAAGTCAAAACAGACAAGCTACAAGATTAGCAGAAAGGATTCAAGAAAGGGTGTTTGAAGAATACAAGCTGAGGTCAAGACTATATAGATAGAGGCTAGCAGGTAAGACTTTTAGTCAACCGGATGTTGAGGTGGACCCTGAGATTAGCTTTAAAGGGGAAGCCTTGATTGAAGGCCCAGAAGTTGAACCTGTGAACCTTGAGACAGGAACTTCTTCAGCACTTATTACCCTCAGTGAGGCACAAGCTGGTGAAGGTGCTTCACAACCCCCCTCTGGCCAGAGCTTGACTGTTGAGTCAAGTAATGAAGGCCGAAGCTTTCTCCACCCTGAGTCACCAAGGCCTGTGAGTGACAAAGAGAAAAGGAAACTGACTTTTGAGGAGATTGAGGAGGAGGAAAGAGAAAGGAAGAGGAAGCTAAGGGGAGAAAGTTTAAGAGGGTCTCCGGGCTTCATAGAAGCTGCCATCAGGGCCAAATACTCAAGATGATGAGTTGAGGGCAACCAGGAAAACTACTTGGGGACCAGAAACTACAATGTGGATGAACTACTCTCCCTTTAGAAGAGCTGAATGAACTAGCTGACAAGGAATTATCCAAGGAGAAGAAGGAGGCAGAGGAAGCAGCATTGTTTCTCAAGAACAAGGAAGAAAGGAGATAGAAAAAGCTCTACAAGCATGCTCTTACCCTCTCCCCAATTCAAGAAAATCAAGAGCCATCATCCAAAAGAGCCAAAAGAAGTCTGCTGACAGACAAAGGATGATGAGCTTCTTGAAGCTGTATGGATTCTCCAGAAGGAGGCTTGGTCCAATGTCTCTATCCACTATGGATGAGCACATTAGAGTGATCAAACAGAAGACTGAAAAGGGAGAGCTTGTTGACTTGCATTCTCCACCAAGTCCAGCTCAACCTGAGGTTGTCAAGGTTGAACCCCCTGAGACAACACAACTTTATCTTTTAATCAACAGTAGGGTCCTCTTCACTCTCCTTCAGAACATGTGAGAGAAGAGAACCCAACTGAGAGAGACACAGTAGAACAACCTGGTGCTGAAGACCAGTCCTCTCAGTTAAAGACTTCAAAGAAGAGGAAAAGGATGGCCAAGAAGAGTGTTTCCAAGAAGAAGACCAAGGCATCTTCCTCTACACCTCAGGATGAGTCAGAGCATCTTGAGGTAGTGCAAGAAGAGGTTGCTCAACCAACTCTAACTCAAAGAGGAGCCTCTTGCAACTGGAAGACCTATCTTGTTCTGGACTTTTGCTGCTAATCCAGACAAGTGGTATGTCATCAGAGATCAAGGAGGTTAAGATCTCTATTTCTGGCAAGACATGCTTGATCTTCCTCTACATGATCTCCATGACATGAGAAGATATTATGAGAGTCTGAGGGATCTTGACCAAATGATGAAGAAAAGTATGGTCTTGATCCTAATGAGGACTGTCAACATGTAAATAACTTCTCTGGTTTGGTAGCATCAGCCTAGGGGGAGTTTGTAAGGTTATATTAGAGGGTTGATGCAACTAAAGAAACCAAAACAACCAAGGATCTTCTTGCATGCATGAAGTTACTTTGAAAGTTTTACACTCTCCGCAGAAATTATTCTAAGTTTAAAATCTTCCGAAGCCAAAGTCCAAATCTTTCAAAGCCAAAGATAAAGTCTTTCGAAGCTTCAAAGGCAAAGTCTTCCGAAGCCAAATGAAGTGAAGACTGATTTCTTTCGAAGACAGAGAGGACATGCTTTCTCTAATCTACTTTTTCATAAAGCTGACTTACTTTCCGCTGCAACTCTAAAGACTCACCAACTTATACAAGTTGGTGAAAAGGTCCATGCTTTTGTAAACTGTAGATTATGGTTTTGGGTCTGTAACTTCCTACTTTGTATCTGTTATCCTTTTTATAATATAAAAGGATGTGAGCTATGACATGTCCTAGTCACTAGTCAAAAGGCATTCTACCTCTTGTCTCTACATTGATCTTGTTGTCTAGATTAGTGTTTCCAGCTGGCTTTTAGAATATTGACGGCTGTAGGATGTAGTATGAAGTATCTCAGGTCCTTGTATTTCTTTTTATGCTTCGTAACACTTGTAATAGAACTTGAGAGCAATATAGAGCATCCTTGAAAAACATATTCATCTGTTCTTGTTCTTAGTTCTGTCTTAGTTACTTGTGTTCTTAGTATTATTTACACAAACCCGGTTCCCCATTTGATCTGTTAAGTGTTCTAAAACTCTCCTCATTGTGAGACTGATTGTATTGACCATCCTGTTAACCAGTCTTGCAATATTAAACAACAATAGTTCTCGCATGGAGGTTTCAAACTTTCCCTAACAATCTTCAATTCAATGGAGATTTGTTACGCAAGCCTTCTTAAAACACTTGTGAACCAATCTTAATAAATCAGATTATAATCATCGTTAAAATCCTACTAATCAATCACAATTGTAACACAGCATCTATTGTTTAAATCAAAACCAAAATCGAACACGAAACCACACAAATCACCCTTGAAATCAATCCACTCCTACCATTGACACATGGATAACACTCCACAACCAACTTCAAACACTCTTGCCTCGAAAATCCACCGAATCAATCAAAATGAAAACTACGGATCCATAAAACACTTAATTAACCATCTAGGCAAGTAAACAAGATGTAAAGAACCAAGAAATTACCCTTATTTAGGAATAGAAAATCAAATTACACTACTGAAATGAAAGTAATCAGACTTTAAACAAGAAACACAAAGCTTGATCGATGAAAAAGAAGTCAAATCAAGCTAACACTACCAAGTAAATAAGATCTACTTGTATTTTAATAAAAAATTTGCAACTATAGATTGGTGCATCAAAGTACTCACGAAAACTTAGCTAAATACATGGGAAAGGAACAAGTTGTACCAAAACATTAAACAACAATAGTTCTCGCATGGATAGTTCGTAACTTTCCATAACAATGTCCAACTCAATGGAGTTTTGACACGCAAGCCTTCTAAACATACTTGTGAACCAATCTTAATATATTGGATTATAATCATCATTAAAATCATACCAATCAATCACAACTGGAACATAGCATCTATTATATAAATCAAGACCAAATCGAACACGAAACCACACGAATGACCCTTGAAATCAATCCACTATTCCCCAAAACTCATCGATAGCACTCCACTACCAACATCAAACTCTCTTGCCTCGATATTCCACCAATCAAAATGAGAACTATGGATCCATAAAACACTTAATTGACCATCTAGGCAAGTAAACAAGGTGTAAAGAACCAAGAAATTACTCGTATTTACTCGTTTGGAATGGAGAATCAAATTACACTACCGAAATGAAAGTAATGAGACGTCAAACAAGAAATGCAAACCTTGATCGATAAAAAAGAAGTCAAATCAAGCTAACACGACCAAGTAAATAAGATCTACTTGTATTTTAATAAAAATGTGCAACTATAGATTGGTGCCTCAAAGTACTCATGAAGGCTTAACTAAATACATGGGAAAGGAACTAGTTGTACCAAAACATTAAACAACAATAGTTCTCGCATGGATAGTTTGTAACTTTCCCTAACAATCTCCAACTCAATGGAGTTTTGATACGCAACCTTCTAAACACACTTGTGAGCCAATCTTATTAAATCAGATTATAATCATTACTAAAATCATACTAATCAATCAAAATTAGAACATAGCATCTATTATTTAAATCAAAACCAAAACCAAACACGAAACCACACGAATAACCCTTAAAATCAATCCAATCTTGCCCAAAACTCACCGATAGCACTTCACTACCAACTTCAAACTCTCTTGCCTCGAAAATCCATCGAATCAATCAAAATTAGAACTATGGACCCATAAAACACTTAATTGACCATCTAGGCAAGTAAACGAGGTGTAAAGAACCAAGAAATTACTCTCATTTACTCTTTAGGAATAGAAAATCAAATTACACTACCAAAATGAAACTAATCAGACTTTAAACAAGAAACGCAAAGCTTGATCGATGAAAAAGAAGTCAAATCAAGCTAACACGACCAAGTAAATAAGATCTACTTGGATTTAATAAAAATATGAAACTACAAAGTACTCATGAAAGCTTAACTAAATACATGGGAAAGAAACCAGTAGTACCAAAACATAAAACAACAATAGTCCTCACATGGATACTTTCTAACTTTCCCTAACAATCTCAAATTCAATGGAGATTTTCCTTCTCACAACTAGGGTTTCGGGCGATCTAGGATTTCTTGGCCGAATCGAAGGTTTTCATTTGGTTTTCTTGTGATCTTGATCGGTTTTCTTGCTTTCTTGGCTCCAATAGTAATCATTCTTGCCTTCTCTATGTAACAATCATGTGATTATACGTGTTTCGATCACAAAACTATGTAATACGAGCATTGTTAGCAGAGACAGTCCATGTCTGGTTAGGGTTTCGATCGTTTCTTGTTTCTTGAGTTAGTTTCCGTATACTTCCTCCTCTTCCTGATTGCTTAGTAGGTCTGTCATCAATCGTGGCTATTTTTATAGTTTAGCTTGATTGGTATGAATCCTATTAACTGTTTAAGGGTTTGTGAGGATTGTATCTTTCAGATTAGGGTTTCCTTTCTTAATCGTCGGATTTCTTGATCGGCTACTCCATGGCTTCAAAGATAGCTTCCAAAGTCAAGAACATTGATGGCAATTACATACCATCAAAAGGTATTTTGAAAAGTGGTACAGCTTCTGTTATATCTAGTTCAAAAATTAATGGGCAAGGTGATTCATCCATGCAAAATCCTACCTCGGAAGTTCCCATACGGCCAACTTGTGAAACTAAGGCTTCGAAACATCATGCAAATCAAAACAAGGGATCATATGCTAAACGGTTAAATTCAACAACTACTAAACGAGAGGTTAACTTTAGGCATATGGAGAATTCATTGAAAAAGGATGGTATTGATGTTGTTCTTCCTAAAGAGTCGGTGAAGATGGCACAAGATAGATTTGCAAATACTCTTTATGGATACTTTTTAGGAGACCGCCTGGCTTATCCGGTGGTTGAATATTTTGTGAAGCAAAATTGGAGAAAGTTTGGATTATTGAAAATCATGATGAATGCAAATTTGCTGAACAATCGGGTATGATGATGGATGCCCTAGATGATTAGAGGCCAACCTTTGTTTCTTAGTACATGGTATCCTTCTGCTAATCTAGCTAAGGAAAACATAAAGTCTGTTCAAGTGTGGGTGAAAATTCATGATGTTCCTTTAGCTGCTTATTCGGATGATGGTTTTAGCTTGATTGCTTCATCAATAAGCGTAAATTACTTGACTCCTTTACTACTTCCATGTGTTTGGATGCTTGGGGACAGAGTTGCTATGCCCGAGCTCTTATTGAAATTTCTGCTGAAAATGAGTTCAAGGAGGAGTTAAATATAGCTATTCCGGAATTGGATGGGGAAGGGTTTACTAAACATAAGATGTATGTGGAATATGAGTGGAAGCCTTATAGATGTGGGTACTGTTTTGTTTTTGGTCATTCAAGTGACTCTTATTCTAAGAGGCCTATTACGAACTCAAAGCCTAAACCAAAGCTTATGGATCAAGATGGTTTTATTGAAGTGAGGAGTAAGAAGCAAGGTAAGAAAGCAGGAATTCTAGTATCAAAACCTAAATAGGAGTTTCGTCCTAAGAATATTCAAGGATCAAAACAAACAATTAAAGAGTCAATGGTGGATACTAATAAGTTTAAGGTTCAAGAGAATAAAGGGGATGTAAACATGTCTAGTGATAATCAATCAATGGAAACGACTTCGGTGGGAATAAAGGATAATGAGATGTCGGACTCAGATGATACAAACTAGGAAGATGTGGTGGTTCATATTGATGACACTACGGATTTTTTAATGGCAGGTATAGGAAACTCCAACCAAATAATAGGGGCAAGCACTCCAGCACATGGAGTTTCCAAATGATTAGTATGGCTTCCTGGAATATTAGGGGGTTGAGCTGCCCGCTAAAACAAAAAGAGGTTCGACTGTTTATTAAAGATAATCATCTTAGCATGTGTGCCATTTTGGAAACTCATGTGAATGTGGATAAATTGGGTTCGGTAAGCAAAGCTGTGAATAACAGATGGGAGTGGATTTCAAATGGTTCTCATTGTTCTAAGGGGACTCGAATTTTGATAGGATGGGATCCTGGAATCATGGATGTTATGATTCTTTCTAGTAAAGAACAAGTGATTCATTGCAAAATTACTTTTAAAGGTTTGGGTAAGTTCCTTTTTTGTTCATTAATCTATGCACATAACTCATATATCTTGCAAAGGGACCTGTGGGCAGATCTTTCATATCAAAAAGCCTTTATTCAAGCTAGGCCATGGATCATGTTAGGTGATTTTAATGCTATTTTGAATTTGGAGGATAGTTATTCGGGTCCATCTGCTATAAATTCAAGTATGAGGGATTTTAAAGAGTGTGTTGCTCTTATTGAAATGGAGGATATTAATGCAAATGGCCTGCGATACACTTGGAATCAAAAACCTATGAGTGGTGGGGGTATATTCAGGAAAATCAATCGGGTTATGGGAAATATTGCCTTCATGGATTGTTTTAAGGAAGCTAGTGTGATATTCCTTCCTTATAGAGTGTCGGATCATAGCCCATATGTGCTTAACATTCCCTCTATGATGAAATCTAAACACCATTCCTTTAAATTTGCAAACTTTCTGGTCTATAAAGATGATTTCAAATCCATTGTGTTAAAGGCATGGGGTAAGCAAATTGTTGGTGTCCCTTAATTTCAGGTGGTGAAAAAGCTTAAGTCTTTGAAATCTCCCCTTCGTTCTCTTTTGTTTAAACAAGGTAATCTCCAAAAGAAGGTATGTGATCTCAGAATGTCTCTTGATAATATTCAGCAAGATATTGATTTGGATCCTGGAGATATGAATCTTAAAAGAAAAGAGACTGGGCTTCTTCAAAAGTTCAATGAAGCTTCCCTAGATGAAGAGAGATTCCTCAAACAAAAAACAAAGATTCAATGGTTAGCAGAAGGGGATAGTAATTCCAAATATTTTCAAAATGTTAGTAAATCTAGAGTTCATAGAAATTGCATTCATATGATTATGGATGTGAATGGGTTGAATCATGAAGGTTGTGATGTCCTGAAAGCTTTTGTTAAGCATTATGAGAAGTTCCTTGGAACCGATGACCTTCACCCTTCTTGGGTTCCTGATTCGGTTTTCTTGAAGAAGTTGGAAGAAAATTTAGCCTTGGATATGGTTAAGGTGGTATCCATAGAGGAGATTAAAAAGGTTGTGTTCTCCATTGATGATAATAAAGCCCCTGGTCCTGATGGTTTTTCTTCAACCTTCTTTAAAAAATTGTAGGACCGGTAAAGGTACTTAAGAATGCAATTAGCTTCACAAGAGGAGTGATCTTAAATCACATAACCATTCAAATAAGGAACTGGTAACTTCACTGATGATACAAGCTACACAAGTAATATTAAAGAGACAGAACTATAAGAACAAGAACAAAGTCACAAGAACACAAGATTAAGTTTTCAAGGAAGTTGTATATTGATTCTCTAGTTCTATTACAAGTGTTTGCAAGTATATCAAATTACAAGAACCGAAGAATTTTTATACTACAACCTACAACCATCAATATGCAAAAAGACAGTTGGAATTTTGACTAATCTAGATAACAAGATCAATCTACAGTCAAAAGGTAGATTGACTTTTGACTAGTAACTATGACATGACATAGCTCACTGACTTAATCTAATACAGACAAGTCTATAGGAACAAAAGTGGGAAGTTACCATCAAATACTTTTTCTACTGTTTGATAAAGTATGAAAGTTTCACCAACTAATGTTAGCAGGTGAGTATTCAGAGCAGCAGTGGAAAGTACATCAACTTTATCAAAAAGTAAATCAGAGAAAGCATCTTTTCTTTGTCTTTGGAAGAAATCTGTCTTCATAGCAAAATTGCTTCGGAAGACTTTGTCTTTTGAAGCTTCAGAATACTTCATCTTTGGCTTCGGAAGAAATGAGTCTTTGGCTTCGGAAGATTTCACACTTGTAATAATTTTATGATAAGTGTGAAACTTCCGAAGTAACTTCTTCTGAACTGTTGGCTTCGAAAGATTTTACACTTAGATTTATTTGTGACTGGATCCTTCAGGCTTACATAGAACCTTCTCATGTCATAGAGATCATGCAGAGGAAGTTCAAGCATGTCATTTGTGAAGTAGACATGTTGTTCTCCCTGATCTCTTGTGACATACCATCTGTCTGGATTTTCAACATAAGTCCAGGACAAAATTTGTCTTCTAATAGCAAGAGGATAAACTATAATTAGAGTTTGTTGAGAGACCTCTTCATGCACTTCCTCAGGATGCTCTGAGTTATCCTGAGGCTGGGAGGTGGATGCCTTTCTTCTCTTTTTCTTTGAAGCAGATCTTCTTCTGGCCATCCTTTTTCTCCTCCCTGATTTCTTCAACTGAGAGGACTGGTCTTGAGTACCAGTTGGTTCTGTTGTGTCTCTCTTAGTTGGGTTCTCCTCTCTCATAGGTTTAGAAGGAGAGAGAGGAGGACCCTGCTGTGGGTCAGAAGATGATGTTGGCTCAGATGCAGCTCCACGTTCAGGTTGTGTTGTCTCAGTAGGTTCAACCTTCA
Organism: Flaveria sonorensis; assembly: GCA_025506505.1. Taxonomy (NCBI): domain Eukaryota; kingdom Viridiplantae; phylum Streptophyta; class Magnoliopsida; order Asterales; family Asteraceae; genus Flaveria; species Flaveria sonorensis. Next base: position 31,657,726 of record CM046427.1, read on the forward strand.
CCTCAACTTCAGGTTGAGCTGGACTTGGTGGAGAATGCAAATCCATCAGCTCTCCCTTATTTATCTTCTGCTTGATCACCCTAATATGCTCATCCATTGTGGATAGAGACATAGGACCTAGCCTCTTTTCAAAGAACCCATACAGCTTTAAGAAGGTGATCATCATTTGTCTGTCAGCAGACTTCTTTTGGATTTTGAGGATGATGGCTCGTGACTTTACAACTTCTCCCCTTAATCTCTTCTTTGTAGCTTTCCTTTCTCTTTTGGCTTGTTCTTCCAGCTGCTTGTTGTATTCAAACTTTATGTACTCATAAGATAAGGGAAGAGGTGTAGGTGCCTGATAGAGACCTATGGCACTCAGGTAGTTGATCATCTTTAGTCTTTCTTCTTCATTAACTACCTGAGGTTGTTCAGTGGCCACAGTCTCTGGCTCAAGACTTTCTTGAACTGGAGAGAGGACATGAGCATCTTTATAGAGTCCTTTCAGCCTCCTTTGTTCTTTGACTTTGTGGAACAGTTTTGCATCCTCTGTCTCCCTCCTCTCTTTTGACAACTCAGTGTTAGCCAGTTCATTCAGCTCCTCTAAGGGGAGAGAGATGAGTTCATTAACATTGTAGTTTCTGGTTCTCAGGTAGTTTAATCTGGCTGCCTTTAATTCATCTTCTTGAGTGTTTGGCCTGGGGGCAGCCCGGATTGCAGCTTCCATGAACCTTAGGGAACCACTTGAACTCTCTCCCCTCAGCTTCCTCTTCCTCTCTCTCTTCTCCTCCTTTATATCCTCAGGAGTTAACTTCCTTTTTCCTTTGTCCACCACAGGCCTTGGTGACTCAGGGAGGAGAGAGCTTTGGCCTTCATTGCTTGATTCAGCTGTCAAACTCTGGCCAGAGAAAGGTTATGAAGCACCATCACTAGCTGGTGCCTCACTAAGGGTAAAGGGTGTAGAAGGAGATCCTATCTCAAGGTTCACAGGCTCAACCTCTGGGCCTTCAATCAAGGATTTCCTTTCGAAGTTAATCTTAGGGTCCACCTTAACTTCTAGTTGACCAAAGGCCTCACCTGCTAGCCTCTGTCTATATAATATTGATCTCTATTTGAATGCTTCTAGCACCCTGTCTTGTATCCGGTCAGCCAATTTGGCAGCTTGTCTGTTATTGCTAGGGTTGACAAGTGGCAGATCCACCAGATATGTACTCTCATAGAACCTTAGGTGTGAAATGTTGAAAATTTCTAGTTGACCCTGAGCTCTAGAGATTACAAGAGCTCTCATGTTGCTTTCATACCCCCAACCCATGATTGGATTCTTAGAAAGGGCAGACATTGCTCTCAGGATTCCCTCCTCAAACAGATATTGAAAAAGCAAGTCTAGATCTCTGACTTGAGGAGGTTGATAAGTATGGACACCTGCAAGAGAGGGTGGTGATTCCTCTATGTCCACACTCTGGTAAGAACTCCCAGGTTCTGTGACTGTCAGGATTTGCTCCCTTTTTTTGGTAGCATCATCCTCTTACATAGGTGAGCTGGGAGATTGATCCATAGCAATGACAGGTTCTTATGGGCCTGGTTGAGTTGTCATCATATGTCTCTCAGCTAACTGGCCCTTGAGATCGGTGATCTCAAGTTGCTGGTCATTGACCCTTTTCAGTAAGAAAGTCACTTGAGACTCCAAGTGACTTATCTTTGAAACCAAGTAAGTGCATGTATTTGTCAATAAGTGCACTCTTTGTTTCAGACTCCCCTTATCTTCAGATGAAGAATCATTGGGGGATGAGAGAATTGGACCTAAGTCTTCTTCCTCACCACCAGCATGTGGTTCTTGGCTGCTGGATTTCCCTTACCGCATGACAACTTCCAGAGAAGTGTCAATAGCCTGGGTTGCCATGGTTGAGGTCCTAGTTATGTAATCACTTGCAAAACTAAGAGCCTCTTCCATATGGGTCTCCTAAACAAGTTCAGGAAGATCCACCTCAGTAGGGGGTTGCTGATGTGGGCTAGAAGTGGGAGAAGCAGGAGTACTTATCTCTCCTAGAGTGTGGGAAGAGAGGAGAGATTCATGGTACTCACTGAATCCCAAATCTTCATCAGAGTAAAAGTCAAGGCTGGAGATGGGTCGGTTAAGGTCTAGAGGTTGGGGATGGTAGCTTTTCCCAGAAGGTTGATCACTTGAGTGTTGAGACTCAGAGCGATGGCTTAAGACTGTTTATGGGGTTGTGAACTCATCAAGCTGAGCATGAGGAACCTTAGCACTGATCATTTCAAGGATGGGAGTGGTCTGCTCCTTAGGAGAAGTGGGAGCTTGAGATTCCACTTCCTCCTGTATGGGTTGTGATATATGTGCCTGCACATGCTCAGTAGCAAGTGCAGGGGTTCGTTTACGCTTTCTAGTGTAGGTGATGGTGATGGTAGGCTGTGTTTGAGGTGGTTGAAAGGTGGAGGGTGTGGGATCAATGCTAGCTGGTGCTGCTAGGTTGTCACCTGAGCAATGAGCTCAAACATTTTTGGGACAAGGGTTGTTTCTACCCTAGAGAAGCCAACAGTTGGCTTCTTTAAGATTTTGAAAATGCCGGGCCTCATTTGTCCCAATTTAAGAATATTACCTATCCCCCTCAACTATGAGCCCAATTCACAGTTGAGAATGTGTTGAACATACCTGGGGAACATGTAATACTCTAAGGAGTCCAAGTTAGCAAGCAAATTTGTGTAAACAAATTAAGAGTACCTGAACTTGACTCCCTGTACCATCCCATGGACTATGAAGGAGAGGTCTTCTAGAACTTGATCACATCCCCCATGTTTGTTAGATACACTAGGATGAGACCTTCCCCTTCCTGAAGGTTTTGACTGTGAAGTCACCTTCATAGCCCATCTGCTGGAAGGAATGGTTGACAGCATCTTTTGGGAAGGACAGTTCACCTGCTTCATCATCCAGCTACAAATGAGTGTTTATGATGGCCGGATTGATGAAAACCATCCTCCCCTGCACTATAGCAGCCAGTGCCCTCTCCCCATCCATAGTGACCTCTTGACATGTCCGCCAGAATTCAAGCAACTGATCCTCATAGAGAGGAGGATCGATTGTAATGGAGGTGAGGTAGTGAGACTAAGAAAGGTACCTACACACGTCAGAGAAACTTGAATCCTTCTCAGAGTGCAACAGGGCAACTTGATTGTGTTGCCTGTGTAGGTGCATGGAGAAGTTTGGGTCCTTTCAACGATCGATGTTGGCCATTTAGGTGAAGCTTATCAGTGAAGAAAGGAAGAAGAAGGTAAATTTTGGGAGAATTTGGATTAAAGATTTATGAGAGTAGAGAGATAAAGTGAAACCATTGAGAAGATATATGCTGTGGATTTGAGTCAAAGTTAAGACAAAAAGATAAACTTTGAAATCCGCAAATGGGTCCCACTTCTGAAAAAGTGCCCAAAGAGATAGTTTTCTTGGAAGTTGCAAATCTTCCGAAGGTATTTTTTGCTTCGGAAGCTTTTTCAGCAAAGCTTTCGAAGGCAATTTTGCTTCAGAAGATATTTCAAAGAGTTGTGAAAATTTGGCTTCGGAAGAAATATACTTAAAGAAATTTCTTCCGACGTATATTTTGCTTTGGAAGAACTAAGTCTGAGAAAATTATTATCCTTGGATAATAAATCTTCTGAGACTTAATTGTGTTCGGAAGACATTTGTTCTTTGAATGCATTTAAGTGCTTATAAGCATATTTAAGCTTCGGAAGATATTCCAAGAATTTCTTCCGAAGGTAAACTCTCATAAGTAGTTAAATGATTTAAAGACATAAATTTCTTCCGAAGGCAATTTGAGTTCTGCCGAGACAAAATAATAAATTTTCACAAATCTAGGGAATATCATTTAAAATTTTAATTTACTTCCAAAGAGAACTGGGCTTATGAAGTGTGATCTAATAGACAACTTAGGACACACAGTTTTAAGAAATAAGGTTGATTAAATGTTTAAAGAAAATCTATTCAAAGTTAATCATCCCAATAGCTGATATAAGATATTTAAATCTCTGTTCATAAAAGGCTTTGATGAATAGATCAACATATTTTTCATTTGTGTTTACTTTGATTAGTTTGATTAATCCTTCTTCAAAATTATCTCTAATCAGATGATACCTGATGTTGATGTGCTTGGTCCTTGAGTGCTGCACAGGATTCTCTGTAATAGAAATGGCACTGTTGTTGTCTATATGAATAGGAGTCTCCTTGAAATTAAACCCATAGTCTAGCATCTAATTCTGAATCCACAACACTTGAGCACAGCAGCTTGCAGCAGCAATGTATTCAGCTTCAGCAGTTGATGCAGACACACAAGATTGCTTCTTGCATTTCCAAGAGACTATCCTTCTACCAAGGAATTGACATCCCCCAGATGTAGACTTTGCAGTCATGTTACAGCCACTATAGTCACTATCTGTATAAGCATACAGATTAAAGTCTGAATTCTTTGGATACCAAAGGCAAAGTTTAGGGGCACCTTTGAGGTATCTGAGAATTCTTTTGATAGTAACTTGGTGTGACATCTTGGGGTTGGATTGATATCTTGCACATATACATGTGGCAAACATGATATCAGGCCGGCTAGCAGTAAGGTACATAAGAGACATAATCATAGCCTTGTAGAGATGTTCATCAACACACTCCCCCTCAAGATCAGGACCAAGGGAGTGGTTTCTGGCTATGGGTGTCTTTGCAACCTTACAATCAGTCATCTTGAATCTTGTAAGTAAGTCTTGTAGGTATTTTGACTGACTAATGAAGATGCCATTTTCAACCTGCTTCACTTGAATTCCTAGAAAGAAATTGAGTTCCCTCATGGCACTCATTTCAAATCTATTATTCATCAGTATTTCAAAGTCTTTGCAGAGCTTTAATTAGTTGAACCAAAGATAATGTCATCTACATATATCTGAACTAGCATTATGTCATTTCCTGTTTCTTTGATGAAGAGAGTCCCATCAATAGTACCTCTTTTGTATCCATGTTGACAAAGATACTTTGATAGTGTCTCATACCACTTTCTTGGAGCTTAATGCAGTCCATATAGAGCTTTATCAAGCTTGCAGACATAATCAGGATGATCTGGGTCTGCAAATCCAGGTGGTTGTTTGACATAAACTTCTTCATCTATCACCCCATAGAGGAAGGCACACTTTACATCAAGCTGATAGACCTTGAAATCCTTGGATGCAGCATAGGCTAGGAATATTCTTACAGCTTCAAGTCTTGCTACCGGAGGAAAGACATCTGTGTAATCAATTCCTTCTTCTTGTATGTATCCCTGGACAACCAGTCTAGCCTTGTTCTTGATGACAATTCCTCTATCATCCTTCTTGTTCCTAAAAACCCATTTGGTTCCTATGACAGCCTTCCCTTGAGGAAGAGGACGTAGGTTCCAAACCTTCTGTCTTCTAATTTGAAGTAGCTTTTCTTGCATAGCTTCAACCCAGCTTCCATCCTTTAGAGCCTCATCAACCTTCTTTGGCTCAATCTGGGACAAGAAACAAGAGTGCAGACAAACATTTTGATCATGGGTTTGTCCTCTTGTTCTCACCCCAGTATCAACATTTCTAATGATGTTTGTGGTGGGGTGTGACTTGTGGATCCCTAGTTGAAGGATCACAGCAAGTTAGTTAGATAGATCTAGCTTGGAGAAATTTAAATCTGGCAATGGAGTGTCACCCACCACATCAGCACATTTATCAAGTGAGACTTGATCCAATGAATGTGTGACATCATTTATGTTATCCTCTATGGAGTGGTTATTAGCATCAAGAAATTCTTGATCACTGCCACCACCTCCATTTCCTCCTACATTTGAAGTTCCTTCTCTTGAGTTTTAAACCTCTGAGCTGGAATTTGAAGGTACCTCAGATTTATCAGCTGAATTTGTCAATTTTGTGCTGATAGGATCTTCATTTGCAGGGTTAATCACCAAAGGAGCTGAAGTCATAATCTTGCTTGGTCTTCTCAGCTCAAATTTTGGGTCAGGATCTCCTGTTGATATATTATTTGTAGATCCTAAAACATTCTCACAAGACTTGTTAAAATAGTTGGTAACTAAGTCAAGATCAAATAGCCAGTCTGGACCAGAATCTTTCACACTTGGAGTGTGCTCATTGAAGGTCATATTGGCTGACTCCTCAACTACTCTAGTTATGAGATTGTATACTCTATAAGCTTTAGCTTAGGAAGAGTATCCAATAAAGTGTCCATCATCTGACTTCTCATCAAATTTGGCTACTTGATCTTTGGTATTCAAGATGGTGCAAGGACATCCAAATGACCTGAGAAAGCCAATAAATGGTCTCCTTTTGTGCCACAGTTCATAAGGAGTCTTACCATGAGTCTTAACCACTAGAACTCTATTCTACACCTAGCAGGCAGTGTTAACAGCCTCTGCCCAGAAGGTGATGGGCAGTTTAGAGTCAGACGACATGGTTCTTGCAGCTTTAATAAGTGTCTTGTTTCTCCTTATAGCAACACCATTTTGCTGAGGAGTCCTGGGAGCACTATATTGTCTTGTAATACCCTTTTCATAACAAAATGTATCAAGGATTTGGTTCTTAAATTCTGTTCCTTGATCATATCTTATGGTTTTGACCTTATGATCAGATTGATTCTCAATTTTCAGAATGAAATTCTTCAAGATCTCAGGGGTTTCATCCCTAGTTCTAAGGAAAAAGACCCAAGTGAATATTGTGAAATCATCTGTGATCACTAAATAGTAAGAGGTCCTTCCTAAACTCATTACACTGGTAGGGCCAAACAAGTCCATATGTAATAGGTGTAGGGGAGTGGTGATGGAATTCATTTCCTTTGGTTTGTGAGACACTTTGTGTTGCTTCCATTTCAGGCATGCAACATAGTGGTCATCACTTGTAAACTCTTTTTTGGCATTCCAGTTACCAAATCATTCTTAATCAATTTATTCATGTTCTTAAAGTTTACATGGCACATTCTTTTATGCCAAAGGAATGACTCATCACTATTTGCTTTAGATAGGAAGCAAGAAACCTCTCCTGAGGGAGATGTTTTCTGCAAGTCCATCTTGTACATGTTCCCTTTCCTAGGGGCTCTGAGCAGGATATGCTCTTGAGGAATGACCACCATGGGCTTGAGAACAATGCACTCATGCTCAGTAAAGAGCATGTTGTGTTTCTGATCACAAAATTGAGATACACTCAGTAGATTGTATCCAAGCTCCTTAACAAAATTTACCTTCTCAATGGTGAGCTTACCATTTGTGACCATACCCCTTCATGTGATGTAACAACCTGTATCTCCTCCAAAAGCAACTGGTCCTCCATCAATTTTTTCAAAATTGTGAAGCAAAGAACCATTGCCAATCATGTGCCTGGAACAGCCACTATCAATGATCCACACATTTTCCTTAGTCTTTAGCTGTTCCTGCCCAAAAAGAAGTGGTTAGTTACACTTGGAAACCCAAGCCTCATTGGTCTTGGGCTTATAAAAATGAGTTGAAGACAATGCAACCGTAAGATATCCTATATTAAAACTTTGAGGATCATTTGCTATTGTTGATGAAGAACTTTTAGTCACATGATCTTCCTTCATCTTCCACACCACCTTTGGAAGATTGGGCCTGACCTTCAAGGCTTTGGAAGTTTTGACAACTTTAGAAGTCTTGGAGACTAGACCTTTGGAAGATCTAGCTTTCACTGCTGCAAGCTTCAGTACTTTGGAAGCATTCCTTTCTTCCGAGACCAACTTTTTTTCCGAAGGCAATTTTTCACTTGTCTTCTTCTTTATTTTGGAGTTTTCGAAGGAAACAAATTTTCCTTCCAAAGCTATTGGTTCCTTCTTCTTCCTAGAAATATTCTTCTTGGTCATGTGGATGGTACTTTTAGGATTGTACTTGCAATCCTTAGCCATATGAGAAGTACTACCACATATGACACAGTTGAGTTCCTTCTTTCTGAGAGTCTTCTTTTGAGAGCAAGACTGAGTTTGGTCACTTTCCTTCTCCACCTTCATCTTTGCAGATGAAGCAACAAGCTTCCTAGGGAGAGACTTGCTCTTGGAGCTAGATGGTTCAGGCTGTGTAGCAGTGGTACACAGCTGGTCAGTCTTTTTCTTCTGGCTGGAATGATTTGGAACTAAACTAGAACTCCTGGTACTAGAGTTCATAGTTGAGTTTTTAGTCTTTACCACTTCAAAACCTGTAGAAATAAACACTTGTTTCTACTTTGAGTCAAAAGTGGCCTTGATTTCCTGAGCCTTTTTTGATCTTCTCTTCACTCTTCTAATCAAGTTCTTTCTCTTTGACTTGGTTATTCCAGCCTCTTTCCTCTTTTTAGGAGAATAGTGACCCTTCTTAGGATGACCTTCTTCACTCTTCTCTGAGTCATCCTCCACTATCTTCTCTTCATCCTTTTCAACAATGGGGTCTATGAGGGGAAGCTCATCTTCACAAGTTTCACACCTTGGAGATCATACAGACAATAGAGTGTGTGGTAGAGCTATCTCAGTAGATCCTAGTCCCTGCTTATTCTGATAACAAACTTTTGCATGTAGGGATGAGGATATTATGTTCTTGAAGGTCTCTTCTTCAAGAACACATTTTTCTGCCCTGGCTTTTGCTGATCACAAGCTCAGCCTGGCATTCAGTTAACTTTGTGATGAGATCTTTGATTTGAGTCCTGTAGTTTGTATGCTCATGCTTAAGAGTTGAAATGGTTTCCCTAGATCTTCTATCTTAAGTTTATAATCATTTTTAGCTCTTTTAAAGTCAGCTTTTAAGATATTTAAGGACTCAAGATCAGATCTCATCTCTAAGTTATAGGACCTGTATCTATTAACTTTAGTAATGCATTCAAGAGTATAAAGATGTTCTAATACCTTGGCTTCATCATGATCTGCCATTAGTGCTTGGTTTGGAGAAGCATCCTCAACAAGAAAGCTCCAGTCAAAGCCTCCTTCCTTAACAGCAACTGCAGCTTGCTGTCTTGGCTTCTCATTCTGGTGAGCTCCCTCAGTGTAGTTTGGTCTGGATTGTGCTTGGCCACCATTTGACTTTGGTGCCTTGCACTCCCTGGCAGTGTCCGATTTGGTTACAGTTGTAACACTTTACCTTGCTTTTGTCCAGCCCAAACTTTCCACTGGCTGCATTACTGGGAAACCTTCTCCCAGTCCTCTTGCAGAACTTTTGGGCTCTATGAGTGAGTAGAGCCATCTGCTAGACTATTTCCATATATTCCAGATCATCTGGATGTGTACAGTCTAGGTCTTCAAAGGTGAAAAGAAAGTTGCCTGAACTTTCATCAGAAGACATAAAAGCTTGTGAAGAACTTGTCTCCTGGAATGGGCTTCCAGGGATGTAGCCTTCCCTTGGTGTCTCTGGAAAGGTGATGAAAGGACCCTTTTGTGATTTGTCAGGGTAGCAGATGAGATGGTGTTGTGGTTCTTTGCAATCCCTTTCAATCATATGGAGGGCTGAACTCTAAGAAGTGTTGGAGTTACCAGATGAATTTTGCATGTTCATCTCCATCTGGTATCCACTAAGGATTCCATATAACTCAGTGAGTGTAAGAGTCTTGAGGTTTTCAGTTCTCTTAATGACCACACATTAGTGTGTCCATTGTCTAGGAAGAGAGGACATGAACTTCCTAACAATATCTCTATTCTTAATGGTTACTCCAACATCAGCTTGAGTATCCATAATCTCAACATACCTGAAGTATTGTTGAATCATGGTTTCACCTATCTTGAAGGTGAAATTCTCAAACTGCTACTTCAAGAGGTCCTTCTTGTTTTCTTTGGCTTCATTAGACCCCTCGCACATCAGCTTCAGTACATCCCATAGTTGTTTGGCGGTCTAGCACTTCTTGAAACCTCTATAGATGGAGTTAGGAAGATCAGTTTGAAGGGCTGTCATAGCTTTCTGATCAATGAAATTTTTTTTCCAATCTTCTTTAGAAAATCATCCCTTTCTTTTGGTATCTTACCACCACTAGCAACTAAAGTGGTCCATGGTACATAAGGTCCATTGACAACAGACTCCCACATCCTGGAATCATAAGACTTGATGAAGCCTTCCATTCTTTGGCACCAAGTATCAAAATCCTCAAGAGTGATCAGTGGGGACTTTGTCATAGTTCCAGTTTCCATATCAGCCTTTGAGATAGCTTACATTTGAAAAATTAAGTGAAGTGTGAAACTAAGAGGATTTAAGATGGTGAGATCTTACAATTAAGAGCCTGGAATGCTCTGTTACCAATTGTAGGACCGGTAAGGGTACTTAAGAATGCAATTAGCTTCACAAGAGGAGTGATCTTAAATCACTTAACCATTCAAATAGGGAACTGGTAACTTCACTGATGATACAAGCTACACAATTAATATTAAAGAGACAGAACTATAAGAACAGGAACAAAGTCATAAGAACACAAGATTAAGTTTTCAAGGAAGTTGTATATTGATTCTCTAGTTCTATTACAAGTGTTTTCAAGTATATCAATTACAAGAACCGGAGACTGTTTATACTACAGCCTACAACCGTCAATATGCAAAAGACAGTTGGAATTTTGACTAATCTAGACAACAAGATCAATCTACAGTCAAAAGGCAGATTGCCTTTTGACTAGTGACTATGACATGCCATAGCTCACTGACTTAATCTAATACAGACAAGTCTACAAGAACAAAAGTGGGAAGTTACAGTCAAAGAGTTTTTCTACTGATTGATAAAGAATGGAAGTTTCACTAACTAATGTTAGCAGGTGAGTCTTCAGAGCAGCAGCGGAAAGTACATCAGCTTTATCAAAAAGTGAATCAGAGAAAGCATCTTTTCTTTGTCTTCGGAAGAAATCTGTCTTCACAGCAAAATGGCTTCGGAAGACTTTGTCTTTTGAAGCTTCGAAAGACTTCATCTTTGGCTTCGGAAGAAATGAGTCTTTGGCTTTGGAAGATTTCACACTTGTAATAATTTTATGATAAGTGTGAAACTTCCGAAGTAACTTCTTCTAAACTATTGGCTTTGGAAGATTTTACACTTAGATTTATTTGTGAGTGTAAAACTTTCGAAGCTAGTTCATCTTTGTTCCTTAACGCATGCAGGAAGACTTGGTTGTTTTGGTATCCTTTGGTTGCATCAGCCTTTAATCTTCAGATGTTCCTTACAAAAATAATGGGAAATTACTGGCCCTGATGTTTCAGGGGCTGTTATGGATTTTTTTTCATCTCAAGGAAACTTCTGAATGAAATAAATCATACCATAATTTCTCTTGTGCCAAAGATTTCGATCCCTTCTTGTATTGGTGAATTTAGACCCATTGCTTGTTGTAATGTGTTGAAGGGTATTGTAAGTATTAATCAATCAGCTTTTATTCCTGATAGAAGGATCACAGATAATATTCTTTTAACTCAGGAAATTATACATAACTGTCATCGTTAGACGGGTCCTCCTAGATATGCATTCAAGATTGATATTCAAAAAGCTTATGATACGGTGAATTGGAAATTTTTGAAGGATGTGTTATTGGCATTTGGTTTTCATATCAGAATGGTGGACTGGATTATGGTCTGTGTTGCCTCGCCTTCTTTTTCCTTATTGATTAATGGTCAGCTTTGTGGCTACTTCAAAGGAAAAAGAGGCCTTAGGTAAGGAGACCCTCTGTCTCCTTATCTGTTCACTTTAGTGATGGAGATCCTTTCATTAATTTTAGATCATACTTCTAGGATTGATACGGGGTTCTGGTTCCATCACTTGTGTGAAAAGCAAAGGTTGATCAACCTTTGTTTTACAGATGACCTATTCATGTTCTCCAGAGGTGATAATCATTATGTTACTTGCATTTTTGATGGATTAAAATTGTTTGAAGGTTTTTCGGGTCTGGTTCCTAACACTCAAAAAAGTACTGTTTTTTCTGTAATGATCCTCAACAGATTAAAATAGCTATCATGTCCATAATGCCTTTTGAGGAAGGCACTTTACCAGTTAGATATCTTGGTGTTCCACTTATATCTTCAGGGTTACGTGCTCATGATTGTAATGTGCTCCTAGAAAGGATGGATACTATCTTATGGATTGGAAGAATAAAAATTTATCATTTGCTGGTAGATGTCAGCTTATTATTTCAGTTTTATCTTCTATGCATGTTTATTGGTCATCGGTGTTTATCCTTCCAGCTAGCATTATAACGAAGCTTGAAGCCAAGATGAGTAGGTTCTTGTGGGCTCAAGGTCCTATGCAATAAGGCAAAGCTAAAGTCGCTTGGAAAGCAGTGTGATTGCCGAAGCAAGAAGGTGGGTTGGGCATACACAGAATTAAGGAGATGAACATTGCTTTAATGGCTTATCATGTATGGAGTATTCTTATTAAAAGAAAGTCTCTGTGGGTAGAATGGGTTCATCTTCAATGTTTGCCTCGGAAGAATTTTTGGGTGGTTAAAGTCCCTTCTAATGGTTCTTGCAAGCTTTTAAGCATGTGCCTGGTCCTTAGACATTATTTTTACAACTCTATAGGTGATGGAACCTCTACTTCAGCTTGGTATGACATTTGGAATAATATTGGTCCGCTTCAATCAATTGTTTCGCATCGGGAGATCTATATACGGGATTCTCTACAACCTCTACTATAGCTAATATTGTTCAAAATGGGGTTTGGAGTTGGCCTGTTGCTTGGTATGATTTATTCCTAGTCTTAAAAAACTTACAATCCCCTGTCATAAACATGGAGATAAAAGATAAGGTTCACTGGTTGTTTGAGAATAAGTTGCACTATTTCTCTACATCTATGGCCTGGCATTCCATTCGATATAGGGAGCCTGAGTTTGATTGGTATAAATGCATTTGGTTTCCTCAATGCATTCCTAGACATGCGATTCTCCTCTGGTTAGTGATGAAAGAGAAATTGTTAACGTAAGATAGAATCTTAAGGTGGCCCTCAACTAGAAGAGGGAACATGAATATGTTATGTTGTGTGTTATGCACCTCTAAATATGACTCTCATCCTCATATGTTTTTTGAATGCTCATATTCTTCTAATCTATGAATGTTGATTAAGGATAAAGCTAATTTGCCTAGGTGTTCTCCTGCTTGGAGGGATGTAAAAGAGCAATTTCTAACAAACCAGGGATTGAAATCTCTTCCAATTATTGTTCGGAAATTGGTGATAGCTGCTGCCGGATACTATATTTGGCAAGAGAGGAACTTGCGTATTTTTCAAAATCAAGCTCGGTCCTCTAGAGTGCTAAGTGAGATTATTCTTTCGACAGTCCGGTTAAAGTTGATGAGCCTGAAATTCAGAGACAACAATCGAGTTTGAGCAACACTTGCAAAATGGAAGATTTATGATTCTCATATCTCGGATAACGGAGGCTGAAAGAGTTTTATTTTTTTTGCGTTTGCTTACCGTGTACTTTGTTATGGGTAGGCAAGAGTATTTTGTGTTTTGGTTTTTTCTGGATTCACTTGTATAGGGGGATGTCCTATATAAGAACTAGTGTAGAATCCATATACACTACTTGTATGTTATTTGATTGTTTATAATAGAATCACCGGGGTAAACCCTTTACCCAAAAAAACACTTTGGAACCAATCTTAATAAATCGGGTTATAATCATCGTTAAAATCATAATAATCAATCACAATTGGAACATAGCATCTATTATTTAAATCAAAACCAAAACTGAACATGAAACCACACAAATCACCCTTGGAATCAATCCACTCCTGCCATTGACACATGGATAACACTCCACAACCAATTTCAAACACTCTTGCCTCGCAAACCTACCGAATCAATCAAAATGAAAACTACGGATCCATAAAACACTTAATTAACCATCTAGGCAAGTAAACGAGGTATAAAGAACCAAGAAATTAATCTTATTTACTTGATTAGAATGGAAAGTCAAATTACACTACCGAAATAGAAGTAATCAGACGTCAAACAAGAAACGCAAAGTTTGATCGATGAAAAAGAAGTCAAATCAAGCTAACACGACCAACTAAATAAGATCTACTTGTATTTTAATAAAAAAATGTGCAACTATAGATTGGTACATCAAAGTACTCATGAAAACTTAATTAAATACATGGGAAAGGAACTAGTTGTACCAAAACATTAAACAACAATAGTTTTCGCATGGATAGTTTGTAACTTTCCCTAACAATGTCCAACTCAATTGAGTTTTGATACGCAAGCCTTCTGAACACACTTGTGAACCAATCTTAATAGATCAGATTATAATCATCATTAAAATCACACAAATCACTCACAATTGGAACATAGCATCTATTATCTAAATCAAAACCAAAACCGAACACGAAACCACAAGAATGACCGTTGAAATCAATCCACTCTTCTCCAAATCTCATCGATAGCACTTAGCTACGAACATCAAAGTCTCTTGCCTCAAAATTCCACCGAATCAATCAAAATGAGAACCATGGATCCATAAAACACTTAATTGACCATCTAGGCAACTAAACGAGGTGTAAAGAACCAAGAAATTACTCGTATTAACTCGTATAGATTCGAGAATCTAATTACACTACCGAAATGAAAGTAATCAGACGTCAACCAAGAAACGGAAAGCTTGATCGATAAAAAAGAAGTCAAATCAAGCTAACACGAGCAACTAAATAAGATCTACTTGTATTTTATTAAAAAATATGCAACTATGGATTGGTGCATCAAAGTACTCACGAAAGATTAACTAAATACTTGGGAAAGGAACTAGTTGTACCAAAACAATAAACAACAATAGTTCTCACATGGATAACTTTCCCTAACAATCTCCAACTCAATGGAGTTTTGATACGCAAGCCTTCTGAACACACTTGTGAACTAATCTTAATGAATCGGATTATAATCATTACTAAAATCATTCTAATCACTCAAAATTGGAACATAGCATCTATTATTTAAGTCAAAACCAAAACCGAACACGAAACCACACATATCACCCTTGAAATCAATCCACTCCAGCTATTGACACATGGATAACCCTCCACAACCAACTTCAAACACTCTTGCCTCGAAAATCCACCAAATCAATCAAACTAAAAATTACGGATCCATAAAACACATAATTAACCATCTAGGCAAGAAAACAAGGTGTAAAGAACCAAGAAATTACTCGTATTTACTTGTTTCGAATGGAGAATCAAATTACACTACCGAAATGAAAGTAATCAACGAAAAAAAAGAAAACGCAAAAGCTTGGTCGATGAGAAAGAAGTCAAATCAAGCTAACACGACCAAGTTAATAAGATCTACTTGTAATTTAATAAAAAAAATGTGCAATTATTGATTGGTGCATCAAAGTACTCATGAAAGCTTAACTAAATACATGGGAAATGAACTAGTTTTACCAAAACATCAACAACAATAGTTCTCGCATGGATAGTTTGTAACTTTCCCTAACAATCTCCAACTCAATGGAGTTTTGATACGCAAGCCTTCTGAACACACTTGTGAACCAATCTTTATCAATCGGATTATAATCATTATTAAAATCATACTAATCAATCAAAATTAGAACATAGTATCTATTATTTAAATCATACCAAAACTGAATAGGAAATCACACGAATAACCCTTAAAATCAATCCAATCTAGCCCAAAACTCATCCATAGCACTCCACTATCAACTTCGAACTCTCTTGCATCGAAAATCCATCTAATCAGTCATAATGAGAACTATGGATCCATAAAACACTTAATTGACCATCTAGGCAAGTAAACGAGGTGTAAAGAACCAAGAAATTACTCTTATTTACTCGTTAGGAATAGAAAATCAAATTACACTACCGAAATGAAAGTAATCAGACCTTAAACAAGAAACACAAAGCTTGATCGATGAAAAAGAAGTCGAATCAAGCTAACACGACCAAGCAAATAAGATGTACTTGTATTTTAATAAAAAATATGCAACTATAGATTGGTATATCAAAGTACTTACGAACGCTTAACTAACTACATGGGAAAGGAACCAGTTGTATCAAAACATTAAAAAACAATAGTTCTCGCATGGATAGTTTCTAACTTTCCTTAACAATCTCCAATTCAGTGGAGATTTGTTAAGAAAGACTTTTGAAAATACTTGTGAACCAATCTTAATAAATCGGATTATAATCATCGTTAAAATCATACTAACCAATCACAATTGGAACATAGCATCTATTATTTAAATCAAAACCAAAACCGAACATGAAACCACACAAATCACCCTTGAAATCAATCCACTCCCGCCATTGACACATGGATAACAATCCCCAACCAACTTCAAACACTCTCGCCTCGAAAACCCACCGAATCAATCAAAATGAAAACTATGGATCCATAAAACACTTAATTGACCATCTAGGCAAGTAAACAAGGTGTAAAGAACCAAGAAATTACTCGTATTTACTCGTTTAGAAAGGAGAATCAAATTACACTACCGAAATGAAAGTAATCAGAGGTCAAACAAGTAATGCAAAGCTTGATCGATGAAAAAGAAGTCAAATCAAGCTAACACGACCAAGTAAATAAGATCTTCAATTAGAACATAACATCTATTATTTAAATCAAAACCATAACCGAACACGAAAGCACAAGAATGACCCTTGAAATCAATCCATTCTTCCCCAAAACACATCGATAGCATTCCACTACCAACATCAAACTCTCTTGCCTCGAAAATTCACCGAATCAAACAAAATGAGAACTATGGATCCATAAAACACTTAATTGACCATCTATGCAAGTAAACAAGGTGTAAAGAACCAAGAAATTGCTTGTACTTACTCGTTTGGAATGGAGAATCAAATTAGACTACCGAAATGAAAGTAACTAGATGTCAAACAACAAACGCAAAGCTTGATCGATAAAAAATAGTCAAATCAAGCTAACACAACCAAGTAAATACGATCTACTTGTATTTTAATAAAACATGTGCAACTATAGATTGGTGCATCAAAGTACTCATGAAAGCTAAACTAAATACATAGGAAAGGATCAAGTTGTACCAAATCATCAAACAACCATAGTTCTCGCATGGATAGTTTGTAACTTTCCATAACCATCTCCAACTCAATGGAGTTTTGATACGCAAGCCTTCTGAAAACACTTGTTAACCAATCTTAATATATCGGATTATAATCATCGTTAAAATCATACTAACCAATCACAATTGGAACATAGCATCTATTATTTAAATCAAAACCAAAACTGAACACGAAACCACACAAATCACCCTTGAAATCAATCCACTCCTGCCAATGACACATGCATAACACTCCACAACCAACTTCAAACTCTCTTGCCAATAAAATCCACCGAATTAATCAAAATGAGAACTACTGATCCATAAAACACTTAATTGACCATTTAGGAAAGTAAACGAGGTGTAAAGAACCAAGAAATTACCCTTATTTACTCGTTAGGAATAGAAAATAAAATTACACTACCGAAAAAAAAGTAATCAGACTTTAAACAAAAAACCAAAGCTTGATCGATGAAAAAGAAGTCAAATCAAGCTAACACGACCAAGTAAATAAGATCAACTTGTATTTTAATAAAAAATATGCAACTATAAATTGGTGCATCAAAATACTCACGAAAGCTTAACTAATTACATGGGAAAGGAACTAGTTGTACCAAAACAATAAACAACAATAGTTCTCACATGGATAACTTTCCCTAACAATCTCCAACTCAATGGAGTTTTGATACGCAAGCCTTCTGAACACACTTGTGAACCAATCTTAATGAATCGGATTATAATCATTACTAAAATCATTCTAATCACTCAAAATTGGAACATAGCATCTATTATTTAAGTCAAAACCAAAACCAAACACGAAACCACACATATCACCCTTGAAATCAATCCACTCCAGCCATTGACACATGGATAACACTCCACAGCCAACTTCAAACACTCTTGCCTCGAAAATCCACCAAAATCAATCAAACTAAAATTTACGGATCCATAAAACACTTAATTGACCATCTAGGAAATAAAACAAGGTGTAAAGAACCAAGAAATTCCTCGTATTTACTTGTTTTGAATGGATAATCAAATTACACTACCGAAATGAAAGTAATCAACGACAAACAAGAAAACGCAAAGCTTGATCGATGAAAAAGAAGTCAAATCAAGCTAACACGACCAAGTTAATAAGATCAACTTGTATTTTAAAAAAAATGTGCAACTATTGATTGGTGCATCAAAGTACTCACGAAAGCTTAACTAAATACATGGGAAATGAACTAGTTGTACCAAAACATCAAAAAACAAGAGTTCTCGCATGGATAGTTTGTAACTTTCCCTAACAATCTCCAACTCAATGGAGTTTTGATACGCAAGCCTTCTGAACACACTTGTGAACCAATCTTAATCAATCGGATTATAATCATTATTAAAATCATACTAATCAATCAAAATTAGAACATAGTATCTATTATTTAAACCATACCAAAACTGAACAGGAAACCACACGAATAACCCTTCAAATCAATCCAATCTGGCCCAAAACTCATCCATACCACTCCACTACCAACTTTAAACTCTCTTGCATCGAAAATCCACCGAATCAATCAAAATGAAAACTATGGATCCATAAAACACTTAATTGACCATCTAGGTAAGTAAACGAGGTGTAAAGAACCAAGAAATTACTCTTATTTACTCGTTAGGAATAGAAAATCAATTTACACTACCAAAATGAAAGTAATCAGACTTTAAAAAAGAAACACAAAGCTTGATCGATGAAAAATAAGTCGAATCAAGCTAACACGACCAAGTAAATAATATGTAGTTGTATTTTAATAAAAAATATGCGACTATAGATTGGTATATCAAAGTACTCATGAAAGCTTAACTAACTACATGGGAAAGGAACCAGTTGTATCAAAACATTAAAAAACAATAGTTCTCGCATGGATAGTTTCTAACTTTCCCTAACAATCTCCAATTCAATAAAGATTTGTTACGAAAGCCTTCTGAAAATACTTATGAACCAATCTTATTAAATCAGATTATAATCATCGTTAAAATCATACTAATCAATCACAGTTGGAACATAGCATCTATTATTTAAATCAAAATCAAAACCAAACACGAAACCACACAAATCACCCTTGAAATCAATCCACTCCTGCCATTGACACTTGGATATCAATCCCCAACCAACTTCAAACACTCTCGCCTCGAAAACCCACCGAATCAATCAAAATGAAAACTATGGATAAATAAAACACTTAATTGACCATCTAGGCAAGTAAACAAGGTGTAAAGAACAAGAAATTACTCGTATTTACTCGTTTAGAATGGAGATTGAAGTTACACTACCGAAATGAAAGTAATCAGACGTCAAATAAGTAACGCAAAGCTTGATCGATGAAAAAGAAGTCAAATTAAGCTAACACTACCAAGTAAATAAGATCTACAATTGGAACATAACATCTATTATTTAAATCAAAACCATAACCGAACACGAAACCACACGAATGACCCTTGAAATCAATCCATTCTTCCCCAAAACTCATCGATAGCACTCTACTACCAACATCAAACTCTCTTGCCTCGAAAACCACCGAATCAAACAAAATGAGAACTATGGTTCCATAAAACACTTAATTGACCATCTATGCAAGTAAACAAGGTGTAAAGAACCAAGAAATTGCTCGTATTTGCTCGTTTGGAATGGAGAATCAAATTAGACTACTGAAATAAAAGTAACTAGATGTCAAACAAGAAACGCAAAGCTTGATCAATAAAAAATAGTCAAATCAAGCTAACAAAACCAAGTAAATAAGATCTACTTGTATTTTAATAAAAAATGGGCAACTATAGATTGGTGCATCAAAGTACTCACGAAAGCTAAACTAAATACATTGGAAAGGATCTAGTTGTACCAAAACATCAAACAACCATAGTTCTCGCATTGATAGTTTGTAACTTTCCCTAACAATCTCCAACTCGATGGAGTTTTGATACGCAAGCCTTCTGAAAACACTTTTGAACCAATCTTATTATATCGGAATATAATTATCGTTAAAATCATACTAATCAATCACAATTGGAACATAGTATCTATTATTTAAATCAAAATCAAAACCAAACACGAAACCACACAAATCACCCTTGAAATCAATCCACTCCTGCCATTGACACTTGGATATCAATCCCCAACCAACTTCAAACACTCTCGCCTCGAAAACCCACCGAATCAATCAAAATGAAAACTATGGATAAATAAAACACTTAATTGACCATCTAGGCAAGTAATCGAGGTGAAAAGAACCAAGAAACCCTTATTTACTCGTTAGGAATAGAAAATCAAATTACACTACCGAAATAAAAGTAATCAGACTTTAAACAAGAAACACAAAGCTTGATCGATAAAAAAAAAGTCAAATCAAGCTAACACGACCAAGTAAATAAGATATACTTGTATTTTAATAAAAAAATATGCAACTATAGATTGGTGCATCAAAGTACTCATGAAAGCTTAACTAATTACATGGGAAAGGATCCAGTTGTACCAAAACATTAAAAAAGAAGAGTTCTAGCATGGATAGTTTCTAACTTTCCCTAACAATCTCCAATTCAATCGAGATTTGTTACGCAAGCCTTCTGAAAACACTTGCGAACCAATCTTAATAAATCGGATTATAATCATCGTTAAAATCATACTAATCAATGACAATTGGAACAAAGCATCTATTACTTAAATCAAAACCATAACCGAACACGAAACCACACGAATGACCCTTGAAATCAATCCATTGTTCCCCAAAACTCATCGATAGCATTCCACTACCAACATCAAACTCTCTTGTCTCGAAAATCAACCGAATCAAACAAAATGAGAACTATGGATCCATAAAATACTTAATTGACCACTATGCAAGTAAACAAGGTGTAAAGAACCAAGAAATTACTCGTATTTACTCGTTTGGAATGGAGAATCAAATTACACAACCAAAATGAAAGTAATTAGATGTCAAACAAGAAACACAAAGCTTGATCGATAAAAAAAAAGTCAAAATCAAGCTAACACAACCAAGTAAATAAGATCTACTTGTATTTTAATAAAAAATGTGCAACTATAGATTGGTGCATCAAAGTACTCATGAAAGCTTAACTAAATACATAGGAAAGGAACTACTTGTTCCAAAACATCAAACAACCATAGTTCTCACATGGATAGTTTGTAACTTTCGCTAACAATGTCCAACTCAATGGAGTTTTGATACACATGCCTTCTGAAAACACTTGTGAACCAATCTTAATAAATCGGATTATAATCATCGTTAAAATCATACTAATTAATCACAATTGGAAGATAGCATCTATTATTTAATTGATAAACAAAAGCGAATATGAAACCACATGAATAACCCTTAAAATCAATCCAATCTTGCCTAAAACTCATCGATAGCACTCCACTACCAACTTCGAGCTCTCTTGTCGAAAATGCACCGAATAAATCAAAATGAGAACTATGGATCCATAAAACACTTAATTGACCAACTAGTCAAACAAACGAAGTGTAAAGAACCAAGAAATTACTCTTATTTACTTGTTAGGAATAGAGAATCAAATTACACTACTGAAATGAAAGTAATCAGACTTTATCAAGAAACACAAAGCTTGATCGATGAAAAAGAAGACAAATCAAGCTAACACGACCAAGTAAATAAGATCTACTTGTATTTTAATAAAAATATGCAACTATATATTTGTGCATCAAAGTACTCGCGAAAGCTTAATTTAATACATGGGAAAGAAATTAGTTGTACCAAAACATTAAACAACAATAGTTCTCGTATGGATAGTTTGTAACTTTCCCTAACAATCTCCAACTCAATGGAGTTTTGATACGCAAGCCTTCTGACCACACTTGTGAACCAATCTTAATAAATCGGATTATAATCATCATTAAAATCATACTAATCAATCACAATTGGAACATAACATCTATTATTTAAATCAAAACCAAAATGGAATACGAAACCACACGAATGACCCTTGAAATCTATCCACTCCTGCCAAAAACTCGTCGATAGCACTCCATAACCAACTTCGAACTCTCTTACCTCGAAAATCCACAGAATCAATCAAAATAGGAACTATGGATCCAAAAAACACTTAATTGACCATCTAGGGCAAGTAAACGAGGTGTAAAGAACCAAAAATTACTTTTATTTACTTCTTAGGAATAGAGAATCAAGTTACACTACCGAAATGAATGTAATCAGACTTTAAACAAGAAACGCAAAGCTTGATCGATGAAAAAGAATTCAAATCAAGCTAACACGACCAAGTAAATAAGATCTACTTGTATTTTAATAAAAAAAGTATGCAACTATAGATTGGTGCATCAAGGTAGTCACGAAAGCTTAACTAAATATAGGGAAAGGAACTAGTTATAACAGAACATTAGACAACAATAGTTCTCGCGTGGATAGTTTGTAACTTTCCCTAACAATCTCCAACTCAATGGAGTTTTGATACGCAAGCCTTCTAAACACACTTGTGAACCAATCTTAATAAATTGGATTATAATCATTATTAAAATCATACTAATCAACCTCAATTGGAACATAGCATCTATTATTTAAATCAAAACCAAAACCAAACACGAAACCACACGAATGACCCTTGAAACCAATCCACTCTTGCCCAAAACTCACCAATAGCACTCTACTACCAACTTCGAACTCTCTTGCCTCGAAAATCCATCAAACCAATCAAAATGAGAACTGTGGATCCATAAAACACTTAATTGACCATCTAGGCAAGTAAACGAGGTGTAAAGGACCAAAAAAATATTCTTATTTACTCGTTAGGAATAAAGAATCAAATTACACTACCAAAATGAAAGTAATTTGACTTTAAACAAGAAATGCAAAGCCTGATCGATGAAAAAGAAGTCAAATAGAGCTTGTGCGGCCAAGTAAATAAGATCTATTTGTATTCTAATAAAACGTATGCAACTATAGATTCGTGCATCAAATTACTCACGAAACCTTAACTAAATACACAGGAAAGGAACTAGTTATACTAAAAGATTAGACAACAATAGTTCTCGCATGGATAGTTTGTAACTTTCCCTAACAATCTCTAACTCAATGGAATTTTGATACGCAAGACTTCTGAACACATTTGTGAACCAATCTTAATAAATCGGATTATAATCATCATTAAATCATACTAATCAATCACAATTGGAACATAGCATCTATTATTTAAATCAAAACCAAAACCGAACACGAAACCACATGAATGACCCTTCAAATCAATCCACTCCTACCAAAAACTCATCGATAGCACTCCACAACCAACTTCAAACTCTCTTACCTCGAAAATCCACCGAATCAATAAATATAAGAACTATGGATCCAGAAAACACTTAATTGACCATCTAGGCAAGTAAACGAGGTGTAAATATCTAAGAAATTACTCTTATTTACTCGTTAGGAATAGAGAATCAAATTACACTACTGAAATGAAAGTAATCAGACATTAAACAGGAAACACAAAACTTGATCGATGAGAAAGAAGTCAAATCAAGATAACATGACCAAGTAAATAAGATCTACTTGTATTTTATTAAAAATGTGCATCTATAGATTGGTGCATCAAAGTACTCACGAAAGCTTAACTAAATATATGGGAAAGGAACTAGTTGTACCAAAATATTAAACAATAATCGTTCTCACATGGATAGTTTGTAACTTTGCCTAACGATCTCCAACTCAATGGAGTTTTGATACGCAAGACTTCTGACCAAACTTGTGAACCAATCTGTAATGCCCTAAAATTTCAAAGAATAGAAGCCAGAATGAAGTTCTCGCCTGAAGGAATGTTCTCGCGTGAGAACCTCATGCGAGAAGTCCAAGCGAAAAGTGGAGCTGGGTATAAATAGCTTAGAACACCCAGTTTGACTCTATTTTCACGTGAGAAGTGCTGCTGCTAGAGAGAGAAAGAGGCTGTGTAGAGAGAGAAAGTGAAGAATCCAAGTGTTTGAGGTATGTAACTCGTGTAGTAACTCGTGTTATGTACTAAGAATGGACTATTGATGAATATAACGCATGGTTATGTAGTTTTTGATCGGTAAAGGCTTCGGGAAGGTTGTGTTTATGCTAGAACTTCAAGAGGTGAGTTTCTAGTCTTATGTTTTGGGGCTATTATGCATACTAAAATGCTAGTTTATGCTTGTGATGATGTTGTTTAAGATGTTTGCTTGTTAGAACAGCCTTAGACGCGATAAGTTATGACTGGGTGGAAGAAACCCGTAGTTTTCGCGCGAGCAGTTAAGTTGTACTTTATGAAATTTGAATCTACGTAGTTCTCGCGTGAAAGGGGGTAGTTATCGCGAGACCGGAAGTTCTCGCGCGATATGTAGTTTTCACGCGACATGATGTTTTCGCGTGATATGTAGTTCTCGCGCGATGGTATGTTCTCGTGCTATAGGAAGTTCTCACGCAACAGTGATGTTGTGATGTTTAGGACTTGATTGTGGTAGGTTCTCGTGCAAAAGGATAGTTATCGTGCAAGATGTTGATGATGTATGCTTAAGTTTTCGCATGGTATGCTGTGATGTGTGATGTGTTATCTTTACACATTAAACGGTTTTCAAACGTTATGTTTACGAAGTGACTTTACTTGGTATTTACGTAATGTAAGTACTATATAACGAAAGTGAAAGATAACAAATGACGAAAATGGAAGTAATGAATGATGGGATCCTTATCGCTTACCCCGGTACTATATTTTGCTTCGTGCATAATGTATTTGCTTCATGCACAATGTATCGGCTTCGTGCACAATTATTATGGGATTGTTTACAAGCCTTGATAAAGTACAAGATTCGTGCATAATGTTGGGGGTATAGCATATGACAGGATCTATAAGGGAGTGAAAGACGAATGATGTTAGCGAATGAAAAAGCGAATGATGATAAATAATAATAATTATTATCTAGATGCACGTATGATGTATGATCACAAACGAAGTAAAGGATATGTTTATACGAAACGATGTATTATAAATTATAAATCTAGAATCACTCAGCGTCGCTGGCTTTTTCTATGCATGATAGTTGGCAGGTGATTGTTGGATGCTGAGGAGGTGCAGGAATTGATGCATAAGCTACTAGGAAGGATTTAAGTCTGGCATCCACATTTTTGAGAATGATTATGGTGTTAATACAATTTTTATGATGTAAATGAAACGAGATAATGTATAGATATGTTTTTGGTCGTTAATGAAAAGTTTAAATTCCGTTGCAAAATGACTGTTTTGCATGTTTTATGCGATGATTGTCCAACTGTAAGCGTCCAGGGGACGGGGCCTTACACAATCTTAATAAATTGGATTATAATCATCATTAAAATCATACTAGTCAATCACAATTGGAACATAGCATCTATTATTTAAATCAAAACCAAAACCAAACACGAAACCACATGAATGACCCTTGAAATTAATCCACTCCTGCGCAAAACTCATCGATAGCACTCCGCTACCAACTTCGAACTCTCTTGCCTTGAAAATCCACGGAATCAATCAAAATGAGAACTATGGATCCAGAAAACACTTAATTGACCATCTAGGCAAGTAAACGAGGTGTAAAGAACCAAGAAATTACTCTTATTTACTCGTTAGGAATAGTGAATCAAAGTACACTACCAAAATGAAAGTAATCAGACTTTAAACAAGAAACACAAAGCTTGATCGATGAAAAAGAAGTCAAATCAAGCTAACATGACCAAGTAAATAAGATCTACTTGTATTTTAATAAAAAAAATGTGCAACTATTGATTGGTGCATCAAAGTACTCACGAAAGCTTAACTAAATACATGGGAAATGAACTAGTTGTACCAAAACGTCAACAACAATAGTTCTCGCATGGATAGTTTGTAACTTTCCCTAACAATCTCCAACTCAATGGAGTTTTGATATGCAAACACACATGTAAACCAATCTTAATAGATCGGAATATAATCATCATTAAAATCATACTAATCAATCACAATTGGAACATAGCATCAATTATTTAAATCAAAACCAAAACCGAACACAAAACCACACGAATGACCCTTGAAATCAATCCACTCTTCCCTAAAACTCATCGATATCACTCCACTACCAACATCAAACTCTCTTGCCTCGAAAATCCACCGAATCAATCAAAACGAGAACTATGGATCCATAAAACAATTAATTGACCATCTAGGCAAGTAAACGAGGTGTAAAGAACCAAGAAATTGCTCATATTTACTTGTTTGGAATTGAGAATCAAATTACACTACCAAAATGAAATCAATCAGATGTCAAATAAGAAACGCAAAGCTTGATCGATAAAAAAGAAGTCAAATCAAGCTAACACGACCAAGTTAATAAGATCTACTTGTATTTTAATAAAAAAATGTGCAACTATTGATTGGTGCATCAAAATATTCACGAAAGCATAACTAAATACATAGGAAATGAACTAGTTGTACCAAAACATCAAACAACAATAGTTCTCGCATGGAGAGTTTTTAACTTTCCCTAACAATCTCCAACTCAAAGGAGTTTTGATACGCAAGCCTTCTGACCACACTTGTGAACCAATCGTAATCAATCGGATTATAATCATTATTAAAATCATACTAATCTATCAAAATTAGAACATAGTATCTATTATTTAAATCATACCAAAACCGAACAGGAAACCACACGAATAACCCTTAAAATCAATCCAATCTGGCCCAAAACTCATCCATAGCACTCTTCTACCAACTTCGAACTCTCTTGCATCGATAATCCACCGAATCAATCAAAATGAGAACTATGGATCCATAAAACACTTAATTGACCATCTAGGCAAGTAAACGAGGTGTAAAGAACCAAGAAATTACTCTTATTTACTCGTTAGGAATAGAAAATCAAATTACACTACCGAAATGAAAGTAATCAGACTTTAAACAAGAAACACAAAGCTAGATCGATGAAAAAGAAGTCAAATCATGCTAACACAACCAAGTTAATAAAATGTACTTGTATTTTAATAAAAAAATATGCAACTATAGATTGGTATATCAAAGTACTCACAAAAGCTTAACTAACTACATGGGAAAGGAACCAATTGTATCAAAACATTAAAAAACAATAGTTCTCGCATAGATAGTTCTAACTTTCCCTAACAATCTCCAATTCAATGGAGATTTGTTACGAAAGCCTTCTGAAAATACTTGTGAACCAATCTTAATAAATCGGCTTATAATCATCGTCAAAATCATACTAATCAATCACAATTGGAACATAGCATCTATTATTTAAATCAAAACCAAAACCAAACACGAAACCACACAAATCACCCTTGAAATCAATCCACTCCTGCCATTGACACATGTATAACAATCCCCAACCAACTTCAAACACTCTCGCCTCGAAAATCCACCGAATCAATCAAAATGAAAACTATGGATCCATAAAACACTTAATTGACCATCTAGGCAAGTAAACAAGGTGTAAATAACCAAGAAATTACTCGTATTCACTCGTTTAGAATGGAGAATAAAATTACCCTACCGAAATGAAAGTAATCAGACGTCAAACAAGTAACGCAAA
Source organism: Flaveria sonorensis (assembly GCA_025506505.1). Lineage (NCBI taxonomy): Eukaryota > Viridiplantae > Streptophyta > Magnoliopsida > Asterales > Asteraceae > Flaveria > Flaveria sonorensis. The sequence continues at coordinate 31,685,315 of CM046427.1, forward strand.
GCTTGATCGATGAAAAAGAAGTTAAATCAAGCTAACACGACCAATTAAATAAGATCTACAATTGGAACATAAAATCTATTATTTAAATCAAAACCATAACCGAACATGAAACCACACGAATGACCCTTGAAATCAATCCATTCTTCCCCAAAACTCATCGATTGCACTCCACTACCAACATCAAACTCTCTTGCCTCTAAAATCCATCGAATCAAACAAAATGAGAACTATGGATCCATAAAACACTTAATTGACCATCTATGCAAGTAAACGAGGTGTAAAGAACCAAGAAATTGCTCGTATTTACTCGTTTTGAATGGAGAATCAAATTAGACTACTGAAATGAAAGTAGATGTCAAACAAGAAACGCAAAGCTTGATCGATAAAAAAAAGTCAAATCAAGCTAACACAACCAAGTAAATAAGATCTACTTGTATTTTAATAAAAAATGTGCAACTATAGATTGGTGCATCAAAGTACTCATGAAAGTTTAACTAAATACATAGGAAAGGAACTAGTTGTACCAAAACATTAAACAACCATAGTTCTCGCATGGATAGTTTGTAACTTTCCCTAGCAATGTCCAACGCAATGGAGTTTTGATACGCAAGCCTTCTAAACACACTTGTGAACCAATCTTAATAAATCGGATTATTATCATTATTAAAATCATACTAATCAATCAAAATTGGAACATAGCATTTATTATTTAAATCAAAACCAAAACCAAATACGAAACGACACGAATAACCCTTAAAATCAATCCAATCTTGCCCAAAACTCATCTATAGCACTCCACGGCCAGCTTCGAACTCTCTTGCCTCGAAAAACCACCAAATCAATTAAAATGATAACTATGGATCTATTAAACATTTAATTGACCATCTAGGCAAGTAAACAAGGTGTAAAGAACCAAGAAATTACTCTTACTTACCCGTTAGGAATAGATAATCAAATTACACTACAGAAATGAAAGTAATCAGAGTTTAAACAAGAAACGCAAAGCTTGATCGATGAAAAAGAAGTCAAATCAAGCTAACACGACCAAGTAAATAAGATCTACTTGTATTTTAGTAAAAATGTGCAACTATAGATTGGTTCATCAAAGTACAAACGAAAGCTTAACTAAATACATAGGAAAGGAACTAGTTGTACCAGAACATTAAACAACAATAGTTCTCGCATGGATAGTTTGTAAGTTTCCCTAACAATCTCCAACTCAATAGAGTTTTGATACGCAAGCCTTCTGACCACACTTGTGAACCAATCTTAATAAATCGGATTATAATCATCATTAAAATCATACTAATCAATCAAAATTGGAACATAGCATCTATTATTTAAATCAAAACCAAAATGGAATACAAAACCACATGAATGACCCTTTAAATCAATCTACTCCTGCCAAAAACTCATCGATAGCACTCCATAACCAACTATGAACTCTCTTACCTTGAAAATCCACAGAATCAATCAAAATAGGAACTACGGATCCAGAAAACACTTAATTGACCATCTAGGGCAAGTAACCGAGGAGTAAAGAACCAAAAAATAACTTTTATTTACCTTTTAGGAATAGAGAATCAAGTTACACTACCGAAATGAAAGTAATCAGACTTTAAAAGAGAAACGCAAAGCTTGATCGATGAAAAAGAAGTCAAATCAAGCTAACACGACCAAGTAAATAAGATCTACTTGTATTTTAATAAAAAAGTATGCAACTATAGATTGATGCATTAAAGTACTCATGAGAGCTTAACTAAATATAGGGAAAGGAACTAGTTATAATAGAACATTAGACAACAATAGTTCTAACATGGATAGTTTGTAACTTTCCCTAATAATCTCCAACTCAATGGAGTTTTGATACGCAAGCCTTCTAAACACACTTGTGAACCAATCTAAATAAACTGGATTATAATTATTATTAAAATCATACTAATCAATCTCAATTGGAACATAGCATCTATTATTTATATCAAAACCAAAACCGAACACGAAACCACACGAATGACCCTTGAAACCAATCCACTCTTGCCCAAAACTCACCGATAGCACTCCACTACCAACTTGGAACTCTCTTGCCTCGAAAATCCATTGAACCAATCAAATTGAGAACTATGGATCGATAAAACACTTAATTGACCATCTAGGCAAGTAAACGAGGTCTAAAGAACCAAGAAAATATTCTTATTTACTCGTTAGGAATAAAGAATCAAATTACACAACCAAAATGAAAGTAATCTGACTTTAAACAAGAAATGCAAAGCCTGATCGATGAAAAAGAAGTCAAATCAAGCTTGTGGGTCCAATTAAATAAGATCTACTTGTATTCTAATAAAACGTATGCAACTATAGATTGGTGCATCAAAGTACTCGCGAAACCTTAACTAAATACACTGGAAAGGAACTAGTTATACCAAAAGATTAGACAACAATAGTTCTCGCATGGATAGTTTGTAACTTTCCCTAACAATCTCTAACTCAATGGAATTTTGATACGCAAGCCTTTTGAACACATTTGTGAACCAATCTTAATAAATCGGATTATAATCATCATTAAATCATACTAATCAATCACAATTGGAACATAGCATCTATTATTTAAATTAAAACAAAAACCAAACACGAAACCACACGAATGACCCTTGAAATAATCCACTCCTGCCCAAAACTCATCGATAGCACTCCACAACCAACTTCGAACTCTCTTGCCTCGAAAATTCACCGAATCAATCAAAATGAGAACTATGGATCCAAAAAACACTTAATTGACCATCTAGGCAAGTAAACAAGGTGTAAAGAACCAAGAAATTACTCTTATTTACTCGTTAGGAACAGAGAATCAAATTACACTACTGAAATGAAAGTAATCAGACTTTAGACAAGAAACGCAAAGCTTGATCGATGAAAAAGATGTCAAATCAAGCTAACACAACCAAGTAAATAAGAGCTACTTGTATTTTAATAAAAAAGTATCCAACTATAGATTGGTGCATCAAAGTATTCATGAAAGCTTAACTAAATACATGGGAAAGGAACTAGTTATAATAAAACATTAGACAACAATAGTTCTCGCATGGATAGTTTGTAACTTTCCCTAACAATCTCCGACTCAATGGAGTTTTGACACGCAAGCCTTTTGAACATACTTTTGAACAATCTCCAACTCATGGGAAATTACTGCCCTTGATGTTTTAGGGGCTGTTATGGATTTTTTCTTCTCAGGGAAACTTCTGAATGAAATCAATCATACCATAATAGCTCTTGTGCCAAAGATTCCGATCCCCTCTCGTATTGGTGAATTTAGACCCATTGCTTTTTGTAATGTGCTTTACAAGTGCATTACAAAAATAATAGCAAACATAATCAAAAATGGGCTGAAGGATATTGTTAGTATTAATCAATCAGCTTTTATTCTTGATAGAAGGATCATAGATAATATTCTTCTAGCTCAAGAAATTATGCATAACTATTATCGTCAGACGGGTCCTCCTAGATGTGCTTTCAAGATTGATATTCAAAAAGCTTATGATACGGTGAATTGGAAATTTTTAAAGGATGTGTTATTGGCATTTGGTTTTCATATAGAATGGTGGATTGGATTGGATGTGTTATTGGCATTTGCCTTACGTAAATTTTAGATCATACTTCTAGGATCGATACGGGGTTTCGGTTCCATCACTTGTGTTAAAAGCAAAGGCTGATATACCTTTGTTTTGCGAATGACCTATTCGTGTTCTCCAGAGGTGATAATCATTCTGTTACTTGCATTTTGGACGGATTAAAATTATTTGAAGGTTTTTCGGGTCTGGTTCCTAACATTCAGAAAAGTACTATTTTTTTTGTAATGTTCCTCAACAGATTAAAAATAGCTATCATGTCCATAATGCCTTTTGAGGAAGGCACTTTACCGGTTAGATATCTTGGTGTTCCACTTATATCTTCAGGGGTACGTGCTCATGATTGTAATGTGCTCCTAGAAAGGATGGATACTATCTTATGGATTGGAAGAATAAAAATTTATCATTTGCTGGTAGATGTCAGCTTATTATTTCAGTTTTATCTTCTATACATGTTTATTGGTCATTGGTGTTTATCCTTCCAGCTAGCATTATAACGAAGCTTGAAGCCAAGATGAGGAGGTTCTTGTGGGCTCAAGGTCTTATGCAATAAGGCAAAGCTAAAGTCGCTTGGAAAGCAGTGTGTTTGCCTAAGCAAGAAGGTGGGTTGGGCATACGCAGAATTAAGGAGATGAACATTGCTTTAATGGCTTATCATGTCTGGGGTATTCTTATTAAAATAGACTCTCTATGGGTAGAATGGGTTCATCTTCATTGTCTGCCTTGGAAGAATTTCTGGGTGGTTAAAGTCCCTTCTAATGGTTCTTGGGGTTGGCGCAAGCTTTTAAGCATGCGCCCGGTGCTTAGACATTATTTTTACAACTTTATAGGTGATGGAACCTCTACTTCAGCTTGGTAAGACATTTGGAATAATATTGGTCAGCTTCAATCAATTGTTTCACATCGGGAGATCTATAATGCAGGATTCTCTACAACCTCTACTGTCGCTGATATTGTTCAAAATATGGTTTGGAGTTGACCTGTTGCTTGGTATGATTTATTCCCAGTCATAAAAGACTTACAACCCCCTGTCATAAACATGGAGATAAAAGATAAGGTTCACTGGTTGTTTAAGAATAAGTTGCATTGTTTCTCAACATCTATGGCATGGCATTCCATTTGATATAGGGAGCCTGAGGTTGATTGGCATAAATGCATTTGGTTTCCTCAATGCATTCCTAGACATGCGTTTCTCCTCTGGTTGGTGATGAAAGAGAAATTGTTAATGCAAGATAGAATCTTGAGGTGGCCCTTAACTAGAAGAGGGAACATGAATATGTTATGTTGTGTGTTATGCACCTCTAATTATGACTCTCATCCTCATCTGTTTTTTGAATGCTCATATTCTTCTAATCTATGGATGTTGATTAAGGAGAAAGCCAATTTGCCTAGGTGTTCTCCTACTTGGAGGGATGTAAAAGAGCAATTTCTAACGAACCAGGGATCGAAATCTCTTCCAATTATTGTTCGAAAATTGGTGATAGCTGCTGTCACATACTATATTTGGTAAGAGAGGAACTTGCGTATTTTTCAAAATCAAGCTCGGTCCTCTACAGTGCTAAGCGAGATTATTCTTTCGATAGACCGGTTAGTGTTGTTGAGCCCGAAATTCAGAGACAACAATCGAGTTCAAGCTACACTTGCAAAATGGAAGATTTCTGATTCACATATCTCGGATGACGGAGGCGAAAGAGTTTTATTTTTTTGTGTTTGCTTACCGTGTACTTTGTTATGGGTAGGCTAGAGTACTTTGTGTTTTGGTTTTTTTTGGATCCACTTATATAGGGGGATGTCCTATATAAGAACTAATGTAGAATCCATCTATACTACTTGTACGTTATTTGATTGTTTATAATAGAATTACCGGGGTAAACCCTTTACCTAAAAAAAAACATACTTGTGAACCAATCTTAATAAATTGGATTATAATCATTATTAAAATCATACTAATCAATCACAATTGGAACATAGCATCTATTATTTAAATCAAAACCAAAACCGAACACGAAACCATACGAGTGACCCTTGAAATCAATCCACTCTTGCCCAAAACTCACGATAGCACTCCACTACCAACTTCGAACTCTCTTGCCTCGAAAATCCATCGAACCATCAAAATGAGAACTATGGATCCATAAACACTTAATTGACCATGTAGGAAAGTAAACAAGGTGTAAAGAACCAAGAAATTAATGTTATTTATTCGTTAGGAATAGAGAATCAAATTACACTACCGAAATGAAAGTAATCAGACTTTAAACATGTGAGGCCCCATTCTAAAAAACCCTACAGTTGGATTTGGACATCAGAAACATAAGTTCTCGAACATATTAATATACGCAGTGACGTACAAAAATTTATATCATTTAACATTAACATCAAAAGATCACTTTAGCTATCAACTAAAACTCTATGCCGGGATGCCAGTCTCGATCATGTGCCAGGTAGCTCTCTCCCATCCATGCCAAGCTCACCCCCAACAATGTATAGCATACCTCTCAATCTAATACGCATACAAAAGTCAGCGACGCTAAGTGAGCTCTAGGTTTACTTTAACAAAACTGTAACATACATTAACGTCATAAAAACTTTAACTTCATTCATCATCAACATCGTCATCGAACTCTTTCGATAACCAAACTTTATCTTTTACTTTACCATTCAATTTACACTTTACCGTCACGTTACCCATACATTACTTTACCATTCGCTTTACGTTACGTTACCCATACTTTACTTTACCCTTCGCTTTACATTACCTTACCCATACTTTACTTTACCATTCACTTTACGTCATCATTTGAACTTATAACTAAGCTTAATTCCTATCGGGTGAGAATGCACAAAGCGTATCTCCTATCAGTTAAGCACACCTAAGTGTAACTCCTATCGGGTGAGAATGCACGAAGCATATCTCTTATCAGTTGAGCACATCGAAGTGTAACTCCTATCGGGTGAGAATGCACGAAGCATATCTCCTATCAGTTGAGCACACCGAAGTGTAACTCCTATCAAGTGAGAATGCGCGAAGCATATCTCCTATCAGTTGAGCACACTGATGTAACTCCTATCGAGTGAGAATGCACGAAGCATATCTCCTATCAGTTGAGCACACCGAAGTGTAACTCCTATCGAGTGAGAATGTACGAAGCCTACCTCCTATCAGTTGAGCACACCGAAGAGTAACTCCTATCAGTTGAGCACACCGAAGAGTAACTCCTATCGGGTGAGAATGCCCGAAGCATATCTCCTATCATTTGAGCAAACCGAAGTGTAACTCCTATCAGGTGAGAATGCATGAAGCATACCTCCTATCAAGTGCTTGCCAAACTTCTTTAGCGCTTTAACATTTTCACAGCTGTGTTATACAGGGTAACAAGGTAACTATTCTTTCGCATTTCACATGTGAATTATCATCATTCTTTAGCCTTTAACTATCATGATATATATATAATATATCTACATACGTACTTAATTCTTTAACGTTAAGTTCATCATTAAGTCATTATTAACGCACGTTTACAGGGTAACATAACACGTCACAGTCCAAAGTTTCCGCGCGAGAACCCACATTGGCGAGAGAACTTCACACTTCAAGCGACAACTCCCTCTTCATGAGAGAACTCATTATTTGCGCGAGAACATCATCATTCGTGCGAGAACTTCAAAAGATAACCGTTAGCCACAAAAACTATATTTCGTGCGAGAACTCGCCTCTCGCACGATAACTTTTCTACTGTACATAACTTTATCCACAAGTTATCGCTCCTTTAACCACTTTAACACCCATAACATGCAATAACAGTTATAAACATCATTCTTTAACAAAACATTTGTAAAGTATGCATATTAGCCCTAAAACATGGATAAAACATGTAAAAGAGGGGACTAGAACTCACCTGTTGAAGTTCTAGTACAACCACAACTTCCCCGAAGCTTTTACCGAGCAAAAACTACATAATCATGCGTTTTATACAACAATAATCCATCCTTAGTACATAACACGAGTTACTACACGAGTTACATACCTTAAATACTTCGTTTCTTCACTTTCTCTCTCTACGCAGCCGCTTTCTCTCTCTAGCAGTAGTACGTCTCGCGTGAAACTATTGTCTGGCTAGGTGTTCTCAGCTATTTATACCCAGCTCAAACTTTTCGCCGGATTTCTCACGCGAGAACTTCCAGTTGCGGGAGAACCGTCCTCCACGCGAGAATCTTCATGACTCGCGCAAGAAATCAACTCTCGCGCGAGAACTTCGCCTCTATTCGAAAATTCGGGGCGTTAAAAAACAATAAACGCAAAGCTTGATCGATGAAAAAGAAGTCAAATCAAGCTAACACGACCAAGTAAATAAGATCTACTTGTATTTTAATTAAAAAGTATGCAACTATAGATTGGTGCATCAAAGTAGTCACGAAAGCTTAACTAATTACATGGGAAAGGAACTAGTTATAACAAAACATTACAGAACAATAGTTCTCGCATGGATAGTTTATAACTTTCCCTAACAATCTCCAACTCAATGGAGTTTTGAGACGCAAACCTTCTGAACTTACATGTGAACCAATCTTAATAAATTGGATTATAATCATTATTAAAATCATACTAATCAATCACATTGGAACATAGCATCTATTATTTAAATCAAAACCAAAACCGAACACGAAACCACACGAATGACCCTTGAAACCAATCCACTCTTGCCCAAAACTCATCGATAGCACTCCACTACCAACTTCAAACTCTCTTGCCTCGAAAATCCATCGAATCAATCAAAATGAGAACTATGGACCCATAAAATACTTAATTGACCATCTAGGCAAGTAATCGAGGTGTAAAGAACCAAGAAATTACCCTTATTTACTCGTTAGGAAAAGAGAATCAAATGACACTACCGAAATGAAAGTAATTTGACTTTAAACAAGAAACACAAAGCTTGATCAATGAAAAAGAAGTCAAATCAAGCTAACACGACCAAGTAAATAAGATCTACTTGTATTTTAATAAAACATATGCAACTATAGATTGGTGTATCAAAGTGCTCACGAAACCTTAACTAAATACACGGGGAAAGGTACAAGTTAAACCAAAACATTAGACAACACTAGTTCTCGCATGGGTAGTTTGTAACTTTCACTAACAATCTCCTACTTAATGGAGTTTTGATACGCAAGCCTTCTGAACACCCTTGTGAACCAATCTTAATAAATCAGATTATAATCATCATTAAATCATACTAATCAATCACAATTGGAACATAGCATCTATTATTTAAATAAAAACCAAAACCAAACATGAAACCATATGAAAGACCCTTAAAATCAATGCACTCTACCCAAAACTCATCGATAGCACTCTACAACCAACTTCGAACTCTCTTGCCTCAAAAATCCACCGAATCAATCAAAATGAGAACTATGGATCCAGAAAACACTTAATTGATCATCTAGGCAAGTAAACAAGGTGAAAATATCTAAGAAAATTATCTTAATTACTTGTTAGGAATAGAGAATCAAATTACACTTCCGAAATGAAAGTAGTAAGACTTTAAAGAAGAAAAACAAAGCTTGATCGACAAAAAAGAAGTCAAATCAAGCTAACACGACCAAGTAAATAAGATCTACTTGTATTTTAATAAAAATGTGCAACAATAGATTGGTGCATCTAAGTACTCACGAAAGCATAACTAAATACATAGGAAAGTAACTAGTTGTACCAAAACATTAAACAACAATAGTTCTCGCATGGATAGTTTGTAACTTTCCCTAACAATCTCCAACTCAATGGAGTTTTGATACGAAGCCTTCTGACCATACTTGTGAACCAATCTTAATTAATCAAATTATAATCATCATTAAAATCATACTAATCAATCACAATTGGTACATAGCATCAATTATTTAAATCAAAACAAAAACCAGACACAAAACCACACTAATGACCCTTGAAATCAATCCACTCCTGCCCAAAAGTCATCGACAGCACTCCACAACCTACTTCAAACTCTGTTGCCTTGAAAATACATTGAATCAATCAAAATGAGAACTATGGATCCAGAAAACACTTAATTGACCATCTAGGCAAGTAAACAAGGTGTAAAGAACGAATAAATTAGTCTTATTTACTTGTTAGGAACAGAGAATCAAATTGCACTACCAAAATGAAAGTAATCAGAATTTAAACAAGAAACGCAAAGGTTGATCGTTGAAAAAGAAGTCAAATCAATCTAACATGACCAAGTAAATAAGATCTACTTGTATTTTAATAAAAAAGTATGCAACTATAGATTGGTGCAGCAAAATACTCACGAAAACTTAACTAAAGACATGGGAAAGGAACTAGTTATAACAAAACATTAGATAACAATAGTTCTCGCATTGATAGTTTGTAACTTTCCCTAACAATCTCTAACTCAATGGAGTTTTGACACGCAAGCCTTCTGAACATACTTGTGAATCGATCTTGATAAATCAGATTATAATCATTATTAAAATCATACTAATCAATCACAATTAGAACATAGCATCTATTATTTTAATAAATACTAAAACCGAACACGAAACCACACGAATGACACTTGAAACCAATCCACTCTTGCCCAAAACTCATCGATAGCACTCCACTACCAACTTCGAACTCTCTTGCCTCGAAAATCCATCGAATCAATCAAAATGAGAACTATGGATCCACAAAACACTTAATTGACCATCTAGGCAAGTAAACGAGGTGTAAAGAACCAAGAAATTACTCTTATTTACTTGTTAGGAATAGAGAATCAAATTACACTACCGAAATGAAAGTAATCTCACTTTAAACAAGAAACACAAGCTTGATCGATGAAAAAGAAGTCAAATCAAGCTAACACGACCAAGTAAATAAGATCTACTTGTAATTTAATAAAACGTATGCAACTATAGATTGGTGCATCTAAGTACTCACGAAACCTTAACTAAATACACGGGAAAGGAACATGTAAAACAAAAACATTGGACATCAATAGTTCTCGTATGGATTGTTTGTAACTTTCCCTAACAATCACCAACTCAATGGAGTTTTGATACGCAAGCCATCTGAACACACTTGCGAACCAATCTTAATAAATGAGATTATAATCATCATTAAATCATACTAATCAATCACATTTGGAACATAGCATCTATTATTTAAATCAAAACTAAAACCATGCACGAAACCACATGAATGACCCTTGAAATCAATCCACTCCTACCCAAAACTCATCGATAGCACTCCACAAACAACTTCGAACTCTCTTGCCTCGAAAATACACCGAATCAATCAAAATGAGAACTATGGATCGAGAAAACACTTAATTGGCCATCTAGGCAAGTAAACGAGGTGTAAATATCTAAGAAATTTATCTTATTTACTCGTTAGGAATAGAGAATCAAATTACACTACCGAAATGAAAGTAATAAGACTTTAAACAAGAAAAACAAAGCTTGATCGATGAAAAAGAAGTAAATCAAGCTAACACGACCAAGTAAATAAGATCTACTTGTATTTTAATTAAAATGTGCAACTATAGATTGGTGCATCTAAGTACTCACGAAAGCTTAACTAAATACATGGAAAGGAACTAGTTGTACCAAAACATTAAACAATAATAGTTCTGGCATGGATAGTTTGTAACTTTCCTTAACAATCTCCAACTCAACGGAGTTTTGATACGCAAGCTTTCTGACCACACTTGTGAAACAATCTTAATTAATCAAATTAAAATCATCATTAAAATCATACTAATCAATCACAATTGGAACATAGCATCTATTATTTAAATCAAGACCAAAACCAAACACGAAACCACACGAATAACCCTTGAAATCAATCCACTCCCGTCCAAAACTCATCGATAGCACTCCAAAACCAACTTCGAACTCTCTTGCCTCTAAAATCCACCGAATCAATCAAAATGAGAACCATGGTTCTAGAAAACACTTAATTGACCATCTAGGCAAGTAAACAAAGTGTAAATATCTAAGAAATTACTCTTATTTACTCGTTAGTAATAAAGAATAAAATTACACTACCGAATGAAAGTAATCTAACTTTACACAAGAAACACAAAGCTTGATCGATGAAAAAGAAGTCAAATCAAGTTAACACGACAAACATAAGATCTACTTGTATTTTAATAAAACGTATGCAACTATAGATTGGTGCATCAAAGTACTCATAAAACCTTATATAAATACACGGGAAAGGAACTAGTTAAACCAAAACATTAGACAACAATAGTTCTCGTATGGATAGTTTGTTACTTTCCCTAACAATCGCCAACTCAATGGAGTTTTGATACGCAAGCCTTCTGAACACACTTGTGAACCAATCTTAATAAATCAGATTATAATCATCATTAAATCATACTAATCAATCACAATTGGAACATAGCATCTATTATTTAAATCAAAACCAAAACCAAACAAGAAACCACACGAATGACCCTTGAAACCAATCCACTCCTGTCCAAAACTCATCGATAGCACACCACTACCAACTTTGAGCTCTCTTGCCTCGAAAATCCACCAAATCAATGAAAATGAGAACTATAGATCTAGAAAACACTTAATTGACCATCTAGGCAAGTAAACGAGGTGTAGAGAACCAAGAAATTACTCTTATTTCCTCGTTAGGAATAGAGAATCAATTTACACTACCGAAATGAAACTAATCAGACTTTAAATAAGAAACGGAAAGCTTGATCGATGAAAAAGAAGTCAAATCAAGCTAACACGACCATGTAAATAAGATCTTGTATTTTAATAAAAAAGTGTGCAACTTAAGATTGGTGCGTCAAAGTACTCAGGAAAGCTTAACTAAATACACGCGAAAAGAACTAGTGATAACAAAACATTAGACAATAATAGTTCTCGCATGGATAGTTTGTAACTTTCCGTAACAATCTCCAACTGAATGGAGTTTTGACACGCAAGCCTTCTGAATATACTTGTGAACCAATGTTAATAAATTGAATTATAATCATTATTAAAATCATACTAATTAATCACAATTGGAACATGGCATCTATTTTTTAAATCAAAACCAAAACCAAACACGAAACCACACGAATGACCCTTGAAACCAATCCACTCTTGCCCAAAACTCATCGATAGCACTCCACTACCAACTTTGAACTCTCCTTCATGAAAATCCACTGAATCAAACAAAATGAGAACTATGGATCCAGAAAACACTTAATTAACCATCTAGGCAAGTAAACGAGGTGTAAAAACCAAGAAATTACTCTTATTTACTAGTTAGAAATAGAGAATCAAGTTACACTACCGAAATGAAAGTAATCTGACTTTAAACAAGAAACATAAAGCTTGATCGATGAAAAAAAGTAAAATCAAGCTAACACGACCAAGTAAATAAGATCTACTTGTATTTTAATAAAACGTATGCAACTATAGACTGGGGCATCAAAGTACTCACGAAACCTTAACTAAGTACACAGGAATGGAACTACTTTAGCCAAATCATTAGACAACAATAGTTCTCGCATGGATAGTTTGTAACTTTCCCTAACAATCTCCAACCCAATGGAGTTTTGACACACAAACCTTCTGAACATACTTGTGAACCAATCTTAATAAATTGGATTATAATCATTATTAAAATAATACTAATCAATCACAATTGGAACATGGCATCTATTATTTAAATCAAAACCAAAACCGAACACGAATGAACCTTGAAATCAATCCACACTTGCCGAAAACTCATCGATAGCACTCCACTACCAACATCAAAATCTCTTACCTCGAAAATCCACCGAATCAATCAAAATGAGAACTATGGATCCAGAAAACTCTTAATTGACCATCTAAGAAAGTAAACGAGGTGTAAATGTCTAAGAAAGTACTCTTATTTACTTGTTAGGAATAGAGAATCAAATTAAACTACCGAAATGAAAGTAATCAGACTTTAAATAATAAACGCAAAGTATGATCGATAAAAAAGAAGTCAAATCAAGCTAACACGACCAAGTAAATAAGATCTACTTGTATTTTACGAAAAAGCATGCAACTACAGATTGGTGCCTTAAAGTACTCACGAAAGCTTAACTAAATACATGGAAAGGAACTAGTTATAACTAAACATTAGACAACAATAGTTCTCGCATGGATAGTATGTAACTTTTCTTAACAATCTCCAACTCAATGGAGTTTTGACATGCAAGCCTTCTAAACGTACTTGTGAACCGATCTTAATAAATCGGATTATAATCATTACTAAAATCATACTAATCAATCACAATTGGAACACAACATCTATTATTTAAATCAAAACCAAAACCAAACACGAAACCACACGAATGACCCTTGAAACCAATGCACTCTTACCCAAAACTCATCGATAGCATTCCACTACCAACTTCGAACTTTCTTGCCTCAAAATTCCATCAAATCAATCAAAATGAGAACTATGGATCCATAAAACACTTAATTGACCATCTAGGCAAGTAAACGAGGTGTAAAGAACCAAGAAATTACTCTTATTTACTCGTTAGGAATAGACAATGAAATTACACTACCAAAATGAAAGTAATCTGACTTTAAACAAGAAACACAAAGCTTGATCGATGAAAAAGAAGTAATATCAAGCAAACACGACCAAGTAAATAAGATCTATTTGTATTTTAATAAAACGTATGCAACTATAGACTGGTGCATCAAAGAACTTGCGAAACCTTAACTAAATGCACAGGAATGGAACTAGTTAAACCAAAACATTAGACAACAATAGTTCTCGCATGGATAGTTTGTAACTTTCCCTAACAATCTGGAACTTTATGGAGTTTTGATACGCAAGCCTTCTAAACAGACTTGGGAACCAATCTTAATAAATCGGATTATAATCATCATTAAAATCATACTAATCAATCACAATTGGAACATAACATCTATTATTTAAATCTAAACTAAAACCGAACACGAAACCACATGATTGACCCTTGAAATCAATCCACTCCAGCCCAAAACTCATTGATAGCACTCCACAAACAACTTAGAACTCTCTTTCCTCAAAAATCCGCCGAATAAATAGAACTGTGGATCCAGAAAACACTTAATTGACCATCTAGGCAAGTAAACGAGGTGTAAAGAACCAAGAAATTACTCTTAGTTATTGGTTAGGAATAGAGAAACAAATTACACTACCGAAATAGAAGTAATCAGATTTAAACAAGAAACACAAAGCTTGATCGATGAAAAAGAAGTCAAATCAAGCTAACCCGTCCAAGTAAATAAGATCTACTTGTATTTAATAAAAAAGTATGCAACTATAGATTGGTACATCAAAGTACTCATGAATGCTTAACTAAATACACGGGAAATGAACTAGTTATAACAAAACATTAGACAACGATAGTTCTCGCATTGATAGTTTGTAACTTTCCCCAACAATCTCCAACTCAATGGAGTTTTGACACACAAGCCTTTTGAACATACTTGTGAACCGATCTAATCAATCGGATTATAATCATTATTAAAATCATACTATTCAATCACAATTGGAACATAACATCTATTATTTAAATCAAAACCAAAACCGAACATGAAATCACAGGATGAGCCTTGAAATCAATCCACTCCTGGCCAAAACTCATCGATAGCACTCCACAACCAAATTCAAACTCTCTTGCCTCGAAAATGCACCGAATCAATCAAAATGAGAACTATGGATCCAGAAAACACTTAATTGACCATCTAGGCAAGTAAATGAGGTGTAAAGAACCAAGAAATTACTCTTATTTACTCGTTAGGAACAAAGAACCAAATTACACTAATGAAATGAAAGTAATTAGACTTTAAATAAGAAACAAAAAGCTTGATCGATGAAAAGAAGTCAAATCAAGCTAACACGACCAAGTAAATAAGATCTACTTTTAGTTTAATAAAAAGTATGCAACTATAGATTGGTGCATCAAAGTACTTACGAAAGCTTAACTAAACACTTGGGAAAGGAACTAGTTATTACAAAACATTAGACAACAATAGTTTGTTTTGGGAAAAGGGTTACCCCGGTGATTCTATATATTAACACAACCATTAAAGAACAAGTAGTGAGGAGCGTCCACACTAGTTCAGCCTTGGGACATGCCCCAAGACCGTAAACCAAAATTTAAACACCAAAAAACACAACCAAATAAAACAACCTAGACTAACATCTAGGAAGACATACTGAACCCTACTACAAGAAGAATCAACCTAATCCTTTTGCCAATCTTCTTGGATATTCCAATCCTTCAACACCTCTATAACCCGATTTGTCTTCTTAACCTTCAATCCCATGAGTTTGTCTGAACAACATTGAGAATTACCTTTGCAAGTACATCTGGAGGTCTTGGTTTGTCAATAATAATCTAGAATTCCTCTCTTGCCAAATAAAATATGCAGAAGCAGCAACTAGGAATCAAGCGACAATATAAACTATAGTTTTTGACGTAGCTCGCGCAATCAAGTTATGCAGAATATGTTGCCAAACTAGAGGCGTAGCTAGCATGTAAGCCTTCTCACGGATTAAACTCCAAACCTGAGACGAATACTTACACTCAAAGAACAAGTGATTATGTGAATCATAATTAGATAGACATAATGAGCAACACATTAAATTCATATTCAATCTCCTTGAATTATCCCACTTCAAGATTCTATCCTGAGTCTGTAGTTTCCCCCGGATCACTAACCACATCAAGAACACTTTCGCATGGTATGCTGTGATGCGTGATGTGTTATCTTTACACATTAAACGGTTTTCAAACGTTATGTTTACGATGTGACTTTACTTGGTATTTACGTAATGTAAGTACTATATAACGAAAGTGAAAGATAACAAATGACGAAAATGGAAGTAATGAATGATGGGATCCTTATCGCTTACCCCGGTACTATATTTTGCTTCGTGCATAATGTATTTGCTTCATGCACAATGTATCGGCTTCGTGCACAATTATTATGGGATTGTTTACAAGCCTTGATAAAGTACAAGATTCGTGCATAATGTTGGGGGTATAGCATATGACAGGATCTATAAGGGAGTGAAAGACGAATGATGTTAGCGAATGAAAAAGCGAATGATGATAAATAATAATAATTATTATCTAGATGCACGTATGATGTATGATCACAAACGAAGTAAAGGATATGTTTATACGAAACGATGTATTATAAATTATAAATCTAGAATCACTCAGCGTCGCTGACTTTTTCTATGCATGATAGTTGGCAGGTGATTGTTGGATGCTGAGGAGGTGCAGGAATTGATGCATAAGCTACTAGGAAGGATTTAAGTCTGGCATCCACATTTTTGAGAATGATTATGGTGTTAATACAATTTTTATGATGTAAATGAAACGAGATAATGTATAGATATGTTTTTGGTCGTTAATGAAAAGTTTAAATTCCGTTGCAAAATGACTGTTTTGCATGTTTTATGCGATGATTGTCCAACTGTAAGCGTCCAGGGGACGGGGCCTTACACAATCTTAATAAATTGGATTATAATCATCATTAAAATCATACTAGTCAATCACAATTGGAATATAGCATCTATTATTTAAATCAAAACCAAAACCAAACACGAAACCACATGAATGACCCTTGAAATTAATCCACTCCTGCGCAAAACTCATCGATAGCACTCCGCTACCAACTTCGAACTCTCTTGCCTCGAAAATCCACGGAATCAATCAAAATGAGAACTATGGATCCAGAAAACACTTAATTGACCATCTAGGCAAGTAAACGAGGTGTAAAGAACCAAGAAATTACTCTTATTTACTCGTTAGGAACAGTGAATCAAAGTACACTACCAAAATGAAAGTAATCAGACTTTAAACAAGAAACACAAAGCTTGATCGATGAAAAAGAAGTCAAATCAAGCTAACATGACCAAGTAAATAAGATCTACTTGTATTTTAATAAAAAAATGTGCAACTATTGATTGGTGCATCAAAGTACTCACGAAAGCTTAACTAAATACATGGGAAATGAACTAGTTGTACCAAAACGTCAACAACAATAGTTCTCGCATGGATAGTTTGTAACTTTCCCTAACAATCTCCAACTCAATGGAGTTTTGATATGCAAACACACATGTGAACCAATCTTAATAGATCGGAATATAATCATCATTAAAATCATACTAATCAATCACAATTGGAACATAGCATCAATTATTTAAATCAAAACCAAAACCGAACACAAAACCACACGAATGACCCTTGAAATCAATCCACTCTTCCCTAAAACTCATCGATATCACTCCACTACCAACATCAAACTCTCTTGCCTCGAAAATCCACCGAATCAATCAAAATGAGAACTATGGATCCATAAAACAATTAATTAACCATCTAGGCAAGTAAACGAAGGTGTAAAGAACCAAGAAATTGCTCATATTTACTTGTTTGGAATTGAGAATCAAATTACACTACCAAAATGAAATCAATCAGATGTCAAATAAGAAACGCAAAGCTTGATCGATAAAAAGAAGTCAAATCAAGCTAACACGACCAAGTTAATAAGATCTACTTGTATTTTAATAAAAAAATGTGCAACTATTGATTGGTGCATCAAAATATTCACGAAAGCATAACTAAATACATAGGAAATGAACTAGTTGTACCAAAAATCAAACAACAATAGTTCTCGCATGGAGAGTTTTTAACTTTCCCTAACAATCTCCAACTCAATGGAGTTTTGATACGCAAGCCTTCTGACCACACTTGTGAACCAATCGTAATCAATCGGATTATAATCATTATTAAAATCATACTAATCTATCAAAATTAGAACATAGTATCTATTATTTAAATCATACCAAAACCGAACAGGAAACCACACGAATAACCCTTAAAATCAATCCAATCTGGCCCAAAACTCATCCATAGCACTCTTCTACCAACTTCGAACTCTCTTGCATCGATAATCCACCGAATCAATCAAAATGAGAACTATGGATCCATAAAACACTTAATTGACCATCTAGGCAAGTAAACGAGGTGTAAAGAACCAAGAAATTACTCTTATTTACTCGTTAGGAATAGAAAATCAAATTACACTACCGAAATGAAAGTAATCAGACTTTAAACAAGAACACACAAAGCTAGATCGATGAAAAAGAAGTCAAATCATGCTAACACAACCAAGTTAATAAAATGTACTTGTATTTTAATAAAAAAATATGCAACTATAGATTGGTATATCAAAGTACTCACAAAAGCTTAACTAACTACATGGGAAAGGAACCAATTGTATCAAAACATTAAAAAACAATAGTTCTCGCATAGATAGTTCTAACTTTCCCTAACAATCTCCAATTCAATGGAGATTTGTTACGAAAGCCTTCTGAAAATACTTGTGAACCAATCTTAATAAATCGGCTTATAATCATCGTCAAAATCATACTAATCAATCACAATTGGAACATAGCATCTATTATTTAAATCAAAACCAAAACCAAACACGAAACCACACAAATCACCCTTGAAATCAATCCACTCCTTCCATTGACACATGTATAACAATCCCCAACCAACTTCAAACACTCTCGCCTCGAAAATCCACCGAATCAATCAAAATGAAAACTATGGATCCATAAAACACTTAATTGACCATCTAGGCAAGTAAACAAGGTGTAAATAACCAAGAAATTACTCGTATTTACTCGTTTAGAATGGAGAATAAAATTACCCTACCGAAATGAAAGTAATCAGACGTCAAACAAGTAACGCAAAGCTTGATCGATGAAAAAGAAGTCAAATCAAGCTAACACGACCAATTAAATAAGATCTACAATTGGAACATAAAATCTATTATTTAAATCAAAACCATAACCGAACATGAAACCACACGAATGACCCTTGAAATCAATCCATTCTTCCCCAAAACTCATCGATTGCACTCCACTACCAACATCAAACTCTCTTGCCTCTAAAATCCATCGAATCAAACAAAATGAGAACTATGGATCCATAAAACACTTAATTGACCATCTATGCAAGTAAACGTACCAAGAAATTGCTCGTATTTACTCGTTTTGAATGGAGAATCAAATTAGACTACTGAAATGAAAGTAGATGTCAAACAAGAAACGCAAAGCTTGATCGATAAAAAAAAGTCAAATCAAGCTAACACAACCAAGTAAATAAGATCTACTTGTATTTTAATAAAAAATGTGCAACTATAGATTGGTGCATCAAAGTACTCATGAAAGCTTAACTAAATACATAGGAAAGGAACTAGTTGTACCAAAACATTAAACAACCATAGTTCTCGCATGGATAGTTTGTAACTTTCCCTAGCAATGTCCAACGCAATGGAGTTTTGATACGCAAGCCTTCTAAACACACTTGTGAACCAATCTTAATAAATCGGATTATTATCATTATTAAAATCATACTAATCAATCAAAATTGGAACATAGCATTTATTATTTAAATCAAAACCAAAACCAAATACGAAACGACACGAATAACCGTTAAAATCAATCCAATCTTGCCCAAAACTCATCTATAGCACTCCACGGCCAGCTTTGAACTCTCTTGCCTCGAAAAACCACCAAATCAATTAAAATGATAACTATGGATCTATTAAACATTTCATCTAGGCAAGTAAACAAGGTGTAAAGAACAAAGAAATTACTCTTACTTACCCGTTAGGAATAGATAATCAAATTACACTACAGAAATGAAAGTAATCAGAGTTTAAACAAGAAACGCAAAGCTTGATCGATGAAAAAGAAGTCAAATCAAGCTAACACGACCAAGTAAATAAGATCTACTTGTATTTTAATAAAAAAGTATGCAACTATAGATTGATGCATTAAAGTACTCATGAGAGCTTAACTAAATATAGGGAAAGGAACTAGTTATAATAGAACATTAGACAACAATAGTTCTCACATGGATAGTTTGTAACTTTCCCTAATAATCTCCAACTCAATTGAGTTTTGATACGCAAGCCTTCTAAACACACTTGTGAACCAATCTTAATAAACTGGATTATAATTATTATTAAAATCATACTAATCAATCTCAATTGGAACATAGCATCTATTATTTATATCAAAACCAAAACCAAACACGAAACCACACGAATGACCCTTGAAACCAATCCACTCTTGCCCAAAACTCACCGATAGCACTCCACTACCAACTTGGAACTCTCTTGCCTCGAAAATCCATTGAACCAATCAAAATGAGAACTATGGATAGATAAAACACTTAATTGACCATCTAGGCAAGTAAACGAGGTGTAAAGAACCAAGAAATTATTCTTATTTACTCGTTAGGAATAAAGAATCAAATTACACAACCAAAATGAAAGTAATCTGACTTTAAACAAGAAACGCAAAGCCTGAACGATGAAAAAGAAGTCAAATCAAGCTTGTGGGTCCAATTAAATAAGATCTACTTGTATTCTAATAAAACGTATGCAACTATAGATTGGTGCATCAAAGTACTCGCGAAACCTTAACTAAATACACTGGAAAGGAACTAGTTATACCAAAAGATTAGACAACAATAGTTCTCGCATGGATAGTTTGTAACTTTCCCTAACAATCTCTAACACAATGGAATTTTGATACGCAAGCCTTTTGAACACATTTGTGAACCAATCTTAATAAATCGGATTATAATCATCATTAAATCATACTAATCAATCACAATTGGAACATAGCATCTATTATTTAAATTAAAACAAAAACCAAACACGAAACCACACGAATGACCCTTGAAATAATCCACTCCTGCCCAAAACTCATCGATAGCACTCCACAACCAACTTCGAACTCTCTTGCCTCGAAAATTCACCGAATCAATCAAAATGAGTACTATGGATCCAAAAAACACTTAATTGACCATCTAGGCAAGTAAACAAGGTGTAAAGAACTAAGAAATTACTCTTATTTACTCGTTAGGAACAGAGAATCAAATTACACTACTGAAATGAAAGTAATCAGACTTTAGACAAGAAACGCAAAGCTTGATCGATGAAAAAGATGTCAAATCAAGCTAACACAACCAAGTAAATAAGAGCTACTTGTATTTTAATAAAAAAGTATCCAACTATAGATTGGTGCATCAAAGTATTCATGAAAGCTTAACTAAATACACGGGAAAGGAACTAGTTA
Source organism: Flaveria sonorensis (assembly GCA_025506505.1). Classification (NCBI taxonomy): domain Eukaryota; kingdom Viridiplantae; phylum Streptophyta; class Magnoliopsida; order Asterales; family Asteraceae; genus Flaveria; species Flaveria sonorensis. The sequence goes on from CM046427.1 coordinate 31,707,098, forward strand.
TAATAAAACATTAGACAACAATAGTTCTCGCATGGATAGTTTGTAACTTCCCTAACAATCTCCGACTCAATGGAGTTTTGACACGCAAGCCTTTTGAACATACTTTTGAACAATCTCCAACTCATGGGAAATTACTGCCCTTGATGTTTTAGGGGCTGTTATGGATTTTTTCTTCTCAGGGAAACTTCTAAATGAAATCAATCATACCATAATAGCTCTTGTGCCAAAGATTCCGATCCCCTCTCGTATTGGTGAATTTAGACCCATTGCTTTTTGTAATGTGCTTTACAAGTGCATTACAAAAATAATAGCAAACATAATCAAAAATGGGCTGAAGGATATTGTTAGTATTAATCAATCAGCTTTTATTCCTGATAGAAGGATCATAGATAATATTCTTCTAGCTCAAGAAATTATGCATAACTATTATCGTCAGACGGGTCCTCCTAGATGTGCTTTCAAGATTGATATTCAAAAAGCTTATGATACGGTGAATTGGAAATTTTTAAAGGATGTGTTATTGGCATTTGGTTTTCATATAGAATGGTGGATTGGATTATGGTCTTTGTTGCCTTGCCTTCTTTTTCCTTATCGATTAATGGTCAGCTTCATAGGTACTTCAAAGGAAAAAGAGGCCTTAGGCAAGGAGACTCTCTGGCTCTTTATCTATTCATTTTAGTGATGTAGATCCTTACGTAAATTTTAGATCATACTTCTAGGATCGATACGGGGTTTCGGTTCCATCACTTGTGTTAAAAGCAAAGGCTGATATACCTTTGTTTTGCGAATGACCTATTCGTGTTCTCCAGAGGTGATAATCATTCTGTTACTTGCATTTTGGACGGATTAAAATTATTTGAAGGTTTTTCGGGTCTGGTTCCTAACATTCAGAAAAGTACTATTTTTTTTGTAATGTTCCTCAACAGATTAAAAATAGCTATCATGTCCATAATGCCTTTTGAGGAAGGCACTTTACCGGTTAGATATCTTGGTGTTCCACTTATATCTTCAGGGGTACGTGCTCATGATTGTAATGTGCTCCTAGAAAGGATGGATACTATCTTATGGATTGGAAGAATAAAAATTTATCATTTGCTGGTAGATGTCAGCTTATTATTTCAGTTTTATCTTCTATACATGTTTATTGGTCATTGGTGTTTATCCTTCCAGCTAGCATTATAACGAAGCTTGAAGCCTAGATGAGGAGGTTCTTGTGGGCTCAAGGTCTTATGCAATAAGGCAAAGCTAAAGTCGCTTGGAAAGCAGTGTGTTTGCCTAAGCAAGAAGGTGGGTTGGGCATACGCAGAATTAAGGAGATGAACATTGCTTTAATGGCTTATCATGTCTGGGGTATTCTTATTAAAATAGAGTCTCTATGGGTAGAATGGGTTCATCTTCATTGTCTGCCTTGGAAGAATTTCTGGGTGGTTAAAGTCCCTTCTAATGGTTCTTGGGGTTGGCGCAAGCTTTTAAGCATGCGCCCGGTGCTTAGACATTATTTTTACAACTCTATAGGTGATGGAACCTCTACTTCAGCTTGGTAAGACATTTGGAATAATATTGGTCAGCTTCAATCAATTGTTTCACATCGGGAGATCTATAATGCAGGATTCTCTACAACCTCTACTGTCGCTGATATTGTTCAAAATGGGGTTTGGAGTTGACCTGTTGCTTGGTATGATTTATTCCCAGTCATAAAAGACTTACAACCCCCTGTCATAAACATGGAGATAAAAGATAAGGTTCACTGGCTGTTTAAGAATAAGTTGCATTGTTTCTCAACATCTATGGCATGGCATTCCATTTGATATAGGGAGCCTGAGGTTGATTGGTATAAATGCATTTGGTTTCCTCAATGCATTCCTAGACATGCGTTTCTCCTCTGGTTGGTGATGAAAGAGAAATTGTTAACGCAAGATAGAATCTTGAGGTGGCCCTTAACTAGAAGAGGGAACATGAATATGTTATGTTGTGTGTTATGCACCTCTAATTATGACTCTCATCCTCATCTGTTTTTTGAATGCTCATATTCTTCTAATCTATGGATGTTGATTAAGGAGAAAGCCAATTTGCCTAGGTGTTCTCCTACTTGGAGGGATGTAAAAGAGCAATTTCTAACGAACCAGGGATCGAAATCTCTTCCAATTATTGTTCGAAAATTGGTGATAGCTGCTGCCGCATACTATATTTGGTAAGAGAGGAACTTGCGTATTTTTCAAAATCAAGCTCGGTCCACTACAGTGCTAAGCGAGATTATTCTTTCGACAGACCGGTTAGTGTTGTTGAGCCCGAAATTCAGAGACAACAATCGAGTTCAAGCTACACTTGCAAAATGGAAGATTTCTGATTCACATATCTCGGATGACGGAGGCGAAAGAGTTTTATTTTTTTGTGTTTGCTTACCGTGTACTTTGTTATGGGTAGGCTAGAGTACTTTGTGTTTTGGTTTTTTTTGGATCCACTTATATAGGGGGATGTCCTATATAAGAACTAATGTAGAATCCATCTATACTACTTGTACGTTATTTGATTGTTTATAATAGAATTACCGGGGTAAACCCTTTACCTAAAAAAAACATACTTGTGAACCAATCTTAATAAATTGGATTATAATCATTATTAAAATCATACTAATCAATCACAATTGGAACATAGCATCTATTATTTAAATCAAAACCAAAACCGAACACGAAACCATACGAGTGACCCTTGAAACCAATCCACTCTTGCCCAAAACTCACGATAGCACTCCACTACCAACTTCGAACTCTCTTGCCTCGAAAATCCATCGAACCATCAAAATGAGAACTATGGATCCATAAACACTTAATTGACCATCTAGGAAAGTAAACAAGGTGTAAAGAACCAAGAAATTAATTTTATTTATTCGTTAGGAATAGAGAATCAAATTACACTACCGAAATGAAAGTAATCAGACTTTAAACATGTGAGGCCCCATTCTAAAAAACCCTACAGTTGGATTTGGACATCAGAAACATAAGTTCTCGAACATATTAATATACGCAGTGGAACGTACAAAAATTTATATCATTTAACATTAACATCAAAAGATCACTTTAGCTATCAACTAAAGCTCTATGCCGGGATGCCAGTCTCGATCATGTGCCAGGTAGCTCTCTCCCATCCATGCCAAGCTCACCCCCAACAATGTATAGCATACCTCTCAATCTAATACGCATACAAAAGTCAGCGACGCTAAGTGAGCTCTAGGTTTACTTTAACAAAACTGTAACATACATTAACGTCATAAAAACTTTAACTTCATTCATCATCAACATCGTCATCGAACTCTTTCGATAACCAAACTTTATCTTTTACTTTACCATTCAATTTACACTTTACCGTCACGTTACCCATACATTACTTTACCATTCGCTTTACGTTACGTTACCCATACTTTACTTTACCCTTCGCTTTACATTACCTTACCCATACTTTACTTTACCATTCACTTTACGTCATCATTTGAACTTATAACTAAGCTTAATTCCTATCGGGTGAGAATGCACAAAGCGTATCTCCTATCAGTTAAGCACACCTAAGTGTAACTCCTATCGGGTGAGAATGCACGAAGCATATCTCTTATCAGTTGAGCACATCGAAGTGTAACTCCTATCGGGTGAGAATGCACGAAGCATATCTCCTATCAGTTGAGCACACCGAAGTGTAACTCCTATCAAGTGAGAATGCGCGAAGCATATCTCCTATCAGTTGAGCACACTGATGTAACTCCTATCGGGTGAGAATGCACGAAGCATATCTCCTATCAGTTGAGCACACCGAAGTGTAACTCCTATCGGGTGAGAATGTACGAAGCCTACCTCCTATCAGTTGAGCACACCGAAGAGTAACTCCTATCAGTTGAGCACATCGAAGAGTAACTCCTATCGGGTGAGAATGCCCGAAGCATATCTCCTATCATTTGAGCAAACCGAAGTGTAACTCCTATCAGGTGAGAATGCATGAAGCATACCTCCTATCAAGTGCTTGCCAAACTTCTTTAGCGCTTTAACATTTTCACAACTGTGTTATACAGGGTAACAAGGTAACTATTCTTTCGCATTTCACATGTGAATTATCATCATTCTTTAGCCTTTAACTATCATGATATATATATATAATATATCTACATACGTACTTAATTCTTTAACGTTAAGTTCATCATTAAGTCATTATTAACGCACGTTTACAGGGTAACATAACACGTCACAGTCCAAAGTTTCCGCGCGAGAACCCACATTGGCGAGAGAACTTCCCACTTCAAGCGACAACTCCCACTTCATGAGAGAACTCATTATTTGCGCGAGAACATCATCATTCGTGCGAGAACTTCAAAAGATAACCGTTAGCCACAAAAACTATATTTCGCGCGAGAACTCGCCTCTCGCACGATAACTTTTCTACTGTACATAACTTTATCCACAAGTTATCGCTCCTTTAACCACTTTAACACCCATAACATGCAATAACAGTTATAAACATCATTCTTTAACAAAAATTTGTAAAGTATGCATATTAGCCCTAAAACATGGATAAAACATGTAAAAGAGGGGACTAGAACTCACCTGTTGAAGTTCTAGTACAACCACAACTTCCCCGAAGCTTTTACCGAGCAAAAACTACATAATCATGCGTTTTATACAACAATAATCCATCCTTAGTACATAACACGAGTTACTACACGAGTTACTTCGTTTCTTCACTTTCTCTCTCTACGCAGCCGCTTTCTCTCTCTAGCAGTAGTACGTCTCGCGTGAAACTATTGTCTGGCTAGGTGTTCTCAGCTATTTATACCCAGCTCAAACTTTTCGCCGGATTTCTCACGCGAGAACTTCCAGTTGCGGGAGAACCGTCCTCCACGCGAGAATCTTCATGACTCGCGCAAGAACTCAACTCTCGCGCGAGAACTTCGCCTCTATTCGAAAATTCGGGGCGTTACAAAACAATAAACGCAAAGCTTGATCGATGAAAAAGAAGTCAAATCAAGCTAACACGACCAAGTAAATAAGATCTACTTGTATTTTAATTAAAAAGTATGCAACTATAGATTGGTGCATCAAAGTAGTCACGAAAGCTTAACTAATTACATGGGAAAGGAACTAGTTATAACAAAACATTACAGAACAATAGTTCTCGCATGGATAGTTTGTAACTTTCCCTAACAATCTCCAACTCAATGGAGTTTTGAGACGCAAACCTTCTGAACATACATGTGAACCAATCTTAATAAATTGGATTATAATCATTATTAAAATCATACTAATCAATCACATTGGAACATAGCATCTATTATTTAAATCAAAACCAAAACCGAACACGAAACCACACGAATGACCCTTGAAACCAATCCACTCTTGCCCAAAACTCATCGATAGCACTCCACTACCAACTTCAAACTCTCTTGCCTCGAAAATCCATCGAATCAATCAAAATGAGAACTATGGACCCATAAAATACTTAATTGACCATCTAGGCAAGTAATCGAGGTGTAAAGAACCAAGAAATTACCCTTATTTACTCGTTAGGAAAAGAGAATCAAATGACACTACCGAAATGAAAGTAATTTGACTTTAAACAAGAAACACAAAGCTTGATCAATGAAAAAGAAGTCAAATCAAGCTAACACGACCAAGTAAATAAGATCTACTTGTATTTTAATAAAACATATGCAACTATAGATTGGTGTATCAAAGTGCTCACGAAACCTTAACTAAATACACGGGGAAAGGTACAAGTTAAACCAAAACATTAGACAACACTAGTTCTCGCATGGGTAGTTTGTAACTTTCACTAACAATCTCCTACTCAATGGAGTTTTGATACGCAAGCCTTCTGAACACCCTTGTGAACCAATCTTAATAAATCAGATTATAATCATCATTAAATCATACTAATCAATCACAATTGGAACATAGCATCTATTATTTAAATAAAAACAAAAAACCAAACATGAAACCATATGAAAGACCCTTAAAATCAATGCACTCTACCCAAAACTCATCGATAGCACTCTACAACCAACTTCGAACTCTCTTGCCTCAAAAATCTACCGAATCAATCAAAATGAGAACTATGGATCCAGAAAACACTTAATTGATCATCTAGGCAAGTAAACGAGGTGAAAATATCTAAGAAAATTATCTTATTTACTTGTTAGGAATAGAGAATCAAATTACACTTCCGAAATGAAAGTAGTAAGACTTTAAAGAAGAAAAACAAAGCTTGATCGACAAAAAAGAAGTCAAATCAAGCTAACACGACCAAGTAAATAAGATCTACTTGTATTTTAATAAAAATGTGCAACAATAGATTGGTGCATCTAAGTACTCACGAAAGCATAACTAAATACATAGGAAAGTAACTAGTTGTACCAAAACATTAAACAACAATAGTTCTCGCATGGATAGTTTGTAACTTTCCCTAACAATCTCCAACTCAATGGAGTTTTGATACGAAGCCTTCTGACCATACTTGTGAACCAATCTTAATTAATCAAATTATAATCATCATTAAAATCATACTAATCAATCACAATTGGTACATAGCATCAATTATTTAAATCAAAACAAAAACCAGACACAAAACCACACGAATGACCCTTGAAATCAATCCACTCCTGCCCAAAAGTCATCGACAGCACTCCACAACCTACTTCAAACTCTGTTGCCTTGAAAATACATTGAATCAATCAAAATGAGAACTATGGATCCGAAAACACTTAATTGACCATCTAGGCAAGTAAACAAGGTGTAAAGAATGAATAAATTAGTCTTATTTACTTGTTAGGAACAGAGAATCAAATTGCACTACCAAAATGAAAGTAATCAGAATTTAAACAAGAAACGCAAAGGTTGATCGTTGAAAAAGAAGTCAAATCAATCTAACATGACCAAGTAAATAAGATCTACTTGTATTTTAATAAAAAAGTATGCAACTATAGATTGGTGCAGCAAAGTACTCACGAAAACTTAACTAAAGACATGGGAAAGGAACTAGTTATAACAAAACATTAGATAACAATAGTTCTCGCATTGATAGTTTGTAACTTTCCCTAACAATCTCTAACTCAATGGAGTTTTGCACGCAAGCCTTCTGAACATACTTGTGAATCGATCTTGATAAATCATATTATAATCATTATTAAAATCATACTAATCAATCACAATTAGAACATAGCATCTATTATTTTAATAAATACTAAAACCGAACACGAAACCACACGAATGACACTTGAAACCAATCCACTCTTGCCCAAAACTCATCGATAGCACTCCACTACCAACTTCGAACTCTCTTGCCTCGAAAATCCATCGAATCAATCAAAATGAGAACTATGGATCCACAAAACACTTAATTGACCATCTAGGCAAGTAAACGAGGTGTAAAGAACCAAGAAATTACTCTTATTTACTTGTTAGGAATAGAGAATCAAATTACACTACCGAAATGAAAGTAATCTCACTTTAAACAAGAAACACAAAGCTTGATCGATGAAAAAGAAGTCAAATCAAGCTAACACGACCAAGTAAATAAGATCTACTTGTAATTTAATAAAACGTATGCAACTATAGATTGGTGCATACTTACTCACGAAACCTTAACTAAATACACGGGAAAGGAACATGTAAAACAAAAACATTGGACAACAATAGTTCTCGTATGGATTGTTTGTAACTTTCCCTAACAATCACCAACTCAATGGAGTTTTGATACGCAAGCCATCTGAACACACTTGCGAATCAATCTTAATAAATGAGATTATAATCATCATTAAATCATACTAATCAATCACATTTGGAACATAGCATCTATTATTTAAATCAAAACTAAAACCATACACGAAACCACATGAATGACCCTTGAAATCAATCCACTCCTACCCAAAACTCATCGATAGCACTCCACAAACAACTTCGAACTCTCTTGCCTCGAAAATACACCGAATCAATCAAAATGAGAACTATGGATCGAGAAAACACTTAATTGGCCATCTAGGCAAGTAAACGAGGTGTAAATATCTAAGAAATTTATCTTATTTACTCGTTAGGAATAGAGAATCAAATTACACTACCGAAATGAAAGTAATAAGACTTTAAACAAGAAAAACAAAGCTTGATCGATGAAAAAGAAGTAAAATCAAGCTAACACGACCAAGTAAATAAGATCTACTTGTATTTTAATTAAAATGTGCAACTATAGATTGGTGCATCTAAGTACTCACGAAAGCTTAACTAAATACATGGTAAAGGAACTAGTTGTACCAAAACATTAAACAATAATAGTTCTGGCATGGATAGTTTGTAACTTTCCTTAACAATCTCCAACTCAACGGAGTTTTGATACGCAAGCTTTCTGACCACACTTGTGAAACAATCTTAATTAATCAAATTAAAATCATCATTAAAATCATACTAATCAATCACAATTGGAACATAGCATCTATTATTTAAATCAAGACCAAAACCAAACACGAAACCACACGAATAACCCTTGAAATCAATCCACTCCCGTCCAAAACTCATCGATAGCACTCCAAAACCAACTTCGAACTCTCTTGCCTCTAAAATCCACCGAATCAATCAAAATGAGAACCATGGTTCTAGAAAACACTTAATTGACCATCTAGGCAAGTAAACAAAGTGTAAATATCTAAGAAATTACTCTTATTTACTCGTTAGTAATAAAGAATAAAATTACACTACCGAATGAAAGTAATCTAACTTTACACAAGAAACACAAAGCTTGATCGATGAAAAAGAAGTCAAATCAAGTTAACACGACAAACATAAGATCTACTTGTATTTTAATAAAACGTATGCAACTATAGATTGGTGCATCAAAGTACTCATAAAACCTTATATAAATACACGGGAAAGGAACTAGTTAAACCAAAACATTAGACAACAATAGTTCTCGTATGGATAGTTTGTTACTTTCCCTAACAATCGCCAACTCAATGGAGTTTTGATACGCAAGCCTTCTGAACACACTTGTGAACCAATCTTAATAAATCAGATTATAATCATCATTAAATCATACTAATCAATCACAATTGGAACATAGCATCTATTATTTAAATCAAAACCAAAACCAAACAAGAAACCACACGAATGACCCTTGAAACCAATCCACTCCTGTCCAAAACTCATCGATAGCACACCACTACCAACTTTGAGCTCTCTTGCCTCGAAAATCCACCAAATCAATGAAAATGAGAACTATAGATCTAGAAAACACTTAATTGACCATCTAGGCAAGTAAACGAGGTGTAGAGAACCAAGAAATTACTCTTATTTCCTCGTTAGGAATAGAGAATCAATTTACACTACCGAAATGAAACTAATCAGACTTTAAATAAGAAACGGAAAGCTTGATCGATGAAAAAGAAGTCAAATCAAGCTAACACGACCATGTAAATAAGATCATGTATTTTAATAAAAAAGTGTGCAACTTAAGATTGGTGCGTCAAAGTACTCAGGAAAGCTTAACTAAATACACGCGAAAAGAACTAGTGATAACAAAACATTAGACAATAATAGTTCTCGCATGGATAGTTTGTAACTTTCCGTAACAATCTCCAACTGAATGGAGTTTTGACACGCAAGCCTTCTGAATATACTTGTGAACCAATGTTAATAAATTGAATTATAATCATTATTAAAATCATACTAATTAATCACAATTGGAACATAGCGTCTATTTTTTAAATCAAAACCAAAACCGAACACGAAACCACACGAATGACCCTTGAAACCAATCCACTCTTGCCCAAAACTCATCGATAGCACTCCACTACCAACTTTGAACTCTCCTTCATGAAAATCCACTGAATCAAACAAAATGAGAACTATGGATCCAGAAAACACTTAATTAACCATCTAGGCAAGTAAACGAGGTGTAAAAACCAAGAAATTACTCTTATTTACTAGTTAGAAATAGAGAATCAAGTTACACTACCGAAATGAAAGTAATCTGACTTTAAACAAGAAACATAAAGCTTGATCGATGAAAAAAAGTAAAATCAAGCTAACACGACCAAGTAAATAAGATCTACTTGTATTTTAATAAAACGTATGCAACTATAGACTGGGGCATCAAAGTACTCACGAAACCTTAACTAAGTACACAGGAATGGAACTACTTTAGCCAAATCATTAGACAACAATAGTTCTCGCATGGATAGTTTGTAACTTTCCCTAACAATCTCCAACCCAATGGAGTTTTGACACACAAACCTTCTGAACATACTTGTGTACCAATCTTAATAAATTGGATTATAATCATTATTAAATAATACTAATCAATCACAATTGGAACATGGCATCTATTATTTAAATCAAAACCAAAACCGAACACGAATGAACCTTGAAATCAATCCACACTTGCCGAAAACTCATCGATAGCACTCCACTACCAACATCAAAATCTCTTACCTCGAAAATCCACCGAATCAATCAAAATGAGAACTATGGATCCAGAAAACTCTTAATTGACCATCTAAGAAAGTAAACGAGGTGTAAATGTCTAAGAAAGTACTCTTATTTACTTGTTAGGAATAGAGAATCAAATTAAACTACCGAAATGAAAGTAATCAGACTTTAAATAATAAACGCAAAGTATGATCGATAAAAAAGAAGTCAAATCAAGCTAACACGACCAAGTAAATAAGATCTACTTGTATTTTACGAAAAAGCATGCAACTACAGATTGGTGCCTTAAAGTACTCACGAAAGCTTAACTAAATACATGGAAAGGAACTAGTTATAACTAAACATTAGACAACAATAGTTCTCGCATGGATAGTATGTAACTTTTCTTAACAATCTCCAACTCAATGGAGTTTTGACATGCAAGCCTTCTAAACGTACTTGTGAACCGATCTTAATAAATCGGATTATAATCATTACTAAAATCATACTAATCAATCACAATTGGAACATAACATCTATTATTTAAATCAAAACCAAAACCAAACACGAAACCACACGAATGACCCTTGAAACCAATGCACTCTTACCCAAAACTCATCGATAGCATTCCACTACCAACTTCGAACTTTCTTGCCTCAAAATTCCATCAAATCAATCAAAATGAGAACTATGGATCCATAAAACACTTAATTGACCATCTAGGCAAGTAAACGAGGTGTAAAGAACCAAGAAATTACTCTTATTTACTCGTTAGGAATAGACAATGAAATTACACTACCAAAATGAAAGTAATCTGACTTTAAACAATAAACACAAAGCTTGATCGATGAAAAAGAAGTAATATCAAGCAAACACAACCAAGTAAATAAGATCTATTTGTATTTTAATAAAACGTATGCAACTATAGACTGGTGCATCAAAGAACTTGCGAAACCTTAACTAAATGCACAGGAATGGAACTAGTTAAACCAAAACATTAGACAACAATAGTTCTCGCATGGATAGTTTGTAACTTTCCCTAACAATCTGGAACTTTATGGAGTTTTGATACGCAAGCCTTCTAAACAGACTTGGGAACCAATCTTAATAAATCGGATTATAATCATCATTAAAATCATACTAATCAATCACAATTGGAACATAACATCTATTATTTAAATCTAAACTAAAACCGAACACAAAACCACATGATTGACCCTTGAAATCAATCCACTCCAGCCCAAAACTCATTGATAGCACTCCACAAACAACTTAGAACTCTCTTTCCTCAAAAATCCGCCGAATAAATAGAACTGTGGATCCAGAAAACACTTAATTGACCATCTAGGCAAGTAAACGAGGTGTAAAGAACCAAGAAATTACTCTTAGTTATTGGTTAGGAATAGAGAAACAAATTACACTACCGAAATAGAAGTAATCAGACTTTAAACAAGAAACACAAAGCTTGATCGATGAAAAAGAAGTCAAATCAAGCTAACCCGTCCAAGTAAATAAGATCTACTTGTATTTTAATAAAAAAGTATGCAACTATAGATTGGTACATCAAAGTACTCATGAATGCTTAACTAAATACACGGGAAATGAACTAGTTATAACAAAACATTAGACAACGATAGTTCTCGCATTGATAGTTTGTAACTTTCCCCAACAATCTCCAACTCAATGGAGTTTTGACACACAAGCCTTTTGAACATACTTGTGAACCGATCTAATCAATCGGATTATAATCATTATTAAAATCATACTATTCAATCACAATTGGAACATAACATCTATTATTTAAATCAAAACCAAAACCGAACATGAAATCACAGGATGACCCTTGAAATCAATCCACTCCTGGCCAAAACTCATCGATAGCACTCCACAACCAAATTCAAACTCTCTTGCCTCGAAAATGCACCGAATCAATCAAAATGAGAACTATGGATCCAGAAAACACTTAATTGACCATCTAGGCAAGTAAATGAGGTGTAAAGAACCAAGAAATTACTCTTATTTACTCGTTAGGAACAAAGAATCAAATTACACTAATGAAATGAAAGTAATTAGACTTTAAATAAGAAACACAAAGCTTGATCGATGAAAAGAAGTCAAATCAAGCTAACACGACCAAGTAAATAAGATCTACTTTTAGTTTAATAAAAAGTATGCAACTATAGATTGGTGCATCAAAGTACTTACGAAAGCTTAACTAAACACTTGGGAAAGGAACTAGTTATTACAAATCATTAGACAACAATAGTTTGTTTTGGGAAAAGGGTTACCCCGGTGATTCTATATATTAACACAACCATTAAAGAACAAGTAGTGAGGAGCGTCCACACTAGTTCAGCCTTGGGACATGCCCCAAGACCGTAAACCAAAATTTAAACACCAAAAAACACAACCAAATAAAACAACCTAGACTAACATCTAGGAAGACATACTGAACCCTACTACAAGAAGAATCAACCTAATCCTTTTGCCAATCTTCTTGGATATTCCAATCCTTCAACACCTCTATAACCCGATTTGTCTTCTTAACCTTCAATCCCATGAGTTTGTCTGAACAACATTGAGAATTACCTTTGCAAGTACATCTGGAGGTCTTGGTTTGTCAATAATAATCTAGAATTCCTCTCTTGCCAAATAAAATATGCAGAAGCAGCAACTAGGAATCAAGCGACAATATAAACTATAGTTTTTGACGTAGCTCGCGCAATCAAGTTATGCAGAATATGTTGCCAAACTAGAGGCGTAGCTAGCATGTAAGCCTTCTCACGGATTAAACTCCAAACCTGAGACGAATACTTACACTCAAAGAACAAGTGATTATGTGAATCATAATTAGATAGACATAATGAGCAACACATTAAATTCATATTCAATCTCCTTGAATTATCCCACTTCAAGATTCTATCCTGAGTCTGTAGTTTCCCCCGGATCACTAACCACATCAAGAACACATGCTTTGGTATACACTGGGCGAACCAGACACATCCCACCCAGCTAACAAGCATTTCACAAGATTGTATACTATTCCACACAACCATAGCAGAGTATGGAACCAAAGCATCACCATCCTTCCAGCATAACATATCCTCCACGTCATGCTGAACCTGTATATTGTTAACATATATCAAAACCAGGAAAAGATCCAACCAAACCGTGGGCTAATTCCAAGAGCCATTAACATAAAGATCTTCAATAGTAGAACCCAAAGAAAAACCCGCATCTCGAATAGCTCTAGGAGATATAAACACAGCCAACGGACTAGCCTCACACCAATAATCATACCATATATTAGGGCTTTTTCCATTGCCAACTCGAGTCCAAATACGCCCTTTAACAATCACACGGAGCTGCAAAATATTCTGCCAACTCCAACTACAGTTTGATGGGATCCGAACATTCCAAAAATTACAATTACCCAACCTATAGTCAACAATAGTTCTCGCATGGATAGTTTGTAACTTTCCCAAACAATCTCCAACTCAATGGAGTTTTGACACGCAAGCCTTCTAAACATACTTGTGAAACCGATCTTAATAAATCGGATTATAATCATTATTAAAATCATACTAACCGATCACAATTGGAACGACCAATAAATATGCATAGTAGACAGAACAGAACGAATCAACTGAAGCCTGCCAGTAAACGATAGAAATTTATTCATCCAAAGAGATATTCGTTGATCCATCCTTTCCAGAAGAACATAACTATCCTTATAACACAATCTCGTAGAAACCAACAGAACCCCCAAATAACGCACAGGAAGCTTACCCTCCTCAAAAGGCATAATACTAAGAATATTCCTTTTCACAGGCTCAGGAACATTACAAAAAAAGACTATACTCTTATGGTTGCTAGGCAATAAACTAGACATATTAGAAAACTGTTTAAGAACACACATAATACATCCAAACCAAAATCGAACATAGCATCTATTATTTAAATCAAAACCAAAATCGAACACGAAACCACACGAGTGACCCTTGAAATCAATCCACTCATGCCCAAAACTCATCGATAGCACTCCACAACCAACTTCGAACTCTCTTGCCTCGAAAATTCACCGAATAAATCAAAATGAGAACTATGGATCCAAAAAACACTTAATTGGCCATCTAGGCAAGTAAACGAGGTGTAAAGAATCAAGAAATTACTCTTATTTACTCGTTAGGAACAGAGAATCAAATTACACTACCGAAATGAAAGTAATCAGACTTTAAACAAGAAACGCAAAGCTTGATCGATGAAAAAGAAGTCAAATCAAGCTAACACGACCAAGTAAATAAGATCTACTTGTATTTTAATAAAAAAGTATGCAACTATAGATTGGTACATCAAAGTACTCACAAAAGTTTAACTAAATACACGGGAAAGGAACTAGTTATAACGAAACATTAGACAAAAATAGTTATCGCATTGATAGTTTGTAACTTTCCCTAACAATCTCCAACTCAATGGAGTTTTGACACGCAAGCCTTCTGAACATACTTGTGAACCGATCTTAACAAATCGGATTATAATCATTATTAAAATCATACTAATCAATCACAATTAGAAGATAACATCTATTATTTAAATCTAAACCAAAACCGACACGAAACCACATGAATGACCCTTGAAACAAATCCAACCTTGCCCAAAACTCATCTATAGAACTCCACTACCAACTTCGAACTCTCTTGCCTCGAAATTCCATCAAATCAATCAAAATGAGAAGTATGGATCCATAAAACACTTAATTGACAATCTAGGCAAGTAAACGTGGTGAAAAGAACCAAGAAATTACTCTTATTTACTCGTTAGAAATAGAGAATCAAATTACACTACCAAAATGAAAGTAATCTGACTTTAAACAAGAAACACAAAGCTTGATCTATGAAAAAGAAGTCAAATCAAGCTAACACGACCAAGTAAATAAGATCTACTTGTATTTTAATAAAACGTATGCAACTATAGACTGGTGCATCAAAGTACTCCCGAAACCTTAACTAAATACACGGAAAAGTAACTAGTTAAACCAAAACATTAGACAACAATAGTTCTCGTATGGATAGTTTGTAACTTTCCCTAACAATCTGGAACTTTATGGAGTTTTGATACGCATGCCTTCTAAACACAATTGGGAACCAATCTTAATAAATCAGATTATAATCATCATTAAAATCATACTAATCAATCACAATTGGAACATAGCATCTATTATTTAAATCTAAACTAAAACCAAACATGAAACCACATGAATGACCCTTGAAATCAATCCACTCCAGCCCAAAACTCATCGATAGCACTCCACAAACAACTTCGAAATCTATTGCCTTGAAAATCCAACGAAGAAATCAAAATGAGAACTATGGATCCAGAAAACACTTAATTGACTATCAAGGCAAGTAAATGAGGTGTAAAGAACTAAGAAATTACTCTTAGTTATTGGTTAGGAATAGAGAATCAAATTACACTACCAAAAGGAAAGTAATCAGACTTTAAACATGAAACACAAAGCTTGATCGTTGAAAATGAAGTCTAATCAAGCTAACACGACCAAGTAAATAAGATCTACTTGTATTTTAATAAAAAAGTATGCAACTATAGATTGGTACATCAAAGTACTCATGAAAGCTTAACTAAATACACGGGAAATGAACTAGGTATAACAAAACATTAGACAACAATAGTTCTCACATTGATAGTTTGTAACTTTCCCTAACAATCTCCAACTCAATGGAGTTTTGACACACAAGCCTTTTGATCATACTTATGAACCAATCTTAATCAATTGGATTATAATCATTATTAAAATCATGCTAATCAATAACAATTGGAACATAACATGTATTATTTAAATCAAAACCAAAACCGAACACGAAACCACATGAATGACCATTGAAACCAATCCACTCTTGCCTAAAACTCATCAATAGCACTCCACTACCCACTTCGAACTCTCTTGCCTCGAAATTCCATCAAATCAATCAAAATGAGAACTATGGAACTATAAAACACTTAATTGACCATCTAGGCAAGTAAACGTGGTGTAAAGAACTAAGAAATTTCTCTAATTTACTCGTTAGAAATAGAGAATCAAATTTCACTACCAAAAAATCTGACATTAAACAAGAAACACAAAGCTTGATCGATGAAAAAGAAGTCAAACCCGGCTAACATGACCAGGTAAATAAGATCTACTTGTATTTTAATAAAACGTATGCAACTATAGACTGGTGCATCAAAGTACTCTCGAAACCTTAACTAAATACACGGGAAAGGAACTAGTTAAACCAAAACATTAGACAACAATAGTTCTTGCATGGATAGTTTGTAACTTTCCCTAACAATCTGGAACTCAATGGAGTTTTGATACGCAAGCCTGCAAAACACACTTGGGAACCAATCTTAATAAATTGGATTGTAATCATCATTAAAATCATACTAATCAATCACAATTGGAACATAGCATCTATTATTTAAATCAAAACTAAAACCGGACACGTAACCACACGAATGACCCTTGAAATCAATCCACTCCAGCCCAAAACTCATCGATAGCACTCCACAAACAACTTCAAACTCTCTTGCCTCGAAAATTCTCCGAATCAATCAAAACGAGAACTATGGATCCAGAAAAGACTTAATTGACCATCTAGGCAAGTAAACGAAGTGTAAAGAACCAAGAAATTACTCTTAGTTATTGGTTAGGAATAGAGAATCAAATTACACTACCAAAATGAAAGTAATCTGACTTTAAACAAGAAACACAAAGCTTGATCGATGAAAAAGAAGTCAAGTCAAGCTAACACGACCAAGTAAATAAGATCTACTTGTATTTTAATAAAAAAGTATGCAACTATAGATTGGAACATCAAAGTACTCACGAAAGCTTAACTAAATACATGGGAAAGGAACTAGTTATAACAAAACATTAGACAACAATAGTTCTTGCATTTATAGTTTGTAACTTTCTCTAACAATCTCCAACTCAATGGAGTTTTAACACACAAGCCTTTTGAACATACTTGTGAACCGATCTTAATCAATCAGATTATAATCATTATTAAAATCATACTAATCAATCACAATTGGAACATAACATCTATTATTTAAATCAAAACCAAAACAAGACATGAAATCACAGGAATGACCCTTGAAATCAATCCACTCCTGCCCAAAACTCATCGATAGCACTCCACTACCAACTTGGAACTCTCTTGCCTCGAAAATCCATTGAACCAATCAAAATGAGAACTATGGATCGATAAAACACTTAATTGACCATCTAGGCAAGTAAACGAGGTGTAAAGAACCAAGAAGTTATTCTTATTTACTCGTTAGGAATAAAGAATCAAATTACACAACCAAAATGAAAGTAATCTGACTTTAAACAAGAAACGCAAAGCCTGATCGATGAAAAAGAAGTCAAATCAAGCTTGTGGGTCCAATTAAATAAGATCTACTTGTATTCTAATAAAACGTATGCAACTATAGATTGGTGCATCAAAGTACTCGCGAAACCTTAACTAAATACACTGGAAAGGAACTAGTTATACCAAAAGATTAGACAACAATAGTTCTCGCATGGATAGTTTGTAACTTTCCCTAACAATCTCTAACTCAATGGAATTTTGATACGCAAGCCTTTTGAACACATTTGTGAACCAATCTTAATAAATCGGATTATAATCATCATTAAATCATACTAATCAATCACAATTGGAACATAGCATCTATTATTTAAATTAAAACAAAAACCAAACACGAAACCACACGAATGACCCTTGAAATAATCCACTCCTGCCCAAAACTCATCGATAGCACTCCACAACCAACTTCGAACTCTCTTGCCTCGAAAATTCACCGAATCAATCAAAATGAGAACTATGGATCCAAAAAACACTTAATTGACCATCTAGGCAAGTAAACAAGGTGTAAAGAACCAAGAAATTACTCTTATTTACTCGTTAGGAACAGAGAATCAAATTACACTACTGAAATGAAAGTAATCAGACTTTAGACAAGAAACGCAAAGCTTGATCGATGAAAAAGATGTCAAATCAAGCTAACACAACCAAGTAAATAAGAGCTACTTGTATTTTAATAAAAAAGTATCCAACTATAGATTGGTGCATCAAAGTATTCATGAAAGCTTAACTAAATACACGGGAAAGGAACTAGTTATAATAAAACATTAGACAACAATAGTTCTCGCATGGATAGTTTGTAACTTTCCCTAACAATCTCCGACTCAATGGAGTTTTGACACGCAAGCCTTTTGAACATACTTTTGAACAATCTCCAACTCATGGGAAATTACTGCCCTTGATGTTTTAGGGGCTGTTATGGATTTTTTCTTCTCAGGGAAACTTCTGAATGAAATCAATCATACCATAATAGCTCTTGTGCCAAAGATTCCGATCCCCTCTCGTATTAGTGAATTTAGACCCATTGCTTTTTGTAATGTGCTTTACAAGTGCATTACAAAAATAATAGCAAACATAATCAAAAATGGGCTGAAGGATATTGTTAGTATTAATCAATCAGCTTTTATTCCTGATAGAAGGATCATAGATAATATTCTTCTAGCTCAAGAAATTATGCATAACTATTATCGTCAGACGGGTCCTCCTAGATGTGCTTTCAAGATTGATATTCAAAAAGCTTATGATACGGTGAATTGGAAATTTTTAAAGGATGTGTTATTGGCATTTGGTTTTCATATAGAATGGTGGATTGGATTATGGTCTTTGTTGCCTTGCCTTCTTTTTCCTTATCGATTAATGGTCAGCTTCATAGGTACTTCAAAGGAAAAAGAGGCCTTAGGCAAGGAGACTCTCTGTCTCTTTATCTATTCATTTTAGTGATGTAGATCCTTACGTAAATTTTAGATCATACTTCTAGGATCGATACGGGGTTTCGGTTCCATCACTTGTGTTAAAAGCAAAGGCTGATATACCTTTGTTTTGCGAATGACCTATTCGTGTTCTCCAGAGGTGATAATCATTCTGTTACTTGCATTTTGGACGGATTAAAATTATTTGAAGGTTTTTCGGGTCTGGTTCCTAACATTCAGAAAAGTACTATTTTTTTTGTAATGTTCCTCAACAGATTAAAAATAGCTATCATGTCCATAATGCCTTTTGAGGAAGGCACTTTACCGGTTAGATATCTTGGTGTTCCACTTATATCTTCAGGGGTACGTGCTCATGATTGTAATGTGCTCCTAGAAAGGATGGATACTATCTTATGGATTGGAAGAATAAAAATTTATCATTTGCTGGTAGATGTCAGCTTATTATTTCAGTTTTATCTTCTATACATGTTTATTGGTCATTGGTGTTTATCCTTCCAGCTAGCATTATAACGAAGCTTGAAGCCAAGATGAGGAGGTTCTTGTGGGCTCAAGGTCTTATGCAATAAGGCAAAGCTAAAGTCGCTTGGAAAGCAGTGTGTTTGCCTAAGCAAGAAGGTGGGTTGGGCATACGCAGAATTAAGGAGATGAACATTGCTTTAATGGCTTATCATGTCTGGGGTATTCTTATTAAAATAGAGTCTCTATGGGTAGAATGGGTTCATCTTCATTGTCTGCCTTGGAAGAATTTCTGGGTGGTTAAAGTCCCTTCTAATGGTTCTTGGGGTTGGCGCAAGCTTTTAAGCATGCGCCCGGTGCTTAGACATTATTTTTACAACTCTATAGGTGATGGAACCTCTACTTCAGCTTGGTAAGACATTTGGAATAATATTGGTCAGCTTCAATCAATTGTTTCACATCAGGAGATCTATAATGCAGGATTCTCTACAACCTCTACTGTCGCAGATATTGTTCAAAATGGGGTTTGGAGTTGACCTGTTGCTTGGTATGATTTATTCCCAGTCATAAAAGACTTACAACCCCCTGTCATAAACATGGAGATAAAAGATAAGGTTCACTGGTTGTTTAAGAATAAGTTGCATTGTTTCTCAACATCTATGGCATGGCATTCCATTTGATATAGGGAGCCTGAGGTTGATTGGTATAAATGCATTTGGTTTCCTCAATGCATTCCTAGACATGCGTTTCTCCTCTGGTTGGTGATGAAAGAGAAATTGTTAACGCAAGATAGAATCTTAGGTGGCCCTTAACTAGAAGAGGGAACATGAATATGTTATGTTGTGTGTTATGCACCTCTAATTATGACTCTCATCCTCATCTGTTTTTTGAATGCTCATATTCTTCTAATCTATGGATGTTGATTAAGGAGAAAGCCAATTTGCCTAGGTGTTCTCCTACTTGGAGGGATGTAAAAGAGCAATTTCTAACGAACCAGGGATCGAAATCTCTTCCAATTATTGTTCGAAAATTGGTGATAGCTGCTGCCGCATACTATATTTGGTAAGAGAGGAACTTGCGTATTTTTCAAAATCAAGCTCGGTCCTCTACAGTGCTAAGCGAGATTATTCTTTCGATAGACCGGTTAGTGTTGTTGAGCCCGAAATTCAGAGACAACAATCGAGTTCAAGCTACACTTGCAAAATGGAAGATTTCTGATTCACATATCTCGGATGACGGAGGCGAAAGAGTTTTATTTTTTTGTGTTTGCTTACCGTGTACTTTGTTATGGGTAGGCTAGAGTACTTTGTGTTTTGGTTTTTTTTGGATCCACTTATATAGGGGGATGTCCTATATAAGAACTAATGTAGAATCCATCTATACTACTTGTACGTTATTTGATTGTTTATAATAGAATTACCGGGGTAAACCCTTTACCTAAAAAAAAACATACATGTGAACCAATCTTAATAAATTGGATTATAATCATTATTAAAATCATACTAATCAATCACAATTGGAACATAGCATCTATTATTTAAATCAAAACCAAAACCGAACACGAAACCATACGAGTGACCCTTGAAACCAATCCACTCTTGCCCAAAACTCACGATAGCACTCCACTACCAACTTCGAACTCTCTTGCCTCGAAAATCCATCGAACCATCAAAATGAGAACTATGGATCCATAAACACTTAATTGACCATCTAGGAAAGTAAACAAGGTGTAAAGAACCAAGAAATTAATTTTATTTATTCGTTAGGAATAGAGAATCAAATTACACTACCGAAATGAAAGTAATCAGACTTTAAACATGTGAGGCCCCATTCTAAAAAACCCTACAGTTGGATTTGGACATCAGAAACATAAGTTCTCGAACATATTAATATACGCAGTGGAACGTACAAAAATTTATATCATTCAACATTAACATCAAAAGATCACTTTAGCTATCAACTAAAGCTCTATGCCGGGATGCCAGTCTCGATCATGTGCCAGGTAGCTCTCTCCCATCCATGCCAAGCTCACCCCCAACAATGTATAGCATACCTCTCAATCTAATACGCACACAAAAGTCAGCGACGCTAAGTGAGCTCTAGGTTTACTTTAACAAAACTGTAACATACATTAACGTCATAAAAACTTTAACTTCATTCATCATCAACATCGTCATCGAACTCTTTCGATAACCAAACTTTATCTTTTACTTTACCATTCAATTTACACTTT
The DNA here is from genome assembly GCA_025506505.1 of Flaveria sonorensis. Lineage (NCBI taxonomy): Eukaryota > Viridiplantae > Streptophyta > Magnoliopsida > Asterales > Asteraceae > Flaveria > Flaveria sonorensis. The sequence goes on from CM046427.1 coordinate 31,729,077, forward strand.
ACCGTCACGTTACCCATACATTACTTTACCATTCGCTTTACGTTACGTTACCCATACTTTACTTTACCCTTCGCTTTACATTACCTTACCCATACTTTACTTTACCATTCACTTTACGTCATCATTTGAACTTATAACTAAGCTTAATTCCTATCGGGTGAGAATGCACAAAACGGATCTCCTATCAGTTAAGCACACCTAAGTGTAACTCCTATCGGGTGAGAATGCACGAAGCATATCTCTTATCAGTTGAGCACATCGAAGTGTAACTCCTATCGGGTGAGAATGCACGAAGCATATCTCCTATCAGTTGAGCACACCGAAGTGTAACTCCTATCAAGTGAGAATGCGCGAAGCATATCTCCTATCAGTTGAGCACACTGATGTAACTCCTATCGGGTGAGAATGCACGAAGCATATCTCCTATCAGTTGAGCACACCGAAGTGTAACTCCTATCGGGTGAGAATGTACGAAGCCTACCTCCTATCAGTTGAGCACACCGAAGAGTAACTCCTATCAGTTGAGCACACCGAAGAGTAACTCCTATCGGGTGAGAATGCCCGAAGCATATCTCCTATCATTTGAGCAAACCGAAGTGTAACTCCTATCAGGTGAGAATGCATGAAGCATACCTCCTATCAAGTGCTTGCCAAACTTCTTTAGCGCTTTAACATTTTCACAGCTGTGTTATACAGGGTAACAAGGTAACTATTCTTTCGCATTTCACATGTGAATTATCATCATTCTTTAGCCTTTAACTATCATGATATATATAATATATCTACATACGTACTTAATTCTTTAACGTTAAGTTCATCATTAAGTCATTATTAACGCACGTTTACAGGGTAACATAACACGTCACAGTCCAAAGTTTCCGCGCGAGAACCCACATTGGCGAGAGAACTTCCCACTTCAAGCGACAACTCCCTCTTCATGAGAGAACTCATTATTTGCGCGAGAACATCATCATTCGTGCGAGAACTTCAAAAGATAACCGTTAGCCACAAAAACTATATTTCGCGCGAGAACTCGCCTCTCGCACGATAACTTTTCTACTGTACATAACTTTATCCACAAGTTATCGCTCCTTTAACCACTTTAACACCCATAACATGCAATAACAGTTATAAACATCATTCTTTAACAAAAAATTTGTAAAGTATGCATATTAGCCCTAAAACATGGATAAAACATGTAAAAGAGGGGACTAGAACTCACCTGTTGAAGTTCTAGTACAACCACAACTTCCCCGAAGCTTTTACCGAGCAAAAACTACATAATCATGCGTTTTATACAACAATAATCCATCCTTAGTACATAACACGAGTTACTACACGAGTTACTTCGTTTCTTCACTTTCTCTCTCTACGCAGCCGCTTTCTCTCTCTAGCAGTAGTACGTCTCGCGTGAAACTATTGTCTGGCTAGGTGTTCTCAGCTATTTATACCCAGCTCAAACTTTTCGCCGGATTTCTCACGCGAGAACTTCCAGTTGCGGGAGAACCGTCCTCCACGCGAGAATCTTCATGACTCGCACAAGAACTCAACTCTCGCGCGAGAACTTCGCCTCTATTCGAAAATTCGGGGCGTTACAAAACAATAAACGCAAAGCTTGATCGATGAAAAAGAAGTCAAATCAAGCTAACACGACCAAGTAAATAAGATCTACTTGTATTTTAATTAAAAAGTATGCAACTATAGATTGGTGCATCAAAGTAGTCACGAAAGCTTAACTAATTACATGGGAAAGGAACTAGTTATAACAAAACATTACAGAACAATAGTTCTCGCATGGATAGTTTGTAACTTTCCCTAACAATCTCCAACTCAATGGAGTTTTGAGACGCAAACCTTCTGAACATACATGTGAACCAATCTTAATAAATTGGATTATAATCATTATTAAAATCATACTAATCAATCACATTGGAACATAGCATCTATTATTTAAATCAAAACCAAAACCGAACACGAAACCACACGAATGACCCTTGAAACCAATCCACTCTTGCCCAAAACTCATCGATAGCACTCCACTACCAACTTCAAACTCTCTTGCCTCGAAAATCCATCGAATCAATCAAAATGAGAACTATGGACCCATAAAATACTTAATTGACCATCTAGGCAAGTAATCGAGGTGTAAAGAACCAAGAAATTACCCTTATTTACTCGTTAGGAAAAGAGAATCAAATGACACTACCGAAATGAAAGTAATTTGACTTTAAACAAGAAACACAAAGCTTGATCAATGAAAAAGAAGTCAAATCAAGCTAACACGACCAAGTAAATAAGATCTACTTGTATTTTAATAAAACATATGCAACTATAGATTGGTGTATCAAAGTGCTCACGAAACCTTAACTAAATACACGGGGAAAGGTACAAGTTAAACCAAAACATTAGACAACACTAGTTCTCGCATGGGTAGTTTGTAACTTTCACTAACAATCTCCTACTCAATGGAGTTTTGATACGCAAGCCATCTGAACACCCTTGTGAACCAATCTTAATAAATCAGATTATAATCATCATTAAATCATACTAATCAATCACAATTGGAACATAGCATCTATTATTTAAATAAAAACCAAAACCAAACATGAAACCATATGAAAGACCCTTAAAATCAATGCACTCTACCCAAAACTCATCGATAGCACTCTACAACCAACTTCGAACTCTCTTGCCTCAAAAATCCACCGAGTCAATCAAAATGAGAACTATGGATCCAGAAAACACTTAATTGATCATCTAGGCAAGTAAACGAGGTGAAAATATCTAAGAAAATTATCTTATTTACTTGTTAGGAATAGAGAATCAAATTACACTTCCAAAATGAAAGTAGTAAGACTTTAAAGAAGAAAAACAAAGCTTGATCGACAAAAAAGAAGTCAAATCAAGCTAACACGACCAAGTAAATAAGATCTACTTGTATTTTAATAAAAATGTGCAACAATAGATTGGTGCATCTAAGTACTCACGAAAGCATAACTAAATACATAGGAAAGTAACTAGTTGTACCAAAACATTAAACAACAATAGTTCTCGCATGGATAGTTTGTAACTTTCCCTAACAATCTCCAACTCAATGGAGTTTTGATACGAAGCCTTCTGACCATACTTGTGAACCAATCTTAATTAATCAAATTATAATCATCATTAAAATCATACTAATCAATCACAATTGGTACATAGCATCAATTATTTAAATCAAAACAAAAACCAGACACAAAACCACACGAATGACCCTTGAAATCAATCCACTCCTGCCCAAAAGTCATCGACAGCACTCCACAACCTACTTCAAACTCTGTTGCCTTGAAAATACATTGAATCAATCAAAATGAGAACTATGGATCCAGAAAACACTTAATTGACCATCTAGGCAAGTAAACAAGGTGTAAAGAACGAATAAATTAGTCTTATTTACTTGTTAGGAACAGAGAATCAAATTGCACTACCAAAATGAAAGTAATCAGAATTTAAACAAGAAACGCAAAGGTTGATCGTTGAAAAAGAAGTCAAATCAATCTAACATGACCAAGTAAATAAGATCTACTTGTATTTTAATAAAAAAGTATGCAACTATAGATTGGTGCAGCAAAGTACTCACGAAAACTTAACTAAAGACATGGGAAAGGAACTAGTTATAACAAAACATTAGATAACAATAGTTCTCGCATTGATAGTTTGTAACTTTCCCTAACAATCTCTAACTCAATGGAGTTTTGACACGCAAGCCTTCTGAACATACTTGTGAATCGATCTTGATAAATCAGATTATAATCATTATTAAAATCATACTAATCAATCACAATTAGAACATAGCATCTATTATTTTAATAAATACTAAAACCGAACACGAAACCACACGAATGACACTTGAAACCAATCCACTCTTGCCCAAAACTCATCGATAGCACTCCACTACCAACTTCGAACTCTCTTGCCTCGAAAATCCATCGAATCAATCAAAATGAGAACTATGGATCCACAAAACACTTAATTGACCATCTAGGCAAGTAAACGAGGTGTAAAGAACCAAGAAATTACTCTTATTTACTTGTTAGGAATAGAGAATCAAATTACACTACCGAAATGAAAGTAATCTCACTTTAAACAAGAAACACAAAGCTTGATCGATGAAAAAGAAGTCAAATCAAGCTAACACGACCAAGTAAATAAGATCTTCTTGTAATTTAATAAAACGTATGCAACTATAGATTGGTGCATCTAAGTACTCACGAAACCTTAACTAAATACACGGGAAAGGAACATGTAAAACAAAAACATTGGACAACAATAGTTCTCGTATGGATTGTTTGTAACTTTCCCTAACAATCACCAACTCAATGGAGTTTTGATACGCAAGCCATCTGAACACACTTGCGAACCAATCTTAATAAATGAGATTATAATCATCATTAAATCATACTAATCAATCACATTTGGAACATAGCATCTATTATTTAAATCAAAACTAAAACCATACACGAAACCACATGAATGACCCTTGAAATCAATCCACTCCTACCCAAAACTCATCGATAGCACTCCACAAACAACTTCGAACTCTCTTGCCTCGAAAATACACCGAATCAATCAAAATGAGAACTATGGATCGAGAAAACACTTAATTGGCCATCTAGGCAAGTAAACGAGGTGTAAATATCTAAGAAATTTATCTTATTTACTCGTTAGGAATAGAGAATCAAATTACACTACCGAAATGAAAGTAATAAGACTTTAAACAAGAAAAACAAAGCTTGATCGATGAAAAAGAAGTAAAATCAAGCTAACACGACCAAGTAAATAAGATCTACTTGTATTTTAATTAAAATGTGCAACTATAGATTGGTGCATCTAAGTACTCACGAAAACTTAACTAAATACATGGTAAAGGAACTAGTTGTACCAAAACATTAAACAATAATAGTTCTGGCATGGATAGTTTGTAACTTTCCTTAACAATCTCCAACTCAACGGAGTTTTGATACGCAAGCTTTCTGACCACACTTGTGAAACAATCTTAATTAATCAAATTAAAATCATCATTAAAATCATACTAATCAATCACAATTGGAACATAGCATCTATTATTTAAATCAAGACCAAAACCAAACACGAAACCACACGAATAACCCTTGAAATCAATCCACTCCCGTCCAAAACTCATCGATAGCACTCCAAAACCAACTTCGAACTCTCTTGCCTCTAAAATCCACCGAATCAATCAAAATGAGAACCATGGTTCTAGAAAACACTTAATTGACCATCTAGGCAAGTAAACAAAGTGTAAATATCTAAGAAATTACTCTTATTTACTCGTTAGTAATAAAGAATAAAATTACACTACCGAATGAAAGTAATCTAACTTTACACAAGAAACACAAAGCTTGATCGATGAAAAAGAAGTCAAATCAAGTTAACACGACAAACATAAGATCTACTTGTATTTTAATAAAACGTATGCAACTATAGATTGGTGCATCAAAGTACTCATAAAACCTTATATAAATACACGGGAAAGGAACTAGTTAAACCAAAACATTAGACAACAATAGTTCTCGTATGGATAGTTTGTTACTTTCCCTAACAATCGCCAACTCAATGGAGTTTTGATACGCAAGCCTTCTGAACACACTTGTGAACCAATCTTAATAAATCAGATTATAATCATCATTAAATCATACTAATCAATCACAATTGGAACATAGCATCTACTATTTAAATCAAAACCAAAACCAAACAAGAAACCACACGAATGACCCTTGAAACCAATCCACTCCTGTCCAAAACTCATCGATAGCACACCACTACCAACTTTGAGCTCTCTTGCCTCGAAAATCCACCAAATCAATGAAAATGAGAACTATAGATCTAGAAAACACTTAATGACCATCTAGGCAAGTAAACGAGGTGTAGAGAACCAAGAAATTACTCTTATTTCCTCGTTAGGAATAGAGAATCAATTTACACTACCGAAATGAAACTAATCAGACTTTAAATAAGAAACGGAAAGCTTGATCGATGAAAAAGAAGTCAAATCAAGCTAACACGACCATGTAAATAAGATCTTGTATTTTAATAAAAAAGTGTGCAACTTAAGATTGGTGCGTCAAAGTACCAGGAAAGCTTAACTAAATACACGCGAAAAGAACTAGTGATAACAAAACATTAGACAATAATAGTTCTCGCATGGATAGTTTGTAACTTTCCGTAACAATCTCCAACTGAATGGAGTTTTGACACGCAAGCCTTCTGAATATACTTGTGAACCAATGTTAATAAATTGAATTATAATCATTATTAAAATCATACTAATTAATCACAATTGGAACATAGCATCTATTTTTTAAATCAAAACCAAAACCGAACACGAAACCACACGAATGACCCTTGAAACCAATCCACTCTTGCCCAAAACTCATCGATAGCACTCCACTACCAACTTTGAACTCTCCTTCATGAAAATCCACTGAATCAAACAAAATGAGAACTATGGATCCAGAAAACACTTAATTAACCATCTAGGCAAGTAAACGAGGTGTAAAAACCAAGAAATTACTCTTATTTACTAGTTAGAAATAGAGAATCAAGTTACACTACCGAAATGAAAGTAATTTGACTTTAAACAAGAAACATAAAGCTTGATCGATGAAAAAAAGTAAAATCAAGCTAACACGACCAAGTAAATAAGATCTACTTGTATTTTAATAAAACGTATGCAACTATAGACTGGGGCATCAAAGTACTCACGAAACCTTAACTAAGTACACAGGAATGGAACTACTTTAGCCAAATCATTAGACAACAATAGTTCTCGCATGGATAGTTTGTAACTTTCCCTAACAATCTCCAACCCAATGGAGTTTTGACACACAAACCTTCTGAACATACTTGTGAACCAATCTTAATAAATTGGATTATAATCATTATTAAAATAATACTAATCAATCACAATTGGAACATGGCATCTATTATTTAAATCAAAACCAAAACCGAACACGAATGAACCTTGAAATCAATCCACACTTGCCGAAAACTCATCGATAGCACTCCACTACCAACATCAAAATCTCTTACCTCGAAAATCCACCGAATCAATCAAAATGAGAACTATGGATCCAGAAAACTCTTAATCGACCATCTAAGAAAGTAAACGAGGTGTAAATGTCTAAGAAAGTACTCTTATTTACTTGTTAGGAATAGAGAATCAAATTTAACTACCGAAATGAAAGTAATCAGACTTTAAATAATAAACGCAAAGTATGATCGATAAAAAAGAAGTCAAATCAAGCTAACACGACCAAGTAAATAAGATCTACTTGTATTTTACGAAAAAGCATGCAACTACAGATTGGTGCCTTAAAGTACTCACGAAAGCTTAACTAAATACATGGAAAGGAACTAGTTATAACTAAACATTAGACAACAATAGTTCTCGCATGGATAGTATGTAACTTTTCTTAACAATCTCCAACTCAATGGAGTTTTGACATGCAAGCCTTCTAAACGTACTTGTGAACCGATCTTAATAAATCGGATTATAATCATTACTAAAATCATACTAATCAATCACAATTGGAACATAACATCTATTATTTAAATCAAAACCAAAACCAAACACGAAACCACACGAATGACCCTTGAAACCAATGCACTCTTACCCAAAACTCATCGATAGCATTCCACTACCAACTTCGAACTTTCTTGCCTCAAAATTCCATCAAATCAATCAAAATGAGAACTATGGATCCATAAAACACTTAATTGACCATCTAGGCAAGTAAACGAGGTGTAAAGAACCAAGAAATTACTCTTATTTACTCGTTAGGAATAGACAATGAAATTACACTACCAAAATGAAAGTAATTTGACTTTAAACAAGAAACACAAAGCTTGATCGATGAAAAAGAAGTAATATCAAGCAAACACGACCAAGTAAATAAGATCTATTTGTATTTTAATAAAACGTATGCAACTATAGACTGGTGCATCAAAGAACTTGCGAAACCTTAACTAAATGCACAGGAATGGAACTAGTTAAACCAAAACATTAGACAACAATAGTTCTCGCATGGATAGTTTGTAACTTTCCCTAACAATCTGGAACTTTATGGAGTTTTGATACGCAAGCCTTCTAAACAGACTTGGGAACCAATCTTAATAAATCGGATTATAATCATCATTAAAATCATACTAATCAATCACAATTGGAACATAACATCTATTATTTAAATCTAAACTAAAACCGAACACGAAACCACATGATTGACCCTTGAAATCAATCCACTCCAGCCCAAAACTCATTGATAGCACTCCACAAACAACTTAGAACTCTCTTTCCTCAAAAATCCGCCGAATAAATAGAACTGTGGATCCAGAAAACACTTAATTGACCATCTAGGCAAGTAAACGAGGTGTAAAGAACCAAGAAATTACTCTTAGTTATCCGTTAGGAATAGAGAAACCAATTACACTACTGAAATAGAAGTAATCAGACTTTAAACAAGAAACACAAAGCTTGATCGATGAAAAAGAAGTCAAATCAAGCTAACCCGTCCAAGTAAATAAGATCTACTTGTATTTTAATAAAAAAGTATGCAACTATAGATTGGTACATCAAAGTACTCATGAATGCTTAACTAAATACACGGGAAATGAACTAGTTATAACAAAACATTAGACAACGATAGTTCTCGCATTGATAGTTTGTAACTTTCCCCAACAATCTCCAACTCAATGGAGTTTTGACACACAAGCCTTTTGAACATACTTGTGAACCGATCTAATCAATCGGATTATAATTATTATTAAAATCATACTATTCAATCACAATTGGAACATAACATCTATTATTTAAATCAAAACCAAAACCGAACATGAAATCACAGGATGACCCTTGAAATCAATCCACTCCTGGCCAAAACTCATCGATAGCACTCCACAACCAAATTCAAACTCTCTTGCCTCAAAAATGCACCGAATCAATCAAAATGAGAACTATGGATCCAGAAAACCCTTAATTGACCATCTAGGCAAGTAAATGAGGTGTAAAGAACCAAGAAATTACTCTTATTTACTCGTTAGGAACAAAGAATCAAATTACACTAATGAAATGAAAGTAATTAGACTTTAAATAAGAAACACAAAGCTTGATCGATGAAAAGAAGTCAAATCAAGCTAACACGACCAAGTAAATAAGATCTACTTTTAGTTTAATAAAAAGTATGCAACTATAGATTGGTGCATCAAAGTACTTACGAAAGCTTAACTAAACACTTGGGAAAGGAACTAGTTATTACAAAACATTAGACAACAATAGTTTGTTTTGGGAAAAGGGTTACCCCGGTGATTCTATATATTAACACAACCATTAAAGAACAAGTAGTGAGGAGCGTCCACACTAGTTCAGCCTTGGGACATGCCCCAAGACCGTAAACCAAAATTTAAACACCAAAAAACACAACCAAATAAAACAACCTAGACTAACATCTAGGAAGACATACTGAACCCTACTACAAGAAGAATCAACCTAATCCTTTTGCCAATCTTCTTGGATATTCCAATCCTTCAACACCTCTATAACCCGATTTGTCTTCTTAACCTTCAATCCCATGAGTTTGTCTGAACAACATTGAGAATTACCTTTGCAAGTACATCTGGAGGTCTTGGTTTGTCAATAATAATCTAGAATTCCTCTCTTGCCAAATAAAATATGCAGAAGCAGCAACTAGGAATCAAGCGACAATATAAACTATAGTTTTTGACGTAGCTCGCGCAATCAAGTTATGCAGAATATGTTGCCAAACTAGAGGCGTAGCTAGCATGTAAGCCTTCTCACGGATTAAACTCCAAACCTGAGACGAATACTTACACTCAAAGAACAAGTGATTATGTGAATCATAATTAGATAGACATAATGAGCAACACATTAAATTCATATTCAATCTCCTTGAATTATCCCACTTCAAGATTCTATCCTGAGTCTGTAGTTTCCCCCGGATCACTAACCACATCAAGAACACTTTCGCATGGTATGCTGTGATGTGTGATGTGTTATCTTTACACATTAAACGGTTTTCAAACGTTATGTTTACAATGTGACTTTACTTGGTATTTACGTAATGTAAGTACTATATAACGAAAGTGAAAGATAACAAATGACGAAAATGGAAGTAATGAATGATGGGATCCTTGTCGCTTACCCCGGTACTATATTTTGCTTCGTGCATAATGTATTTGCTTCATGCACAATGTATCGGCTTCGTGCACAATTATTATGGGATTGTTTACAAGCCTTGATAAAGTACAAGATTCGTGCATAATGTTGGGGTATAGCATATGACAGGATCTATAAGGGAGTGAAAGACGAATGATGTTAGCGAATGAAAAAGCGAATGATGATAAATAATAATAATTATTATCTAGATGCACGTATGATGTATGATCACAAACGAAGTAAAGGATATGTTTATACGAAACGATGTATTATAAATTATAAATCTAGAATCACTCAGCGTCGCTGACTTTTTCTATGCATGATAGTTGGCAGGTGATTGTTGGATGCTGAGGAGGTGCAGGAATTGATGCATAAGCTACTAGGAAGGATTTAAGTCTGGCATCCACATTTTTGAGAATGATTATGGTGTTAATACAATTTTTATGATGTAAATGAAACGAGATAATGTATAGATATGTTTTTGGTCGTTAATGAAAAGTTTAAATTCCGTTGCAAAATGACTGTTTTGCATGTTTTATGCGATGATTGTCCAACTGTAAGCGTCCAGGGGACGGGGCCTTACACAATCTTAATAAATTGGATTATAATCATCATTAAAATCATACTAGTCAATCACAATTGGAACATAGCATCTATTATTTAAATCAAAACCAAAACCAAACACGAAACCACATGAATGACCCTTGAAATTAATCCACTCCTGCGCAAAACTCATCGATAGCACTCCGCTACCAACTTCGAACTCTCTTGCCTCGAAAATCCACGGAATCAATCAAAATGAGAACTATGGATCCAGAAAACACTTAATTGACCATCTAGGCAAGTAAACGAGGTGTAAAGAACCAAGAAATTACTCTTATTTACTCGTTAGGAATAGTGAATCAAAGTACACTACCAAAATGAAAGTAATCAGACTTTAAACAAGAAACACAAAGCTTGATCGATGAAAAAGAAGTCAAATCAAGCTAACATGACCAAGTAAATAAGATCTACTTGTATTTTAATAAAAAAAATGTGCAACTATTGATTGGTGCATCAAAGTACTCACGAAAGCTTAACTAAATACATGGGAAATGAACTAGTTGTACCAAAACGTCAACAACAATAGTTCTCGCATGGATAGTTTGTAACTTTCCCTAACAATCTCCAACTCAATGGAGTTTTGATATGCAAACACACTTGTGAACCAATCTTAATAGATCGGAATATAATCATCATTAAAATCATACTAATCAATCACAATTGGAACATAGCATCAATTATTTAAATCAAAACCAAAACCACACGAATGACCCTTGAAATCAATCCACTCTTCCCTAAAACTCATCGATATCACTCCACTACCAACATCAAACTCTCTTGCCTCGAAAATCCACCAAATCAATCAAAATGAGAACTATGGATCCATAAAACAATTAATTGACCATCTAGGCAAGTAAACGAGGTGTAAAGAACCAAGAAATTGCTCATATTTACTTGTTTGGAATTGAGAATCAAATTACACTATCAAAATGAAATCAATCAGATGTCAAATAAGAAACGCAAAGCTTGATCGATAAAAAAGAAGTCAAATCAAGCTAACACGACCAAGTTAATAAGATCTACTTGTATTTTAATAAAAAAATGTGCAACTATTGATTGGTGCATCAAAATATTCACGAAAGCATAACTAAATACATAGGAAATGAACTAGTTGTACCAAAACATCAAACAACAATAGTTCTCGCATGGAGAGTTTTTAACTTTCCCTAACAATCTCCAACTCAAAGGAGTTTTGATACGCAAGCCTTCTGACCACACTTGTTAACCAATCGTAATCAATCGGATTATAATCATTATTAAAATCATACTAATCTATCAAAATTAGAACATAGTATCTATTATTTAAATCATGCCAAAACCGAACAGGAAACCACACGAATAACCCTTAAAATCAATCCAATCTGGCCCAAAACTCATCCATAGCACTCTTCTACCAACTTCGAACTCTCTTGCATCGATAATCCACCGAATCAATCAAAATGAGAACTATGGATCCATAAAACACTTAATTGACCATCTAGGCAAGTAAACGAGGTGTAAAGAACCAAGAAATTACTCTTATTTACTCGTTAGGAATAGAAAATCAAATTACACTACCGAAATGAAAGTAATCAGACTTTAAACAAGAAACACAAAGCTAGATCGATGAAAAAGAAGTCAAATCATGCTAACACAACCAAGTTAATAAAATGTACTTGTATTTTAATAAAAAAATATGCAACTATAGATTGGTATATCAAAGTACTCACAAAAGCTTAACTAACTACATGGGAAAGGAACCAATTGTATCAAAACATTAAAAAACAATAGTTCTCGCATAGATAGTTCTAACTTTCCCTAACAATCTCCAATTCAATGGAGATTTGTTACGAAAGCCTTCTGAAAATACTTGTGAACCAATCTTAATAAATCGGCTTATAATCATCGTCAAAATCATACTAATCAATCACAATTGGAACATAGCATCTATTATTTAAATCAAAACCAAAACCAAACACGAAACCACACAAATCACCCTTGAAATCAATCCACTCCTGCCATTGACACATGTATAACAATCCCCAACCAACTTCAAACACTCTCGCCTCGAAAATCCACCGAATCAATCAAAATGAAAACTATGGATCCATAAAACACTTAATTGACCATCTAGGCAAGTAAACAAGGTGTAAATAACCAAGAAATTACTCGTATTTACTCGTTTAGAATGGAGAATAAAATTACCCTACCGAAATGAAAGTAATCAGACGTCAAACAAGTAACGCAAAGCTTGATCGATGAAAAAGAAGTCAAATCAAGCTAACACGACCAATTAAATAAGATCTACAATTGGAACATAAAATCTATTATTTAAATCAAAACCATAACCGAACATGAAACCACACGAATGACCCTTGAAATCAATCCATTCTTCCCCAAAACTCATCGATTGCACTCCACTACCAACATCAAACTCTCTTGCCTCTAAAATCCATCGAATCAAACAAAATGAGAACTATGGATCCATAAAACACTTAATTGACCATCTATGCAAGTAAACGAGGTGTAAAGAACCAAGAAATTGCTCGTATTTACTCGTTTTGAATGGAGAATCAAATTAGACTACTGAAATGAAAGTAGATGTCAAACAAGAAACGCAAAGCTTGATCGATAAAAAAAAGTCAAATCAAGCTAACACAACCAAGTAAATAAGATCTACTTGTATTTTAATAAAAAATGTGCAACTATAGATTGGTGCATCAAAGTACTCATGAAAGCTTAACTAAATACATAGGAAAGGAACTAGTTGTACCAAAACATTAAACAACCATAGTTCTCGCATGGATAGTTTGTAACTTTCCCTAGCAATGTCCAACGCAATGGAGTTTTGATACGCAAGCCTTCTAAACACACTTGTGAACCAATCTTAATAAATCGGATTATTATCATTATTAAAATCATACTAATCAATCAAATTGGAACATAGCATTTATTATTTAAATCAAAACCAAAACCAAATACGAAACGACACGAATAACCCTTAAAATCAATCCAATCTTGCCCAAAACTCATCTATAGCACTCCACGGCCAGCTTCGAACTCTCTTGCCTCGAAAAACCACCAAATCAATTAAAATGATAACTATGGATCTATTAAACATTTAATTGACCATCTAGGCAAGTAAACAAGGTGTAAAGAACCAAGAAATTACTCTTACTTACCCGTTAGGAATAGATAATCAAATTACACTACAGAAATGAAAGTAATCAGAGTTTAAACAAGAAACGCAAAGCTTGATCGATGAAAAAGAAGTCAAATCAAGCTAACACGACCAAGTAAATAAGATCTACTTGTATTTTAGTAAAAATGTGCAACTATAGATTGGTTCATCAAAGTACACACGAAAGCTTAACTAAATACATAGGAAAGGAACTAGTTGTACCAGAACAATAAACAACAATAGTTCTCGCATGGATAGTTTGTAAGTTTCCCTAACAATCTCCAAATCAATAGAGTTTTGATACGCAAGCCTTCTGACCACACTTGTTAACCAATCGTAATCAATCGGATTATAATCATTATTAAAATCATACTAATCTATCAAAATTAGAACATAGTATCTATTATTTAAATCATGCCAAACCGAACAGGAAACCACACGAATAACCCTTAAAATCAATCCAATCTGGCCCAAAACTCATCCATAGCACTCTTCTACCAACTTCGAACTCTCTTGCATCGATAATCCACCGAATCAATCAAAATGAGAACTATGGATCCATAAAACACTTAATTGACCATCTAGGCAAGTAAACGAGGTGTAAAGAACCAAGAAATTACTCTTATTTACTCGTTAGGAATAGAAAATCAAATTACACTACCGAAATGAAAGTAATCAGACTTTAAACAAGAAACACAAAGCTAGATCGATGAAAAAGAAGTCAAATCATGCTAACACAACCAAGTTAATAAAATGTACTTGTATTTTAATAAAAAAATATGCAACTATAGATTGGTATATCAAAGTACTCACAAAAGCTTAACTAACTACATGGGAAAGGAACCAATTGTATCAAAACATTAAAAAACAATAGTTCTCGCATAGATAGTTCTAACTTTCCCTAACAATCTCCAATTCAATGGAGATTTGTTACGAAAGCCTTCTGAAAATACTTGTGAACCAATCTTAATAAATCGGCTTATAATCATCGTCAAAATCATACTAATCAATCACAATTGGAACATAGCATCTATTATTTAAATCAAAACCAAAACCAAACACGAAACCACACAAATCACCCTTGAAATCAATCCACTCCTGCCATTGACACATGTATAACAATCCCCAACCAACTTCAAACACTCTCGCCTCGAAAATCCACCGAATCAATCAAAATGAAAACTATGGATCCATAAAACACTTAATTGACCATCTAGGCAAGTAAACAAGGTGTAAATAACCAAGAAATTACTCGTATTTACTCGTTTAGAATGGAGAATAAAATTACCCTACCGAAATGAAAGTAATCAGACGTCAAACAAGTAACGCAAAGCTTGATCGATGAAAAAGAAGTCAAATCAAGCTAACACGACCAATTAAATAAGATCTACAATTGGAACATAAAATCTATTATTTAAATCAAAACCATAACCGAACATGAAACCACACGAATGACCCTTGAAATCAATCCATTCTTCCCCAAAACTCATCGATTGCACTCCACTACCAACATCAAACTCTCTTGCCTCTAAAATCCATCGAATCAAACAAAATGAGAACTATGGATCCATAAAACACTTAATTGACCATCTATGCAAGTAAACGAGGTGTAAAGAACCAAGAAATTGCTCGTATTTACTCGTTTTGAATGGAGAATCAAATTAGACTACTGAAATGAAAGTAGATGTCAAACAAGAAACGCAAAGCTTGATCGATAAAAAAAAGTCAAATCAAGCTAACACAACCAAGTAAATAAGATCTACTTGTATTTTAATAAAAAATGTGCAACTATAGATTGGTGCATCAAAGTACTCATGAAAGCTTAACTAAATACATAGGAAAGGAACTAGTTGTACCAAAACATTAAACAACCATAGTTCTCGCATGGATAGTTTGTAACTTTCCCTAGCAATGTCCAACGCAATGGAGTTTTGATACGCAAGCCTTCTAAACACACTTGTGAACCAATCTTAATAAATCGGATTATTATCATTATTAAAATCATACTAATCAATCAAAATTGGAACATAGCATTTATTATTTAAATCAAAACCAAAACCAAATACGAAACGACACGAATAACCCTTAAAATCAATCCAATCTTGCCCAAAACTCATCTATAGCACTCCACGGCCAGCTTCGAACTCTCTTGCCTCGAAAAACCACCAAATCAATTAAAATGATAACTATGGATCTATTAAACATTTAATTGACCATCTAGGCAAGTAAACAAGGTGTAAAGAACCAAGAAATTACTCTTACTTACCCGTTAGGAATAGATAATCAAATTACACTACAGAAATGAAAGTAATCAGAGTTTAAACAAGAAACGCAAAGCTTGATCGATGAAAAAGAAGTCAAATCAAGCTAACACGACCAAGTAAATAAGATCTACTTGTATTTTAGTAAAAATGTGCAACTATAGATTGGTTCATCAAAGTACACACGAAAGCTTAACTAAATACATAGGAAAGGAACTAGTTGTACCAGAACAATAAACAACAATAGTTCTCGCATGGATAGTTTGTAAGTTTCCCTAACAATCTCCAAATCAATAGAGTTTTGATACGCAAGCCTTCTGACCACACTTGTGAACCAATCTTAATAAATCGGATTATAATCATCATTAAAATCATACTAATCAATCAAATTGGAACATGGCATCTATTATTTAAATCAAAACCAAAATGGAATACAAAACCACATGAATGACCCTTTAAATCAATCTACTCCTGCCAAAAACTCATCGATAGCACTCCATAACCAACTATGAACTCTCTTACCTTGAAAATCCACAGAATCAATCAAAATAGGAACTATGGATCCAGAAAACACTTAATTGACCATCTAGGGCAAGTAACCGAGGAGTAAAGAACCAAAAAATAACTTTTATTTACCTTTTAGGAATAGAGAATCAAATTACACTACCGAAATGAAAGTAATCAGACTTTAAACGAGAAACGCAAAGCTTGATCGATGAAAAAGAAGTCAAATCAAGCTAACACGACCAAGTAAATAAGATCTACTTGTATTTTAATTAAAAAGTATGCAACTATAGATTGGTGCATCAAAGTAGTCACGAAAGCTTAACTAATTACATGGGAAAGGAACTAGTTATAACAAAACATTACAGAACAATAGTTCTCGCATGGATAGTTTGTAACTTTCCCTAACAATCTCCAACTCAATGGAGTTTTGAGACGCAAACCTTCTGAACATACATGTGAACCAATCTTAATAAATTGGATTATAATCATTATTAAAATCATACTAATCAATCACATTGGAACATAGCATCTATTATTTAAATCAAAACCAAAACCGAACACGAAACCACACGAATGACCCTTGAAACCAATCCACTCTTGCCCAAAACTCATCGATAGCACTCCACTACCAACTTCAAACTCTCTTGCCTCGAAAATCCATCGAATCAATCAAAATGAGAACTATGGACCCATAAAATACTTAATTGACCATCTAGGCAAGTAATCGAGGTGTAAAGAACCAAGAAATTACCCTTATTTACTCGTTAGGAAAAGAGAATCAAATGACACTACCGAAATGAAAGTAATTTGACTTTAAACAAGAAACACAAAGCTTGATCAATGAAAAAGAAGTCAAATCAAGCTAACACGACCAAGTAAATAAGATCTACTTGTATTTTAATAAAACATATGCAACTATAGATTGGTGTATCAAAGTGCTCACGAAACCTTAACTAAATACACGGGGAAAGGTACAAGTTAAACCAAAACATTAGACAACACTAGTTCTCGCATGGGTAGTTTGTAACTTTCACTAACAATCTCCTACTTAATGGAGTTTCGATACGCAAGCCTTCTGAACACCCTTGTGAACCAATCTTAATAAATCAGATTATAATCATCATTAAATCATACTAATCAATCACAATTGGAACATAGCATCTATTATTTAAATAAAAACCAAAACCAAACATGAAACCATATGAAAGACCCTTAAAATCAATGCACTCTACCCAAAACTCATCGATAGCACTCTACAACCAACTTCGAACTCTCTTGCCTCAAAAATCCACCGAATCAATCAAAATGAGAACTATGGATCCAGAAAACACTTAATTGATCATCTAGGCAAGTAAACGAGGTGAAAATATCTAAGAAAATTATCTTACTTACTTGTTAGGAATAGAGAATCAAATTACACTTCCGAAATGAAAGTAGTAAGACTTTAAAGAAGAAAAACAAAGCTTGATCGACAAAAAAGAAGTCAAATCAAGCTAACACGACCAAGTAAATAAGATCTACTTGTATTTTATTAAAAATGTGCAACAATAGATTGGTGCATCTAAGTACTCACGAAAGCATAACTAAATACATAGGAAAGTAACTAGTTGTACCAAAACATTAAACAACAATAGTTCTCGCATGGATAGTTTGTAACTTTCCCTAACAATCTCCAACTCAATGGAGTTTTGATACGAAGCCTTCTGACCATACTTGTGAACCAATCTTAATTAATCAAATTATAATCATCATTAAAATCATACTAATCAATCACAATTGGTACATAGCATCAATTATTTAAATCAAAAAAAAAACCAGACACAAAACCACACGAATGACCCTTGAAATCAATCCACTCCTGCCCAAAAGTCATCGACAGCACTCCACAACCTACTTCAAACTCTGTTGCCTTGAAAATACATTGAATCAATCAAAATGAGAACTATGGATCCAGAAAACACTTAATTGACCATCTAGGCAAGTAAACAAGGTGTAAAGAACGAATAAATTAGTCTTATTTACTTGTTAGGAACAGAGAATCAAATTGCACTACCAAAATGAAAGTAATCAGAATTTAAACAAGAAACGCAAAGGTTGATCGTTGAAAAAGAAGTCAAATCAATCTAACATGACCAAGTAAATAAGATATACTTGTATTTTAATAAAAAAGTATGCAACTATAGATTGGTGCAGCAAAGTACTCACGAAAACTTAACTAAAGACATGGGAAAGGAGTTATAACAAAACATTAGATAACAATAGTTCTCGCATTGATAGTTTGTAACTTTCCCTAACAATCTCTAACTCAATGGAGTTTTGACACGCAAGCCTTCTGAACATACTTGTGAATCGATCTTGATAAATCAGATTATAATCATTATTAAAATCATACTAATCAATCACAATTAGAACATAGCATCTACTATTTTAATAAATACTAAAACCGAACACGAAACCACACGATTGACACTTGAAACCAATCCACTCTTGCCCAAAACTCATCGATAGCACTCCACTACCAACTTCGAACTCTCTTGCCTCGAAAATCCATCGAATCAATCAAAATGAGAACTATGGATCCACAAAACACTTAATTGACCATCTAGGCAAGTAAACGAGGTGTAAAGAACCAAGAAATTACTCTTATTTACTTGTTAGGAATAGAGAATCAAATTACACTACCGAAATGAAAGTAATCTCACTTTAAACAAGAAACACAAAGCTTGATCGATGAAAAAGAAGTCAAATCAAGCTAACACGACTAAGTAAATAAGATCTACTTGTAATTTAATAAAACGTATGCAACTATAGATTGGTGCATCTAAGTACTCACGAAACCTTAACTAAATACACGGGAAAGGAACATGTAAAACAAAACATTGGACAACAATAGTTCTCGTATGGATTGTTTGTAACTTTCCCTAACAATCACCAACTCAATGGAGTTTTGATACGCAAGCTATCTGAACACACTTGCGAACCAATCTTAATAAATGAGATTATAATCATCATTAAATCATACTAATCAATCACATTTGGAACATAGCATCTATTATTTAAATCAAAACTAAAACCATACACGAAACCACATGAATGACCCTTGAAATCAATCCACTCCTACCCAAAACTCATCGATAGCACTCCACAAACAACTTCGAACTCTCTTGCCTCGAAAATACACCGAATCAATCAAAATGAGAACTATGGATCGAGAAAACACTTAATTGACCATCTAGGAAAGTAAACAAGGTGTAAAGAACCAAGAAATTAATTTTATTTATTCGTTAGGAATAGAGAATCAAATTACACTACCGAAATGAAAGTAATCAGACTTTAAACATGTGAGGCCCCATTCTAAAAAACCCTACAGTTGGATTTGGACATCAGAAACATAAGTTCTCGAACATATTAATATACGCAGTGGAACGTACAAAAATTTATATCATTTAACATTAACATCAAAAGATCACTTTAGCTATCAACTAAAGCTCTATGCCGGGATGCCAGTCTCGATCATGTGCCAGGTAGCTCTCTCCCATCCATACCAAGCTCACCCCCAACAATGTATAGCATACCTCTCAATCTAATACGCATACAAAAGTCAGCGACGCTAAGTGAGCTCTAGGTTTACTTTAACAAAACTGTAACATACATTAACGTCATAAAAACTTTAACTTCATTCATCATCAACATCGTCATCGAACTCTTTCGATAACCAAACTTTATCTTTTACTTTACCATTCAATTTACACTTTACCGTCACGTTACCCATACATTACTTTACCATTCGCTTTACGTTACAATACCCATACTTTACTTTACCCTTCGCTTTACATTACCTTACCCATACTTTACTTTACCATTCACTTTACGTCATCATTTGAACTTATAACTAAGCTAAATTCCTATCGGGTGAGAATGCATAAAGCGTATCTCCTATCAGTTAAGCACACCTAAGTGTAACTCCTATCGGGTGAGAATGCACGAAGCATATCTCTTATCAGTTGAGCACATCGAAGTGTAACTCCTATCGGGTGAGAATGCACGAAGCATATCTCCTATCAGTTGAGCACACCGAAGTGTAACTCCTATCAAGTGAGAATGCGCGAAGCATATCTCCTATCAGTTGAGCACACTGATGTAACTCCTATCGGGTGAGAATGCACGAAGCATATCTCCTATCAGTTGAGCACACCGAAGTGTAACTCCTATCGGGTGAGAATGTACGAAGCCTACCTCCTATCAGTTGAGCACACCGAAGAGTAACTCCTATCAGTTGAACACACCGAAGAGTAACTCCTATCGGGTGAGAATGCCCGAAGCATATCTCCTATCATTTGAGCAAACCGAAGTGTAACTCCTATCAGGTGAGAATGCATGAAGCATACCTCCTATCAAGTGCTTGCCAAACTTCTTTAGCGCTTTAACATTTTCACAGCTGTGTTATACAGGGTAACAAGGTAACTATTCTTTCGCATTTCACATGTGAATTATCATCATTCTTTAGCCTTTAACTATCATGATATATATATATATATCTACATACGTACTTAATTCTTTAACGTTAAGTTCATCATTAAGTCATTATTAACGCACGTTTACAGGGTAACATAACACGTCACAGTCCAAAGTTTCCGCGCGAGAACCCACATTGGCGAGAGAACTTCCCACTTCAAGCGACAACTCCCTCTTCATGAGAGAACTCATTATTTGCGCGAGAACATCATCATTCGTGCGAGAACTTCAAAAGATAACCGTTAGCCACAAAAACTATATTTCGCGCAAGAACTCGCCTCTCGCACGATAACTTTTCTACTGTACATAACTTTATCCACAAGTTATCGCTCCTTTAACCACTTTAACACCCATAACATGCAATAACAGTTATAAACATCATTCTTTAACAAAACATTTGTAAAGTATGCATATTAGCCCTAAAACATGGATAAAACATGTAAAAGAGGGGACTAGAACTCACCTGTTGAAGTTCTAGTACAACCACAACTTCCCCGAAGCTTTTACCGAGCAAAAACTACATAATCATGCGTTTTATACAACAATAATCCATCCTTAGTACATAACACGAGTTACTACACGAGTTACTTCGTTTCTTCACTTTCTCTCTCTACGCAGCCGCTTTCTCTCTCTAGCAGTAGTACGTCTCGCGTGAAACTATTGTCTGGCTAGGTGTTCTCAGCTATTTATACCCAGCTCAAACTTTTCGCCGGATTTCTCACGCGAGAACTTCCAGTTGCGGGAGAACCGTCCTCCACGCGAGAATCTTCATGACTCGCGCAAGAACTCAACTCTCGCGCGAGAACTTCGCCTCTATTCGAAAATTCGGGGCGTTACAAAACAATAAACGCAAAGCTTGATCGATGAAAAAGAAGTCAAATCAAGCTAACACGACCAAGTAAATAAGATCTACTTGTATTTTAATTAAAAAGTATGCAACTATAGATTGGTGCATCAAAGTAGTCACGAAAGCTTAACTAATTACATGGGAAAGGAACTAGTTATAACAAAACATTACAGAACAATAGTTCTCGCATGGATAGTTTGTTACTTTCCCTAACAATCTCCAACTCAATGGAGTTTTGAGACGCAAACCTTCTGAACATACATGTGAACCAATCTTAATAAATTGGATTATAATCATTATTAAAATCATACTAATCAATCACATTGGAACATAGCATCTATTATTTAAATCAAAACCAAAACCGAACACGAAACCACACGAATGACCCTTGAAACCAATCCACTCTTGCCCAAAACTCATCGATAGCACTCCACTACCAACTTCAAACTCTCTTGCCTCGAAAATCCATCGAATCAATCAAAATGAGAACTATGGACCCATAAAATACTTAATTGACCATCTAGGCAAGTAATCGAGGTGTAAAGAACCAAGAAATTACCCTTATTTACTCGTTAGGAAAAGAGAATCAAATGACACTAACGAAATGAAAGTAATTTGACTTTAAACAAGAAACACAAAGCTTGATCAATGAAAAAGAAGTCAAATCAAGCTAACACGACCAAGTAAATAAGATCTACTTGTATTTTAATAAAACATATGCAACTATAGATTGGTGTATCAAAGTGCTCACGAAACCTTAACTAAATACACGGGGAAAGGTACAAGTTAAACCAAAACATTAGACAACACTAGTTCTCGCATGGGTAGTTTGTAACTTTCACTAACAATCTCCTACTTAATGGAGTTTTGATACGCAAGCCTTCTGAACACCCTTGTGAACCAATCTTAATAAATCAGATTTTAATCATCATTAAATCATACTAATCAATCACAATTGGAACATAGCATCTATTATTTAAATAAAAACCAAAACCAAACATGAAACCATATGAAAGACCCTTAAAATCAATGCACTCTACCCAAAACTCATCGATAGCACTCTACAACCAACTTCGAACTCTCTTGCCTCAAAAATCCACCGAATCAATCAAAATGAGAACTATGGATCCAGAAAACACTTAATTGATCATCTAGGCAAGTAAACGAGGTGAAAATATCTAAGAAAATTATCTTACTTACTTGTTAGGAATAGAGAATCAAATTACACTTTCGAAATGAAAGTAGTAAGACTTTAAAGAAGAAAAACAAAGCTTGATCGACAAAAAAGAAGTCAAATCAAGCTAACACGACCAAGTAAATAAGATCTACTTGTATTTTAATAAAAATGTGCAACAATAGATTGGTGCATCTAAGTACTCACGAAAGCATAACTAAATACATAGGAAAGTAACTAGTTGTACCAAAACATTAAACAACAATAGTTCTCGCATGGATAGTTTGTAACTTTCCCTAACAATCTCCAACTCAATGGAGTTTTGATACGAAGCCTTCTGACCATACTTGTGAACCAATCTTAATTAATCAAATTATAATCATCATTAAAATCATACTAATCAATCACAATTGGTACATAGCATCAATTATTTAAATCAAAACAAAAACCAGACACAAAACCACACGAATGACCCTTGAAATCAATCCACTCCTGCCCAAAAGTCATCGACAGCACTCCACAACCTACTTCAAACTCTGTTGCCTTGAAAATACATTGAATCAATCAAAATGAGAACTATGGATCCAGAAAACACTTAATTGACCATCTAGGCAAGTAAACAAGGTGTAAAGAACGAATAAATTAGTCTTATTTACTTGTTAGGAACAGAGAATCAAATTGCACTACCAAAATGAAAGTAATCTCACTTTAGACAAGAAACACAAAGCTTGATCGATGAAAAAGAAGTCAAATCAAGCTAACACGACCAAGTAAATAAGATCTACTTGTAATTTAATAAAACGTATGCAACTATAGATTGGTGCATCTAAGTACTCACGAAACCTTAACTAAATACACGGGAAAGGAACATGTAAAACAAAAACATTGGACAACAATAGTTCTCGTATGGATTGTTTGTAACTTTCCCTAACAATCACCAACTCAATGGAGTTTTGATACGCAAGCCATCTGAACACACTTGCGAACCAATCTTAATAAATGAGATTATAATCATCATTAAATCATACTAATCAATCACATTTGGAACATAGCATCTATTATTTAAATCAAAACTAAAACCATACACGAAACCACATGAATGACCCTTGAAATCAATCCACTCCTACCCAAAACTCATCGATAGCACTCCACAAACAACTTCGAACTCTCTTGCCTCGAAAATACACCGAATCAATCAAAATGAGAACTATGGATCGAGAAAACACTTAATTGGCCATCTAGGCAAGTAAACGAGGTGTAAATATCTAAGAAATTTATCTTATTTACTCGTTAGGAATAGAGAATCAAATTACACTACCGAAATGAAAGTAATAAGACTTTAAACAAGAAAAACAAAGCTTGATCGATGAAAAAGAAGTAAAATCAAGCTAACACGACCAAGTAAATAAGATCTACTTGTATTTTAATTAAAATGTGCAACTATAGATTGGTGCATCTAAGTACTCATGAAAGCTTAACTAAATACATGGGAAAGGAACTAGTTGTACCAAAACATTAAACAATAATAGTTCTGGCATGGATAGTTTGTAACTTTCCTTAACAATCTCCAACTCAACGGAGTTTTGATACGCAAGCTTTCTGACCACACTTGTGAAACAATCTTAATTAATCAAATTAAAATCATCATTAAAATCATACTAATCAATCACAATTGGAACATAGCATCTATTATTTAAATCAAGACCAAAACCAAACACGAAACCACACGAATAACCCTTGAAATCAATCCACTCCCGTCCAAAACTCATCGATAGCACTCCAAAACCAACTTCGAACTCTCTTGCCTCTAAAATCCACCGAATCAATCAAAATGAGAACCATGGTTCTAGAAAACACTTAATTGACCATCTAGGCAAGTAAACAAAGTGTAAATATCTAAGAAATTACTCTTATTTACTCGTTAGTAATAAAGAATAAAATTACACTACCGAATGAAAGTAATCTAACTTTACACAAGAAACACAAAGCTTGATCGATGAAAAAGAAGTCAAATCAAGTTAACACGACAAACATAAGATCTACTTGTATTTTAATAAAACGTATGCAACTATAGATTGGTGCATCAAAGTACTCATAAAACCTTATATAAATACACGGGAAAGGAACTAGTTAAACCAAAACATTAGACAACAATAGTTCTCGTATGGATAGTTTGTTACTTTCCCTAACAATCGCCAACTCAATGGAGTTTTGATACGCAAGCCTTCTGAACACACTTGTGAACCAATCTTAATAAATCAGATTATAATCATCATTAAATCATACTAATCAATCACAATTGGAACATAGCATCTATTATTTAAATCAAAACCAAAACCAAACAAGAAACCACACGAATGACCCTTGAAACCAATCCACTCCTGTCCAAAACTCATCGATAGCACACCACTACCAACTTTGAGCTCTCTTGCCTCGAAAATCCACTAAATCAATGAAAATGAGAACTATAGATCTAGAAAACACTTAATTGACCATCTAGGCAAGTAAACGAGGTGTAGAGAACCAAGAAATTACTCTTATTTCCTCGTTAGGAATAGAGAATCAATTTACACTACCGAAATGAAACTAATCAGACTTTAAATAAGAAAAGGAAAGCTTGATCGATGAAAAAGAAGTCAAATCAAGCTAACACGGCCATGTAAATAAGATCTTGTATTTTAATAAAAAAGTGTGCAACTTAAGATTGGTGCGTCAAAGTACTCAGGAAAGCTTAACTAAATACACGCGAAAAGAACTAGTGATAACAAAACATTAGACAATAATAGTTCTCGCATGGATAGTTTGTAACTTTCCGTAACAATCTCCAACTGAATGGAGTTTTGACACGCAAGCCTTCTGAATATACTTGTGAACCAATGTTAATAAATTGAATTATAATCATTATTAAAATCATACTAATTAATCACAATTGGAACATAGCATCTATTTTTTAAATCAAAACCAAACCGAACACGAAACCACACGAATGACCCTTGAAACCAATCCACTCTTGCCCAAAACTCATCGATAGCACTCCACTACCAACTTTGAACTCTCCTTCATGAAAATCCACTGAATCAAACAAAATGAGAACTATGGATCCAGAAAACACTTAATTAACCATCTAGGCAAGTAAACGAGGTGTAAAAACCAAGAAATTACTCTTATTTACTAGTTAGAAATAGAGAATCAAGTTACACTACCGAAATGAAAGTAATCTGACTTTAAACAAGAAACATAAAGCTTGATCGATGAAAAAAAGTAAAATCAAGCTAACACGACCAAGTAAATAAGATCTACTTGTATTTTAATAAAACGTATGCAACTATAGACTGGGGCATCAAAGTACTCACGAAACCTTAACTAAGTACACAGGAATGGAACTACTTTAGCCAAATCATTAGACAACAATAGTTCTCGCATGGATAGTTTGTAACTTTCCCTAACAATCTCCAACCCAATGGAGTTTTGACACACAAACCTTCTGAACATACTTGTGAACCAATCTTAATAAATTGGATTATAATCATTATTAAAATAATACTAATCAATCACAATTGGAACATGGCATCTATTATTTAAATCAAAACCAAAACCGAACACGAATGAACCTTGAAATCAATCCACACTTGCCGAAAACTCATCGATAGCACTCCACTACCAACATCAAAATCTCTTACCTCGAAAATCCACCGAATCAATCAAAATGAGAACTATGGATCCAGAAAACTCTTAATTGACCATCTAAGAAAGTAAACGAGGTGTAAATGTCTAAGAAAGTACTCTTATTTACTTGTTAGGAATAGAGAATCAAATTAAACTACCGAAATGAAAGTAATCAGACTTTAAATAATAAACGCAAAGTATGATCGATAAAAAAGAAGTCAAATCAAGCTAACACGACCAAGTAAATAAGATCTACTTGTATTTTACGAAAAAGCATGCAACTACAGATTGGTGCCTTAAAGTACTCACGAAAGCTTAACTAAATACATGGAAAGGAACTAGTTATAACTAAACATTAGACAACAATAGTTCTCGCATGGATAGTATGTAACTTTTCTTAACAATCTCCAACTCAATGGAGTTTTGACATGCAAGCCTTCTAAACGTACTTGTGAACCGATCTTAATAAATCGGATTATAATCATTACTAAAATCATACTAATCAATCACAATTGGAACATAACATCTATTATTTAAATCAAAACCAAAACCAAACACGAAACCACACGAATGACCCTTGAAACCAATGCACTCTTACCCAAAACTCATCGATAGCATTCCACTACCAACTTCGAACTTTCTTGCCTCAAAATTCCATCAAATCAATCAAAATGAGAACTATGGATCCATAGAACACTTAATTGACCATCTAGGCAAGTAAACGAGGTGTAAAGAACCAAGAAATTACTCTCATTTACTCGTTAGGAATAGACAATGAAATTACACTACCAAAATGAAAGTAATCTGACTTTAAACAAGAAACACAAAGCTTGATCGATGAAAAGAAGTAATATCAAGCAAACACGACCAAGTAAATAAGATCTATTTGTATTTTAATAAAACGTATGCAACTATAGACTGGTGCATCAAAGAACTTGCGAAACCTTAACTAAATGCACAGGAATGGAACTAGTTAAACCAAAACATTAGACAACAATAGTTCTCGCATGGATAGTTTGTAACTTTCCCTAACAATCTGGAACTTTATGGAGTTTTGATACGCAAGCCTTCTAAACAGACTTGGGAACCAATCTTAATAAATCGGATTATAATCATCATTAAAATCATACTAATCAATCACAATTGGAACATAACATCTATTATTTAAATCTAAACTAAAACCGAACACGAACCACATGATTGACCCTTGAAATCAATCCACTCCAGCCCAAAACTCATTGATAGCACTCCACAAACAACTTAGAACTCTCTTTCCTCAAAAATCCGCCGAATAAATAGAACTGTGGATCCAGAAAACACTTAATTGACCATCTAGGCAAGTAAACGAGGTGTAAAGAACCAAGAAATTACTCTTAGTTATTGGTTAGGAATAGAGAAACAAATTACACTACCGAAATAGAAGTAATCAGACTTTAAACAAGAAACACAAAGCTTGATCGATGAAAAAGAAGTCAAATCAAGCTAACCCGTCCAAGTAAATAAGATCTACTTGTATTTTAATAAAAAAGTATGCAACTATAGATTGGTACATCAAAGTACTCATGAATGCTTAACTAAATACACGGGAAATGAACTAGTTATAACAAAACATTAGACAACGATAGTTCTCGCATTGATAGTTTGTAACTTTCCCCAACAATCTCCAACTCAATGGAGTTTTGACACACAAGCCTTTTGAACATACTTGTGAACCGATCTAATCAATCGGATTATAATCATTATTAAAATCATACTATTCAATCACAATTGGAACATAACATCTATTATTTAAATCAAAACCAAAACCGAACATGAAATCACAGGATGACCCTTGAAATCAATCCACTCCTGGCCAAAACTCATCGATAGCACTCCACAACCAAATTCAAACTCTCTTGCCTCGAAAATGCACCGAATCAATCAAAATGAGAACTATGGATCCAGAAAACACTTAATTGACCATCTAGGCAAGTAAATGAGGTGTAAAGAACCAAGAAATTACTCTTATTTACTCGTTAGGAACAAAGAATCAAATTACACTAATGAAATGAAAGTAATTAGACTTTAAATAAGAAACACAAAGCTTGATCGATGAAAAGAAGTCAAATCAAGCTAACACGACCAAGTAAATAAGATCTACTTTTAGTTTAATAAAAAGTATGCAACTATAGATTGGTGCATCAAAGTACTTACGAAAGCTTAACTAAACACTTGGGAAAGGAACTAGTTATTACAAAACATTAGACAACAATAGTTTGTTTTGGGAAAAGGGTTACCCCGGTGATTCTATATATTAACACAACCATTAAAGAACAAGTAGTGAGGAGCGTCCACACTAGTTCAGCCTTGGGACATGCCCCAAGACCGTAAACCAAAATTTAAACACCAAAAAACACAACCAAATAAAACAACCTAGACTAACATCTAGGAAGACATACTGAACCCTACTACAAGAAGAATCAACCTAATCCTTTTGCCAATCTTCTTGGATATTCCAATCCTTCAACACCTCTATAACCCGATTTGTCTTCTTAACCTTCAATCCCATGAGTTTGTCTGAACAACATTGAGAATTACCTTTGCAAGTACATCTGGAGGTCTTGGTTTGTCAATAATAATCTAGAATTCCTCTCTTGCCAAATAAAATATGCAGAAGCAGCAACTAGGAATCAAGCGACAATATAAACTATAGTTTTTGACGTAGCTCGCGCAATCAAGTTATGCAGAATATGTTGCCAAACTAGAGGCGTAGCTAGCATGTAAGCCTTCTCACGGATTAAACTCCAAACCTGAGACGAATACTTACACTCAAAGAACAAGTGATTATGTGAATCATAATTAGATAGACATAATGAGCAACACATTAAATTCATATTCAATCTCCTTGAATTATCCCACTTCAAGATTCTATCCTGAGTCTGTAGTTTCCCCCGGATCACTAACCACATCAAGAACACATGCTTTGGTATACACTGGGCGAACCAGACACATCCCACCCAGCTAACAAGCATTTCACAAGATTGTATACTATTCCACACAACCGTAGCAGAGTATGGAACCAAAGCATCACCATCCTTCCAGCATAACATATCCTCCACGTCATGCTGAACCTGTATATTGTTAACATATATCAAAACCAGGAAAAGATCCAACCAAACCGTGGGCTAATTCCAAGAGCCATTAACATAAAGATCTTCAATAGTAGAACCCAAAGAAAAACCCGCATCTCGAATAGCTCTAGGAGATATAAACACAGCCAACAGACTAGCCTCACACCAATAATCATACCATATATTAGGGCTTTTTCCATTGCCAACTCGAGTCCAAATACGCCCTTTAACAATCACACGGAGCTGCAAAATATTCTGCCAACTCCAACTACAGTTTGATGGGATCCGAACATTCCAAAAATTACAATTACCCAACCTATAGTCAACAATAGTTCTCGCATGGATAGTTTGTAACTTTCCCAAACAATCTCCAACTCAATGGAGTTTTGACACGCAAGCCTTCTAAACATACTTGTGAAACCGATCTTAATAAATCGGATTATAATCATTATTAAAATCATACTAACCGATCATAATTGGAACGACCAATAAATATGCATAGTAGACAGAACAAAACGAATCAACTGAAGCCTGCCAGTAAACGATAGAAATTTATTCATCCAAAGAGATATTCGTTGATCCATCCTTTCCAGAAGAACATAACTATCCTTATAACACAATCTCGTAGAAACCAACAGAACCCCCAAATAACGCACAGGAAGCTTACCCTCCTCAAAAGGCATAATACGAAGAATATTCCTTTTCACAGGCTCAGGAACATTACAAAAAAAGACTATACTCTTATGGTTGCTAGGCAATAAACTAGACATATTAGAAAACTGTTTAAGAACACACATAATACATCCAAACCAAAATCGAACATAGCATCTATTATTTAAATCAAAACCAAAATCGAACACGAAACCACACGAATGACCCTTGAAATCAATCCACTCATGCCCAAAACTCATCGATAGCACTCCACAACCAACTTCGAACTCTCTTGCCTCGAAAATCCACCGAATAAATCAAAATGAGAACTATGGATCCAAAAAACACTTAATTGGCCATCTAGGCAAGTAAACGAGGTGTAAAGAATCAAGAAATTACTCTTATTTACTCGTTAGGAACAGAGAATCAAATTACACTACCGAAATGAAAGTAATCAGACTTTAAACAAGAAACGCAAAGCTTGATCG
Organism: Flaveria sonorensis; assembly: GCA_025506505.1. Taxonomy (NCBI): domain Eukaryota; kingdom Viridiplantae; phylum Streptophyta; class Magnoliopsida; order Asterales; family Asteraceae; genus Flaveria; species Flaveria sonorensis. The sequence continues at coordinate 31,760,290 of CM046427.1, forward strand.
ATGAAAAAGAAGTCAAATCAAGCTAACACGACCAAGTAAATAAGATCTACTTGTATTTTAATAAAAAAGTATGCAACTATAGATTGGTACATCAAAGTACTCACAAAAGTTTAACTAAATACACGGGAAAGGAACTAGTTATAACAAAACATTAGACAAAAATAGTTATCGCATTGATAGTTTGTAACTTTCCCTAACAATCTCCAACTCAATGGAGTTTTGACACGCAAGCCTTCTGAACATACTTGTGAACCGATCTTAACAAATCAGATTATAATCATTATTAAAATCATACTAATCAATCACAATTAGAAGATAACATCTATTATTTAAATCTAAACCAAAACCGACACGAAACCACATGAATGACCCTTGAAACAAATCCAACCTTGCCCAAAACTCATCTATAGAACTCCACTACCAACTTCGAACTCTCTTGCCTCGAAATTCCATCGAATCAATCAAAATGAGAAGTATGGATCCATAAAACACTTAATTGACAATCTAGGCAAGTAAACGTGGTGAAAAGAACCAAGAAATTACTCTTATTTACTCGTTAGAAATAGAGAATCAAATTACACTACCAAAATGAAAGTAATCTGACTTTAAACAAGAAACACAAAGCTTGATCTATGAAAAAGAAGTCAAATCAAGCTAACACGACCAAGTAAATAAGATCTACTTGTATTTTAATAAAACGTATGCAACTATAGACTGGTGCATCAAAGTACTCCAGAAACCTTAACTAAATACACGGAAAAGTAACTAGTTAAACCAAAACATTAGACAATAATAGTTCTCGTATGGATAGTTTGTAACTTTCCCTAACAATCTGGAACTTTATGGAGTTTTGATACGCATGCCTTCTAAACACAATTGGGAACCAATCTTAATAAATCAGATTATAATCATCATTAAAATCATACTAATCAATCACAATTGGAACATAGCATCTATTATTTAAATCTAAACTAAAACCGAACATGAAACCACATGAATGACCCTTGAAATCAATCCACTCCAGCCCAAAACTCATCGATAGCACTCCACAAACAACTTCGAAATCTATTGCCTTGAAAATCCAACGAAGAAATCAAAATGAGAACTATGGATCCAGAAAACACTTAATTGACTATCAAGGCAAGTAAACGAGGTGTAAAGAACTAAGAAATTACTCTTAGTTATTGGTTAGGAATAGAGAATCAAATTACACTACCAAAATGAAAGTAATCAGACTTTAAACATGAAACACAAAGCTTGATCGTTGAAAATGAAGTCTAATCAAGCTAACACGACCAAGTAAATAAGATCTACTTGTATTTTAATAAAAAAGTATGCAACTATAGATTGGTACATCAAAGTACTCATGAAAGCTTAACTAAATACATGGGAAAGGAACTAGGTATAACAAAACATTAGACAACAATAGTTCTCACATTGATAGTTTGTAACTTTCCCTAACAATCTCCAACTCAATGGAGTTTTGACACACAAGCCTTTTGATCATACTTATGAACCAATCTTAATCAATTGGATTATAATCATTATTAAAATCATGCTAATCAATAACAATTGGAACATAACATGTATTATTTAAATCAAAACCAAAACCGAACACGAAACCACATGAATGACCATTGAAACCAATCCACTCTTGCCTAAAACTCATCAATAGCACTCCACTACCCATTTCGAACTCTCTTGCCTCGAAATTCCATCAAATCAATCAAAATGAGAACTATGGAACTATAAAACACTTAATTGACCATCTAGGCAAGTAAACGTGGTGTAAAGAACCAAGAAATTTCTCTAATTTACTCGTTAGAAATAGAGAATCAAATTTCACTACCAAAAAATCTGACATTAAACAAGAAACACAAAGCTTGATCGATGAAAAAGAAGTCAAACCCGGCTAACATGACCAGGTAAATAAGATCTACTTGTATTTTAATAAAACGTATGCAACTATAGACTGGTGCATCAAAGTACTCCCTTAACTAAATACACGGGAAAGGAACTAGTTAAACCAAAACATTAGACAACAATAGTTCTCGCATGGATAGTTTCTAACTTTCCCTAACAATCTGGAACTCAATGGAGTTTTGATACGCAAGCCTTCAAAACACACTTGGGAACCAATCTTAATAAATTGGATTGTAATCATCATTAAAATCATACTAATCAATCACAATTGGAACATAGCATCTATTATTTAAATCAAAACTAAAACCGGACACGTAACCACACGAATGACCCTTGAAATCAATCCACTCCAGCCCAAAACTCATCGATAGCACTCCACAAACAACTTCAAACTCTCTTGCCTCGAAAATTCTCCGAATCAATCAAAACGAGAACTATGGATCCAGAAAAGACTTAATTGACCATCTAGGCAAGTAAACGAAGTGTAAAGAACCAAGAAATTACTCTTAGTTATTGGTTAGGAATAGAGAATCAAATTACACTACCAAAATGAAAGTAATCTGACTTTAAACAAGAAACACAAAGCTTGATCGATGAAAAAGAAGTCAAGTCAAGCTAAAACGACCAAGTAAATAAGATCTACTTGTATTTTAATAAAAAAGTATGCAACTATAGATTGGTACATCAAAGTACTCACGTAAGCTTAAAACATTAGACAACAATAGTTCTTGCATTTATAGTTTGTAACTTTCTCTAGCAATCTCCAACTCAATGGAGTTTTAACACACAAGCCTTTTGAACATACTTGTGAACCGATCTTAATCAATCAGATTATAATCATTATTAAAATCATACTAATCAATCACAATTGGAACATAACATCTATTATTTAAATCAAAACCAAAACAAGACATGAAATCACAGGAATGACCCTTGAAATCAATCCACTCCTGCCCAAAACTCATCGATAGCACTCCACAACTAAATTCGGACTCTCTTGCCTCGAAAATCCACCAAATCAATCAAAATGAGAACTATCGATCCAGAAAACACTTAATTGACCATCTAGGCAAGTATACAAGGTGTAAAGAACCAAGAAATTACTCTTATTTACTCGTTAGGAACAAAGAATCAAATTACACTACCGAAATGAAAGTAATTATACTTTAAATAAGTAACGCAAAGCTTGATCAATGAAAAAGAAGTCAAATCAATCTAACACGACCAAGTAAATAAGATATCCTTATATTTTAATAAAAAAGTATGCAACTATAGATTGGTGCATCAAAGTACTCATGAAAGCTTAACTAAATACACGGGAAAGGAACTAGTTATAACAAAACATTAGACAATAATAGTTCTCGCATGGATAGTTTGTAACTTTCTCTAACAATCTCCAACTTAATGGAGTTTTGACAGGCAAGCCTTCTGAACATACTTGTGAACAAATATGGACAGTCGTGGTAGAAGACGTGGATGTGGTGCCGGTGGACGTGGTGCCGGTGCTGTAAACATGACCCCAACCGAATTAGCCGCCTTAATCAATCAACATGTGCAGGCAGCGCTGAGCGCTTAAGCTGCCCAATTTGGAGGTAAACGATGACCCTGGTCATCACTTATGTAAGTCTTCTATTAGATGCTAATCCGTTTGGTTTGACTAAATAATCCAAAACATTGAATACAGGACCGCCAGCATGCACGTATAAGGCGTTCATGGACTGTAAGCCCCACACATACAGTGAAGCTGAAGGAGCCGTAGGGCTTGTGCGGTGGTTTGAGAAGACCGAGTCGGTTTTCTCCAAGTACAATTGCCAGGTAGCGGATCAGGTGAAATACACCACGGGGACACTTGAAGGTGTGGTACTCTCGTGGTGGAATGCACAGGTGCAGATGCTTGGCTAGGCGATGGCAAATGCTTTATCGTGGGATGAGTTTAAAGTGATGATGATGGAGGAATATTGTCCTCGTAATAAAGTTCAGAAGCTGGAAGCTGAGTTCTGGCAACTGAAAATGGAAGGATCTGAGATCGAGGCTTACACTACGAGGTCTCACGAGTTAGCGACACTTTGCCCTGGCATGATCGACCTGCCAATCAAACGAATTGAGCTTTATCTGCGTGGCTTGGTTCCAGAGATACAAAGTATGGTGACTGTTGCGAACCTCCCTACTATCCAGCAGGTTATTCGATTGGCTCACAAGCTTACTGACCAAGCAGTGGAGTAGGGAAAGCTACCCAAACGAGGCGCTATGGTAAGCCTGCCTGACCATAAATGCAAGTGGGACAACTCTAGCAACAAGGGATCTTCATCAAACAGCCAACCTCAGCATCATCAGCAGCAACAATAGCACACTCAGCAGCATCAGCATCAGCAGCAGCAAAGGAGGCTTGACAACAATCGTAGTTTCAATCAGTCATCTTCTTCATCTCAGGGACAAGGTGGATATGTGGGGAAGTATCCCAAATGTAATCGATGTAATTATCACCACACTGGCAGGTGTGACAACTTTCGATGCCAGCATTGTAGTAAGGCTAGACACACGGTAAGGGATTGCCATGGCGAGTTGATGAAGAAGCCCCAACAACCCCAAGAAACACCAAAAGGTTGTTTTGAATGTGGAAAGGAAGGACACTATAAGAGGAATTGTCCTCAGTTGAAGAAAAATGGGAATGGTGCTGGAAATGATGGAAACAACAACAACAATAATGGAAATGGTGACAATAATGGTGGCAACAACGATGGAACTAAAGGGAGAGCCTTCGTCATGGGTTTAGGTGAGGCTCTAAACGACCCTACTACTTTTACTCGTAAATTCCCTGTTAATGGTCGTTTTGCTACTGTATTGTTTGACACTCGAGCCGATAGGAGTTTTATCTCTACTAAGTTTAGTAGTGTCTTAAGTGATATGCCTTCTTCATTGGAATCAAAATATACGGTAGAATTAGCTGATGGTAAGCAAATCCACGTTACACACATCCTTAAGGGTTGCGAGATAGAACTTGCTGGTCATACTTTTGACATCGACCTCATGCCTGTTATAATTGGGAGTTTCGATGTGGTCGTGGGCATGGATTGGCTGTCCGAGAAGTAGGCGGAAGTCATTTGCCACGAGAAGGTTATCTGTATTCCTCTCCTAGATGGGGAAATTCTCACTGTTAAGGGTGAGAAAGGTGGTGCGGTGATAGGCATCATATTCTTTATTAAAGCATAGAAGTGGCTACGTAAGGGTCGCCTAGCTATATTAGCCCTTGTGACTGACAAGCAACTGGAGGAAAAGAAGATAAAGGATATTTCGGTAGTTCGTGACTTTCCAGAGGTGTTTCTAGAGGATCTGCCTGGATTACCACCTCATCGTTAAGTTGAGTTCCATATTGAGTTGACTCCCGGAGCCGCTCCGATTGTGAGAGCACCTTACCGGTTAGCCACAAACGAACTGCAGGAACTATCTGCACAACTGCAAGAGTTGTTGGATAAAGAGTTTATTTGACCAGGCTCATCACCTTGGGGAGCACCTGTTCTCTTTGTTATAAAAAAGGATGGCACATTTTGAATGTGCATCGATTACAGAGAATTGAACAAGGTTACAGTCAAGAATCGATACCCTCTACCCCAGATAGATGATTTGTTTGATCAACTTCAAGGATCAAGCTATTATTCTAAGATTGATTTGAGGTCTGGGTACCATCAACTGAGAGTTTGAGAGGAAGACATCTCGAAGACTGCATTCCATACACGTTATGGTCATTATGAGTTCTCGGTCATGCCATTTGGGTTGACAAATGCACCAGCAGTGTTCATGAATCTCATGAATCATGTGTGCAAACCCTATCTTGATCAGCTTTATTATTGTGTTTATCGACGACATATTGATCTATTCGAAGACCAAGGAGGAACATGAAGAGCAGTTACCTCTTATCTTGGAATTACTTAGAAAGGAACAACTGTACGCCAAGTTTTCAAAGTGTGATTTTTGGATACGTGAAGTACAATTTCTGGGTGATATTGTTAACGAGAAAGCTATATATGTTGATCCTGCAAAGATTGAAGAGATAAAGAATTGGTCGGTTCCCAAGACGCCTAGTGAGATACGGCAATTTCTTGGACTAGAAGGATATTATCGGCGTTTTATTGAGGGATTCTCTAAGATCTCTCAACCTCTCACAGCCTTGACTCATAAAGGAACAACGTATAAATGGGGTGATAGCCAAGAGTCTACTTTTCGATTGTTGAAACATAAACTATGTAGCGCACCAATACTGGTATTACCGGAGGGAAGTGATGACTTCGTGGTTTATTATGATGCTTCTATCCAAGGACTGGGTTGTGTCTTGTTGTAGCATGATAAGGTGATAGCCTACGCCTCGAGACAACTAAAAGTACACGAAAAGAGCTACACCATCCATGACTTGGAACTGGGTGCGGTAGTTTTTGCCTTGAAGATCTGGAGACATTACTTGTACGGTACCAAGTGCACTATCTACACCGATCACAAGAGTCTTCAGCATATCTTTCAGCAGAAGGAGTTGAATATGAGACAGCGACGTTGGGTGGAATTGTTGAATGATTATGACTGTGCTATCAAATATCACCCAGGAAAGGCAAATGTAGTCGCTGATGCGTTGAGCAGAAAGGAAACTGCTAAGCCCCGACGAGTGAGAGCCTTGCAGCTTATCATTACCTGAAGGCTCACTATTGGTGGCCTAATATGAAGGCAGATGTAACTACGTATATGAGCAAGTGCTTAACCTGTTCGAAGGTTAAAGTTAAATACCAAAAGCCATCTGGATTGTTACAACAACCTGAGATTCCTTTGTGTAAGTGGGAACAGATTTCTATGGACTTCATTACTAAATTACCCCGGACTCCTACTGGTTGTGACACGATATGGGTGATCGTAGATCGATTGACCAAGTCAGCTCATTTCTTGGAAATCAAGGAAACTGATAAGATGGATAAGTTAACTCGTGTTTATCTGAAAGAGGTAGTTTCAAGACATGGTGTATCGGTCTCAATTATTTCTGACCGTGATGCTCATTTCACATCACATTTCTGGAATTCATAATGTATTTCATAATGTATTTCATGTCTCAAATTTGAAAAAATGTTTATTGGAAGAGACGATGGTTATACCACTAGAGGAAGTGCAAGTAGATGAACAACTACGGTTCATTAAAGAACCAGTTGAGGTGATGGACCGTGAAGTCAAGACTCTTAAGCAAAGCAAGATACCAATAGTCAAAGTTCGTTGGAACTCGAAACGTGGACCGGAGTTCACGTGGGAACGTGAGGATCAGATGAAGCTCAAGTATTCTCATTTGTTCGAAACGACGACGACTGCCGGTGAAGGTACTGATTAAATTTCAGGATGAAATTTCTTTCAACATGGGGATGATGTGACAGCTCACTCGATTTCATTGTGCCGATGCAGTAGACTAGTTATGTAACACAACTATGTAACGCAATTTTTCATGACAAAAATTCTTTGAATATGGGGATAATGTGACATCCGGTAATTTTCCATTACCAAACTCCGTTAGTTCCGTTAGGTCTTGCATACACGTGTTGTGAGCACACACTAGTTGTCGTTGACGTTGGTGACTTAAAAACAATTAACAATGATTATTTGATAATAACTTGATTAATAATGTTGATTATTAATTCGTGGTTATGTGATTTATAGATTTTAAGTATTATTTGTAAATTTTACCTTGTAACGTGCCAATGTGTTATATTTATTTCATGTGTTTTGTTATTAGTGGAAAATATATATGATTATTATTGTTGGTTAATAATACTTATGTTTTGATGATGGAAGTTGTTAAAAATGTTAAAAATATTAAGGTGTTCAAGGAGGGATTATTTTGTAAAAACTACAAAACTTAAATTTCGTAAAAACCCAACCCTAGCCCCTTCCCCCTCCTTGCAGCCGAAACCATCAACACACACACCATTCTTTGCGATTTTGATCAAAAACATCAAGAAGTCATCGATTTTGATTGAGATTCAAGTGTTCAAGTTGTTATCAAGTGCTAACCATCATTTAAACACACATAAAGGTAAGTATTTATGAAGATTTTCATGGTTTTTGATTCTTAAAGAATCCTAGTTCGATTTTCATAGAAGAAATTGAAATTGATGTTGGTTTGCTGATGATATGATGTTAGTTATGTTGTATGAATGTTAATCTATGTAGGTTATGCAAGAAATCCATGATTTTGTTATCTAGTTCATACATTGCCAAAAGTGGAAACTTTTTTTCATGAGTATTTATGTTTTGATGAATTGTTGATGTTAAATGGATGATTATGAATGCTATGAACTAGATTAGGTATAATCTATGATTGAAATTGAGTGGTTGTTCATACCTTACTATAAGTAGAAACTTTTGTACATGATGTTTGGGAATTATGATGAATTGATGATGTTTGTCATGACTAGATGATTGTTATGAACTTGATTAGGCATAAAGTTGGTGAATTTATGAATGAATTGGATGTTAGATGGATTTTGGGTGTTACTTTCTCGAAAGGGAAACTTTATTTATGTAGATCATTGGATATTGGTAATTGAGCATGTTTATGATGTTAGAATCATGTTAGAATGTTTGTTGATGATGTCTAAGGTGGTAGATTGTGTTGTTTGGGTTGTATGAATATTTGATGCATAACTTTGGAAATTTAGGCCTTTATGGAATATACATGATAATGGATGTTGTTAAGTGATTATGGAACTATGTTGGAATTATGATAGAATCATGATGATGCATGATGTGTTAGTTAAAATTGTAATTGTGGACTTCTTGGGATTTGTATGTGTTGCTTGTTAAACCATGGTGTGTGATGAACTTTATAGCACTTATGGGTTTGTAATGTGACATATGTGAATAACTTGTGTGATAACCATGTATGATGGATTGCTATATTTGATCAAACAAGAATTTAACTTGACATGTCACCAACGGGTCAAACGGGTCAACTTGGTCAAATGAGTCTTGTTTTCCAAAACCCTAGGTCAATGTGGTTATTGAGCACTTAGGGTTGTTGAGCTTCTATTTACACGTACTTATGTACTTGTTTTTTCTAGGTAACCTTTAAAGGTTTGTCTTTCCACTCATCATAAACTTTTACAATCATTCGTTTACGCATCAGGTGAGTTCAATGCCCCACTTTTACTTACTTCTCTTTTTGGGGAAGAAAGCATACTTGGTTTTTAAAAAGCTTTACCGATATAACATGTGTTTGGTAAGACATAGTGGGTTATACCATAGAAAGCCCTCACACTTTCGGATCGTTAAATAAGGAATGTAGCAGGAAATCTGGGTTGAACTACTGGGTCTGACAAGCCCCACCTGTGTGACCGGAAGTCAACGGGTGTGATATTGTCCTAAACGACTAACAACGTCACGACCTAGTATGTCGTGGCGGGAGGCAAACAGACAAACATAGTCAGCTTCGATCGCGAAATCACTATTGTTCTTTACTAATGAAATTAGACTAGCTATCTATTTCAACGCACTTGTTTATATTTTTACTAACACTACTACTTATGATTGATTACAAACTCTTGAGCTCACCAACTGTCGTGTTAACACTTTGGTATGCTTTTCTCAGGTCGTTTCTAGCAGCTGCCCATAGGGGCACGCACTTGTCAAGCTTAAACATTGTTTACTTTTAATTTAGTATTTACTTACAATTTAGTATTTACTTACATATTTTGGTTTGGGCACGTGTTTTGCTCAGTTTACATTTGGTACTATATGTTTGGGATTTTTACAAAACGCTCAAATGTTTTAAAGTTATGAACTCTGATTTGTTTAAATATTGCATATAGAGTCATTCTGAGTAACTAATGACTGAGATCCTGGTTTGTTCACACGCCTCGCGGTAAAACCCCGCACGTGGAATTTGAGGGTGTGACATAGAACTCCTGGTACTAGAGTTCATAGTTGAGTCTTCAACCTTCACCAATTCAAATCTTGTAGAGATAAACACTTGTTTCTGCTTAGAGTTGAAAGTGGCCTTGATCTCTTGAGCCTTCTTTGATTTTATCTTTGCTTTTCCTGATCAAGTTCTTCTTCTTAGACTTGGTCATCCCAGATTCTTTTCTCTCCTCAGGAGAATAGTGACCCTTTTTAGGATGATCTTCTTCATACTTCTCAGAATCATCCTTCACTATCTCCTCTTCATCCTCTTCATCTATGGGGTCTATAAGGGGAAGCTCATCTTCACAAGTTCCACACCTTGGAGGTCTTGCAGACAATAGAGTGTGTGGAGGAGCTATCTCAGTAGATCCCGATCCCTGCTTATTCTGATAATAAACTTTTGCATGCAAGTATGAGGATATCATGTTCTTGAAGGTCTCTTCTTCAAGAACATGTCTGCCCTGGCTTTGCTGATCACAAGCTCAGCCTGGCATTCAGTTAACTTAGTGATGAGATCTTTTCTGAGTCTTGTAGTTGGTATGTTCATGCTTAAGAGTTGAAATGGCTTTCTCAAAATCTTCCGAGACTTAATTGCTTTTGGTAGAAAATTGTCCTTCAAATACATGTAAGTACTTAGAAGCATATTTAAGTTTCAAAAGATATCTCAGAATTTCTTCCGAAGGTAAATTTTTTATAAGTAGTTATTTGACTTGAAGACATAATTTTCTTCCGAAGACAACTTGAAATCTGCTTTTGGAAGAAAATTATCCTTCAAATACATGCAAGTACTTAGAAGCATATTTAAGCTTCAAAAGATATCTCAGAATTTCTTCCGAAGGTAAATTTTTTATAAGTAGATATTTGATTTGAAGACATTATTTTCTTCCGAAGACAACTTGAAGTCTTCTATTTAAAGTTTGTAATCATTTTCAGCTCTTTTGAAATCAACTTCTAAAATTTTTAAGGACTCAAGATCAGTTCTCATCTCTAAGCTATAGTACCTTTATCAATTAACTTTAGCTACATTCAGGTGTACAAAGATGCTACAATACCTTGGCTTCTTAATGATCTACCATCAGTGCTTTGTTTGGAGATGCATCCTCAACCTGAAGCTCCAGTTAAAGCCTTCTCTTCAACAGTAGCTGCAGCTTGCTGTTTGGGCTTCTCATTCTAGGGAACTCAATCAGTTTAGTTTGGTCTGGTTTATGCTTGGCCACTATTTGTCTTTGGTGCCTTGCACTCTCTAGCAAAGTGTTCCATTTGGTTACAGTTGTAACACATCACTTTGCTTTTGTCCAGCCCAAACATTCCACTGGTTGAATTACTAGGAAACTTCTTCCTTGTCCTCTTGTAAAACTTCTTGGCTCTGTGAGTGAGAAGAGCCATCTGCTGGACTATTTCCATGTACTCCAGATCATCTGGATGGATACAGTCCAGGTCTTCAAGGGTAAAGAGAAAGTTGCATGTGCTTTTATCAGTAGACACAAAGGCTGGTGAAGAGCTTGTTTCTTGGAATGGGCTTCCTTGGATGTTGCTCTCTCTTGGTGTCTCCAGGAAGGTGATGAAAGGACCCTTTTGTGAGTTGCCAGGGTAGCAGATGAGATGATGTTGTGATTCTCCGCAATCCTTTTCAACCATATGAAGGGCTAAACTCTGCTGATTGGTGGAGTTACTAGATGGATTTTGCATTTCATCTCCATCTAGTAGCCACTGAGGATACCATACAACTTAGTAAGAGTAAGGGTCTTGAGGTTCTCAGTCCTCTTAGTGACCACACAATAGTGTGTCCATTGTCTGGGAAGAGAGGACATGAACTTCCTCACAATGTCCCTGTTCTCAAGAGTTACTCCAACATCCGTTAGAGTATCCACAATCTCAACATACCTAAAGTATTGTTGAGTCATTAATTTTATAATTTAATCTTACCTGTATGATTCTTGCTTGACTTGCCTTAGTCTTTAAACTAATTCATAAGGATAGAAAAGACTTGCTACCCTAGTAACAACACCAAAATATTAAAATTTAAAGTCTTCATCCGCATTTCTTAGTCTTCATCCTCATTTCTTAGTCTTCATCCGCATTTCTTTGGTTGTTCACCCGCATTTCATTGATTTTCGTCCGCATTTCTTTGATTTTTCACTTAGGCGCATTTGGCAGTTAGGCGCATCACCACTATTTAGGTGCATGAAAACTGTTCAGGCGCCCTGAAAGTGGGTGCATGAGCACTGTTAGGACGTTTTTGCCACACTTAGCATTTTTTTTAAAATGTCTGAATCCTTCTAGAAGAATTTGACCCGGTCTGCACACCTCCAACCGGCCAATGCATGGGCTGTTGCCATGCATTCGGCCATTTTACCACCTAACCCTCTTCACCTCGGTTCTCCCTAACCCGAACCCACGCTCCATCTCTTCCATCAAAAACCAAAGTTCCTACTTCCTTCACCCTTTCCACACTCTCTCGAATTCTCTCTACACTTGACTCTTCTCTCTCGGCAAATATTGCAACCAAACCCGAGAACTTTTCAGCTTTCAACCGAGCAGAAACAAGAACTCCTAAGTTTCAGGACTCTCGGATCAACCACTCTTGCACTTTCTGAATCACTCTAATCACGGGTTATTCTTCATGTAAGTTTTCTTGTACCTGAACAACTATTATTGTTGCATCTCTACTTTTCTTTCCTTTGAATCATATTTCCTTGTTCAAAGGCAGAAACCCACAACCCAGTTGCGACTTTGGTGTGACTTACTGCTCCTCAAAAGGTACACACTTCATCATACTCGTTTACCTTGTGTTTGTGCATTTGAATCTACCCGAAAACCCCTTTTCATGGGTTTTCAAGACCATCCAACCATCTGTCCCGAATCTAACCCCCATTCCACACTTAAAAACCTGTTTAAAACACCTTATAAACAATTTTATAACCTAGACTTATCGATTTCAGAAGGGATTTGGGTGTTTTAACCCGAAATTTCATGTTACACATGTGTAAATTATTGCTTTGATACCCCAGCCTTGACCAGGTTTATTTATACTGTTGCATCCGTGGGTATAGTCTGAATTTTCAGAATGTTTGATGATGCTAAAAGGTTGTTATTGTGGGTTGGATGATTTGGTTTGGTGTTATGGACCTTAGAAGCATGTTTAAGGACCCGAATAGGTGATGGAGGTACCTAATAGTGGCCAAATCCTTAAAAAGTATTAACAACTTGTTAGAAACAAAATTTTCAGGCCTTATGACTAATAAATCAGTGGCTAAAACCGGACTTGGTGAAATTTTTGGGTTAACATGTAAATCTTTATGAACTTATTTAGCTTTAACAAGCCTAACCGAGAGATTTTTGGATGAGATTCTAAAAATAATGTAACGAGCCTAAAAACCAATGAAACCATAATATTTCAGTAAGTTTGAGGACCTCAAACTCGTATTTTAATGAAAAGATTTGAAATGAAAAGAACCAACTTAGGGGTAAAAATTTTAATTTTGGAAACTTGAAGGACTAAAGTGTGAATTCTGAAAATACGACCATATTTTAGAAACATTTATGACCAGAAACTATTGTTATACTTACTTTCATGTAGGACTCTGTGGGAAACCAAAAACGGGTCGTATTACGCCAAAAACCCCAACTTTCCTAAAAAGGAAACTTTTCGACACAAATTTTCTAAGGGATGTGGTCATATGTACTTTTAAACATATCTTACCTTTGCTCACCCTCCCGATAGTCTAAGAGCCTATAGCTTATGCATATATCTAAGAGCCTTTTTACTATTGATTTGGGATGAAGCATGCTCTGTTTAAACCAAACTTATTTGAGTACTATTATGTGATACTATTGTATGTTATGGCTATGGTTAGAACCTGCATCTTTGTATCACAATCATTAATTCTATATGAACCGCTTGATTATATGGGTAGATCTACTTGGGGAATCCCCCACGCACAATGCCTTCCAATGAGAAGGGTACCACACTGAGATCCTGCGGGGTCGTTGTGGCATGTAACAGGTTTTTATAAGATACTATGGTGTACCACCCGGCAGGTATGGTATACTGTTCTGAGGCTCAGTTTCCCCTATGGGATATACCGGCAACACAAGTTTAGAAGAGGCTAGACGGGGCTGAGTGCAGGGTTGTTTGTGATCCCACAACTGTGATACTATGTTTTTTTTAAACTTAACTTTGGATTCAATGAGTCCTTTTGTTTTTAAACTTTAAACACTTGAACTCACCAACTTTTTAGTTGACGCAAATTCTTTTTGAGCATGTTTCAGGTAATCCTTAATGAGCTTGGATTTTATGAAGACTCTACAGCTGGCTTAGTACCGTGACTACCCCCTGGCGTTACTAGGCCTTTTAAAACATTTGAGACATTTGTATTTGTTGGGTGTTAACTTGGATAATTTTGTAATGGACAAAAATTTATGTAATGTAATGCCATTGTGATTTCTCACCTTGTGTGCTCTTGTGTGGTTTGTTTCCGCTGCCATGTATGTTGCTAATCTGCGACGTCCCACCCTTTTCTGGGCCTGGGGTGTGACAGTTGGAGATTGTTAGGGAAAGTTACACACTATCCATGTGAGAACTATTATTGTTTAATATTTTGGTACAAATAGTTCCTTTCCCATGTATTTAATTAAACTTTCGTGAGTACATTGATGCACCAATCTATAGTTGCACATTTTTATTAAAATACATCGTTTTTGCTTGATTTGACTTCTTTTTCATCAATCAAGCTTTGCTTTCTTGTTTAAAGTCTGATTACTTTCATTTTAGTGGTGTAATTTGATTCTCTATTCCTAACGAGTAATTTCTTGGTTCTTTACACCTCGTTTACTTGCCTAGATGGTCAATTAAGTGTTTTATGGATCAATAGTTTTCATTTTTATTGATTCGGTGGATTTTCGAGGCAAGAGAGTTCGAAGTTTGTAGTGGAGTGCTATCGAAGAGTTTTAGGAAAGATTGGATTGATTTTAAGAGTTATTCGTGTGCTTTCGTGTTTGATTTTGGTTTTGATTTAAATAAAAGATGCTATGTTCCAATGGTGATTGATTAGTATGATTTAATGATGATTATAATCTGATTTATTAAGATTGGTTCACAAGTGTGCTTAGAAGGCTTGCGTATCAAAACTCCATTGAGTTGGAAATTGTTAGCGAAAGTTACAAACTATCCATGCGAGAACCATTGTTGTCAAATAGTTTGGTACAACTAGTTCCTCTCCCATGTATTTAGTTAAGTTTTTGTGAGTACTTTGATGCACCAATCTATAGTTGCATATTTTTTTTTACTAAAATACAAGAAGATCTTATTTATTTGGTCGTGTTAGCTTGATTTGACTTCTTTTTCATCGATCAACCTTTGTGTTTCTTGTTTAAAATCTGATTACTTTCATTTCAGTAGTGTAATTTCATTCTCTATTCCTAACAAGTAAATAACAGTATTTTCTTGGTTCTTTACACCTTGTTTACATGCCTAGATGGTCAATTAAGTGTTTTCTGGATCCATAGTTCTCATTTTGATTGATTCGGTGGATTTTCGAGGCAAGAGAGTTTGAAGTGGGTTGTGGAGTGCTATCGATGAGTTTTAGACAGGAGTGGATTGATTTCAAGGGTGATTTCATGTGGTTTAGTGTTCAGTTTTTGTTTTGATTTAAATAATAGATGCTATGTTACAAATGTTATTGATTATTATGATTTTAATGATGATTATAATCAGATTTATTAAGATTGGTTCACAAGAGTGTTCAGAAGGCATGCATATCAAAACTCCATTAAGTTGGAGATTGTTAGGGAAAGTTACACACTATCCATGCGAGAACTATTATTGTTTAATGTTTTGGTACAACTAGTTCCTTTTCTATGTATTCAATTAAGCTTTCGTGAGTACATTGATGCACCAATCTATAGTTGCACATTTTTATTAAAATACATCGTGTTTGCTTGATTTGACTTCTTTTTCATCAATCAAGCTTTGCTTTCTTGTTTAAAGTCTGATTACTTTCATTTCAGTAGTGTAATTTGATTCTCTATTCCTAACGAGTAATTTCTTGGTTCTTTACACCTCGTTTACTTGCCTAGATGGTCAATTAAGAGTTTTATGGATCAATAGTTTTCATTTTTATTGATTTGGTGGATTTTCGAGGCAAGAGAGTTTGAAGTTTGTAGTGGAATGCTATCGATGAGTTTTAGGAAAGATTGGATTGATTTTAAGAGTTATTCGTGTGCTTTCGTGTTCGATTTTGGTTTTGATTTAAATAAAAGATGCTATGTTCCAATGGTGATTGATTAGTATGATTTAATGATGATTATAATCTGATTTGTTAAGATTGGTTCACAAGTGTGCTTAGAAGGCTTGCGTATCAAAACTCCATTGAGTTGGAGATTGTTAGGGAAAGTTACAAACTATCCATGCGAGAACTATTGTTGTCTAATAGTTTGGTAAACTAGTTCCTCTACCATGTATTTAGTTAAGCTTTCATGAGTACTTTGATGCACCAATCTATAGTTGCATATTTTTTTACTAAAATTCAAGTAGATCTTATTTACTTGGTCGTGTTAGCTTGATTTGACTTCTTTTTCAACGATCAAGCTTTGCGTTTCTTGTTTAAAGTCTGATTACTTTCATTTCGGTAGTGTAATTTCATTCTCTATTCGTAACAAGTAAATAACAGTATTTTCTTGGTTCTTTACACCTCGTTTACTTGCCTAGATGGTCAATTAAGTGTTTTCTGGATCCATAGTTCTCATTTTGATTGATTCGATGGATTTTCGAGGCAAGAGAGTTCGAATTGGGTTGTGGAGTTCTATCGATGAGTTTTAGGCAGGAGTGGATTGATTTAAAGGGTCATTTCATGTGGTTTAGTGTTCGGTTTTTGTTTTGATTTAAATAATAGATGCTATGTTACAATTGTGATCGATTAGTATGATTTTAATGATGATAATAATCTGATTTATTAAGATTGGTCCACAAGAGTGTTCAGAAGGCATGCATATCAAAACTCCATTAAGTTGGAGATTGTTAGGGAAAGTTACACACTATCCATGCGAGAACTATTATTGTTTAATGTTTTGGTACAACTAGTTCCTTTTCCATGTATTCAATTAAGCTTTCGTGAGTACATTGATGCACCAATCTATAGTTGCACATTTTTATTAATATACATCGTGTTTGCTTGATTTGACTTCTTTTCATCGATCAAGCTTTGCTTTCTTGTTTAAAGTCTGATTACTTTCATTTCAGTAGTGTAATTTGATTCTCTATTCCTAACGAGTAAATACGAGTAATTTCTTGGTTCTTTACACCTCGTTTACTTGCCTAGATAGTCAATTAAGAGTTTTATGGATCCATAGTTTTCATTTTAATTGATTTGGTGAATTTACAAGGAAAGAGATTTCGAAATTGGTAGTGGAGTGCTATCAATGAGTTTTGGGCAAGAGTGGATTAATTTCAAGGGCAATTCGCGTGGTTTCGTGTTCGGTTTTGGTTTTGATTTAAATAAAAGATGCTATGTTCCAATTGTGATTGATTAGTATGATTTAATGATGATTATAATCTAATTTATTAAGATTGGTTCACAAGTGTGTCTAGAAGGCATGCGTATCAAAACTCCATTAAGTTGGAGATTGTTAGGGAAAGTTACAAACTATCCATGCGGGAACTATTGTTTTCTAATATTTTGGTACAACTAGTTCCTCTCACATGAATTTAGTTAATCTTTCGTGAGTACTTTGATGCACCAATCAATAGTTGCATATTTTTTTACTAAAATAAAATTAAATCTTATTTACTTGGTCGTGTTAGCTAGATTTGACTTCTTTTTCATTGAATCAAGCTTTGTGTTTCTTGTTTAAAGTCTGACTACTTTCATTTTGGTAGTGTAATTTGATTCTCTATTCCTAACAAGTAAGAGTAATTTATTGGTTCTTTACACCCCGTTTACTTGCCTAGATCAATTAAATGTTTTTTGGATCCATAGTTCTCATTTTGATTCATTCGGTGGATTTTCGAGGCAAGAGAGTTCGAAGTGGGTTATTGAGTGCTATCGATGAGTTTTAGGCAGGAGGAGATTGATTTCAAGGTTCATTTCATGTGGTTTAGTGTTCGGTTTTAGTTTTGATTTAAATAATAGATGCTATGTTCCAATTGTGGTTGATTAGTAGGATTTTAATGATGATTATAATCTGATTTATTAAGATTAGTTCACAAGTGTGTTTAGAAGGCATGCGTATCAAAACTCCTTTAACTTGGAGATTGTTAGTGAAAGTTACATACTATCCATGCGAGAACTATTGTTGTTTAATGTTTTGGTGCAACTAGTTCCTTTCCCATGTATTTAGTTAAGCTTTAGTGAGTACTTTAATGCACCAAACTATAGTTGCACATTTTTATTAAAATCATCGTGTTTGCTTGATTTGACTTCTTTTTCATCTATCAAGCTTTGCTTTCTTGTTTAAAGTCTGATTACTTTCGTTTCAGTAGTGTAATTTGATTCTCTATTCCTAACGAGTAAATACGTGTAATTTCTTGGTTCTTTAAACCTCGTTTACTTGCCTAGATAGTCAATTAAGTGTTTTATGGATCCATAGTTCTAATTTTGAATGATTCGGTGGATTTTCGAGGAAAGAGAGTTCGAAGTTGGAAGTGGAGTGCTATCGATGAGTTTTAGGCAAGATTGGATTGATTTTAAGAGTTATTCATGTGCTTTCGTGTTTGATTTTTGTTTTGATTTAAATAAAAGATGCTATGTTCTAATGGTGACTGATTAGTATGATTTAATTATGATTATAATCTGATTTATTAAGATTGGTTCACAAGTGTGTTTAGAAGGCTTGCGTATCAAAACTCCATTGAGTTGGAGATTGTTAGGGAAAGTTACAAACTATCCATGCAAGAACTATTGTTGTCTAATAGTAGGGTAAACTAGTTCCTCTACCATGTATTTAGTTAAACTGTCGTGAGTACTTTGATGCACCAATCTATAGTTGCATATTTTTTTACTAAAATTCAAGTAGATCTTATTTACTTGGTCGTGTTAGCTTGATTTGACTTCTTTTTCAACGATCAAGCTTTGCGTTTCTTGTTTAAAGTCTGATTACTTTCATTTCGGTAGTGTAATTTCATTCTCTATTCGTAACAAGTAAATAACAGTATTTTCTTGGTTCTTTACACCTCGTTTACTTGCCTAGATGGTCAATTAAGTGTTTTCTGGATCCATAGTTCTAATTTTGATTGATTCGATGGATTTTCGAGGCAAGAGAGTTCGAATTGGGTTGTGGAGTGCTATCGATGAGTTTTAGGCAGGAGTGGATTGATTTCAAGGGTCATTTCATGTGGTTTAGTGTTCGGTTTTTGTTTTGATTTAAATAATAGATGCTATGTTACAATTGTGATCGATTAGTATGATTTTAATGATGATAATAATCTGATTTATTAAGATTGGTCCACAAGAGTGTTCAGAAGGCATGCATATCAAAACTCCATTAAGTTGGAGATTGTTAGGGAAAGTTACACACTATCCATGCGAGAACTATTATTGTTTAATGTTTTGGTACAACTAGTTCCTTTTCCATGTATTCAATTAAGCTTTCGTGAGTACATTGATGCACCAATCTATAGTTGCACATTTTTATTAATATACATCGTGTTTGCTTGATTTGACTTCTTTTCATCGATCAAGCTTTGCTTTCTTGTTTAAAGTCTGATTACTTTCATTTCAGTAGTGTAATTTGATTCTCTATTCCTAACGAGTAAATACGAGTAATTTCTTGGTTCTTTACACCTCGTTTACTTGCCTAGATAGTCAATTAAGAGTTTTATGGATCCATAGTTTTCATTTTAATTGATTTGGTGAATTTACAAGGAAAGAGATTTCGAAATTGGTAGTGGAGTGCTATCAATGAGTTTTGGGCAAGAGTGGATTAATTTCAAGGGCAATTCGCGTGGTTTCGTGTTCGGTTTTGGTTTTGATTTAAATAAAAGATGCTATGTTCCAATTGTGATTGATTAGTATGATTTAATGATGATTATAATCTAATTTATTAAGATTGGTTCACAAGTGTGTCTAGAAGGCATGCGTATCAAAACTCCATTAAGTTGGAGATTGTTAGGGAAAGTTACAAACTATCCATGCGGGAACTATTGTTTTCTAATATTTTGGTACAACTAGTTCCTCTCACATGAATTTAGTTAATCTTTCGTGAGTACTTTGATGCACCAATCAATAGTTGCATATTTTTTTACTAAAATAAAATTAAATCTTATTTACTTGGTCGTGTTAGCTAGATTTGACTTCTTTTTCATTGAATCAAGCTTTGTGTTTCTTGTTTAAAGTCTGACTACTTTCATTTTGGTAGTGTAATTTGATTCTCTATTCCTAACAAGTAAGAGTAATTTATTGGTTCTTTACACCCCGTTTACTTGCCTAGATCAATTAAATGTTTTTTGGATCCATAGTTCTCATTTTGATTCATTCGGTGGATTTTCGAGGCAAGAGAGTTCGAAGTGGGTTATTGAGTGCTATCGATGAGTTTTAGGCAGGAGGAGATTGATTTCAAGGTTCATTTCATGTGGTTTAGTGTTCGGTTTTAGTTTTGATTTAAATAATAGATGCTATGTTCCAATTGTGGTTGATTAGTAGGATTTTAATGATGATTATAATCTGATTTATTAAGATTAGTTCACAAGTGTGTTTAGAAGGCATGCGTATCAAAACTCCTTTAACTTGGAGATTGTTAGTGAAAGTTACATACTATCCATGCGAGAACTATTGTTGTTTAATGTTTTGGTGCAACTAGTTCCTTTCCCATGTATTTAGTTAAGCTTTAGTGAGTACTTTAATGCACCAAACTATAGTTGCACATTTTTATTAAAATCATCGTGTTTGCTTGATTTGACTTCTTTTTCATCTATCAAGCTTTGCTTTCTTGTTTAAAGTCTGATTACTTTCGTTTCAGTAGTGTAATTTGATTCTCTATTCCTAACGAGTAAATACGTGTAATTTCTTGGTTCTTTAAACCTCGTTTACTTGCCTAGATAGTCAATTAAGTGTTTTATGGATCCATAGTTCTAATTTTGAATGATTCGGTGGATTTTCGAGGAAAGAGAGTTCGAAGTTGGAAGTGGAGTGCTATCGATGAGTTTTAGGCAAGATTGGATTGATTTTAAGAGTTATTCATGTGCTTTCGTGTTTGATTTTTGTTTTGATTTAAATAAAAGATGCTATGTTCTAATGGTGACTGATTAGTATGATTTAATTATGATTATAATCTGATTTATTAAGATTGGTTCACAAGTGTGTTTAGAAGGCTTGCGTATCAAAACTCCATTGAGTTGGAGATTGTTAGGGAAAGTTACAAACTATCCATGCAAGAACTATTGTTGTCTAATAGTAGGGTAAACTAGTTCCTCTACCATGTATTTAGTTAAACTGTCGTGAGTACTTTGATGCACCAATCTATAGTTGCATATTTTTTTACTAAAATTCAAGTAGATCTTATTTACTTGGTCGTGTTAGCTTGATTTGACTTCTTTTTCAACGATCAAGCTTTGCGTTTCTTGTTTAAAGTCTGATTACTTTCATTTCGGTAGTGTAATTTCATTCTCTATTCGTAACAAGTAAATAACAGTATTTTCTTGGTTCTTTACACCTCGTTTACTTGCCTAGATGGTCAATTAAGTGTTTTCTGGATCCATAGTTCTAATTTTGATTGATTCGATGGATTTTCGAGGCAAGAGAGTTCGAATTGGGTTGTGGAGTGCTATCGATGAGTTTTAGGCAGGAGTGGATTGATTTCAAGGGTCATTTCATGTGGTTTAGTGTTCGGTTTTTGTTTTGATTTAAATAATAGATGCTATGTTACAATTGTGATCGATTAGTATGATTTTAATGATGATAATAATCTGATTTATTAAGATTGGTCCACAAGAGTGTTCAGAAGGCATGCATATCAAAACTCCATTAAGTTGGAGATTGTTAGGGAAAGTTACACACTATCCATGCGAGAACTATTATTGTTTAATGTTTTGGTACAACTAGTTCCTTTTCCATGTATTCAATTAAGCTTTCGTGAGTACATTGATGCACCAATCTATAGTTGCACATTTTTATTAATATACATCGTGTTTGCTTGATTTGACTTCTTTTCATCGATCAAGCTTTGCTTTCTTGTTTAAAGTCTGATTACTTTCATTTCAGTAGTGTAATTTGATTCTCTATTCCTAACGAGTAAATACGAGTAATTTCTTGGTTCTTTACACCTCGTTTACTTGCCTAGATAGTCAATTAAGAGTTTTATGGATCCATAGTTTTCATTTTAATTGATTTGGTGAATTTACAAGGAAAGAGATTTCGAAATTGGTAGTGGAGTGCTATCAATGAGTTTTGGGCAAGAGTGGATTAATTTCAAGGGCAATTCGCGTGGTTTCGTGTTCGGTTTTGGTTTTGATTTAAATAAAAGATGCTATGTTCCAATTGTGATTGATTAGTATGATTTAATGATGATTATAATCTAATTTATTAAGATTGGTTCACAAGTGTGTTTAGAAGGCATGCGTATCAAAACTCCATTAAGTTGGAGATTGTTAGGGAAAGTTACAAACTATCCATGCGGGAACTATTGTTGTCTAATATTTTGGTACAACTAGTTCCTCTCCCATGAATTTAGTTAATCTTTCGTGAGTACTTTGATGCACCAATCAATAGTTGCATATTTTTTTACTAAAATAAAATTAGATCTTATTTACTTGGTCGTGTTAGCTAGATTTGACTTCTTTTTCATCGATCAAGCTTTGTGTTTCTTGTTTAAAGTCTGACTACTTTCATTTTGGTAGTGTAATTTGATTCTCTATTCCTAACAAGTAAGAGAGTAATTTATTGGTTCTTTACACCTCGTTTACTTGCCTAGATCAATTAAATGTTTTCTGGATCCATAGTTCTCATTTTGATTGATTCGGTGGATTTTCGAGGCAAGAGAGTTCGAAGTGGGTTATTGAGTGCTATCGATGAGTTTTAGGCAGGAGGAGATTGATTTCAAGGTTCATTTCATGTGGTTTAGTGTTCGGTTTTAGTTTTGATTTAAATAATAGATGCTATGTTCCAATTGTGGTTGATTAGTATGATTTTAATGATGATTATAATCTGATTTATTAAGATTAGTTCACAAGTGTGTTCAGAAGGCATGCGTATCAAAACTCCTTTAACTTGGAGATTGTTAGTGAAAGTTACATACTATCCATGCGAGAACTATTGTTGTTTAATGTTTTGGTGCAACTAGTTCCTTTCCCATGTATTTAGTTAAGCTTTAGTGAGTACTTTAATGCACCAATCTATAGTTGCACATTTTTATTAAAATCATCGTGTTTGCTTGATTTGACTTCTTTTTCATCTATCAAGCTTTGCTTTCTTGTTTAAAGTCTGATTACTTTCGTTTCAGTAGTGTAATTTGATTCTCTATTCCTAACGAGTAAATACGTGTAATTTCTTGGTTCTTTAAACCTCGTTTACTTGCCTAGATAGTCAATTAAGTGTTTTATGGATCCATAGTTCTAATTTTGATTGATTCGGTGGATTTTCGAGGAAAGAGAGTTCGAAGTTGGAAGTGGAGTGCTATCGATGAGTTTTAGGCAAGATTGGATTGATTTTAAGAGTTATTCATGTGCTTTCGTGTTTGATTTTTGTTTTGATTTAAATAAAAGATGCTATGTTCTAATGGTGGCTGATTAGTATGATTTAATGATGATTATAATCTGATTTATTAAGATTGGTTCACAAGTGTGTTTAGAAGGCTTGCGTATCAAAACTCCATTAAGTTGGAGATTGTTAGGGAAAGTTACAAACTATCCATGCGGGAACTATTGTTGTCTAATATTTTGGTACAACTAGTTCCTCTCCCATGAATTTAGTTAATCTTTCGTGAGTACTTTGATGCACCAATCAATAGTTGCATATTTTTTTACTAAAATAAAATTAGATCTTATTTACTTGGTCGTGTTAGCTAGATTTGACTTCTTTTTCATCGATCAAGCTTTGTGTTTCTTGTTTAAAGTCTGACTACTTTCATTTTGGTAGTGTAATTTGATTCTCTATTCCTAACAAGTATGTAAGAGTAATTTATTGGTTCTTTACACCTCGTTTACTTGCCTAGATCAATTAAATGTTTTCTGGATCCATAGTTCTCATTTTGATTGATTCGGTGGATTTTCGAGGCAAGAGAGTTCGAAGTGGGTTATTGAGTGCTATCGATGAGTTTTAGGCAGGAGGAGATTGATTTCAAGGTTCATTTCATGTGGTTTAGTGTTCGGTTTTAGTTTTGATTTAAATAATAGATGCTATGTTCCAATTGTGGTTGATTAGTATGATTTTAATGATGATTATAATCTGATTTATTAAGATTAGTTCACAAGTGTGTTCAGAAGGCATGCGTATCAAAACTCCTTTAACTTGGAGATTGTTAGTGAAAGTTACATACTATCCATGCGAGAACTATTGTTGTTTAATGTTTTGGTGCAACTAGTTCCTTTCCATGTATTTAGTTAAGCTTTAGTGAGTACTTTAATGCACCAATCTATAGTTGCACATTTTTATTAAAATCATCGTGTTTGCTTGATTTGACTTCTTTTCATCTATCAAGCTTTGCTTTCTTGTTTAAAGTCTGATTACTTTCGTTTCAGTAGTGTAATTTGATTCTCTATTCCTAACGAGTAAATACGTGTAATTTCTTGGTTCTTTAAACCTCGTTTACTTGCCTAGATAGTCAATTAAGTGTTTTATGGATCCATAGTTCTAATTTTGATTGATTCGGTGGATTTTCGAGGAAAGAGAGTTCGAAGTTGGAAGTGGAGTGCTATCGATGAGTTTTAGGCAAGATTGGATTGATTTTAAGAGTTATTCATGTGCTTTCGTGTTTGATTTTTGTTTTGATTTAAATAAAAGATGCTATGTTCTAATGGTGGCTGATTAGTATGATTTAATGATGATTATAATCTGATTTATTAAGATTGGTTCACAAGTGTGTTTAGAAGGCTTGCGTATCAAAACTCCATTAAGTTGGAGATTGTTAGGGAAAGTTACAAACTATCCATGCGGGAACTATTGTTGTCTAATATTTTGGTACAACTAGTTCCTCTCCCATGAATTTAGTTAATCTTTCGTGAGTACTTTGATGCACCAATCAATAGTTGCATATTTTTTTACTAAAATAAAATTAGATCTTATTTACTTGGTCGTGTTAGCTAGATTTGACTTCTTTTTCATCGATCAAGCTTTGTGTTTCTTGTTTAAAGTCTGACTACTTTCATTTTGGTAGTGTAATTTGATTCTCTATTCCTAACAAGTATGTAAGAGTAATTTATTGGTTCTTTACACCTCGTTTACTTGCCTAGATCAATTAAATGTTTTCTGGATCCATAGTTCTCATTTTGATTGATTCGGTGGATTTTCGAGGCAAGAGAGTTCGAAGTGGGTTATTGAGTGCTATCGATGAGTTTTAGGCAGGAGGAGATTGATTTCAAGGTTCATTTCATGTGGTTTAGTGTTCGGTTTTAGTTTTGATTTAAATAATAGATGCTATGTTCCAATTGTGGTTGATTAGTATGATTTTAATGATGATTATAATCTGATTTATTAAGATTAGTTCACAAGTGTGTTCAGAAGGCATGCGTATCAAAACTCCTTTAACTTGGAGATTGTTAGTGAAAGTTACATACTATCCATGCGAGAACTATTGTTGTTTAATGTTTTGGTGCAACTAGTTCCTTTCCCATGTATTTAGTTAAGCTTTAGTGAGTACTTTAATGCACCAATCTATAGTTGCACATTTTTATTAAAATCATCGTGTTTGCTTGATTTGACTTCTTTTTCATCTATCAAGCTTTGCTTTCTTGTTTAAAGTCTGATTACTTTCGTTTCAGTAGTGTAATTTGATTCTCTATTCCTAACGAGTAAATACGTGTAATTTCTTGGTTCTTTAAACCTCGTTTACTTGCCTAGATAGTCAATTAAGTGTTTTATGGATCCATAGTTCTAATTTTGATTGATTCGGTGGATTTTCGAGGAAAGAGAGTTCGAAGTTGGAAGTGGAGTGCTATCGATGAGTTTTAGGCAAGATTGGATTGATTTTAAGAGTTATTCATGTGCTTTCGTGTTTGATTTTTGTTTTGATTTAAATAAAAGATGCTATGTTCTAATGGTGGCTGATTAGTATGATTTAATGATGATTATAATCTGATTTATTAAGATTGGTTCACAAGTGTGTTTAGAAGGCTTGCGTATCAAAACTCCATTAAGTTGGAGATTGTTAGGGAAAGTTACAAACTATCCATGCGGGAACTATTGTTGTCTAATATTTTGGTACAACTAGTTCCTCTCCCATGAATTTAGTTAATCTTTCGTGAGTACTTTGATGCACCAATCAATAGTTGCATATTTTTTTACTAAAATAAAATTAGATCTTATTTACTTGGTCGTGTTAGCTAGATTTGACTTCTTTTTCATCGATCAAGCTTTGTGTTTCTTGTTTAAAGTCTGACTACTTTCATTTTGGTAGTGTAATTTGATTCTCTATTCCTAACAAGTATGTAAGAGTAATTTATTGGTTCTTTACACCTCGTTTACTTGCCTAGATCAATTAAATGTTTTCTGGATCCATAGTTCTCATTTTGATTGATTCGGTGGATTTTCGAGGCAAGAGAGTTCGAAGTGGGTTATTGAGTGCTATCGATGAGTTTTAGGCAGGAGGAGATTGATTTCAAGGTTCATTTCATGTGGTTTAGTGTTCGGTTTTAGTTTTGATTTAAATAATAGATGCTATGTTCCAATTGTGGTTGATTAGTATGATTTTAATGATGATTATAATCTGATTTATTAAGATTAGTTCACAAGTGTGTTCAGAAGACATGCGTATCAAAACTCCTTTAACTTGGAGATTGTTAGTGAAAGTTACATACTATGCATGCGAGAACTATTGTTGTTTAATGTTTTGGTGCAACTAGTTCCTTTCCCATGTATTTAGTTAAGCTTTAGTGAGTACTTTAATGCACCAATCTATAGTTGCACATTTTTATTAAAATCATCGTGTTTGCTTGATTTAACTTCTTTTTCATCTATCAAGCATTGCTTTCTTGTTTAAAGTCTGATTACTTTCGTTTCAGTAGTGTAATTTGATTCTCTATTCCTAATGAGTAAATACGTGTAATTTCTTGGTTCTTTAAACCTCGTTTACTTGCCTAGATAGTCAATTAAGTGTTTTATGGATCCATAGTTCTAATTTTGATTGATTCGGTGGATTTTCGAGGAAAGAGAGTTCGAAGTTGGAAGTGGAGTGCTATCGATGAGTTTTAGGCAAGATTGGATTGATTTTAAGAGTTATTCATGTGCTTTCGTGTTTGATTTTTGTTTTGATTTAAATAAAAGATGCTATGTTCTAATGGTGGCTGATTAGTATGATTTAATGATGATTATAATCTGATTTATTAAGATTGGTTCACAAGTGTGTTTAGAAGGCTTGCGTATCAAAACTCCATTAAGTTGGAGATTGTTAGGGAAAGTTACAAACTATCCATGCGGGAACTATTGTTGTCTAATATTTTGGTACAACTAGTTCCTCTCCCATGAATTTAGTTAATCTTTCGTGAGTACTTTGATGCACCAATCAATAGTTGCATATTTTTTTACTAAAATAAAATTAGATCTTATTTACTTGGTCGTGTTAGCTAGATTTGACTTCTTTTTCATCGATCAAGCTTTGTGTTTCTTGTTTAAAGTCTGACTACTTTCATTTTGGTAGTGTAATTTGATTCTCTATTCCTAACAAGTATGTAAGAGTAATTTATTGGTTCTTTACACCTCGTTTACTTGCCTAGATCAATTAAATGTTTTCTGGATCCATAGTTCTCATTTTGATTGATTCGGTGGATTTTCGAGGCAAGAGAGTTCGAAGTGGGTTATTGAGTGCTATCGATGAGTTTTAGGCAGGAGGAGATTGATTTCAAGGTTCATTTCATGTGGTTTAGTGTTCGGTTTTAGTTTTGATTTAAATAATAGATGCTATGTTCCAATTGTGGTTGATTAGTATGATTTTAATGATGATTATAATCTGATTTATTAAGATTAGTTCACAAGTGTGTTCAGAAGGCATGCGTATCAAAACTCCTTTAACTTGGAGATTGTTAGTGAAAGTTACATACTATCCATGCGAGAACTATTGTTGTTTAATGTTTTGGTGCAACTAGTTCCTTTCCCATGTATTTAGTTAAGCTTTAGTGAGTACTTTAATGCACCAATCTATAGTTGCACATTTTTATTAAAATCATCGTGTTTGCTTGATTTGACTTCTTTTTCATCTATCAAGCTTTGCTTTCTTGTTTAAAGTCTGATTACTTTCGTTTCAGTAGTGTAATTTGATTCTCTATTCCTAACGAGTAAATACGTGTAATTTCTTGGTTCTTTAAACCTCGTTTACTTGCCTAGATAGTCAATTAAGTGTTTTATGGATCCATAGTTCTAATTTTGATTGATTCGGTGGATTTTCGAGGAAAGAGAGTTCGAAGTTGGAAGTGGAGTGCTATCGATGAGTTTTAGGCAAGATTGGATTGATTTTAAGAGTTATTCATGTGCTTTCGTGTTTGATTTTTGTTTTGATTTAAATAAAAGATGCTATGTTCTAATGGTGGCTGATTAGTATGATTTAATGATGATTATAATCTGATTTATTAAGATTGGTTCACAAGTGTGTTTAGAAGGCTTGCGTATCAAAACTCCATTAAGTTGGAGATTGTTAGGGAAAGTTACAAACTATCCATGCGGGAACTATTGTTGTCTAATATTTTGGTACAACTAGTTCCTCTCCCATGAATTTAGTTAATCTTTCGTGAGTACTTTGATGCACCAATCAATAGTTGCATATTTTTTTACTAAAATAAAATTAGATCTTATTTACTTGGTCGTGTTAGCTAGATTTGACTTCTTTTTCATCGATCAAGCTTTGTGTTTCTTGTTTAAAGTCTGACTACTTTCATTTTGGTAGTGTAATTTGATTCTCTATTCCTAACAAGTATGTAAGAGTAATTTATTGGTTCTTTACACCTCGTTTACTTGCCTAGATCAATTAAATGTTTTCTGGATCCATAGTTCTCATTTTGATTGATTCGGTGGATTTTCGAGGCAAGAGAGTTCGAAGTGGGTTATTGAGTGCTATCGATGAGTTTTAGGCAGGAGGAGATTGATTTCAAGGTTCATTTCATGTGGTTTAGTGTTCGGTTTTAGTTTTGATTTAAATAATAGATGCTATGTTCCAATTGTGGTTGATTAGTATGATTTTAATGATGATTATAATCTGATTTATTAAGATTAGTTCACAAGTGTGTTCAGAAGGCATGCGTATCAAAACTCCTTTAACTTGGAGATTGTTAGTGAAAGTTACATACTATCCATGCGAGAACTATTGTTGTTTAATGTTTTGGTGCAACTAGTTCCTTTCCCATGTATTTAGTTAAGCTTTAGTGAGTACTTTAATGCACCAATCTATAGTTGCACATTTTTATTAAAATCATCGTGTTTGCTTGATTTGACTTCTTTTTCATCTATCAAGCTTTGCTTTCTTGTTTAAAGTCTGATTACTTTCGTTTCAGTAGTGTAATTTGATTCTCTATTCCTAACGAGTAAATACGTGTAATTTCTTGGTTCTTTAAACCTCGTTTACTTGCCTAGATAGTCAATTAAGTGTTTTATGGATCCATAGTTCTAATTTTGATTGATTCGGTGGATTTTCGAGGAAAGAGAGTTCGAAGTTGGAAGTGGAGTGCTATCGATGAGTTTTAGGCAAGATTGGATTGATTTTAAGAGTTATTCATGTGCTTTCGTGTTTGATTTTTGTTTTGATTTAAATAAAAGATGCTATGTTCTAATGGTGGCTGATTAGTATGATTTAATGATGATTATAATCTGATTTATTAAGATTGGTTCACAAGTGTGTTTAGAAGGCTTGCGTATCAAAACTCCATTAAGTTGGAGATTGTTAGGGAAAGTTACAAACTATCCATGCGGGAACTATTGTTGTCTAATATTTTGGTACAACTAGTTCCTCTCCCATGAATTTAGTTAATCTTTCGTGAGTACTTTGATGCACCAATCAATAGTTGCATATTTTTTTACTAAAATAAAATTAGATCTTATTTACTTGGTCGTGTTAGCTAGATTTGACTTCTTTTTCATCGATCAAGCTTTGTGTTTCTTGTTTAAAGTCTGACTACTTTCATTTTGGTAGTGTAATTTGATTCTCTATTCCTAACAAGTATGTAAGAGTAATTTATTGGTTCTTTACACCTCGTTTACTTGCCTAGATCAATTAAATGTTTTCTGGATCCATAGTTCTCATTTTGATTGATTCGGTGGATTTTCGAGGCAAGAGAGTTCGAAGTGGGTTATTGAGTGCTATCGATGAGTTTTAGGCAGGAGGAGATTGATTTCAAGGTTCATTTCATGTGGTTTAGTGTTCGGTTTTAGTTTTGATTTAAATAATAGATGCTATGTTCCAATTGTGGTTGATTAGTATGATTTTAATGATGATTATAATCTGATTTATTAAGATTAGTTCACAAGTGTGTTCAGAAGGCATGCGTATCAAAACTCCTTTAACTTGGAGATTGTTAGTGAAAGTTACATACTATCCATGCGAGAACTATTGTTGTTTAATGTTTTGGTGCAACTAGTTCCTTTCCCATGTATTTAGTTAAGCTTTAGTGAGTACTTTAATGCACCAATCTATAGTTGCACATTTTTATTAAAATCATCGTGTTTGCTTGATTTGACTTCTTTTTCATCTATCAAGCTTTGCTTTCTTGTTTAAAGTCTGATTACTTTCGTTTCAGTAGTGTAATTTGATTCTCTATTCCTAACGAGTAAATACGTGTAATTTCTTGGTTCTTTAAACCTCGTTTACTTGCCTAGATAGTCAATTAAGTGTTTTATGGATCCATAGTTCTAATTTTGATTGATTCGGTGGATTTTCGAGGAAAGAGAGTTCGAAGTTGGAAGTGGAGTGCTATCGATGAGTTTTAGGCAAGATTGGATTGATTTTAAGAGTTATTCATGTGCTTTCGTGTTTGATTTTTGTTTTGATTTAAATAAAAGATGCTATGTTCTAATGGTGGCTGATTAGTATGATTTAATGATGATTATAATCTGATTTATTAAGATTGGTTCACAAGTGTGTTTAGAAGGCTTGCGTATCAAAACTCCATTAAGTTGGAGATTGTTAGGGAAAGTTACAAACTATCCATGCGGGAACTATTGTTGTCTAATATTTTGGTACAACTAGTTCCTCTCCCATGAATTTAGTTAATCTTTCGTGAGTACTTTGATGCACCAATCAATAGTTGCATATTTTTTTACTAAAATAAAATTAGATCTTATTTACTTGGTCGTGTTAGCTAGATTTGACTTCTTTTTCATCGATCAAGCTTTGTGTTTCTTGTTTAAAGTCTGACTACTTTCATTTTGGTAGTGTAATTTGATTCTCTATTCCTAACAAGTATGTAAGAGTAATTTATTGGTTCTTTACACCTCGTTTACTTGCCTAGATCAATTAAATGTTTTCTGGATCCATAGTTCTCATTTTGATTGATTCGGTGGATTTTCGAGGCAAGAGAGTTCGAAGTGGGTTATTGAGTGCTATCGATGAGTTTTAGGCAGGAGGAGATTGATTTCAAGGTTCATTTCATGTGGTTTAGTGTTCGGTTTTAGTTTTGATTTAAATAATAGATGCTATGTTCCAATTGTGGTTGATTAGTATGATTTTAATGATGATTATAATCTGATTTATTAAGATTAGTTCACAAGTGTGTTCAGAAGGCATGCGTATCAAAACTCCTTTAACTTGGAGATTGTTAGTGAAAGTTACATACTATCCATGCGAGAACTATTGTTGTTTAATGTTTTGGTGCAACTAGTTCCTTTCCCATGTATTTAGTTAAGCTTTAGTGAGTACTTTAATGCACCAATCTATAGTTGCACATTTTTATTAAAATCATCGTGTTTGCTTGATTTGACTTCTTTTTCATCTATCAAGCTTTGCTTTCTTGTTTAAAGTCTGATTACTTTCGTTTCAGTAGTGTAATTTGATTCTCTATTCCTAACGAGTAAATACGTGTAATTTCTTGGTTCTTTAAACCTCGTTTACTTGCCTAGATAGTCAATTAAGTGTTTTATGGATCCATAGTTCTAATTTTGATTGATTCGGTGGATTTTCGAGGAAAGAGAGTTCGAAGTTGGAAGTGGAGTGCTATCGATGAGTTTTAGGCAAGATTGGATTGATTTTAAGAGTTATTCATGTGCTTTCGTGTTTGATTTTTGTTTTGATTTAAATAAAAGATGCTATGTTCTAATGGTGGCTGATTAGTATGATTTAATGATGATTATAATCTGATTTATTAAGATTGGTTCACAAGTGTGTTTAGAAGGCTTGCGTATCAAAACTCCATTAAGTTGGAGATTGTTAGGGAAAGTTACAAACTATCCATGCGGGAACTATTGTTGTCTAATATTTTGGTACAACTAGTTCCTCTCCCATGAATTTAGTTAATCTTTCGTGAGTACTTTGATGCACCAATCAATAGTTGCATATTTTTTTACTAAAATAAAATTAGATCTTATTTACTTGGTCGTGTTAGCTAGATTTGACTTCTTTTTCATCGATCAAGCTTTGTGTTTCTTGTTTAAAGTCTGACTACTTTCATTTTGGTAGTGTAATTTGATTCTCTATTCCTAACAAGTATGTAAGAGTAATTTATTGGTTCTTTACACCTCGTTTACTTGCCTAGATCAATTAAATGTTTTCTGGATCCATAGTTCTCATTTTGATTGATTCGGTGGATTTTCGAGGCAAGAGAGTTCGAAGTGGGTTATTGAGTGCTATCGATGAGTTTTAGGCAGGAGGAGATTGATTTCAAGGTTCATTTCATGTGGTTTAGTGTTCGGTTTTAGTTTTGATTTAAATAATAGATGCTATGTTCCAATTGTGGTTGATTAGTATGATTTTAATGATGATTATAATCTGATTTATTAAGATTAGTTCACAAGTGTGTTCAGAAGGCATGCGTATC